>OX465283.1:87666138-88266138 GCA_949987705.1 Thereva unica | reverse complement strand
ATTCCTGAAGTTAGACGTGAGAGCTAAAATAAAAGTGGCCAAGGCTAAAAAATATTGCCTCAACTGTCTAGGTAAATACCATGCTTTAAGCAAGTGCCTAAGCAAAAACAGGTGCAATGTATGTAAACAAAAACATCATACATTACTACATTTATCAGGAGGTAAATCTCAAAATGTATCGGGAAATCATAAAAGTCACGTAGGTAATGACTCCAGATCTATCCGAGCATCACCTCCCATCCATGACACCAACAACCACACGGATGCAGCAACTCCCAATATACTCACACATTTTACTAATGAAAGAAGGCAAGTATTACTAGCTACAGCCATCGTTTTCATCAAAACAAAACAAGGACTTCAGAGTGTGCGAGCTCTGATAGATCCCGGATCGCAAGCCACCTTTATCACAAAAGCCGTTCTACAACGCTTGAAAATTAAAACGACGTCGACAACCGTCAGAATGTTTGGTCTTATGAACACTGAAACTGCCAATTCCCAAAAAATGGCGAAATTTATTATTCAGGACACAAATGCGAATAATAACATCGAAGTCAACGCAATAGTTTTGGATCAACTCACCGAGCTCTTGCCATCGACAAAGATCAAACCACAAAAATGGGATCATCTCCAAGAATTGAAGTTAGCCGATCCTGCATTCAACACGCCGGGAAAAATCGACTTGCTCATAGGAGCAGATATCTATCCCTCGATCCTACTCGATGGATTAAAACTTGGACCTAATAGTTCACCTGCAGCTCAAAATACCATTTTTGGGTGGATATTAACAGGTCCAACGGGTAATCAGAACGCGAACAACAAGGTTGAGATAGTATCATATGTCAACACTGTAGATGACTGTCTATTTGATATAAAGAAATTCTGGGAAATCGAAGAATGTTCATTGCCTAAAGTCGATACTCCTGAAGACACCTTCTGTGAAAGCTATTTCGCAAAAACTCATTACCGAAAGTCGAATGGTTCCTATGTAGTTCGTTTACCATTTAAGGCTCTTTTAGAGAAAAATCAAGTGATGCTTGGCGCATCCCGTCAAATTGCACTTAGGCGCTTGATACACAGTGAAAAATCGGCAGAGAGAAAAGGTATGTTGCAGAATTACAACGAAGTGGTAAAGGAATATTTAACTCTGAATCAAATGGAAGAAATCACTGCAAATCAACCCGGGGGGGAGCCTTGGAAAGGGAATTATCTACCACATCATGCGGTTTTTAAGGAGGCCAGCACCACTACAAAGTTGAGGGTGGTCTTCGACGCTTCTTGTAAAACAGGATCAGGCATATCCCTTAATGAATCCCTACTAACGGGCCCAGCTTTACAGCAAGATATCACCACTCTTCTATTGAATTGGAGATTTCACAGGTATGTTTTTTCTGCGGACATTGAGAAAATGTACCGACAGATTTGGATACATCCCGATGATGTGGATTATCAACGCATATTATGGCGGCCCACACCAAAACACGCTATCAAAGACTATCGTCTTTTGACCGTCACTTTTGGAGTTTCGTGTGCACCATACCTAGCCATCCGAACGCTACATCAATTAGCGGAGGATGAAAAATCGACATTTCCTAATGCTTCTGAGTGTTTGCAAAATGATTTTTATGTCGACGATGTACTTGCCGGTAGAGACACGATAGAGGAAATAAATCTACTCAAACATGAACTAAAAGCACTTTTGAATAAAGGGAAATTTCCTCTGAGAAAATTTTCAGCTAACCACCAGGACATATTAACAGATTTACCCAAGGATGAAATATCCACAGAAGCACTCTTGCAACTACAAGAGGATCCCACTATAAAGGCGCTTGGCCTATCTTGGCATCCACAAGATGATGTTTTTCGCTATAAGCTGAACATAAATTTGGCGGGGCCCCTTACAAAACGACAAATTTTATCCAAAATTGCTAAACTATTCGATCCTCTCGGCTGGTTGAGCCCTGTTATTATCTCTGGGAAAATTTTAATACAAAAACTATGGTTGGCCAAGGTAGATTGGGACTCAAATATTCCCGACACCCTCAAACAAGAATGGCACAATTTTACAGATACACTACAAATAATTGAAAGCATCGAAATACCTAGGTGGATTAATTATCTGGCTTCCGCAAAAATCGAATTCCATGGGTTTTGTGACAGTTCCGAACGAGCTTATGCTGCTGTAATATACGCAAGAGTTCAGCAAAGCGACGGGGCAATCAGTACTCATCTGCTTTTATCAAAAACTAGAGTCGCTCCAATAAAAACCTTGTCACTCCCACGTTTAGAATTATGTGGGGCTCACCTACTATCCAAGCTGGTTAAAAAACTTCGAGACAATTTACGAAGAACCGCCCCAGTTTATCTCTGGACAGACTCCACTATTGTCCTCACGTGGCTGACCAATCATCCAAACCGGTGGAAGACATTCGTTGCCAACCGGATCTCGGATATCCACAATAACTTTCCAGAAAATATTTGGCGACATGTTAGATCCGAACATAACCCCGCTGACCTAGCATCACGAGGAGCCACTAAAGCAGATCTGATCTCCCGATCTCTTTGGTGGGAAGGGCCAGAATGGCTTCGGGAACCTGAAACAGAGTGGCCCCAAATGTCTCACCTTGAACCATCAAAAGCCGCCGAAGAAGAAATGAAAAGAGTTAAAACTTTTCAGGTTAACGTGGAAACTGAAAACATAATAGATCGATTTTCTAATTTTACCAGAGCATGTCGCGTAATAGCCTACTGTCGGCGATTCTGGAAGAAGAATCGCTCCCCTTATCTCACTGCAGAAGAAATTCAGGAGGCCAAATTAACCCTGATCAGGCTGAGTCAATTGCAGCATTATCCTGACGAAATAATAAGTCTGCGGAAAGGAGAAAACATCAACAAGAGAAGTAGCTTACTTTCACTCAATCCATTTCTAGACGACCAAGACGTATTACGGGTCGGAGGGCGTTTAGAGCATGCAAACCTACCCTTCGAAGAAAAGCATCCAATAATCTTGGCTTGTTCCTCAAAGCTCGCAGTCTTACTTATCAGACATATCCATCAAGTTACCATGCACGGTGGCCCGAATCTCACACTTACGACTCTGAGGAAAACTTACTGGATACCTAGAGCAAAATCCGTCATTAGAAGCCAGTGGCATCAGTGCATCATTTGCTCGCGATGGAGACAGCAGCCAACAACGCAAATAATGGGCAATTTACCTAAATTACGAACGGAGTTAACGAGACCCTTCGCTACAGTCGGCATCGATTTCGCTGGACCCATTAACATAAAATTAAGTAAGCTGCGAAACTCAAAGACAGCCAAAGCGTATATAGCAGTTTTCGTGTGTTTCGCTACAAAAGCTCTACACATAGAAGCGGTATCGGATCTGACATCCGAAGCATTCGTCGCCGCACTGAGAAGGTTTTTCTCTAGACGAGGTGTTTCAAGAGACATTTACACTGATAATGGAACCAACTTTGTAGGCGCTTCCAGATCATTGGATAAAGAAATAGAAAGTGCCTTGAAAAACAACATCCCAATAGCTGCAGAAAGGTATGCAAATCATAAGGTTAACTGGCATTTTATCCCACCAGCAGCCCCGCATTTTGGTGGATTATGGGAGGCTGGCGTAAAATCTATCAAATACCACCTACGCAGAGTGATTGGACAAAGTTTATTAACGTTTGAGGAACTAATGACGACTCTCACCCAGATCGAGGCAGTTCTTAACTCCCGTCCATTGTGTCCACTTTCTGAGAATCCGGAAGACCTTACGTGTTTAACACCAGCTCATTTTCTTATCGGCAACGCACAGTCATCAATACCTGAAACGGATTGGAGTTCTTATCAGCAGTCTCACCTATCCAGATGGCAGTATCTACAAAAACTAAAATATGATTTTTGGAATCGTTGGCAGGCGGAATATCTTCATCGTTTACAACAACGCCCCAAATGGAAGATTGAAGAGCCGTCGATAAGAGTTGGCACGCTAGTGCTACTTAAGGAAGATAACTTGCCTCCTTCAGCTTGGAAATTAGCGCGAGTAATTGAATTGCATAGCGGAAGAGATGGTAAGGTACGAGTAGTTACGGTAAAAACCTCAACTAATCAACTGAAGAGAGCCATATCGAAGATATGCTGTCTGCCTTTTAAAAATTAAGTAGCACCAATAAATCAATTTATTAGGTTAAGATGTAAATATACATAAATTATCTATATACAACTACACAATAATTTAGGAAAACATCTCTTTCTCGCAGATCAAAGGAAACCCAGAGATAGCAAAATGTGGAAAATCGGCATTATAATTAGTTTGATTGGCAATGTTAGCTCTTTAATTGCTTACGACTGTGGTCATGAGCAAATAAATAAAACAGTGATTTCTTTATTAAATGTCGAGCCATGCAATATTGAAAACCCGACCACTAAATACGAGGAGGAGGATATACAGCTCTTAGAACTAAATGAAGTGACCTCTGTCCATATATACCAATGTAAAATTAATGTTTTGCAATCGGTGTATTATTGCGGTATGTTCAGTCACCTTTCTGTGGTCCCGGGAGGGCTAAGTACCTTCATAATGGAAATATCTAAAGAAACCTGTATTAAAATACATCAATTTGGTACGTTAGAACTGCAAAACAACCGGGTTATAGCAGGTATCAAGACCAACTCATCTACCCGATTCACCGAAGTTATTGCTGGAACAGTTGACCCCAAAGGCAATTGCCAAGGCACAACATACACCTATGGACAAACGTCGTGGAACGACGTTATAGTCATTCACGCCATGGAAGTGACCATAATGGACTACAACGGTAGTGCGCACTTGAACAATGACGAAATCATACTTCGTAACAATTTAGTATGTCCTTATATGAAGGGCAGGTGTATCGACCCTGAGTACGGTATCAGTTTTTGGAATTTGCTTACAGATGTAGGATGTGAAGCTGTGGGTTATAATGTACTCTATCAAGGAAATGCTACCAAAACACAAAGCTTGGATGTATATAGAAAAGAAACTCACACCATATACACAGTAAGCGTTGGAGAAGTCATCTTTGCATTAGAGACAGTAAAACCAATCTCGGTATGTCACTATGACGGATATCAAACGGAGCATCCTCGTCTAGTCATTGTGAAGAAGTCACGACATGGTTACCCGTTTATTAAGAAGCCAATGAACACAAAAGGGTTGGACTTGTTCACTTATATCAATGCCAAATTTGTTTATGTAGAACGTCATATAAAGGCGCAAATCCAGACGCTCTACCTTAATCTCCTGAAAAGGAAATGTGAACTTGAAAGGGAGGTCTTAAAAACCCAGCTAGTCGCAGCCCATCAACATCCCACAGAATTTGCTTTCATGAGAATGAAAGAGCCAGGGTATACCGCCATATCAAGAGGAGAAGTCCTCTACCTCATCAAATGTCAAGCAGTCGAAGTTATAATCCGAAAAACCGAACGGTGTTTTAGCGAGCTCCCCGTCACATATCAAAATCGAAGCTTCTTCATCACACCGATAACACATCTGCTCCAAGAATTTGGTACGGAGATACCTTGCTCGTCGACCCTTACCTCAACTTATTTTCTACACGGAACCTGGTATGGATTTTCGCCACAAATCCATCGCTTAGAGTCACCCGAGTCACTAAAACCATCAGAAGATATACCGTGGAAATATAATGATCCTCATGAATTGATTAAATCTGGAATATACTCTTATGAAAGTGTCAATGACCTACGAAAGCAGATAATGTACCCTTCAGAACGTCAAGCAATTGAGAACATCGTTACCAAGGCTTTAGTCGGACACGACATAGATCAACAGGATATCAACATTCTACACCTCTTCTCGAATCATCATTTTACTCAAATATCGGAATATCTGTTTCAAACCTGGTCTATATTCTCAACTTTAGGTCAAGTATCTGCTGGATTCATTGGGTTGTGGCTCATAATACGCTTAGTTAAATACCTCATAGGGGTAATTATCAACGCCAAGCTCATCTCTACACTCCGAGGAAAAAGCTGGTGGCTACTCGCAGCAACGTGTAACACACTTACCACATATCTGGTGCATAAAGACTTGCGACAATCTCATCAAGAACCAAACATACAATTGACGTCGGTGTGCACCGAGTCACCTCAACAAGCAGCAGAGGTGACCAATGAACTTCCGACAAATGGAGTTCGAGAGTTAAGTAGCAGCACTGTGACATTAGACTCACTTCAACGCCAAACAAAAATATATCCATCACTAATTTCTAAAGCATAAACCAACTTGCATTGCATTTTCCTCCCCTTTATCCAAAAACAAACTCATCTCCATTCCATATCCTTTATCTATATCCCTAATCTGGGGCGAGTCGGAGCGCCCATCAAATAACTCCTTGCACTAGGAATCCATTGTGGTTCGGAGGAAATGCCAGCCACATAACCCCATTTAATTAGTATTTTTTTTTCTATCTTTGAAATACAGATATTTCAAGGCGGCCCAAAATGTTCAACGTCCCGGTGAACAACCCGTTGCTGCAACCATCAAATGTTCAACGTCCCAATTCAACAGTGAACAACCCGTGGCTGCAACCATCAGCAAGTACGAAGAACAATAATTAGGTCAACCAATGCTGAAACAACTACGCTCAGCAGTTGGGAAATTGCGACAGGTTATGACCGGCAATAACCCCCGGGTTCATCATTCCAATCAGCCAGCACGCACCTACCATCGTTGGGCAGTGAGGGCAGTGAGTACCACGCCGCCGCGAAAGCAACAGTCAGAATTACAGTCAGAATTATTATGAAGTTTATATTATCTTAAAGTCATTGTGTATCAATTAAAGTGTTTCATTGTTCTTGTATTTATATTATCTCAAATTCATTTTGTGTTAATTAAAGTGGTTTTCATTATTTTGAATCTACATCTTTTAATGTGTGAGTGAGTGTAGCAACCAAGGACAAACCACGGAAGGAAGAAAGAGGCAAAAAACACATTAGTTGATGGGAACTACAAAAGTCAACGAAAAGCTCACCATTGTTATTGGTAACTTGGCTTAGGCCTTGTTTTCCAATTGTTTGTTCAAGACCGGTGTTGTCGCGGCCGATTTGTGCGTTTAAGTCACCCATTAATACAATGATGTCTCCCCTTGGAATAGAGCGAAAAACCTCATTCAGTCGCATATAGAACTCGTCTTTGATGTCATCTTCTGCGTCTTCAGTTGGAGCATAGCATTGGACTACCGTAGTACTTCTTAGCCTGGTACGCAGGCGCACGGTAATAATCCTCTCAGAAACTGGTGACCAGCTAATGAGGCTGGACCTGGCTTCTTTGGTGAGTATTACGCCAACGCCACTCCTACGGCTTTCAGTTTCATTTCTCCCAGAATATAAGAAGGACTCACCATTTGGGCAGATATGTTCCCCCGCATCGGGCCATCTGGTCTCGCTAAGTCCCATGATCTTGATTTTATATCGATTCATCTCGTTGAGGACTTCATCCAGCCGTCCCTCAGCAAGCATTGTTCTCACATTCCATGATCCGATTCGTGTCCTTGTTCGAAAAGCAAAGGTCGTCGTCGTGTTGTCCATCCGGTTCCGAGGCATTGTTTGCCGATTCGTAGCAATGGTGTTTTTTATGGGAGCGGGTTGCTAACCCTCAGCCCAACCGACTTAAAACTCTGTTTTGTGGCGCAGAGAGCTCGCCATTCGCCCGTCTCCCGTTAGCTCCTTCCGAAGAAGTACCCCAGGGGGCACCGCGGGGAGGTGGGATTAGGACTTGCTAACAGGTCTGCTAGGTGTTTGTATGCAGTGGATCTTCTCGGATTTTTACAGTAGTGACAAATCGGGTGTCACCACCTTTCAAGGTCTTTGTTAGCCGTTCGCCCCCCACTATGTACTATGCACCATAAATTATATACCATGTACTACGCACTATGTATATAGGTATGAACTATGTATTATGTACTATGTATCGGTGTTGGGCACAATCAACTAATTTTTTAATCAGGCCAATAATCATGATTAAAACCAATAATGATTGAGGATTAATGATTATGAAATCTATTCTAAACCTGGATTGTGCTCCCATTGTATTGAATATCAGTATCGGGAGGTCGGGAGGGAAATGGCGGACGAATTTTGGGAAATGTGTTCCGATTGTACTGAAATTCAGTATGGGGGGGTTTTAAGGGTTCCAAATGACGGATTTGTGGTCAAAATTTTAAAATTCATAATGGCGGACAAGTTTTGGCAAATGTGTTCCGATTGTACTGAAATTCAGTATGGGGGGTTTTAAGGGTTCTAAATAACGGATTTGTGGTTAAAATTGAAAATGGTGGAGGGGGTTTTGGTAAATGTGTTCCGATTGTACTGAAATTCAGTATGGGGGGTTTTAAGTTGGGGGGGGGGGGTAAATGTGTTCCGATTGTACTGAAATTCAATATGGGGGTTTTAGGGGTTCCAAATGACGGATTTGTGGTCGAAAGTGTAAAATTCAAAAGGGTGGACGAGTTTTGGCAAATGTGTTCCGATTGTACTGAAATTCAGTATGGGGGGTTTTAAGCGTTTCAAATGACGGATTTGTGGTGAAAATTTTAAAATTCAAAATGGCGGACGAGTTTTGGCAAATGTGTTCCGATTGTACTGAAATTCAGTATGGGGGGTTTTAAGCGTTTCAAATGACGGATTTGTGGTGAAAATTTTAAAATTCAAAATGGCGGACGAGTTTTGGCAAATGTGTTCCGATTGTACTGAAATTCAGTATCGGAGTTTTAGGGGTTCCAAATGACGGATGTGTGGCCAAAATATTAAAATTCAAAATGGCGCATGACTGCTAAAAGCCAACAAAGCCTACTATAGTCTGTCAAGGCTCTTTAAATCCAAGCATCTAACTATAACGTCTAAACTTTTACTATATAAGACGATGGTCTTAGCTGTACTCACATATGCATCTGAAACGAGGGTGCTTTGCAAAAAGCACTCAAACCTCTTAGCCGTCTTCGGGAGGAAAACACTTCGGAGGATTTTTTGCTCTCGTATGTGAGGAAAGACGATTCCAGAGACTCTACAATGACGAGATTTACGAGTGCTTTCGTGATATGAATGTTGTACAGAAAATAAAGCTCGGTAGGCTGCGGTGGGCAGGTCAACTAGCTCGTATGAGTGAAAATGAGCCTGCTCGTAAAGTTCTCTGCGGTAGGACCTATGGGGTGCGATAGCGAAGGATACCCAGCCTTCGTTGGAAGGGTGGTGTAGACCAGGACGCTCAGAGCTTAGGGATGCCAAACTGGATGACACCGGATCAGAATCGGGACCGGTGGAGAGGACAGTTGCGAGAGGCCAAGACCGGATCCCGGTTGTAGAGCCGACAAAGAAGAAGAATTTAAACACAAGTGGGTCTCTGAATCTTGGAGATGAAATATCTCGATTAAAATGAGAATCTTTCCTAAATTTAACTAAAATATAATTTGTAACGAATCCACCCATACCATTCATACTTCCCCTTTAAAACCTTAGGACTTATTTTCATGAATAAGTTAGCAATGATACTTCCACCTATTTCATGCTGCCAAAGTCAATGTTCTCCACCCTATCAACTTCCAGAGGTATTAGTCGTACAAGTCATAAGTTTGGACTTTTTCACTAAAATTTCAACTTCAACTACTTTTTTCTCCAAAAAAATGCGTAGTTAATATTTTTTTTGGAAAGCTTGGACAGTTCTCTATGAATAAAGTCCGAACAATTTTATGCTACGAGTTATAAGTTAATTTTGACGTTAAAATTGGCCTTATTTGATACTTTTCGACATAAACTCAGATGGAAAGGTACTAAAAAATACGAAATAGAGTCAATTCTAGCATTAAATTTGCTTATAACTTCAAAATTAAAGGCTGTAGCGTAAAAATTGTGTACATTGCGTATATTGCTACCATTTTCATAAAAATAGGCCATAATGTTACAAAAATACAAGGTGATACATAAACCTCTGCATTTCATTTCAAAACGCTGTAGCGGCTAAATCGTTACGATTCCACACCACCCTCATACCTGAGAATTTTTTTTATTCATCTATCCACAGCCGGTCACTTTGTAAACATAACGGATACACCCTGTATAAAGAAAATTCTGATTCATTATGTCGATGAGAAAAAAGTAAAACAAGAAAAGGGTTCTAAGCACTAAATGAGCGATGGAATGTGTTAGTGAGTAAGATTGTAAACACGTGGAAGATTTAACTAAATAATTGCGACATATATATGTTAATATAATTCCTCAAAAATAGGGTCACTTGGCACGAAAAACAACGCCATCATGGCAGACCCCTTTCAGGCCATAAGAATTTTCCTACCTATAAGAATTTTCAGCCCTTAACTAAATACTTTTCGATTAAATAGTGAAGGCCACGTGAATCGAAAATCTTGGAACCTGTTTGCAAGAACACACTTGCACCACGGACTTCTAACAGGCCTTATTTTTTAGATAATTTCATAGCGAAGAGCTTCACCAATACATTTGTTATACTAAAAGTTATCAAGAACGGAGATATTAAAAGAAATGTAAAAAAATCCTATTTTATTCACAATAGGTTAATTAAAAAGTTATGGGGTCAACCAAATTGTGGGCAAACCAGGGATCGTAACTGTTATAACTTATATCGAAAAAATCAGAAAATAATCATTATTTTGAAACTTATATGATATAAAACAACAGTAACAGATAAATTTTACCAAAAATATTTAAAGTTATTTTTAACTATTATCTTTGACTAGTATTGTTTTAAATCTTTTAAAATTGTTATTAAAGATTTTTTTCTTTTTTTGTTCGAAATAATAATTAAAATTGACTTTTATTTTTAAAATCAAAAATAACTGTTAAAAAAGACTTTTATTTTTTTCGGTCTTGCATAAAAGTCTTTCTAAGATTTTTATTTTTCCAGTTTTTTCTATAAAAGTCTTTGAAGACTTTTATTTTTAAAATATAAAAATAAAAGTCTTTTGCTGAAAATAGATAAATAGTCCATTCAAACCGTTAAGAAAATCGAACCCTAAAGGTTTTTGGGGTCGCTGATCACAAAAATCGGGGTCCTGCGGTCCTAAAACTTGGGCGTCACCCTTAAAAATGCAAAAAACACCCCTTTTTAGGGTTTTTTTTGCGATTATTTCGATAATAATGAAAACTAATGCAATGAAATACACTTTTTTTAATATTTATTTGCGAAGGTGGTTGATTTGTACTAAATCAACGCGAACTTTATGATAAGGGGTGATCCTAAAGGGTTGAAACCACCCCTAAATCGGCTACAAATAGAAAAAATTGTAAAAAATTTTTCTTCAAGTATATGCGAATTGTGGGCGTACTGTCAGGCAAAACTAAATTATTTTCAACCCTTAAGGGATTAAAACTACCCCCACAATTATAAAAATCAACTTTATATAAAAAAAATTAGAAAATTTTTTTTTTTTGCTTTTTGCTTGAAATTTGGTTCAAAAGGTGTTATCAGCCATAAATTTATTATTTTAAACCCTTAAGGTTGTGAAACTACCCCTGCATTAAAATTGTAATTGAAAAAAATTGGCATTTATTGTTTTGCATTAAAATTTTATGTTCCATTTTTATTCATTGAAACATTTGGAAAATTTCACTTTAAAACCCTTTTTTAAAGGGGTTAAACCACCCCTAAACCGAAGCAAAATAAAAAATACATGGAGAAATATTTCTTTTCGTGGAATTTTTAAATAAAGTCAAAATGCAGGATAAAAACGACAATCACACAATAATTGGAAATATGTACCCTAATATATTTGAGTTACTTCTGAATAATGGGGTGTTCCGTTTTTTTACAATGACATTTAGGCAGGTCAGTCTTTTGCTGAAAACAAATAAAATACCTAGCTATTGTAGTTCGAAAATTACACTATAAAAACAATTGTGATATTGTGCTTAAAGCCTAGCACGTTGATCAGGCTATAGAAATTCTAACTAAAACTATGTAAAAAATGATTTATTAGGTGGATAAATTGGTGCGGCTGATTTTATATTTTTGAATTTTTTGGCTCCCTGTTTAATTTCTACTTAAATTAGTAGTTTGGTAACCCCATTTCACTCCGTTAGGGGATGAATTTCGAAAAATCGATTCTTAGAGAATGTCCACGTCATTATAGAGATGCACTGTCAAAATTAAAGCCCTTCAGATCCAGCGGTTTGGGTTACCCCATTTAACCCCCTTAGGGGATTAATTTCAAAAAATCGCTTCTTAGTGGATGTCCACGTCATTAAAGGGATGCACTGTCAAAATTTCAGCCCTATAGCTCCAGCGGTTTGGGTAAACCCTATTTCACCCCCTTAGGGGATGAATTTCGAAAAATCGCTTTATAGTGGATGTCCACGTCATTAAAGGGATGCACTGTCAAAATTTCAGCCCTATAGCTCCAGCGGTTTGGAAAAACCCCATTTCACCCCTTTAGGGGATGAATTTCGAAAAATCGCTTCTTAGTGGATGTCCACGCCATTATAGGGATGCACTGTCAAAATTTCAGCCCTATAGCTCCAGCGGTTTGGAAAAAACCCATTTCACCCCTTTAGGGGATGAATTTCGAAAAATCGCTTCTTAGTGGATGTCCACGTCATTAAAGGGATGCACTGTCAAAATTTCAGCCCTATAGCTCCAGCGGTTTGGGTAAACCCTATTTCACCCCCTTAGGGGGTGAATTTCGAAAAATCGCTTTATAGTGGATGTCCACGTCATTAAAGGGATGCACTGTCAAAATTTCAGCCCTATAGCTCCAGCGGTTTGGAAAAACCCCATTTCACCCCTTTAGGGGATGAATTTCGAAAAATCGCTTCTTAGTGGATGTCCACGTCATTAAAGGGATGCACTGTCAAAATTTCAGCCCTATAGTTCCAGCGGTTTGGAAAAACCCCATTTCACCCCTTTAGGGGATGAATTTCGAAAAATCGCTTCTTAGTGGATGTCCACGTCATTAAAGGGATGCACTGTCAAAATTTCAGCCCTATAGCTCCAGCGGTTTGGAAAAACCCCACTTCACCCCTTAGGGGATGAGTTTCGAAAAATCGCTATATAGTGGATGTCCACGTCATTAAAGGGATGCACTGTCAAAATTTCAGCCCTATAGCTCCAGCGGTTTGGAAAAACCCCATTGAACCCCTTTAGGGGATGAATTTCGAAAAATCGCTTCTTAGTGGATGTCCACGTCATTAAAGGGATGCACTGTCAAAATTTCAGCCCTATAGCTCCAGCGGTTTGGGTAAACCCTATTTCACCCCCTTAGGGGATGAATTTCGAAAAATCGCTTTAATAGTGGATGTCCACGCCATTATAGGGATGCACTGTCAAAATTTCAGCCCTATAGCTCCAGCGGTTTGGGTAAACCCTATTTCACCCCCTTAGGGGATGAATTTCGAAAAATCGCTTTAATAGTGGATGTCCACGCCATTATAGGGATGCACTGTCAAAATTTCAGCCCTATAGCTTTAACGGTTTGGAGAAACCCCATTTCCCCCCCTTAGGGGATGAATTTCGAAAAATCGCTTCTAAGTGGATGTCTACGTCATTATAGGGATGCACTGTCAAAATTTCAGCCTTATAGCTCCAGCGGTTTTGAGTTGACCCTATTTCACCCCCTTGAGTTGATCGTGTGGACCGAAAGGGTCGAACCCACATCCCAACTAGTTTCTATTTGTAGCCGATTTAGGGGTGGTTTCAACCCTTTAGGATCACCCCTTATCATAAAGTTCGCGTTGATTTAGTACAAATCAACCACCTTCGCAAATAAATATTAAAAAAAGTGTATTTCATTGCATTAGTTTTCATTATTATCGAAATAATCGCGAAAAACCCCTAAAAAGGGGTGTTTTTTGCATTTTTAAGGGTGACGCCCATGTTTTAGGACCGCAGGACCCCGATTTTCGTGATCAGCGACCCCAAAAACCTTTAGGGTTCGATTTTCTTAACGGTTTGAATGGACTATTTATCGGTTTTCAGCAAAAGACTTTTATTTTTATATTTTAAAAATAAAAGTCTTCAAAGACTTTTATAGAAAAAACTGGAAAAATAAAAATCTTAGAAAGACTTTTATGCAAGACAGTCTTTTTTAACAGTTATTTTTGATTTTAAAAATAAAAGTCTTCCCATAAGAGTTTTGGAAGACTTTAAAAATAAAAAACAAAAATAAGAGTTTTTAATGACCTAAAACTTTTTTAGTTAAATATAACTGTTATTGTTTACTTAAAAAAAATTAAATTAATTTTAACTATTAAACTTGACTTTTATAATAAAAGTCTACAATTTAAAAGTAACCCCACCACCGCGTAGAACTCGCTAGTCTGAGTATCCAGTATAAATTTTATGCAGATCAGACAACATTTACTATTTGATTTTTTAAGTCAAAAATACAAATATAACAGTTATTTACGATCCCTGGGGCAAACTTAAGGTATTAAACTACACCCTAAAACGAATCGATTCCAATAATAATCTCGTCTATGGGCCAAAATTGCCATAAAAAAGCCTTGCCGACTAGCCTATAGTGATTTAACTGAAATAATTTCATTTCTTCAAGTAATATAAACAGAAATCGGTCTCTGAACCTTAAAGACGAAATAACTCGATTAAAATGAGACTTCCAAATTTATGTTGGATTGAATTTCAATACAATCGGAGCAAGATTGCCAAAACTAGTCCGCCATTTTGAATTTTAATATTTTGGCCACAAATTCGTTATTTGGAACCCTTCAAACCCCCACATACTGAATTTCAGTACAATCGGAACACATTTGCCAAAACTTGTCTGCCATTTTGAATTTTACAATTTCGACCACAAATCCGTCATTTGGAACCCTTAAAACCCCCCCATACTGAATTTCAGTACAATCGGAACAAAATTGTCAAAAATCGTCCGCCATTTTGAATTTTACAAATTCGACCACAAATCCGTCATTTGAAACCCCTAAAACCCCCCTATACTGAATTTCAGTACAATCGGAACACATTTGCCAAAACTTGTCCGCCATTTTGAATTTTACAATTTCGATCAAAAATCCGACATTTGGAACCCTTAAAACCCCCCATACTGAATTTCAGTACAATCGGAACAAAATTGCCAAAACTTGTCCGCCATTTTGAATTTTAAAATTTTGACCACAAATCCGTCATTTGGAACCCTTAAAACCCCCCCTTACTGAATTTCAGTACAATCGGAACAAAATTGCCAAAACTTGCTCGCCATTTTGAATTTTAAAATTTTGACCACAAATCCGCTATTTAGAACCCTAAAAACCCCCCATACTTAATTTCAGTACAATCGGAACAAAATTGCCAAAACTTGTCCGCCATTTTGAATTCTAAAATTTTGACCACAAATCCGTCATTTGGAACCCCTAAAACCCCGCCCACACTGAATTTCAGTACAATTTGAACAAAATTGCCAAAACTTGTCCGCCATTTTGAATTTTACAATTTCGACCACAAATCCGTCATTTGGAACCCCTAAAAACCCCCCATACTGAATTTCAGTACAATCGGAACAAAATTGCCAAAACTTGTCCGCCATTTTGAATTTTAAAATTTTGACCACAAATCCGTTATTTGGAACCCCTAAAACCCCCCCACACTGAATTTCAGTACAATCGGAACAAAATTGCCAAAACTTGTCCGCCATTTTGAATTTTACAATTTCGACCACAAATCCGTCATTTGGAACCCCTAAAACCCCCCCATACTGAATTTCAGTACAATCGGAACACATTTACCCCCCCCCCCCCAACTTAAAATCCCGCATACTGAATTTCAGTACAATCGGAACACATTAACGAAAACCCCCTCCACCATTTTCAATTTTAAAATTTTGACCACAAATCCGTTATTTAGAACCCTTAAAACCCCTCATTCTGAATTTCAGTACAATCGGAACACATTTACCAAAACCCCCTCCACCATTTTCAAATTTAAAATTGGAGTGGTTCATACTTGCTCATGAAAACACCCCGCCAAGTTTTGTGTAGAAATAGCCCTTAGGATAAGCTCTACTTGGAGCCCAAAATCAACCCTATCAGACCCGCGGATCCCACCCCTACAGCCACTCCTGAAGTTAAATTATTTTTTTATGTCCAAAATAAAGGTTTTACCGCCAATTTTTAATGAACAAGAACATATATTTGATATAAGACATGGTTTACATGCCTATCGCTCAAGCAGAAACCACCCCACCCCTAGGGGTGAAAACTAAATTATTTAACCTTTTACCTAAATTTCAATTAAATAATTTAGCTCTCACTGCTAATGGTGGGGGTGATTTCCGATGCCCGAAAGCAGAGGTATCGTTTCCAAAATTTATCTTTTATCTAATAGGTGAATGTTAGGGTTTGTCGGTTTTTAAAAACGTTCGAAATTCGGGGTTTTCCAGTAAAAACAAAACGGTTTTAAATTTATACATTGCGCTTCTTCTAACAGCTACAAAAAATGACATTATTGAGTTATCCGAACAGTATCAAGTTTATATAATCGATAGAAGATGACCACCACGCACCACGAACACACGTTTACTCAACACGACGGAGCAGGCGAACTAAACAAGCTAGAGCGATGGCAAATATATCAATGGAGAGGGGAAGGATGCCGAGAGAAGGGAAAGGGAATTTCAAGGTCGCAGGGTTATCACAATCGCGGCAATATAATCAGTCTCATTACTTAATTGTCACACCTCGTATTACCTGTTCTGGAATTAAAAAAGAAAGATGGTCGCCGGCAAGAAAGATGGTCGCCGGCAATAAATATGGCTCCAATGAGGAGGTCAAATCGTTCTATAAGATCGACATAGAAATGCTAGAGAAGCGTTAGAATGAATGTACCACTCTTGAGAGAGATTATAATAATGAATAAAGTTGTTTATGTATGTACCTAGATATGTAAGTCTGTTTTTGTATAAGCCCTAGTGTATGTACTTCAAAGTTGGCGTGGTGAACCTTCATTTTGGACGTAAAGAAAATAGTTTAAGGTTAGGTGCTGCTGTGGGGGTGGTTTCCGCTTCACCTATAGGGTTGAATTTGGTCTCAAGAAATACTTATAGTAGGGCTATTTATAAACAAATTTTTTTAGGAATGTTTTCATAAGCAAGTGTGAAATCCTCAAATTTAGTAATTAGGGTTGTCCTGGGGGTATTTTTTGATCAAGTTAGAGGGTTGACTTTATTTCTATTGAATTCGCCATACCCAAATTAGTAAATGGCGACATTATTAGCGGTTGGTATCAGCTCTTCCGCAACTAAATGTTTTCTTATATTGCGTTCATTGAACGTTCAATTTTTCAAGAACCTAAAAAAAATTATTTCTATATGATCCCAATGTCGTCCCATCCTAAATTTTGGCATTCTATGTACGTTAAAATTGTGTGTACAAAATATATTTTTTTCAAAAATTTGAAAAAACATTATTTTGAGATATTTCAAAAACAAAATTTTCAAAATGCCGGAAAAAGTTTTATTCTTTCTAATAATACTATGTTGTATATTGTAGAAAATAAAAACTCGTGAGCGTAGGTGCAATTAATAGACCGGGCGCTGGAGGTAGTTGAGTATGCAAAATATGAGGACCGCATTCTGCTAACAGAAATCCGTTAAGAATAGCTCAAAGAGGAATAATATGGATGTTGCCGGTAAATTTTTGGGTCCAATTTTTTTACCCCCTCTTTTTCTGTTGGCCCCTCTACAGCTCAGGGGGGCCGCTTTTTGACGATGGATTATGATGAATCATTGCAAAATAAATCGAAAATATGAAATTAAAATTTTTCGATATCACGCTTAGTTTTCGAGATATTGACACTTGAAGTTGACGTTTTGAGGTATTTTCCCCAAGTTTGTAGTTATATAACAGCTACCACATCCATGGTGCTGATATTTTAATTATGAATTTGAATGAATCACCCCTAAATAAAACGAAAATGTTAAATAATTTTTTTCGATATCTCGCTTCGTTTTTGAGATATCGATACTTGAAGTTTTAGGTATTTTCAAAAACATGTTACAGCGTTGATCGTTTTCAAAAAATACTAATAGCTCAGGGTGGGGGCTGGAGCGATACAAAATGTGAAGACCGCGTTTTATCAATTGTTTTGATCTGAGAAAGGTTTACAGATTATAATTCTTGATGTTGCCAGAAGCTTCATTGGTCCATTTTTTTAATACCCCCTCCGCTTAGATATCCAAAAATGGATAAAGAAAATGCTTTAAAGCAATTTCCAAGATCCATATGTATTAATAAGTTACAAAAGTTATAGCCCAGACATAACCTGAAGTCGGCAAAATCCCAACCTTACGAACCTGTGTAAAGCAATAAACAACTTTGATTCAAAATTTACTAACCGACTAAAATATAAGAACATTAAGAAGAAAAAATAGGCGGGGACAAATAAAAAAATTTGAAAGGACAAAAATGAAAAGTTTTTTTTGAGTCAGTCAGTGAGTTTTTGGTTAAGAAGCTATATCTGAGATTGTTTTTTTTATATATGTATATTGCTGGCGAAAAAGGCTAGTGAAAAGCTCAGTTTTTGTCCTGAGTTGGGCTGGTTTTGAACCGGGCAGTCTGTTTTTTTTTTTTTTTTTTTTTTTGAGAGAGGCTGGACCGAGAGTCACTTTTTTCTTAAATTTTGGGCAAGAATAGGCAGTTTTTTTTAGCCCGGAATTGGACTAATTGTGACTGGCAATTGTACTAAGAAATATCCAAAGAACATTTAAGAGGAAGACGCGTACCTGCTTTACGTTTTCTGGGACGGAAGCTCTTGACCCCACCTATAGTTATGTTGGGAGTGCTTTAATTTTGGCTGTAACGAATTACCATAGTAGAGGATTTCTTGTAAGTTAGGTAAGGCTTTTATTTATGATTAGCACTATAAGGCAGCTGAAAAGCATTCAGTCAAAGAAGCAAGGAGATTTAGCAAACGTTTATCATGGCGGCCATGGTCACCATCACACCTTGAAGTGGATTGATTATCGCATCCTTAGCATAGAGAACTACATGAAATACCCTCGTGTATAAAACCCCTATATATGAGAGTAGGGAAATCTGCAGGTCAGACAACTGTCAGATTGGGTTAGTTGACTGTTTGTGTTCCCGTGTTCGATATGATACTTTTATAAAACCGTATGTTTTTATAAAGTTATTTCAGATTATATTCTCAAAACTAACTTAAAAAAAGAAAGAAAGTATAAAGAATTGTTTAAAGTGTAATTAAAGTTCGGAATTTTCTGTGAAAAAAAGAACAATGAAGTGCAGTAAATTCGTTCTTCTGGTGAATCTGCTAAATGTAATACCTCCTAAACACATATATTAGATATTTGCATTAATGAATATATGAATTAGTGCGCTAAATACTCCAAATAATATAAATTTTGTTTGCTTGGATTTCATCAACTGATCCAACGCAAAAATCAAAGGAATCAGCTGTTTACATTTCGGAGTGACGGCGCGGCGTGTAAAAAGTTCATTTCTGGGGGCAAGTTTTTATTTTAGATTACTCCTAATTTTAACTCTCCCTTGCCCCTCCTCTATTCCACTCGCCTTTTCCGCTGGTAGTCTGCAAACAACTAGCAAAGTGTAGGAACGCACTCAAAAAGAATTGCACTACGCTTTAATCCGGCGAGGGCCCTTCCTGTAGTTTTATATTGGAAGATTGGGCTTTCATTCACCCTGCATCACTTCATGGGTAGTTTGAGCTGAAAGACCTGAAGGCAGCAATAAATCACCGTTAATCAGTTTAGTTTGAGAAGTTATAGATTAGTTCTAGAATTTTAATCTGATGCTCTTGGTCATTATCACAACTTTTTTTTCTACTTTGAAAATAATAGAGATGCGCCGAATGTTCGGCTAAATATTCGTATTCGGTATATTCAGCGTATTTTTTAATGTTCGTTAGTTAATTAGTTTAGATTAATTGCCGAGCATTTAAATAATATGTATTATTTTAAGTTATTTAATATGTTAAAGAGGCTTTATTCTGGAACTGGAGTATATGTAAATGAAACAAACACTACTTTGTGTAACTATATTTGTTCGCAAAATCAAAAAAAGGAAAAAAAATGGAGAGTTTATTTCAAACTAGTTTGCAGCCGGTTGCGTGTGACTGTTCTTGCCGGTCGAAAGCAGTATCAATCTGGTAACAGAAACGCGTACATGTATTGCATGCAGCGGTTCCATGATATGCGGCGAGTTTCCACCTACCCATAATTGCGTGGTTGCATTCCACCCGGCTTTTACACATAACCCAAAAATCTAAGTAACCAGTCCAGGTGTGGTGGTGGTGTATGCTTGTGTGTGCTATATCGAATGCGGCAAAATGTGAAAGTAGACCGACATTTGCGTTGCATGCATTCCATTCACGAAATATTCGTCAAGTCACATTTGAATACACACTTCTTTATTGTCTGCCACCGAATGCAGCGCATTTTTTTATAGCATGTTTTATTTTCTTAACTTATATCTCACCTAATATAAATGTAGCTAATGCTTAAAGCTACTTATTCAATCCTATTCTAAACTATCTAACTTACTGGCCCTCAGCAGGCGCTCTAAATTACTTACTATCTTATCTAGCTAAAAACTTATAATTTTTTCTTTTTCTTTATAATAAAGATCTTGCTTTTTTGCTTACTTCTAAGAAAATTTAATGAGAAGAAAAAACTTAGAAACTATGTATGGGTGTTTCCACAAAAATCCGGCAACTCTGTGTCCGCAGCACTCCCCACTTGATATAATTAATACTTATTATTTTATTTTAAGATTGCTAAGTAACAAATCAAAATATTTTGTATTTATTCCTCAAATTTTGTTTAAAATAATAATACACTATACTCTTGAAATCATATTTATTGACCCCAAACGTCAGTCCCTAGCCATGTCCGTGCACCGAAATTTGGCGTTTGGGCATCCATATTTCGGAAAAAATTTAATTTATACTTTAATTTTCTTTACAATTTTTCAATATTAAAGTATTTTCTACTAATTTCATCATTTTTTGCAATTTAAAAAAACAATAAATGTGTTTCCTAAGGTCGAAATTAGTGTCCTCAATTTTAATCGTCAGTCCCTAGCCATTGACGGATTTTAAAATTTCGCGGTATTATATGGGTGTAGAGGGAATGTATTTCAGTTGATTTTAAAGAAAGCGATGAAATTATCTATAGACTGCACTCCTTTGGCAGCGGCCATTTTGTAAATAAGTGTGGAGGCGAGATTTGATGTGCCAAGTAGTGCTGATCCAGTCACTTCGTCAGTCCCTAGCCAAGTAATTTTATAGTTTAATAATAGGAAATTGACATTAATTAATTAATATTTACAAGTGGTTTATCGGCCTTGTTCTTTAGATAGTGTTAGATATCGTAGTATAGTGGTCGAGCAGTATTTTTTTTAAAGTTTTACTCAGAATCGTCAGTCCCTAGACCGTCAGGCCCTAGCTGTTAATGCTGCTAGGGACTGACGAGAGTGGTCAGGGGCTGACGTTCACTTATAATTATACAGGGTGTATCAGTGAAAATGCCAAAACGCCTGGCTGCGGATAGGTCTTGGATATACGAACAAAAAATCATATAGGTGGGGGCGGGAGAATGATAACGGTTTAGCCGCTAGGGCCTTTTTGAAACTTTTTGGTAGAAGTTTACATATTACTCTGTATTTTGGTAACCCTATTAGATATTTTCATGAATAAGGCAGCAATCTACGCAGAATACTCCCACCTATCTAAAACTGTAAAAGTTAAGGTTTCAACCCACCAACGTCCATTGTTAACTTCCCAGTATAGGAAGTTAATCGGTCCGAAAATCGAAATCGAAAATTTCAACGTATTTTCATCTTTCAAGGTCCCAGGAGCATTTTAAGCAAAAAATTGGGAGGAAGTATGTGTGTGTGTGTGTATGTGCGTACGGATGTGGTCATTTTTTCCTGCACGATATCGCGCGAACCAAAACTGATATCGACTTCGTTGAGGTGTCGTTCGAAGCGTATCAACCGAAATATGATCTGAAAAGATTTTCATGAAATTCGGTCCAGCCGTTTTTTTGTTTAAGCGACGTAAGTGATTTTTGTACCTGCACGATATCGCCCGAACCACGAAAGATATTGACTTACGTGCCGTGCCGTTCGAAGCGTATTAGCGACAATATAATCTGAAAAGATTTTTATAATATTCGGTCCAGCGGTTTTTTGGTTTAAATGACTTAAGTGATTGTTGTACCTGCACGATATCCCGCGAACTATAAAAGATATCGACTTAGTTGACGTGCCGTTCGAAGAGTATTAACCAAAATATGATCTGAAAAGATTTTCATAAAATTCGGTCAAGCCGTTTTTTTGTTTAAGCGGCGTAAGTGATTTTTGTACCTGCACGATATGGCCCGAACCACAAAAGATACTGACTTACTTGAGGTGCCGTTCGAAGCGTATTAGCGACAATATAATCTGAAAAGATTTTTATAATATTCGGTCCAGCGGTTTTTTGGTTTAAATGACTTAAGTGATTTTTGTACCTGCACGATACCGCGCGAACTAAAAACTATTTCGACTTCATTGAGGTGCCGAAAAACATTAACACATCAATTTTATATTCATTTTTGTCATCCTAATCTTGTAGGTGCGCACATTTAGTTTGACATTTTAGCGAAAATATTGATAAACAATTGTGACAAATTCTCAGTATTACACATATATTCTATATTGCCTATTGTTCATTTATTATTAAAATATCCAATCATAATATTCAACATCCATCATACTGAGAAGTTGATCGTGTGGACCGAAAGGGTCGAACCCACATCCCAACTAGTTAATCATAACAGTCAGTCCCTAGATGCCTAAATTCGCAAAACTCAAAATTTCTTATAAAATTCTACATAAAGTGACTGGCCCCTTTAGGTATGACAAAACAAATTAATCACGCATTATATCCACTATTAGGAAATGCAATAGCATCTAAAATATTATGAAGACAAATTACTTTCAAAAGTCGCCCTAATTTTATGGAAACACCCGTATATATATTTGTCTTCTATAAAATAAAACTTAGCTAACTTAACTTACTTAATCTAACTAGCCTAACTATGTAGGCAGGGGCCAGCAGAATCAGTGCTGATTCAGCTGGCCCCTGTCCAGGCGATGGGGTTCCATGGACTCGAGATGTACTAAGCGTTACGAGTTCGTGGAAGCACACTTTACTCCCCTAATAAAAGGTGGATCTTAAGCTATTTTAGTGCTACAAAGAGACTATCTGGGCGGGGACAGCGGAGGTACTCCCTCAGGTGGCCTCCGTCCAGGCGACGGGCTTCCATGGACCCGAGTGTGAAATAACAACAAGGGTTCATGGAAGTCCGCACCGTTAACCTAACTTACTTAGCCTATGTTTATTACTACCGTAAAACTAGAACTAGATCCTATATAAGTCTAGGCTAATCCTTAAAAATAAACTAGTCTATAAGTTATACTAATCTATATTATTCTATAGGGCGAATACGCAACATTTACACGTCCTCCAATCACCGGTACAAACTACTAGCATTGCAGGCGTCTTTTTTATCTCTTTCCGAGATCCGCGTGCTGAACCTCAGGAGATCCCGAACTTGCATTTCTTACTGGTTGAACGCATAACGTTTGTCGCACGGGTTGCGTTTTAAGTGATAGAAGAGAGGAACCCCTGATCCTACCTGTACCAATTGCTGGGAATCCAGGCATACAAATGCCTCTGGGGGAGTGTAGCCGCGTTCACAAGCTGCTCCGTGAAAAAGTGCGTTCTGGTAGAACGCTCCACGAATAAGAGGATTGTTGCTCTCCATCGCTCTAGCAACGTGGTTTCGAATCAACTTGATTATGAAGTTGTCGATCCTATTAACAGATGCTTTGCCATATAGGACATTGTTGGCGTGGAATTTAGTGAAGCCAGATTCGGGCGTTCGATACAAGCTTAAGCACGCCCTTAGGCATTGTCTTTCAAAGACCCGAAGCTTTTCCATATACGAAGGGGATATGATGAACCATACAGGGCAACCGTAAGTCAAAATCGGTCTGACCAAGGCTTGATAGCAGATCACTTTGACCCGTGGGCTAAGGTGTTTGCTATAAAAAAGCCTTTTTGTCATATGGAACGCCTTGTTTGCTTTGGATAGAGCGACACCTACATTCTTATTGAAATATAAATGTTGGTCCAGCCATTGTTCAAAATTCGGAAGTTTTCCAGTTCCTCCTCACATCGCGTGAAGCTCTGTTTAGAGTAGTCCGGAAAAGAATCGATTCGCATTTGCTAAAGTTGATCATCAACTTCCAATCATTACTATAGCGTTCGATTGTTTCAAAATCACGTTGCAGGAGCATTTGGATTACTTCAATCCTCGGCCCCGTCCTGTACATAATCAGGTCATCCGCATACGCTAGCGCGGAGCGGAGTGAACGTATAAGGTCACTCGTGTAGGTATTAAACAAGAGCGGCGAATTTACCGCACCCTGTTGCAAACCATTTTTAATGTCAAAGGTCCTACTTGAAGCGAAGTTCCCACTTTTAACGATGAACTTCTTTTTTGAAATCATGCTGTAAATCATGTTTAACAGAGGCCCGTTCATGCCGTTTGTGACTAGTTTGTAGAGAAGACCTTTGATTCATACTGTATCGAAAGCCTTCTCAAGGTCAATCAGGCATGCTCCTGTACACTGCCCTTTCATAAAATTCCACTGTATGTCTGATACCAGTTTTGACGCGGCATGAATAGTGTCATGCCCCGCCCGAAATCCGAACTGGTTATCTGGAATTATTTTCTTGTCCTCAAACCCATTTAGATAATGATCTATTGACCACTATTTCAAACACCTTGCTGATGTTCGGAAGCAGACTTATTGATCGGAGATTCGCAGGGTTACTTTTGTTTTTGCCTTTTTTGGGATCGAATATACCACTGCTGTTTTCCAATGCTCTGGAAAATGATCATTGTTTAACGCATTGTTAAACAAAGTGGTGTATATCGATGGCTATTAGGGGCAAATGCTTTAGAACAATGTTCGGAATACCGTCCACACCTGACGACTTCTTACTATTTAGCTGACGAAAAATTAGCATGAGTTCGATTTTTCCAATGAAACAGGAGTTCGCTTGTGCCTCTGGGATATCATTTGCTGGGCAGTCTTCATTGAATTCGAGAGTTGCTCGATTCTCGGTTTTCCAAGCTTCGATTTCATTGGATATTCTCAAGTGGTTCAACGAAGCCCTATTCTCAAGGTCAGAATTCGCGTGAACAGAATTGTTCACAGAATAAATTCCTTGGTAATAGCTTCCCACAAAATCCAGTTTCTCCTGCTTGTCCTCTATATAATATTTGTCATCAAAACGACTAGTTTCTCCCGGGTCTATGCCAGCAGATCTCATAAGCTCTTCGTTAGGCAGAGTCCGAGGTATGTGTAGCTTCTCCAGCCGGTTATGTGTTTTGCTCCGAAAGATTTTATTTATCAGCGGGAACATACTCGCGCTATTAGTTTGAATAGCACGAATCTTGTTGTTCCAGTACAGATTCACAGATTTTGAGTATTGTTGCCTTAAAAGCTTTTGGAGATTTTTCATAACCGACTTAAGAGTTACAGCCTCCGGACTCTGTCTATCTCGGAACTGTCGATGAAGGGCTTTTAGTCTCGTCAGTATACGGCTTTTATGAGCTTTTTTTTATGTGACAGACTAGAGGCTTAGGGAAAGTCCCTTTGTACTGTCGACAATCTATTTTTTCGTATAGAGTGAATGTCGAACAGCAGCTCTAGCCGGAAGATAGAGAGATAAGAGAAGGAAGTAACTGTCACAATATAGCCGCAATATTTGATTCCACCTACTCAGAACCATTTCGCGACTCTGACATCGGAGCGTCGAGAACAACTCGCTGGAATGTTATGCCTCCTGAAACGAGTTGAATCTCATCAACCAACCGATGGCATGCGCTTGGTGGAGCGGGGAAGGACTAAGCAAGGCTATGACAGGGGAATCAGGAATGTAAAGAGGAAAGAAGAAAGAAGGAAAGTTAGGTGGGAAAGGCGAAGGACCGTGGCGCCGCCGGGATTCGAACCCGGGACCTCTGGGGATAGCAGTCAGGCGCCTTACCTCTAGACTACCGAGGCCCTTGCTTGTAGTGCGTCAATCGTTGCCTTTCTGTAACAGTCTGTGCTGTTCTTTTGGTTCATTTTTGGTATGGTTTTGTCCATTGTCCGTGTAACGATATTATCTATGTCTGTCAAATATGCGTCGATCTCGTTGTTAGTCAGATTCCTGGTTGCTAGGGGTATAAGTGCACTGTTACGTATTGCTTTTTCCATGGATTTCTCGAATTTTGGCCAGTGCCTCTTCTGGTAAACAAAAGGATGGACTTCGCAGTAATCAGAGAGCTCCATGAAGTCGTATGGTTACAATTTAGTCCATAGTGGTCGCTATCGTACGGCACTGTCTTGAGGCAGTTAGTCTCATTAGTATTTGTCCCTGGTAGCCCCAACCGGGAGTCTAGCTGACATAGATCCAGAAAAGATCCACCGCTTGTATATGAGGGTATGTCCGTAGCGAAAAGGTTAACTTTCCGCTGAATTCTATTTTGCTCGAACCAGTCATTCAGTTGGTTGCCCCTAGTGTTAGGCGTTCGATTTCCCCATGCCGCGTGACGTGCGTTTAAATCTGCGGCCAACAAATAAAAATTTTGCTTCGACTCCAGCTGCAGAGTTTGAAAAAGTAAGTTCAATTCTTGTATAAATAGTCTGGGTTGAGAAGTCTGGGGTGCATACGCAGCAATTATATACAGTCTCCTGCCACTAGACAGAGGAATGTATACAACAACGCACGCTTCCAACATCCGAAACTTTTCAGTTGCCCTGCGGTATATGATTTTATGTTTTAGAGAGGTTTTTATTAATAGAGGAGACCTCCACCTTGTGTAGCATTAGGTCGATCACGCCTAATCACCACCTAATCTTTGTAATCCACTTTATGCTTCAGCTTTATGCCGTTCAGCTTAGTTTCGCTGGCAAGCGCATGTACCCTTGGAAATGTCACCAGCTTCAGTAGCCTGGCTGCATTTGTGCGTGTCAAAGTTTATGCAACAAAATCTTTGTGACTAAAAATTTGTGGGTACAGAACACCGATCAATTCGCTTGTTTGTGGGTAAGGGTTTATTTTGGTTCAAACTGGTTGTGAGGGAGGGCCTCAATGTTTATAGAATTGTCATTTCCACACATTCGTGCTCTAGTCCCTCATTTTTTGGCGATAACTCCATCACACCAGGAGCGCGTTCAAAAACCTTACTATGGTAAACCACGAGGTAATCTGTGGTTATGCTGCATCACTTCACTTAACCATGAGAGTTTATGTTTAACCATGGAAGTTTTTGAACGCACCGTGGTTAACTACGAGGTAAAGAAAATTCAAAAAAAATCCATAAAATAGTCTCGGCTTTTTGCTTCAATTATATCTTATATGTGTCTATTAATTATTTATTTACAATAATCTTCCAAATCCCACTTTGATTTGTTCATTATTAACATTAAAACAAATGTCAAATAATTGTTTTAATTCTTCTTCTTCTTAACTCTCGCTAGCCATGCTCCCGAGCATGGTTAAAATTTAACTACACCATGGTTAACCACGGGAGTTTTTGAACGCCAAAAAGTTATGCTCGTGGTTATGTTATAGTTAACGGCGGAGTTTTTGAACGACAAAAGTTTACCATAGTTAGCTTTGGTTAACCATGGTAAGGTTTTTGAACGCGCTCCAGATATTGCAATAAAAGAACAAGCAAGAAAGAGTGAGCGAGCCGAGCTAGCGAGAAGTGCTTGAAGGGTGGGTGAACGTTGTCGCTCCTCGCCAAACTATATGAACCTTTACTGCCCAAAAATGAACCGATAATTCGGCCGAATGTTTGATCGGTACATTTTTCACCGAATATGCTGCCGAATATTCGTATTCGGTCGAACCCATATTCGGCGATCTCTAGAAAATAACATTAGCCGTCAGTTAGTGGGCTATCAAGTTAGAGAAATGAGCGGCTGGACCGCGGAGAAGTTGAATTTTTTTGTTATTTAGTTAGAAATATAACCTTTTGGGCACTTTCGAGAATTCACCAGTGGTAGCTACCTTTTTGGTGACGGTAACATATTGGTGAGCTGATCAGAGTTAGTGTGGTCAGTTTTTACCGACTGATAGATGTGGTTAAGTGGTTAATTTTCGAACGAAAATTTGACATTTGTGTTTTTTCATGTACAAGAGTTTGTATTCTATTTTTAAAACACTAAATTTTTTTATAAATATCTACAAATTCATTGAATGCATTTTTATATTTTTACATTTAAAATGCAGTTTACTACAAAGTCTGTGTATTTGCATAAAAGTACTTAATTGCTCCATTTATCACACATCGTATAAAATACCCACTCTAAAAAAATCCGAAATCTAAACCATCCAACGAATATGGTTCCTATAATGAGACTGCGGTTACTTTACCGGTGAATATTCGAACGTGGTGAGTGGGCGCCGGCAGTGGCTTTTAAACTAAAGGCCTAAATAGACTGCAAACTTAAGATTATATGAGATAGGCCAAATCATTAGTAAATAAATCAAAGAATTAATACAGTTAATGTAACTTTATAATGTAACTAGCTGGATCCCGGTGCGCCTCGATGCACCTACCAATGTGGTGGATGGTGGTCGTTCAGCCCTTCCGGCAGCATCAGGGCCAGGACACACATATCCGTACTGCGTCCACACCTCATCCGCACCGTATCCGCGTAAAAACTAAACTCAAGTAATTTGACTCGGTGCGGATACGCCCAGGTGGGGACTGACTGGTAAAATTGTATTTGTTTACTCTCTCCGTGTGTTGTCCGACACACAGCTAAATCAGCGTTCGATACTGCATGTTGTTGCTGGAAGAGTAAGACCAATCTTGATTGCCTCAACTTCAGCTGGATGAAATGGTGTTGCTTTAGAGTTCAAATCTGCATATTCCAAGGATTCGTTTGGGAACAGATCACATTTTTTACCAAGTATAATAGTCTCGGCCTCAAAATTTGGTAAATTATGACCGTAAAGGCTATTTATCTTTTCTGCGATGCCGAAAATGTTTGTTTATCCAACATTTTCATAGCTGCTGGATGAAGTTGTATAGGCGAAAATGCTTTTTCGTGGATAGAAGATAATCGGTCCCGCATAGAAGAAATAAGAGAGACCAAATTAGGAATAAATATAGAACGTCTGAAGAAGTCTTCTACACTTTCTTTCAGACGGATGATTTGATCTATGCTTCTGTCTGTAACTTGAGGAAGTTTTATTTCAACATCTAATTCGTCGCAAAGTTGTTGAGCTTTTGCGAAGATGGCCGAGAACTCTGTCAAGGCGTCGTTATCGCGAGGATGGAAGCCGATTTAGCCGAGTAACTAGCAATCACTAGGAAAGTTTTGATATACGTTGGAGTTGTATGTAGAGTTGATGTGCTTTTACTTTTGTTTTCGAACTGGGTGTTGGAAAATAATGCTTTTGTAATTTGCTGACCACCACATTTCACAAAACAGGTTATTAGGTATCTTGTGACGTCGTAATGTACTCTTTCTGAAAAAATTAATGATTTCCTTTGTTGTAGCAGAGGTATTTCTTACTTCGCAAACATAATTCAGGTCAAGACTAGATTCAAAATATGGTTGGCACGGTGGAAGAATAACGCCATTGGATATTTGTCATTAATTTGTTTTTGAACACCGCTAATAGGACCCGCCATTGCAGCATACCCTTCATATCCTTGGCCAACGAGTCGATTTAAATCCAAACTACAATCGTCCAGAAATTTGAGAATAGTGCCTGAAATATATTTGGGGTTTAATTCTTCCAAAGGCACATATCCCAAGAATTTTTCACCAATTATTGGTTTTCCTTTTTTTATATCGCAGCGAAGATAGCGAACTCCGATTAATAATTGTTCAATTCCATTGATATTGTTACGTTTTTACGGGTTAACGGATTCGTAGGATTAATTAAGGAATACACTTTTTAATTATCCACACAATAATTTATTTATCACAAACCAAAACACAATTTAATTACTAACACAATTCTTACAGTTCACTATAATCACTTTCAATTTAATAACTCGCACTATTAAATTCTATCTATCGCTTTATAATTCACTTTTAAATCACTACTTTTCACTGTTCTCACTTTAAAACACTTTTATTGCCTTTCAAATCAAAACTGACTCTCTCAGCGCCTGCAAGCCGCTTTTTATATCCAAGCTCCACCTTTATTTAACTTCTGGAACCTTCTCGAGTCCTTTTTCTCGAGCCTAGTGGTATGTTCTTTTCTTTTCGTCCAGAAGCTTGAAGTTGTCTTCACTTATCGCGCGTTCCAATTTTAGTTTAGTACATGTGGTGTTCAATAAAATAGCAGTGATATGAGAATTAGTAAAAAATCGTTATATTTTACTTTTACAAATTAGAAATCAAAACGAAATGTGGAGGAATATCTTGTGGTCAGATGAATCAAAGATAGTCCTCCACGACTCAGGTGCAGCTCCAAACCATTTGCGACGCCTTGCAGAGACAGCAAACCATCCACAATACACCTAGTCAAGATTGTTAAATTTGGTGAAGCCAAAGTGATGGTCTGGGGCTGATTTTCATGGTACGGGTCCTATTGTTCGCGTAGAAGGCAAAATGAATGCTGCCGATTATGTCAACATCCTTCAAAACCATATGCTGAATGGGAAATGACGGTTAAATGGGGTTTTCAAACAGACAATGACGCAAAGCACACATCCAGTAAGGCTATTTCAATCTTTTTTCTTACAGCAACATTAGAAAAATTTATGCATATCTTTTTATTTTTTATGGAAATTTGAATTTGATTTTGTTTCCTTATTATCAAAGAGTTAGTATGAGTAAAATTTGCAAAAATTTGTGTTTTTTTGTATATTACGTAAGATTTTCCAACTACTGCTATTTTATTGAACACCACTGTAAGTCATTAGTTCAGACATCAACCAGAGTTGTTACCGACAATCGTTGGTTATGCTTTTTGACAAACAGATGGCGCATAAATCATCACATTGCCCCCTTCTTAGGACTGTTCGTCCCGAACAGTTGTCCATCCTGGATCCGGCTGATGATATGGGCACAGCCTGTCTATGTGCACAATCTTCTTCTTGGCTTTGGGCCCTTGTTGAATCCTGTAGACAACGTCGTTGATCCGTGTTAGAATTTTATAGGGCCCCTCCCACTGGCGCTGAAGTTTCGGAGACTTGCCCTTTCGTCGTCGAGGATTGAACAGCCAAACGAGGTCACCTTCCTGGTATCCGCTACAGTTTGCTCGGAGGTCGTACCTAGTTTTCATCCTGTCACTGGCTATCTTAAGATTCTTCCTTGCAAGCTGATGGATATCTGCGAGTCGATCACGAAGTTCACCTGTATAACCGCCAGTAGACTCGTTGCTTTCAACAGGTGTCCCAAATTTCAAGTCGCTTGGCAGCCGGATTTGTCTTCCAAAAATCACACTACAAGGGGTTTGTCCTGTGGAATTATGAACCGCTGTCCGATATGCCATTAGAAATATAGAGATGTAACGGTCCCAGTCACGCTGGTGCTCGCTAACAACTTTCCTTAGGTGTTCTAGCATTGTCCTGATGAATCGCTCTACCATTCCATCGGACTGGGGATGAAGGGGCGTCGTCCTGGTCTTCTTCACTCCAAGTATCTTACATACTTCTTGAAAAACTTGAGATTCAAAGTTTCTCCCTCGGTCAGAGTGAAGCTCATGAGGAACACCAAATCTGCAGATCCAATTGTTCACTAATTCCTCTGCAACAGTGATTGCTTCCTGATTTGGAATGGCATTTGCTTCGGGCCACTTACTGAAGTAGTCCATGACCACCAAAATGTATCGATTTCCTCGGTCTGACACCGGAAAAGGTCCCGCCACATCGATTGCGATTCTTTCAAATGGGGCTCCCACGTTGTATTGCTGCATTTCTCCTTTTGTTCTTACCCGAGGGCCCTTACTGCTGGCACAAGTTGTGCATTTATGGCACCAGTCTGCAACATCGTCTCGCATGTGAAGCCAATAGAATCTCTCTCTTATTTTTGCCAAAGTTTTATTGACTCCCAGATGTCCTCCTGATGCGCCGTTATGACACTCCTCGAAAATATCCCTTATTCTAACGCGAGGGACTAATACCTGCATTCGATGAGAGGTACCGTCAGCGGTTTCCCATTTGCGCTTTAATACTCCTCGCTCAATGTGCAAGGAATCCCATTGGGCCCAATAGCTCTTTAAGATTTCGCTCCTCTCAGCAATGTCCTTCCATTCAGGCTTTTCCTCGTATTCCTTCCATGTCAGAATTGAAGAAATATCCGGGTCGTCGCGTTGGGCGTCTCGGAGTCCCTGGTCATCCCATCCTGTCGTTGGCTCGACTGTCGTCCTTTGACACTTTTCCTCGATACGTCCACAATGTTTGCAGTCTGGTACGCATGGTCGCCGGGAGAGTGCATCTGCATTTCCATGGTTTCTTCCCTTTCTGTGGTCTATATTGAAGTCGTAGGACTGAAGTCTCTCTATCCATCTTGCCACTTGTCCTTCAGGGTTTTTGAACTGCATCAGCCATTTTAATGCTGCATGATCCGTTCGAAGGATGAAGTTTTGCCCATAGAGATACTTGTGGAAGTGTTTAGTTGAGTCCACGATTGCCAATAGTTCCCGTCTTGTGACACAGTAATTCCGCTCCGATTTTGACAGCGCTCTACTGTAATAAGCTATGACCTTTTCCTGTCCGTCGAAGTTTTGTGATAGCACTGCACCAATCCCGACATTACTCGCGTCTGTGTCCAATATGCATCTTTCGCCTGGCTTCGGGTATGTGAGTATTGGTGAACTTTCCTCGCACTTTTCTGTCCAGATAAATGGTTTTCCTTTTTCTGTCAGTTTATGTAATTCCTTAGCCTTGTCGGCAAAATTCCTGACAAAACGCCTATAATAGGTGGCAAGTCCCAAAAAGCTTCGAAGTTCATGTTTATCCTTCGGGGTGGGCCAATTCTTAACTGCTGTTATTTTCTCAGGATCTGTTTGAACTCCATTGGATGAAACCACATGTCCGAGATAGTTGACCTGGTCTCTGAACAGTACGCACTTTTTAGGGCTGAGTTTCAGTTGGGCAGTTCTCAACTTTTGGAAAACCTCTCGCAGATTGCCCAGATGTTCCTCGAAACTTTTTCCAACGACGATGATATCGTCCAGATAAACCAGACAAGTCTTCCATGTCAGTCCTCGCAAGACGCATTCCATCAGTCGTTCGAATGTAGCTGGAGCATTACACAGTCCAAACGGCATGACTATAAACTGCCACAGGCCGTTTCCTACAGAGAAGGCTGTCTTTTCTCGGTCCTCCGGGTGAATTTCGACTTGCCAGTAGCCGCTCTTAAGATCCAAGGTAGAAAACCATTTAGCTCCAGAGAGAGTATCCAGTGTGTCATCGATACGATGTAATGGGTAGCTGTCCTTTTTAGTGATGTCATTTAACCGCCGATAATCCACGCAAAATCTTGTACTGCCATCTTTCTTTCTAACTAGAGCCACGGGAGACATCCAAGGGCTTTTCGACTCCTCTATAAGCCCTTGTCTTGTCTTCTCATATCTTCAATCATACCGGCTGCCTCTTCCCGCTTGGCTAGTGGTAGTCTTCTCGGCGGTTGTTTAATTGGCTGGGCATCTTTGGTGTCGATCCTGTGTTGAACGATGTCCGTTTTCCCAAAGTCATCATCTCTCATGGCGAAGATATCACTGAAATCCTCTACTAATTTTCTTGCCTGGAGATACTGTTTTGGTTCAAGACAACTAGTTGAGAGCACTGCGTTTACTAATTTCGTGGCCTTTGGCTTTGGTTTTGGAACCGTTTCGATGTTAGCGCACTCCACTAAAGTAATCTGTTCTCCCGGTTCTCCTTTCCCCAAAACCGTATCCTTCTTCAATCGTACTTCTTGTTCGTTAGTATTTAGCACTCTCACGAATACCTCCTTCTTGTCGTCGATGCTCACCAGACATTTTCCAATTGCTATATTTTTGCTTTGTTCCGTTTTTTCTGGTTCTATAAGGTAAAATCGGTAGCTCCCGGGATCACCATCGACTATCGCTCGTACCAATTTCTCAGCACACGGAGGAAGCACGGTATCTTCACGAGCGACGACTTTAAGCTGCGAATAACAAGTGGATCCTGTGGCCATTGGAATCTCCTTGTTGTCATATCTCAGTATTTCCTCCCCAATGTCCAGTAGAATTTTATGTGCTTTCATAAAGTCCAGTCCTAGAATACACTCGTCTGTTATATCTGCTACAAGGAACGAATGCGAAAATCCAATGTCTGCGAGAATCACATCCAACATAATTTCTCCGTGTAATCGTACTGGCTCTCCTGTTGCAGTTTTCAGTGTGTATTGGCGTGCGTCTTTCAGCCATTTATTACCGACCATGTCAGCGCGGATAACAGATTTTGAAGCACCAGTACCTACAGTTATTGTGCATTTTTCGGCTCCAATCTTTCCATCGATGACAAGGCTGTTGCCACTACGCTGCAGTTGTTTGATAGTGGTGATGATGACACCGGGGGCTTCGATTTCCCCGACTGACTCCCGCCCCATGGAGTCAGTCTTTATTCGTTTCCCTGCTGCTGTCTGCGGGGAGACATGGAGTCATTGTTTGCGGCCTCCCTCTGGTCACATTTCTGTCGTTGTCCGCATTTTTCACAAGTTCCGCCACTCCTATTCTCGGGAGACTCTGCTCTCCTTCGCTTTCTGCAATTCCTTTGCAAATCACCCGGTTCACTACAGTTCCAGCATCGGAGTCGACCGCGTACTTCCGTTGCATTCATTCTGTTGCAAATATCCTCTGTTGTGTGGATCTCTCTGAGGCGGACTGCACTTCTTGATGCTTGCTTCACTGCCTCGTATGCCTGAGCATATGCCAAAACTTCAGCGGTATTTTTCTTTACGGCCAATCTGGCTGCTTGTTGTAGATCTCGGTCGGCAAAAGAGTTAAGAAAAGCCTCTCTTGCTACTTCGTTGATGTAGTCTTGGCCGAAACTAGGATAAGCCAGATGCACTAACCGTTAAGCCGTAAAAACGTAACAATTGGTGTCAGAAGTGGGATTAATTAAGAGATAAGTGAAATAAGTGAACTTGAACAATAGGGATTGGACTTTAAATTTTGTGCGTGAGAAATAAGGACTTATTAGTAAAATGGGTCGAAAGCTAGTGGATTTGCGCACTGTAGAGTTGAAAAGAGAGTTAAGTAAACGCTCATTTCCAACGGTGGGGGCTAAAAGTTCCCTAACCGCCCTGCTTCGAGAAGCTATGGTGAACGAAGGTAAGGATCCTGAAGCCTACATGTTTGAAGGCGAGGTAGAAGCAGAGCCAGAAGAGGCGACAGTGAGTATGGCAGAACTTCTTAAGACATTGATGGTGATGAAAGAAGCGCAAGGACGTGCATCAGCAGAGATTAAGGAAGTGACAGCCGAGATGAAAGAAGCGCAATAACGGTCTTCAGCAGAGATGAAGGAAGCGCAAGAACGTGCATCAGCAGAGATTAAGGAAGTGACAGCCGAGATGAAAGAAGCGCAAGAACGGTCTTCAGCAGAGATGAAGGAAGCGCAAGAATGTTCGACAACAGAGATCAAGTCGGAAGTGTTGGCGTTAAAAGATGAACAGAAACTGTTAGCATTAGCTCATGAACGCTCGTTAGCAGAACTCAAAGAGTCTATGGAAGAGCAGAAGAACCAGCTGGAGCAGAAAATCGAATCATTCTCCCTTTCTGTCGACAACAAGCTAGATAACATGAAAGAAAATGTAAGGAATGATCTGGAAAATCTCGAATCTTCCATCAAGGCAAACGTAAGGAATGATCTAGAAAAACTCGAAATTGAACTAGAAACCGTCAGAGCCGATCTAGAAAGAGTAAAGATTCACCACCCAGCGACGGCATCTCATGAAGTCATCGGAGTTATGAAACTGCAGCCTCCAGCTTTCGACGGGCAAAGCCCATGGCCTACTTATAAGCTTCAATTCGAAGCGGCAGCAGCAGGCAATTTCTGGACTGAGGAGGAAAAAGCAACGGCCTTAACGTTGTCATTAAGGGGCACAGCAGCAGAAATATTGCAGTCAATACCAGCAGAACATCGCAACAGCTACGGGTTCTTAGTTCAAGCGCTGGAAATGCGTTACGGTGATCAGCACCTGCAAGAGGTTTATCGACTTTAACTTCACAATAGACTTCAAAAGCCAGGAGAAACTTTACAACAACTATGCGCCGATATCGAGAGGTTAGTGCATCTGGCTTATCCTAGCTTTGGCCAAGACTACATCAACGAGGTAGCAAGAGAGGCTTTCCTTAACTCATTTACCGACCGGAACCTACAACAAGCGGCCAGATTGGCTGGAAAGAAGACTACAGCAGAAGTTCTGGCATATGCTCTGGCATACGAGGCAGCGAAGCAAGCAACAAGGAATACGGTACACCTCAGGGGAATCAATATGACTGAGAACATTTGCCATCGAGTCAACACCTCGGAAGTACGTCGTCGTCTACGATGCTGGAACTGTGGCGAGCCGGGCCATTTACAAAGGAGTTGCCGAAAGCGAAGGAGAGTGGAATCGCCAGGGAGTAGGAGTGGCTCAACATGCTGTGAAAAATGTGGACAACGGCAGAAAGGCGACCGGAGGGAGTTAGTGGGGAAAATGGAGACCCCTGATGTCATCGTCAACATCACCCAACTGCAGCGTGGCAACAACAGCCTTGTCATCGAGGGGAAAGTTGGTGATGAACAATACACAATTACCGTGGATACAGGTGCTTCAAGATCTGTCATCAGGGCTGATTTGGTCGGTAGAAAGTGGCTGAAAAACGCGGACCAGTACATTCTGAAAACTGTAACAGGAGAACCAGTGAAATTACATGGGGAAACAATGATGGACGTGGTACTCGGCGACATTAAGTTTACACATTCGTTCCTGGTAGCTGACATAGTAGACGAGTGTATCCTTGGTTTGGACTTTATGACAACACACGGAATATTATTGGACCTTGGAGAATTGATGATGAAACACCGCAACAGGGGAATTCCAATGGATACTGCACTGTCCCGGCGACCATGCGAACCAGGTTTTAAGTATCGTTGGCGTATTGAGGAAAAGTGTCAAAAGACGACTGCGGAGCCAAGCATAAAATATGAGGACCAAGGAATTCGAGATGCGCAACGCGACGACCCGGACATTTCTGCGATTTTGTCATGGAAAGAACACAACGAGAAGCCTAAATGGAAAGACATCGCAGAGAGAAGTGAAATCCTGAAGAGCTATTGGGCCCAATGGGATTCATTGCATATCGAAGGAGAAGTATTGAAGCGCAAATGGGAAACAGCTGATGGTACCTCTCATCGAATGCAGGTGTTAGTCCCTCGTGCTGAAATAACAGATATTCTTGAGGAGTGTCATAATAACCCGTCAGGAGAACATTTGGGAGTCAACAAAACTCTGTCAAAAATAAAGGAGAGATTCTATTGGCTTCACATGCGGGAGGATGTTACGAATTGGTGTCGCAAATGCACAGCTTGTGCCGGCAGCAAGGGTCCTCGAGTAAGAGTGAAAGGAGAAATAAGACAACACCACGTTGGAGCCTCAGTTGACAAAATCTCAAGGGAGAATCCTAAGACGGCCAGTGACAGGATGAAACCAAGGTACGACCTCCGAGCAAACTGTAGCGGATACCAGGAAGGTGACCTAGTTTGGCTGTTCAACCCTCGAAGACGGAAAGGCAAGTCTCCGAAACTTCAGCGTCAGTGGGAGGGGCCCTATAAAATCCTAACACGGATCAACGATGTCATCATTTTTTTTTCATCACATAGACAGGCTGTGCCCATATCATCAGCCGGATCCAGGATGGACAACTGTTCGGGACGAACAGTCCTAAGAAGGGAGCAATGTGATGATTATGCGCCATCTGTTTGTCGAGAGGATGAATCAACGATTTTCGGTTGTTGTCTGAACTAAGAATTTATGTACTAAACTAACGAGCGATAAGCGAAGACAACTTCAAGCTGGTCGAAACTTAAGAAAATAAAAGAACATACCACAAGGAACCAGAAAACGAAGGTTCCAGAAAGTAGACAAAGGTGGAGCTGCCTATATAAAGGCGCCTGGCAGCCGCTATGGAGTCAGTTTTGATTTGAAAGGCGATAAAAGTGTTCTAAAGTGAAAACAGTGAAAAGTGGTGATTTAAAAGTGAACTATAAAGCGATAGATAGAGATTAATAGTGCGAGTTATTAAATTTAAAGTGATTATAGTGAACTGTAAGAATTGTGTTTGTAATTAAATTGTGTTTTGGTTTGTGATAAATAAATCATTGTGTGGATTATTAAAAAGTGTATTCCTTAATTAATCCTACGAATCCGTTCAGCCGTAAAAACGTAACAATTCATATTGAACATATTTTACCATCTAACTTTGCTAAAAGTTTTAATTAATTAAGTACCTGATTAATTACCAATTAATTTTTGCTGTTGATATATTTGCCATAATTTTTTTGCCATCCCTATGTATGTAATTGATATATTTTACTTTTGGTCGAACTCTATCGTTACTTATTTTCATTTTGTTACACAATTTTCTGTTATTGTTAAATTTATTTGAAATATACATATGTATATAAAGCGTAATATTTTTCCTTTCTGGACTAGAAATAATAAAACGAATAGTTTCTCTGTGAAAACAAAGATGAGTTTTATTAACTTTTAACAATAACAATCTGTTCTTTATCTACAGCTTTTACCTGTAAAAACAAAGAAACAACATTCAATGTTTATTATTCGCAGCCCTTCTTCTCTAGTTCTTCGCGAATCGGATTTTCTATATTGAATAACAAAATTAATTGTGTGACAAATAAAATGTGGCAATTATAAATCGAGTGTACTGGGTGAATTCAACTTCAATTAGGGAAGTATTATTACTCAGTGTAATTACTTTCCTTACGTGTATTTAAAAATGATTTGAAACTAGTTAACTGGTTGGTGATACTTGCCACCATCACCTAAATTACCGAGGCCGGGCAAAAAGTACAAATATCCCGGGTTTTGGGTGAAATAGTGTTTTTTTCGGACGCCTATTTAAAAAAAAATTAACGAAAATGTTTTATGGCGAGTTAACATCCACCCGCGAATCGAATCGATAACCAAGTACGAGTATATATTTGGCTACCAGCAAAGGGCTAGCAGCAATGTAGGGATGTTTCCAAAATGTTCTATTCTTCTTTTTTAATTAATGCCTTTCTATGACAAAGGTAAAGTAAGAAAATTTCATATTCAGAGTCAGAAAGTCGGGTTTTACCCGGATACTTTTTAAAACCCCTCCCGGACCCGGACGGATGGCAACCCTACCTAGGTAGCTAAAAAAAATTTCCAGGATGGTTGACCGGGTTTTTCGCTCTTGACCCCTCTCTTTTTAGTTGGTGGTTTAAGTGTTTGCAGGTCCACGCATCAAAGATGGCGCTCCAGGCGAAACGAAAATAAATATGGAGTGACGAAAAAAAAAGTCAGACCGACATTTAGGTAAGTGGTGAATCATGAACGTATCGGCACGGTCACACACCACATGACCCCTTCCGGCGAGCTAGCGGTTACCATGTGGCAGGCATAACACCCCCCTAATAGTTATTTTGGTGGATTTTGGAGGGTGAATTTATTCTGATTTTTTTGTGTTTGGGAGCGTTTCCAGAGTTAGGTTCTTCAGGGCTTCGGGCTGGGGTGCAGGAACGAGCATAATGGCGCCCAAAATTGCTTCTACGGCATATTCGCGCCATTGCACATTACAAGTTTTATCCCCAAATTAGGATTAAAATGTTGGAATGTGCAGTGGAATTATTTCAAAGAGTTTCAGAATCAAAATAAAGAGAACCCAGTGGGGATAACCTGAAAATTTCGAAGATTTACTAATTTGTTTCCCTATTTAATTGCCTATCTAAAAGTGACAGTTAATTATACACCGTGTAAACAACACAGCTTATTGCAATGTGCATCAATTTAATTATTTGTTATTATTATTACCTCAAGCCAGCTCTCAGTAAAGCAGCTGTCAAAAATTAATGAAGCAATTCCGAGCAAGAAATCTCATGAAACACTTATTCAGGCAATAATTCTAGCCCGGCCATTGCACGGGTCAGTTCCACTGACATTATCGCTGACAGTGACTCGTGTAAACACTCACTGACGGGCTTTTTAACTTCCAGTATAGGAAGTTATTGTAATCGGTCCGAAAATCGAAATCGAAAATTTCAACGTATTTTCATCTTTCAAGGTCCCAGGAGCATTTTAAGCAAAAAATTGGGAGGAAGTATGTGTGTGTGTGTATGTGCGTACGGAAGTGGTCATTTTTTCCTGCACGATATCGCGCGAACCAAAACTGATATCGACTTCGTTGAGGTGTCGTTCGAAGCGTATTAGCGACAATATAATCTGAAAAGATTGTTATAATATTCGGTCCAGCGGTTTTTTGGTTTAAATGATTTAAGTGATTTTTGTACTTGCATGATATCGCGCGAACAATAAAAGATATCGACTTAGTTGACGTACCGTTCGAAGAGTATTAACCAAAATATGATCTGAAAAGATTTTCATAAAATTCGGTCGAGCCGTTTTTTTGTTTAAGCGGCGTAAATGATTTTTGTACCTTCACGATATCGCCCGAACCACGAAAGATATTGACTTACTTGAGGTGCCGTTCGAAGCGTATTAGCGACAATATAATCTGAAAAGATTTTTATAATATTCGGTCCAGCGGTTTTTTGGTTTAAATGACTTAAGTGATTTTAGTACCTGCACGATACCGCGCGAACTAAAAACTATATCGACTTCATTGAGGTGCCGAAAAACATTAATACATCAATTTTATATACATTTTCGTCATCCTAATCTTGTAAGTGCGCACATTTAGTTTGACATTTTAGCGAAAATATTGATAAACAATTGTGACAAATTCTCGGTATTATAGATATATTCTATATTGCCTATTGTTCATTTATTATTAAAATATCCAATCATATATTCAACATCCATCATACTGGGAAGTTGATCGTGTGGACCGAAAGGGTCGAACCCACATCCCAACTAGTTTTACTGACAAGTCATCCCTTTCGAGACAGTTTTGAAGTCAGTGAAATGTCAAGTTCAGTATTTGAATGGCATGTCTTTAGAACAAACTATCTAAATTGGCAAATGGCAAAATGGCAGAAAATAAATTAAATCGCCTGCAAATAATAAACCTAGTAGAAAAATACGAGGAAAATCCTTGCTTATAGGATTTAACCTCTACTATTAACACATTCAAGAAAGCATGGATACTGGTCAACGACTTTTTGAAATGAACACTCGCCAGTTGCGCGAAAGTAATCTACTCAGAGTCAGTAGATTTGACAAACAGAGTCTGTACTGACAGTCAGCAGAACTCACTCTGGTAATGGCCGGGTTAGAGTGAGTTGTCAAAAGCTCAACCTGCCAGTTTTTAAGTTAAAATTTGTATTTTATACATTCAAAATTGAATTACACTAAAATTCAAAAAAGAAATAAATAACACTAGTAATAAAAACAGTATCACTATGAGGTTAAAGGTCTTTGTTTTTAAACTTTAATAAACACTTTTAATCTAAGCACTTTTAATTTAAACGCTTATTGAGGCCTGACTTGTACTTATTAAAAAACTGTGCTCATTTTACTGTAGAGGAACTGTAGCATATTTGGAATACCAGTTTGTTTTTTGGAACTAAGTAGTAAATGAAACGGGTTAGCTCAATAAAAAAAGCATTAAATTATTTGGAAGGACCTTGAAAATTACACGCGGTGGTCGACGCGTCGGCTCGGCTATCGATTACGTACTGCCTTCGTTCTCACACTCGTGAGAAGATGTGTGTGCCTCCATTTGTTTATGTGTGTCTGACAGCTCGGCCTCTCCTGACATTAGATCGTCCTCGATCCCATCATCGTTTACACTAATATCCGGATCGATGTCTTCGCTGATGCAGCAGAACGGCTTCATTTTCTCGGCGGTGAATACAGACGTAAACTTTCGACGTTTCCTTGGCGCATCTGGCAAGTTTTGTATTAGGTAACGTCCGTTCCTTAGGACCTTAGAAACTAAGTATGGTCCACGATACAACGGTTCATATTTTCGGGAGTACCCGGTTGCTGGTGCGATGTTCTCGAGCACGATTAAGCCACCTTCGGAATACGTATGTGGTTTCTTGTGACTTGCATCGAAGCGTTCCTTCCATTTACGACGTTCGGTCGATATCCTTCGGCGGCAACTCGACGTTTCTCGCTGATATCTTGCTAGGTTGCTTCATTCAACTCTTCGTCTTGCAGGGCTTGTATCAAGCGGTACTTGATAACGTCTCGGAGTTTGAAGTCGAAGACAATCTAGTTAGGAGTATGTATATCCAGTAGTTTTATTTCATTGAGTGTTTAACGCCCACTGTATTTCTGGAATGTACTTGTCCCAATGTCTCGGCTGGTCGTCGACAGTACGCAAGAATTGCAGAATCGATCTGTTCGCTCTCTCTATTTGCCCGTTGGCTCGAGGGGTTCGTACAGCAGTTTTTATGTGTTGAATTTCATTTTGTTTACAATACTCTTCGAAATCGCGAGACGTAAAGGTGGTACCCCGGTCGCTAATAATTCTTACTGGCAATCCAAAATATGTATGTTGTTAGCTCCCGTAACGCGTTACGGACTGGTTTCGTCTTTGTATCTCGTATGGCTTTCAAGAAGACGTACTTGCTGAACGGGTCGTTGACTCCTTAGACATACGAATTTCCTTTTTTTTTTTTTTATGTGAAAGTCTAAGCTCAGGTGTCACCCTTTGTACTACCAGTCCGTCATGTCGTACACGTCAACGTCGGGTGTCTGGTAGTAAGCTTAGCTCGAAGGATAGAGAAAGAATAAAAAGATTAAAGGGAGTCTGGGGGATACATGAGGAGGTGGAGATGAACCTTGCGTTTAAACTCTTGGGTGTTATATGAGTTTGGGAAAACTGACTGTGGAAGGTTGTTCCACAGTCGAGTTGTTCTCGAAAAGAACGAATTACTAAACTGGTGTGTGCGCGAAAATAAGGGCGGTTTGGGGGATGGCCCCAGGTGGTCTATATGTAGGCTCCTGAATGGTACGGGTACAAGGTCTGCCACGTTCATCTGTCCTTCATGCATACCTGATAGTCCTTTGTTGAAGCAACATTCGAGGCAAGCTGATATGTATGACTTCACGTAGTTGCGTAGCCTTGGAACCAGAAATGTTCTTCGATTCGTTGGATGGTCTTTTCTAGACCGAAGCGACCCATATCGTCATGAAACGTCTTTACTAACCTCCAGCGGATGGGCTTTGGCACGACGAACTTGATCTCGTTTCCCTTGCAACGGTATAACCGGTCCTGTTTTAGGAGGTACTCTTTCGCCAACTGTGGATGGTGCTCGTATTCTTCCTTCTCTTTTAAGATTCGTTTAATCTGCTGTATCTTCGGGTCCTGGTGTTGCAGCGCGACGATCCAGTCTTGCGTAGTTATTTCTACTCGCATCATCCGTCCGGTGACTGCTTCTGGTACGGTTGGTGGTTCGAACGGGGCTCTGCTTAAAGCGTCGGCATGCCTCATGCGTTCGGCTGATCGGAGAGTCATATCAAAAGTATATTCGGCGAGCTTTAGCCACCAGCGTGCTATACGTGGCACTAATGGTTTCGATAGCTTCGTTGCGGTTACTGCTTGGCAGTCGGTGATCACAAGAAATGTCCCTAATAGGTACATTCGAAAACGGTCGATCGTGTCTACAATGGCGAGCACTTCCAGTTCATGACTGTGATATTTTTGTTCGGCGGGGTTACAGTGGCGACTGAAATAAAATACTGGGCGATATCCATTGGATTCTTGTTGGAGAAGGATTACTGCAATACTCACATACCCGAAGCCAGGCGAAAGATTCATATTGGACACAGACGCGAGTAATGTCGGGATTGGTGCAGTGCTATCACAAAACTTCGAAGGACAAGAAAAGGTCATAGCTTACTACAGTTGAGCGCTGTCAAAATCGGAGCCGAATTACTGTGTCACAAGAAGGGAACTATTGGCAATCGTGGACTCAACTAAACACTTCCACAAGTATCTCTATGGGCGAAACTTCATTCTTCGAACGGCTCATGCAGCATTAAAATGGCTGATGCAATTCAAAAATCCTGAAGGACAAGTGGCAAGATGGGTCGAGAGACTTCAATCCTACGACTTCAATATAGGCCACAGAAATAGAAGGAACCATGGAAATGCAGATGCACTCTCCCGGCGACCATGCGTACCAGACTGCAAACATTGTGGACGTATCGAGGAAAAGTGTCAAAGGACGACAGTCGAGCCAACGACAGGATGGGATGATCAGGGACTCCGAGACGCCCAACGCGACGACCCGGATATTTCTTCAATTCTGACATGGAAGGAATACGAGGAAAAGCCTGAATGGAAGGACATTGCAGAGAGGAGAGAGACCCTGAAGAGCTATTGGGCCCAATGGGATTCCTTGCACATTGAGCGAAGAGTATTGAAGCGCAAATGGGAAACCGCTGACGGTACCTCTCATCGAATGCAGGTATTAGTCCCTCGCGTTAGAATAAGGGATATTCTCGAGGAGTGTCATAACGGCGCATCAGGAGGACATCTGGGAGTCAATAAAACTTTGGCAAAAATAAGAGATAGATTCTATTGGCTTCACATGCGAGACGATGTTGCAGACTGGTGCCGTAAATGCACAACTTGTGCCAGCAGCAAGGGCCCTCGAGTAAGAACAAAAGGAGAAATGCAGCAATACAACGTGGGAGCCCCATTTGAAAGAATCGCAATCGATGTGGCGGGACCTTTTCCGGTGTCAGACCGAGGAAATCGTTATATTTTGGTGGTCATGGATTACTTCAGTAAGTGGCCCGAAGCATATGCCATTCCAAATCAGGAAGCAATCTCTGTTGCAGAGGAATTAGTGAACAATTGGATCTGCAGATTTGGTGTTCCTCATGAGCTTCATTCTGACCAAGGCAGAAACTTTGAATCTCAAGTTTTTCAAGAAGTATGTAAGGTACTTGGAGTGAAGAAGACCAGGACGACGCCCCTTCATCCCCAGTCCGATGGAATGGTAGAGCGATTCAACAAGACAATGCTAGAACATCTAAGGAAAGTTGTTAGTGAGCAGCAGCGTGACTGGGACAGTTACATCCATTTCTAATGGCATATCGGGCAGCGGTTCATAATTCCACAGGACATACCCTTTGTAGTGTTATTTTTGGAAGACAAATCCGGCTGCCAAGCGACTTGAAATTTGGGACACCTGTTGAAAGCAACGATTCTACTGGCGGTTATACAGGCGGAACTTCGTGATCGACTCACAGATATCCATCATCTTGCAAGGAAAAATCTTAAGATTGCCAGTGACAGGATGAAAACTAGGTACGACCTCCGAGCAAACTGTAGCGGATACCAGGAAGGTGACCTCGTTTGGCTGTTCAACCCCAGGCGACGAAAAGGCAAGTCTCCAAAACTTCAGCGCCAGTGGGAGGGGCCCTATAAAATCCTAACACGGATCAACGATGTTGTCTACAGGATTCAACAAGGACCCAAAGGAAAGAAGAAGATAGTTCACATAGACAGGCTGTGCCCATATCATCAGCCGGACCCAGGATCCAGTCCTAAGAAGGGGGCAATGTGATGATTTATGCGCCATCTGTCCGTTAAAAAGCTGAATCAACGATTGTCGTTAACGACTGTGGTTGTTGTCTGAACTAATGATTTATGTACTAAACTAAAATTGGAACGCGCGATAAGTGAAGACAACTTCAAGCTTCTGGACGAAAAGAAAAGAACATACCACTAGGCTCGAGAAAAGGGACGAAGGTTCCAGAAGTTAGATAAAGGTGGAGCTGGGATATAAAAGCGACTTGCAGGCGCTGAGGGAGTCAGTTTTGATTTGAAAGGCGATAAAAGTGTTCTAAAGTGAGAACACTGAAAAGTGGTGATTTAAAAGTGAATTATAAAGCGATAGATATAATTTAATAGTGCGAGTTATTAAATTGAAAGTGGTTTTTCCAGTGATCATCGGATCAACTATAAGGCCGACACGGAGAATGTAGCGCACACATATAGACACCTGATTTATAAATCGAAAATGAAGGCATAATGTCTAGTTGTATCAAATATACTTTGGCGGGACGTTGTTGTCAAGTTTAAATTACTTGGTTTTTGTTTTTTATTATTTTTATGTCATAGTTTATAATTTTTAAACATATACTGATGATGGTCTACGAAGAAGACCGAAATATACAAGAATAAATAAATAATATTAAAAAGGCCTCAAGTTCGATTATTCAATTAATTATTAGATATAAAGGTCGAATAAAATAACCAATTTATATTATAGATCTATCTTTTTCAATTGCAGTTCCCAGCTAGTTGATAATGCACGAAAGCTGGATGATATGCGGCGGGTCCAAAGACTGAGTGACGTGATCATTCTGGGTATCCCTGTTAAACCCTATGATTCACCACAGAGGATCGTCGCTGAACTGGCGTCAATGGTCAAGCATCAACTCTCACCCTACACTGATGCTTTTCGGCTGGACTCTGGCATGCGCAAAAGGAGTGGGCCCATAATTGTTAAATTCTCTGGACAGCGTGAAGCGAAGGCGTTATTGCAGGCTTTAAAGGTAAATCGGAAGCAAAGATTCATGCTTTGTGAGCTGGGTGGTTTCTCTGCCGATACCCCAGTTTATGTAAATGAGAGCCTTTCACCTACCAACAGCAATTTATTGCGGGAGACCTTAAATTTACGAAAGCTGGGATTGGTATATTCCGTCTTCACTAGGGATGGCCTGGTGCTTGTTAAAAGGAAGCAAGAGGAGCGCTTTGTTGTAGTACGAGACGTCTCCCAATTACAATGCCCGTCGGTGGAAGCTCTGGAGTCACTCTCTGTAAGCGTTTAATGATATTTTTGTTTTTAGTTTTGATTTTTTTGCATTTATTTCTCTCGATTTTTATCTATTTTTGTTTTATTTTATATTAATTATTTCTATTATATTTTATATTAATTATTTCTATTTAGTTTATTTATTGTTGTATATTGTATACATCTTCTTTTCTGTAACTATAATGATTCCTTTCTTTTCAGTTAGTATTCATGCTTTAGCTGTGCTCTTTATTTTCCACCTCTTTTCTCAATCTGCTTTCGCTTCTTGGCAGTGCTCATGTGTAGAGCTCCTTATTCTCTTATATGTCACATAGTCTTATGCACTGATTACAATGAACGGATCAGTTCGCGTTTAAACGTCACTTTATATCCACTCTTTGGCTTACAGTGCTTCATAATCTTTCACTTCTGCGATTAACTGCTCGTCCGAAAACATTTTTAAAAACATAACAAACCTAACCAAATAAAACCTTAAACATTCACAGCTTTTGTTTACCAAAATTTTGACAGCTCAACAGGGGCGGATTTACACAATCCCCGCCTAAGGGCTGGAAGATATCTGCCGCCCCACCACCGCTCGTACATCATCCATCAACCAGGTTTTTAAAATCACTGCTAACAACATTACCACACAAATACTAGCCTATCGCGAAAAACGTGAATACTAAATTTAAACTTAGGTTGAATAAATATTATTTTTGTTATTTAAGAGTTATAACGGGCATTTGCCATCACCGATTAAAGATAAACAATTTTTATTACATTTTGGGTTTTTCTCTATCCAGTGCCGTCTTTATAGATTGCGAGGCCCTAAACCACTACATATGGAGGCCCCCCTAAAATATTCATAAAGCATTAGGCTTAAAGGTCAATTGACAAATACTAAAACCCACTTAAATCGAAGAAAAAGTAGGTTACCCAAACTAGTTAAATGCTAATTTGCTGAAACTTTATTGTAAACCATGTAATTAAAAAATTGAAAAAATATGTTTTATAAATTCTGTGAATGTGAGCAAGCGTTCATATTAGGTATTCCCCAATATTTGTGAATAACTTTTAGAACTGATGGCAAAACAAATTTTGACGTGACAACGTCTATTAAATCGGTTTAAGATAGGACGCGCGTGTGAAAATGTCCCGCACACAAAAAAAATTTGCCTCGAAATATATAATTTATTAATTGAGAAAATAATACAAAACGTAATAACAGACGTTGTCACGTTCAAATTAATAGACGTTGTCACGTTAAAATACGGACGTGATACTTCACATCCAAGACCATTAATTTTTGATTATAATAATAAAAGAAGTCAAGGCAGCAAAGTATTATTCTATAAGTGTAGATTCAACTCCTGACATTTCACATCAGGACCGATTGACTTTTACTATTCGCTATGTCACCAATGATGGTCCACGTGAAAGATTTTGGGCATTTATTCCTATTGAAGGTCATGGAGCTGAGTATTTGTCTAAAGTCGTCTTAACATTTTTAAATGATAATGGTATCAGTATCAATAACTGTCGAGGCCAGTCATATGACAATGCGTCAAATATGTCAGGACAATATTCAGGCCTCTAAGCTAGACTACGCTGAGTATGTACCTTGCGCTGGCCAACCTTTGAATTTGATTAGCGTTAAAAGCGTAGACTGTAGTACTGTGGTCAAGCAAGTTTTCTATTTAGTGCAGAAATTGTACACTTTTTTTCGGACCCCACATGCAGGTGGCAAAAGTTAGTTTCAGTCCTACGTGACAAAGAAAAACTGCTAAAACCGTTATCCGATACCAGATGGTCAGCCAGAAGTGATGCTCTCACTGCTCTCCGTGGAAGTTATGGCAATATTTTAAAATCTCTTTTGCTACTTTCTAGTGATACAACACAATCAAGTGAGACTAGACTCGTGTCTTCAAGTTTATTCGAAAAACTAACTCAATTTGATAATATTTGTCTCACCATTTTTTGGGATGCTGTTTTATTTAAAATCAATTCAACTAACAAAACTTTGCAAAAAGAGACATTGGACTTAGCTGTGGTTGTTAACTTACATACTTGATTCGCTCGAGAAATACTTTTATAATTTAAGAGATACATTTGATGATTATATAAGAAAAACCAAAGAATTCATTGAGAGTAATAAAATAACAATTAATGAAAAAAAAACTAGATTAAAGAGTAGAAGTGTTAAATTAACAAGATTCGAGGGACAAAGTGATGAAACTCTTTTCAACAAAGAAGATTCATTAAAAATCGAAACTTTTTATCCCATTATAGATTCTCTTTCTGTTAACCTGAAAAAACGAAAATTAGCGTATAGTAAAATCAATGAGAATATCAGTTTTTTCCCCATTTGCAAGAGATGACTGACGAAGCAATAAAAGAAAGGTGTGAAACACTAGCTGAAAAATATGATATTGATATACATAGATACAGAATCTTTTGATTTCTGAATGTGTTAATTTCAAATTTTATTTGGAAACATCAGGAAAAATGAGTAATTCATCGATAATTCATTTGTACGCCAGAATAAAAAAATAATTCTTAGTTTCTTCTTTCCCAAATATTGAAATATGTTTCAGAATATTTTTATGTATGATGGTAACAAACTGCACTGGAGAGAGATCTTTTTCAGCTCTAAAATTTCTTAAAACATGAGCACAGAAATACAATGCTAGATACAAGACTGAATAGTTTGGCACTAATGTTTACTGAATCAGATCTTTGTAACAACATCGACTTTGAAACCATTATCTCTGATTTTGCATTAAAAAAATCAAGAAACAAATTGTAAATTATTGTAAATTTTTTACTTTAATAAAATATTTTATTTTGAGTCTGATTGGATGAAAATATTTTTGTATATTTTATAAAACGTAAAACCCATAATAAATTAAAACTTAGTATTATTTATGCTAATAGATTTTTTAATTTTATCATTGGATAACTAATAAGAAAATTTGAATTTTGCGTTCAAGTTTGTTGAAAAAAATCGAATATTAAGAGGCCCCCCTCAAGGCGGAGGCCCCAAGACTAGGCTTCGTCGGCTTATGCCTTAAGGCCCGTGGAGACGCTAAAACATGGTACGAGTAAACATGGTACAGGGACCATGTTCGAGGTGATGTTAGCCGTGTACGGGCCGGTACGCGTACCAGTTTTTTGGTCCGACCAACGGTCCGACTAAAATCAAAACTGGTTTGATTTCCGTCGATGTTCGCGGGCGGAGTTTCGTGTTGATGATACCATGTCCTACCATTTGCGGACTTGTTTGACCAAATTTACTCGTACACGAAATGTTTTAATTAACCAGTTGACAACTGAATGACAGATTAACTTGAAATATTTTGACAAGAAAGCGGTGTTCAAGTAAATCGGTCTTAGCACATGTCTTACCGTCTGCGGGTTTTTGGTCGTACCATGTTTACTCGTACCATGACGGATGTACCATCACATGACGGAATATGTCAGCAGTAATCCCTTAAAAACATGAACTCACCATCAACAACAATCATTTAAAATAAATAAAATTCCTAATGTTATATTTTACGACAACTTATATTGATTTCGGAAATGAAAAAACAGAGATAATAGTTTTATAGATATACATATATTAATGATATAGCATTCTTATCCTTTACATTACAATAAATTCCTTACAAAAAAGAATGTAATCTAACATTTCCACTCTGTATAAGCGAGGGATTTTTTTCTACTCTTACATTAACTCATAACTTGCCGTATTTAACTGAAATCACAATATCAGTTAAAAACTAAGTCATTTAAAACAATGTTTTGGTAGCCTTTAAATTCAAAACTAAAATAACTTCCTTCGTGATTTTTTGTTTGAAGATGAATCGACGATATCACTTAATGTTGTATTTAAGTACTGTGCTCGTCTAACCGAGTGCAATCGGCTGACTGGCTCAGGCGCTATCGTGTGTGTGCCCTAATTTTGGACCGGATCCAATGGACTGGCAACATTGTAGTGTCGCCATAATGGAGTGCTCGTGTATTGGGGCCTTTAGACCCATCTGACACATCGCTCTCCAGCACGGTATACAGAAAAATAAGATAATGTAAAAGAGACGACAGCTTTGAATACTGTAAAAATTGGGCGCCTAGAGACGTCAGCCCTAATGCAGAAACAACAACAACAGCTTCGACTTTATATGGAAAGGGGGCCCCACGTGACGTCAGCACTAAAATATCGTTTACGGTATACAGTTTTTTACACTACCTTGTTTCTGTATACCGTGACTCTCCAGATGAATATATTAAGCACGACGGTTGGTTTAGGAAGGATATCGTAAACGATTGGGATTAAATGTGTACAGTAAATAGTCTCTGATTACTACCTTCTTTATGACATGTGATTTCAAATTATCATTCGTTCTCATATATACGTTGTCCGGTTAAAATATAAAAAAATGTTTTGAAAATTTGCCGCCCCTAAAAATTTGCCGCCCTGGGCAAATCCGCCACTGCAGCTCAATCCGGCGATTTCTAAACAAACTAAAACGAATCCGGCACAGATGCGATCAAATGCGTTTGAATCCGTTCATTGTAATCGGTTAAATGGAAAACGCGTGCTTGGAAAACCACTTTGACAGTTCAATCCGATTATGTTCCGCTCTAATCCGGTCATTGTAATTGGGCCTTTAGCTGCGAGGGCCGGGTGAGAACGCTTGTCAAAATCCTTAGTTCGCTGCACAAAGGTTTCAACACCTGCATGCTTAATTCGCGAAGTATTCGTCCTAAAATAAGTGAGTTAAATGAAACATTTATTAATTCTGGGGTTCAGGCTTTATTTATTTGTGAAAGTTGGCTCAACGATTCCATTCCTTCCTCCATTGTATCTATTGATGGATACAAATTACTCCGCAATGATCGACAAGGTCGTGTTGGTTTGGGTGTTGCAATTTATGTGCGTGAATATTTAAATTCTAAAATCGTTGGTTTTTCTAAACTGCCGGGAATCGAATTTATCTGCGTGGAAATTTCTTCAAATATTGACAAACTGCTTCTTATCTGTGTGTACTCACCGCCTGGCAAGTTTAACCTCGATAACGCTAAAGAACTTAGCGATACTCTTGAGCGCCTATCCAGTGTGTATAAGAATATTTTGGTCGGTGGGGACTTTAACGTTAATCTATTGAACAAGACTACCTTACAAAACTCATTTTTATTTATGATGAATTCTCTCGGTTTGAATGTTGTTAATGTCCTTCCCACACACTTTACCATGGTCTAACATCTTCACTATGACTGACGTCGATGAAAAAATTTCCGAATTTAATAGGTTATTTCATGATCTCTATGAGGAATTTGTTCCTCTGAGAAGCAAAACTATTCCAGCAAAATCTAAACCGTGGTTTACTGCGGAAATTAAATCGCTCCTAGTTGAAAGGGAGTTTCTTTACCATTGGTTTCTTAAAGTGAAAAGTGAAGCTGCTAAAAGATCCTTTAAACGCATAAGGAATTTAGTTGTCGCAAAAATCAAGGAAGCCAAACGAAATTTCTACGCTCGTAAATTGGACCCCTCTCTTCCTTTAAAAACAGTCTGGAACAGTTTGCGGCAATTGGGTGTTCATTCTAAGAATGAATCTGTGGCGCACAACATCTGTCCTGACACCCTTAATCGATTTTTTATATCTAACCAAATTGCGGAACAGGCTAATACCTCTTTTACAGCTTCTGCTTTCGTTGCGTTGACTACCTCGAAGTAATCACTGCCCTGAAGTCAATCAAATCAAATGCGACTGGTAGCGATTACATTTCGCCTAGATTCCTAAAAATGCTTCTACCTCGTCTATTGCCTACTTTAACTCACATTTTTAACTCCTGCCTCACTGTATCGAAGTTTCCTTCGACTTGGAAGCATGCCTTAATCATACCCATTCCCAAGTGCCCTTCTCCTACCAGTCCCTCTGATTTTCGGCCTATCAGTATTCTTCCATTTCTGGCAAAGGTCCTTGAAAAGCTAATAGCCACGCAAATAGCAGCGTATGTGAGCGTCTCAAACTTATAAATACATGGCAATCTGGCTTTCGAAAACACCACAACTGTGAAACTGCGCTTCTTAAAGTCACTACAGATATACGCAACTCCCTTGACGAATGTAATATCTGTTGTTTATTGTTGCTTGACTCCTCAAAAGCTTTTGATAGCGTCAATCACGACCTGCTCCTGCGAAAACTGGCGTCACAAGCACATTTTTCTCTTTCTGCACTTAAACTTTTGCAAAGTTTCTTATCTAACCGCTCTCAAAAGGTTAAACTAGGTGGCTCTTGTTCCTCAAGTGCCCTTCTTCACGCTGGAGTCCCTCAAGGCTCCATTCTTGGACCACTTTTATTCAGTATTTTTATTAACGACCTTCCCTTAGTAGTAAAATATTCTAAGATTCATATGTATGTAGACGATGTGCAGCTTTATCTCCCAGCCCCAAAAGATCAAATACATTTATGTGTGGAGAAGCTTGCTGCTACTTGCGTCATGTATCCTACTGGTCGACATTAAATTTACTGCAGCTAAATCCTTCGAAGTCCCAGTGTATTTTTTTCTCTCACTCCGCTACTGTTCGTCCTGACCCCTTCGCTATCGCGTTAAACTCGGTTCCTCTTGTTTGCGTTGATAAAGCAAGAAATCTTGGGGTGGTACTGAATAGCAGCATGACCTGCTGCGATCACATTAGTTTTATTGTTGGTAAAACCTATGGACTCCTGTCAAGACTTCGTTACCATTGTGGCTTGCTAAAGAGGTCTGTACGTATGAATCTGCTTAAAGCCCTAATACTACCTCTTCTAATGCATGGCCTTTCCATCTTTCCCTCTCTCGGTTCTTCTTGCGCCCATAAACTTGAAGTAGCGTTTAACGATTGTGTACGTTTTGTTTATAAGTTACGCCGTTTCGACCACATTTCACCTTTCACGAACACAGTTTTGGGCTGCTCTCTAAATGAATATCGTGAGTTTAGGCTTCTACGACTGTTTCACGATATCCTTCATGAGCGTAAACCTGCATACCTCAAGCAGTTTGTGCAGCTTTCGCAATCCCTCAGGAATAATAATTTAATAATTCCTCAATTTCGCACGTTAATTGGCCAGCGTTCTTTCTTTGTCTTCGTAGCTCAACTTTGGAACTCTCTCCCTGTTAATTTACAACGCATCGATTCATTGGGCATTTTTAAGAAGCAACTTTTTGAATTTATTTTAAAAAGGGCGGATTAGAGCATGAATATACAACTATTTTGTTCTTATTTTTAACTTCCCAGTATAGGAAGTTATTGTAATCGGTCCGAAAATCGAAATCGAAAATTTCAACGTATTTTCATCTTTCAAGATCCCAGGAGCATTTTAAGGAAAAAATTGGGAGGAAGTATGTGTGTGTGTGTATGGGCGTACGGATGTGGTCATTTTTTCCTGCACGATATCGCGCGAACCAAAACTGATATCGACTTCGTTGAGGTGTCGTTCGAAGCGTATTAACCGAAATATGATCTGAAAAGATTTTCATAAAATTCGGTCGAGCCGTTTTTTTGTTTAAGCGGCGTAAGTGATTTTTGTACCTTCACGATATCGCCCGAACCACGAAAGATATTGACTTACTTGAGATGCCGTTCGAAGCGTATTAGCGACAATATAATCTGAAAAGATTTTTATAAAATTCGGTCCAGCGGTTTTTTGGTTTAAATGACTTAAGTGATTTTAGTACCTGCACGATACCGCGCGAACTAAAAACTATATCGACTTCATTGAGGTGCCGAAAAACATTAATACACCAATTTTATATACATTTTCGTCATCCTAATCTTGTAAGTGCGCACATTTAGTTTGACATTTTAGCGAAAATATTGAAAAACAATTGTGACAAATTCTCGGTATTATACATATATTCTATATTGCCCATTGTTCATTTATTTCTAAAATATCCAATCATAATATTCAACATCCATCATACTGGGAAGTTGATCGTGTGGACCGAAAGGGTCGAACCCACATCCCAACTAGTTACTTTTTATTTTATTTTATTTACTGTTTTATTTTTCTTTCTGTTTTTGTATTTTACCAATTCTTTTTTTTTTTCTTTCTTTTTATTTCTTTTTTTCCTTTAATTTTATTTCTTGCTTTATTTATTTTTTTATCTTATTTCTTGTTCTTTTTAAGTTACTTTTTTTATATTATCTTTTTAAGTTTTTTTTTTTATATTTTGTTTTTAAGCTTGTTATATCCAATTTGTTAATTAATGTACTAATTTATAAGATTTGAATCTTTGTACATGATTTTTTTAAATAAACAAATAATAAATAATAATAATAATTGCTCCTTTTAATTTCTTGAAAGTTTCGTTAAAGTTCTGATTAATCTAAGTTTTGTATAGCGTTGTGGTTATTAGTATCTATTACCTTAAGATGGTCTTCAATTTCTTGTCTGTCCGTATCGTCCATCGTTCCATACAACCATTTTTGTATTGTCCCTACGACATTAATTAATCCTCTTTTTTGTTTATGTGGAATTAAGGTTTGAATTTTGCCTCGTATTGTCTTTGTCTGATATTCTAATGTTATTCTATCTTTTTCATTTAGGTCGGTTTGCTTTATAATACTTTCAAGATTATCTATTATACTTGTGATTTCAACGGGGTTAATTATGTGTAATATGGTATTATAATTTTTCACAATGTCAACTTCCTGCAATTTTATTTCGGTATACCCATAGTTTGTGTCGATTCTTTCAATTACTACATGGCCTTGGCTTACCATAAGCATCCAGGTTATTAACAATATCCTGATGATCCATTTGGCCTGAAAATTTGGTTTTCCTTTTAATATTATTAGTATGTACATACATTTTCTAGCCTACTCTTAATAAACTTAGGTTCTTCCTTATGTCTAACGCCCTTATAATTCTTAATATAGCCTTCTTGTCTATCATCTGAATAATCTTCCCTATAATGATTAAGTTTATTTATATACCTAGTTTTTTCTTTGTATATATTATTTTGAATAACTTTTTTGTCGCATTTTCCTTCTTGTATTCGTATGGGTTTTTCCTTTGTGGTAGAATGGTAACTATTATTATAGGTACCATTCGATGGCTTTACACATTTTTTCTTTTATATTTAATTGTTTGTCTTCTATACCTAAAATTCTAATTCTTTCGGACAGGGTATTATGTAGTATGCAGACGCTCAATATCCGCATTTCCGGTATGGTTATTAGATTTCACTAAATGGAGTTCTATGTTTTCTTTTCTTAAGTAATCCTTAATATTTACGCTCTTAAATTCATTATCCGTGATTAGTTTGTTAAAATGCCCTCTTTGTGATTTATATTCACGTAATTTTTCTATTATAGTTTGGTTGGTCCTATCTTCTAAATAAAAGGCTGTCGCAAACTTTGAAAACCTATCTATAAAAGTCAAGAAATTAGCTTTGGAATTGGTATATATAGAGTCGATGTCGAGTCGTGATTGAGTCAACACGTATCAACGCAGTGACATTAAATCAAAGTAAAATTCGATTCTAAATATAAAGAGTTCTTCCTCGCGGTAACGTGGTTTAAAGGTTGATTTAAGTTACCGTTGTCGCGTAGTGAAAATATAATTTAAACTGTCCGGAAGCAAGATATTAAATATCAATAGAAAAAGGGCCGCCTCTCAAGACATGGCAGAGGGCGGGGATCCACTGGGTCCCCGACCAAATAAAGATAAAAGTAAAGGAGCCAGAAAAGGAGCCAAAGGAATCAAGAAAACATTCAATTTAGATATTAATGGGGATTTCCCAAATCTACCTGAAAGCAAACCTAACATAGATGAAGATATTAAAACAAACAAGATTAACGGTAAACCTGAAACAATGGCACCAATATTTAACAACGAGGAAGCCACCATGACTTCAACACCAACAGAGGGAATACATAATCATAAAGACACAGTTCCTATGGAAGACACAAACGCTGAACAAACACATAACCCCGACACTGACGAAGGCTGGATGAGGGTAAAATATAAAAACAAGACAGAACTGCCTGGTGAAGCGACCGGTTACAAAAAAAAACAACAACGCTGAAAATAACAATTTCGACAATAGATTTAATTCATTAGCAGATGGTAATACCCAAGCAGACTTTCATAATACTAATAATCTTAATTCAGTTAAAATTAATAGAAACGCTAACCCTAGTGCTAATACTGCAAATAAAAATAAAAATACTAAATTTTGTCCACCCATTTTCATTCAAGAGGTGAATGTTAAAGAGCTAAACATTATGATCCAAGGTATTTTCAAAGGCCGTGGCTGTGAATATAAAATTGCCCACCTACGTAATCGTGAGATTAAACTTTATTTTAAATCCGCTGAACACCACAAGAAATTTTTCTTCAAACTAAAAGAAAGAGAAGTTGACTCCACACCTTCACTCACCCCCAAGATAAACGCACTACCCTTATACTCAGAGGCGTCTGCTCCGATTATACCCCTGAAGAAATTAATGATGACTTAAAACAGCATCACCCATATCTCTCAATCATTAAGATTAAACCTTACTCCACTTCTCACTCAAGACGTAATAAAATTACGCTCAGCCTCTTCCTTGTACAATTTTCTCCGGATACAGAATTCTCTAAAATATCACAAGTTAAATGTATTCTCCAACAGGCGGTGAGCTGGGAAAAAATCAAAAATTCTGGGCTTGCTCAATGTAAGAATTGCCAATTATATGGCCATACCGCTTCTAATTGCAATAGGGGATACAGATGCGTAAAATGCTCCTTCAATCACCTTCCTGGAAAATGCACTAGAATCAATTTAAATGACGACCTAGTATACTGCGTTAACTGCAAAAGTACAGGTCATCCTGCAAATTTCAAAGGGTGCCCTACCTACCTTAAAAGAGAGGAACTTAAGGCCTCCCTTAGAAATAAATACAAACCTCAACCTAGCGCTGACAACAATAATACTCGCCCCATAAATGGGAATATACCCCCGTCATTTAGGACCTCTAACTTTACCTATGCCGGGTCTTGTTTGAACTCTTGTCAAGAGAAGACAGACTTTGCGATCAGAGTAGACCTCGTGCGAAAAACCCGTGTATATATAAAGTAACTGAAGTTCGAATCCCTTGCGGTACCGCGACCTCTAAGTTTTATTTTTCTAACTTTGTTGGTGAAAAAAAAAATTAAATTAAAATTTTTTAAAGAAAAAATATATATATACAATTAATAAACAAAAAGAAAAAAAAGACAGTGGTGCAGAGCATGCACACAATATAAGTGGCATGTCTCAAACGGACACCGAACATAAATCAGACACTAAGAAGTGCGGTGCAAGTGAGAATATAACAATTGATTCAAGTGAAACATCATTAACATCTGCAAGCGACGATAACACTGAACGGCGTAGTGGCAACAAACGCCGCAGAAAATTAAGAGCCCAACCCAACCAGGGCCAAAGAAAGGCGAAAATCATAAACGCCAGCCAAGAAACGGCAACTGGATCTACGGTTCCACCCGCAACCATAACAATGACTGCCGATTCGAAAGAGGAATCGTGCAATATTTCCGCCTCTGGCAAATTTAAAGGCCAGGGGAAGGAACTAGGCCATAGAGGAACTAGTTTCGGAATCCTGGCTACCGAAACTGAAGCAGACGAAGCCAGGCTAGAAAAATTGATAGAGGAGCTGAAGGAAAAAAATTTCCCTAAGCTCCTCACACCGAAAGCTGCGAAGCCGATGCCGGCACAACAGCAGCAGCAACAAGAAGCTAAGAACAGACCCCAACAGCAACAGCAGCAGCAACAGCGGCAGCACCAGCAGCAGCAACCACAGCCGCAGCAGCAACAACAACATCAACAAAAGGAGAAGGTACCTCCCATTAATATTTTCCACCAGAAACCGGTGGATACTATTAGATTGGCAAAACAGGTACTTAAACATACCAATTTCTACATTAGAAGATTTAGTGGTAATAAGCATGCTCTAATTTTAAATAACTTGTTAGATCATAAGAAAATTAAAACTATTTTGGAGAGAGCAAATACCCAATATTTCACGTTTACCGCTAAGGGCGAAAAAACTCAAAGCGTATTACTTAAGGGACTTGATCCCGGTTTCGATCCTCAGGAGATTTTAGAGGAACTAGAATCCCTTAAGGTTAATGACCTTAAATTTACTGCGGTAAAAAAATTTACTACCGCACACTCGCGAAGCTTAGAGAGGCAACTGCCTATTTTCCTGGTCCAATTGACTCCCGAGAGCAAGCTAGATAATTTAAAAACAATTAAGTATCTAAGCTTCCATGTAGTGTCATGGGAGAAATTAAACAAAAAAGACATCCTTCAATGCCTGCGATGTCAAAGATTTGGGCACGCCGCAGCTAACTGCCAAATGGCATTTAGATGCGTGAAGTGCGAGAATAATCACAAACCTGGTGAATGTGCTCTAGGTAAAGAAAAAGTAACTGATAAAAGCAAGCTGTTCTGTGTACTCTGCAGATCAAATGGACATCCTGCTAGTTATAGAGGATGCCCAAAATATGCAGAGTTCAAAAAAAGAATACAAATGCGTAAAGAGGAAATCCAGACTCAAAAAGCACAAAAGAGCAAATTGATAAACAACTTTGTAAGGCCTGGAATGTCCTTTGCCCAAACGGCAGCCGGAGCCCAGCCTACAAAACAACAAGCTCCAAAAGCTGCCACGGCAGCGAGTTCTGGAGATAGTGAGCTGAAGGCGGTCCTCTTGTCCATACAAGGGCAGATCGCGCAGCTCCAGCAATTAAGCGAGCAAACAACTCGTCTAGATTTTGTATATAATGCTCTGTTATCGACAGAAACCATTTCCGGGTAAATTGCTTTAATGGCACTATTCGGAGAGGACACGATCAAAGTCATTTCGGTGAACGTCAACTCGTTGATACGAAATGAGAGAAGGGCGAATCTACTAACCCTCTTGCAGAACCAAAATCCGGATGTGCTTTCCGCTAGTGAAACTAAACTAAACGAGAGGCACAAAATGGATTACAAGGATTATGTGGTAATTAGGCGCGATCGACCTAATTCCATACGAGGCGGAGGCCTATTAATATTAATAAAGACCTCCCTGAAACATAAAATCATGTATAGTAGGGATATAGAAAGGTTTCGGGTGTTGGAAGCGTGTGTTATATACATTCCCCTGTCTAGTGGCAGAAGACTGTATTTAATCGCGGCGTACGCATCCCAAACAACTCAACCAAGATTATTTATAGAGGAAATGAACTCGCTCTTTCAAACTCTTCGCCTGGAGTCGGAGCAAAATTTTTACTTGTTGGCCGGAGATTTAAACGCACGCCATGCGGCATGGGGATATCAAACGGATAACACCAGGGGCAACCAACTGAATGACTGGTTGGGCCAGAACAGAATTCAGCGGAAAGTTAATCTCCTCGCTACGGATATACCATCATATCCACGCGGTGGGTCTTTTTTAGATCTGTGCTTGCTAGACTCACGGATGGGTCTACCAGGACTAAATACGAACGAAACAAACTGTCTAGCCACAGTACCATACGACAGTGACCATTACGGACTCGAGATAACAATACAAGTCCCTGACGACTCCATAGAGCTTCTTGAATATTGCGAAGTGCAGCCTTTTGTGTACCAAAAGACGCACTGGTCAAGATTCGAAAGAGCTATGGAAAGGGCAATACAGAACACAGGACGTTTACCACCAACAACTAGAAACTTGACAAACAATGAGATTGACGAATATCTGAAAAATATGGACAATCTCATTATACAGACGATGGACAAAACCATACCCAGGACGAAGAAAAAAACAGTACAGACTGTTACAGAAACGCTACAATCGACGCAATACTAAAACATAAAAGTCGAATACTAACAAGACTAAAAGCACTACACCGTCAGTTTCGGGTTTGACGAAGTCCGGAGATTGTAACTCTTAAATCGGTTATGAAAAATCTCCAACAACTATTAAGGCAACTCTATTCACAGTCTGTGAATCTGTACTGGAACAGAAAGATTCGCGCTATTCAAAATAATAGCGCGAGCATGTTCCCACAGATAAATAAAATTTTTAGGAGTAAAACACATAACCGACTGGACAAGTTACGTATCCCTAGGACTTCAACTAACCAGGCACTGCTGAGGTCTGTGAACATAGATCCGGAAGAAACCTGCCATGTCGGTGATAATTATTGCATAGAGGACGAGCAGGAGAAGGTGGATTTAGTGGGGGCCTACTATCAGGAAATTTATTCGGTGAACACTTGTGTTCGTGCGAATTCTGACCTCGAGAGTAGGGCCTCACTGAACCACTCGAGATTATCTAATGAAATCGAATCTTGGAAATCTGAGAATCGAGCAATTATCGAATTCAATGAAGACTGCCCAGCGAACGATATTCCCGAGGCCCAAGTAAACTCGACGTTCATTGGAAAAATCGACCTCCTGCTAACATTCCGTCGTCTGAACAATAAGAAATCGGCTGGAGTAGATGGTATCCCGAACATAGTTCTGAAACATCTGCCCCTGGTGGCTGTAGACATATACACCACTTTGTTTAATAATGCATTAAACAACGCCCATTTCCCAGGTCACTGGAAAACGGCGGTGGTGTATCCTATACCTAAAAAAGGTAAAGACAAAACTAACCCTGCCAATCTCCGGTCAATAAGTCTGCTGCCGAATATCAGCAAGGTTTTTGAAACAGTCATTAATAGATCATTGGCCAAATGGGTTGAGGAAAAAAAGATAATTCCCGATAACCAGTTCGGTTTTAGGGCGGGACATGACACCATTCATGCCGCGTCCAAACTGGTATCAGACATACACTGGAACTTCATGAAAGGCCAGTGTACAGGAGCATGCCTGATCGATTTTGAGAAGGCATTCGATACAGTATGGATCGAAGGTCTTCTCTACAAACTGGTCAGACTCGATATGACGAGACCTCAGCTATACATGATTTATAATATGATTTCAAAGAAGAAGTTCGTCGTCAAAAGTGGCAAATTCACATCAAGTAGGGTCTTTGACATCAAAAATGGTCTGCAACAGGGTGCAGTGAACTCGCCGCTCTTATTTAATATCTTTACGAGTGACCTAATAAGTTCACTCCCGTACGCACTAGCGTATGCGGATGACCTGACCGTGTACAGGACGGGGCCGAAGATTGGAGTGATCCAGACGCTCTTGCAACGTGACTTCGAAACAATCGAACGGTATAGTGATGATTGGAAGTTAAAGATCAATTTTAGCAAATATGAATCGATCCTTTTCCGGACTCCTCTAAACAAAGCTTCTCGCGATGTGCGGAGGAACTGGAAAACACTCAAAATTTCGAACAATGCCGGACAAGCATTAGAAAAAAATGGAAGTGAAATACCTTGGGCTTTGGATGGACCAATACCTGTATTTCAACAGAAATGTAAGTGCTGCTCTTACCAAGGCAAACAAGGCGTTTCATATGACCAAAAAACTTTTTTACAGCAGACACCTAAGCCCACGGGTCAAGGTGATTTGCTATCAAGCCTTGGTCAGACCAATGTTAACTTGTGGTTGTCCGGTATGGTTCAACATATCTCCTTCTTACATGGAAAAGCTTCGGGTATTTGAAAGACAATGCTTAAGGGCGTGCCTAAGCTTGTATCGAACACCCGAATCGGGCTTCGTAAAATATCACGCCAACAATATCCTCTATGATAAGGCATCTGTTAACAGGATCGACAATTTCATAATCAAGTTGATTCGACGTCACGTCGCTAGAGCGACGGAGAGCGACAATCCTCTTATTCGGGGAGCGTTCTACCCGAATTCTGAATACCACAAAGCAGCTTGTGAACGTGGGTTTATCCCCCCAGAAGCATTTATTTACCTAGACTCCAAAAAATTGGTTCAGGATGATTCGGGGTTGCCCCTCTTATATCACATGTATCGCAATGCCTGTGATAAACGAGTGCGTGCTATTGAAGAAGGCAGAGAAATACAGCATCTCCTGAGGTTCAGCACGCGAATCTCAGAAAAAGATAAAAAAGAGGCCTCCAATGCCAGTAATTTGTACTGGTGGCTGGAGGACCCCCCTTAGTTGGGTATTTGCCCTCTCTAATAAAGTTATAGAATATATTTTTTTTAATGTAAGTTAGTTTTAAAAGATTAGCTTAGTACTTAGATAGGGTTTAATTCTAGTTTTTACTTTGTAATGAAGGTAGATTTAAGTAAGTCTAGGTTAGTGGTGCGAGCTTCCACGAGCTCTTGTTATTTCTTGTAGCTCAAGCCCGTGGAAGCCCGTCGCCTGGACGGGGGTCACCCGAGAGAATTCGACTCTGCTGCCCCCGCCCAGATAGGTTTCTTAGGGCTAAGTTAGTTAGTAGAGTAGACTAAGTTGGCTTAAGTTTTATACAAAATAATTAATATAGCATCTAAGTTTTTAAATTTTTCTTAGGACTAGAAATAATATATAATATAAAAATAAATAAAAAATACATAAGTTTTAGCCGAAAGGCATAAGTTAAATTAAGACATAGATTAATTTAGAGTGCCTGCTGAGGGCCAGTAAGTTAGATAGATTAGAATAGGTTAGAATAATTAACTTTAAGCGTTTAGTTAAATTTATATTAGGATAGCTGTTAAGTCAAATAAACGCTTTTTAAAAACTAAAAAACTAAACTTTACCTATGCCGATTGTTTCAACCAAAAATCACAAGAAAGAAACCCTCCTAACAATAATAATAATTTCATGTTTACTGAAGGTCTAGCGGGCGTTTTTTACTTTTCACAATTGCACTTTGGTTTGTCGTTCCCACAACTCATTAAAAAAATAAATAGTTTTTTACCTTACTATAGAGCGGCAGCGGACCCCGACGAGAGAGGATCCAGATTTCTGGGTTTCTGTTTCGATCTCTGCAATAGTAGAGATGGATAGGTAGTTGCATCGACCTTTTTCTACTTTCATATAGCTTTCTAGGTAATGCGGATATTATTAGATGCGGGACGTCGTACTCCTTCTCAGACCATTACATTGTAGAACTTGACTTTAACCTAACATCTTATAATCCCTTATTAGCTAATAGATCAAAATTTCGTTCCTTAACTGGTATAGACAGCGACCAGTTTGGTGAAGACTTGAGTAGTCTACTTAGACAAGACCCAATTAGTCCTGAGTCCAACTTATCAAATGACGCTATCGATTCATCGATTAGGCTACTAAACGCTAAATTTCTCGAAACACTCAATTGGTATGCTCCTCTCCAACGTTTTAGGTTTACTGACATACTGCCACGGAACATTAAAGAACTTTTTCTAACCCGAAAAAAATGGAGATACAATATTAAAAGAATGTTGGAACGCAACTTTCACGTTCGTAACAGAAGGATTATAGATGCGGAAATCAATCTTAGACTTCTTAACAAAATTGTTGAGGAGTTAGTTCCTAAGTTTTTGAATGACTCCTTTCAAAAAAAATTAGCTGCCCTGAAACCTGGACCAAGCCTTTATAAGGATATAAATAGAATAATTGATCGCAAAAAACGTAACACTTTCGACAATATTAGCTCAAATAGAGGAACTCTTACAAGTGGCTCTGAAATAGCTGGTTTGTTTGCAGACCATTACTCAGAACTATTTCAATTAAGACATCCTGTCTACAACGGCGAGAATTCAGAGGCTGTAACTATGGCTGTTGATGGTTTAAATCTCGACCGAACAGAATATATTGCAAATTTCAGCATGTCCTATAAATCCAATAGCCCCAGCATTAATTCCCCGTTTATAAATACCGAAACAGTTGAAAACCTAATATCGCTACTTAATAATAAGAAATCATCTGATATAGAAAATTTCTCTAACTTTATATTAAAAAAAAATATGAGTGTGCTTAAGACCACACTTTGGAAGTAAAACAACTGCTGAAATTATGAAAAAATTAACCAGTTTTCTCACTCAATAAAAAATACATACATACATATGTAGCTAAGTTTTTTTTTTTTTTTTTTAAATACGAGGGAATGGTGAGAATCTTACATCGATCTAGCAGCAGTAAATGACTGTGACCGCCTGTCTAAGACAGGAGACACCGCTGGAGGTCCGCACCCAGACGGTAGTGTCAGATTCCTACTGACTAAACTCACCAACCCTATTTCATGACATCATCAACGTGATCCTTAAAATCGGTCCCTCGAAAGGAAGCCCACAAAAGGTTTCACCAGAGCCGCGGCACTGGAACTTACGGATCAACGACCAGCTTGACTTCTGCGGAGCTTGCTACCCAATTCATCAGCTACGTGAGTGCCCACAGATGCTTCGGAAGATTGACAGCACTCTACCGAGAAGCTCCTGTCTATAAAAGAACCACTTCCTTCTTAAATCTTACCCGCCTTGCTTGATCGTCTTACGCCATTGCGTCAGGGGCTGGATTAGCTACTTCTATTTAAATTAAAACCTAAAAACGAAACAATCGGTTTATGATAACTGAAATATGTAATATATATTTTAGATTGGAACTGATCTAAATATCGCGTAAAAACTGCATCAAGTGACGTTCCATATGTCGTGGTGCTTTCGTCAACATTATTTGAAATCGTTAAATTAAATTTTTCATGCAGAAAACGTAGTAAAGGACCCGCCGTTTCTGATGAAAAATTTATATTGAAATCACCACTCAAAATCATTGGGATATCGTTGTAGCTTCGACCTAATAAAGCTGAACCTTCCGAAGTGTATATGAGGAGATTGTCATATATGAATTTCATAATTTCTCGTACAGTTTTATGTGGTGATACATAAATAACTACCATCAAAATTATTTGGCCATTTTCTGCCATACATCTGCCTACACATATTTCACGAATAGGTGATTTATCCTGACTAAGCGATAGCGTTTGTGGTAACTTATCATCCGCATGAGTTGTTAAAATGTTAGCAGAGTCATCATTATTTTGGTAGATAGCAACTCCGCCAGCTGTAACTTCAGGTCGCTTAAATTTAGCAATACAATTGAAATTTGGAATATCAACATATTCGTCATTTTTCATCCATGTTTCTGATAAAAGTAATACATTAATTTTCTTTACAACTTGGTCGCTTAAATCTTGTACGTGCGCACGTATACTTTGACAATTTAGCGAGAGTATTGATAATCCTGGTCTATTTGATATAAAATCTAATATTGCAGAAGTAATCGTTTGAACACGGTTTAAAGACAGCCTCTTGAATTCATTTTGTAGGTCTGTTATCGATACTGCATCTTTTCGCCCATGATAGAATCTATTACTATCATCTTTAGTGATAATATATAATCCTTCAATATTTGTTACTCTTGACAAAGCAACGTAAACTAATTGTTGGCTATGAGCTCGATTATATTCATACACAATCTCCTGAAAATTTCCATCTTGGGATTTATGGATTGTAATTGCACATGCAGAAACGATGGGAAAATGGTTTCGTTTTACATTTAAAGTTTTGTTATTATTTAAACATATAGTTGCTGTTCTTCTAGCGATCGGTACAGCATTTCGATTGATATTATGTTCAATCATAAAACTCGATAACTTCTTCCGAAGCTTGACTCCTGTGTTTGCGTTGTTTTCAAATTCAAACCAAATTCGAGAAACCCCTCCATTTTCATCCTTATCAATGTGACACAATTTTCCAACTGCACCATTAGCTAATCCATCCGACACGTCTACATTCGTAGTTAAAATATAATATTTATCTAAAACGAGTGTTAACATATATGGCAAACCTCCAGTATCGATCGTTGACATTTTATGGAGTTTCTGCTTAACGAATGTTTGCTGCTCTTGATTATGACACCCGCTATAAATATCTCTAGCTACAGAAATAATTTTATTTGGTGCATTATTTAATACTAAGTTATTGTAGTTCTGTACGGAGTCGTTGGATAGAAAAAAGACGCATTCCATGTGGGCACAATGTATTTACATGTTCTCTTGTAAAAAATCGTGTTTCAATCAATTCTAACTCATGATTCTCGAGTTTTTCTCCATTACCAATTTTCGTAAGTAAATTCGAAAATGCCATATTTGCTTGTCTCATTACTTGTGTCAATTCATAAAATTTAAGATCGCGCCACAAAGTTGGTCCTGCAATTCTTTGTTTAATTTGCTTATAAATTGGAGTTGCTCTCACCGGTGGTAGCTGTCGTAAATCTCCAATTAATACAATATCTAAACCTCCAAAGTTTACGTTGAAATTACCCGTAATTTGCTTAAGACGTGAATCCACTTGAGCTAATAATTCGGCTCCAATCATACTGATTTCATCGATAATGATCACTTTAACATATCGAAAGAGTGACCTGTATTGATGCGCGACTTCTACACTCAATGGTAACAATTTAGAAAGAGAAATCTTCAGTGCTGTATGAACTGATATTCCGTCAATTGCAACAGCTGCTTTCCCTGTCGATGCACAGGCTATATAAGCATTGCAAAATCCATCATTATCCGAATATCTATTATATACCTCCATTATTAATTTAATTACAAAAGTTTTTCCGCATCCTGCCGGCCCAGTGAAGAATATTTGCAGAGGAGTGTCGTTAGAGGATAAAAATTTATAAATAATATGTAATAATATTTCTCGCTGCTTTTCATTGGCCATTCTCATCGCATTACAAAATTGAGCATTTGTCATTACATTTTCTTTTTTTTTACAATAGAACCGAGTTTGTTCAGAGTGGCTAGGCGAATATCACTATTTATATCAGCATTTGGATTATTATACAATTGTTGAAATGGATTTGCATCTGGAACTCTGACGGCCATATCTTGTCCTTCTAATGAGGTTTCTTCACGGCATAGCTCCTGACAAATTTGCATAGTTTTCTCAATGTCAATGTTCGACTCAAATTCTTTCCTTCTATGTAAAATAAGGGCCTCATTTTCATCATATAAAGACCCAAATTTCATTTCTGCTAAAATTTCCTCTTCTTCGTTCCGAAACGGCATATGTAGAGTAACCATCTCACGCTTATACTCCATAAAATCAATAGTAAGATCATAATGCCTATATCGAATTACTCTTGGCTGTTTGCGCTCAAAATAAATTCCTTTCCGACTTCTAGAATACTTCGATACGAACTGAGCTAATGTAATATGCTCTAACTCTTTTGGTCTTTTTTCATACTTATCAAACCAATTTTCTTTCCAAATATTTGTCGATTCATCTCCTAATTCTTCCAATTCCTTCATAGCCTTTCTTATCCTTTGCCGTTCAACTGGCCATACTGTTGGAATATAAACAATGACGATAGATGCTTTTGACATGGGTTCTCGAAGTAAATACCAGGCTACTTCTTTACTCGTGATTTCAGCATGATTAAGTACATTAACACTTATATTTTTAGTAATTTCAACAATGTCGAATTCTGGGGCCTTATTCTCTATTACAATATTGTGAGAATTTTTCTCGAAACTGCCAAAATGGTATTCTGTATTACAAAACTGTCTCGAAACTGTAACAATATTGTTAGATTTTTACTCGAAAGCTCAAAGGTAATCGAGCAATTTATAAAATTTTAGGTGTGGGCGATACAATTGAAGCTCTTGCGCTCATTTTCTTCTCTTTCGGGGACATTTCTACGAGAGGAAGCAATATTGTAATAGGGAATACGGAAGCATTTTAGTTTCGGATATCAGTTTCGAGTGAAAAGCATTTGAGTATTGTAATAGAGAATAAGGCCCCTGGATGTTCGTTCATTGTTTGAATAATCTTTCTTTGCAAATCACTAACTCCTCTATTAGTTTTATTCACATATTCAACCACGTAAGCTGCGCATGAATATTCTTCTGTGATGAACTGAATATCCATATTAGATTTAACGATATTTAGGAGAAATGGATTGAATGGATTGTGCCATTTCTCATTTGGGTTACGCTTAACAAAAACTCTTGGTCTATTTATCCCAGCCCTGATAATGGTTTGGTATTCTTCATCAGAATTTATTCCATTGCGACCGTAAAAATCATCCATATCTCCATAATTTTCATTTTCTAAATGTTATATACGCAGCTCAGCAGCTCAGGTCTTGGTAATTTTTTTATGGCTAGAATACCTGACTCCGAAGGCTGTACTCCATCACTACTAATAAGATGACCCAGGTACTCTATGGCTGGCTTCATGAAAAAACACTTGCGTAGATTGCATCGTAACCCATTAGACTGGAGTCTGTCTAATACAGAAGATAGATTGCTGAAGTGCTCTTTGTCGGTACGTCCGGTTACCACAATATCATCCAAATAATTAACACAGCTTGGAATCCCTGCTGTAATTTGTTCTAGAAGCCGCTGGAACATCGCGGGTGCACTGGCTACTCCGAAAGGCAGACGCTGGTACTGGAAAAGTCCTAGCGGCGTATTAACAACTAGCACTTCTTTCGAAGGGGCATCTAACTTAACTTGTAGATAAGCATCTGAAAGATCCAACTTTGTGAACCGTACTCCCCCACGTAATTTCTGGAACAATTCCTCTATCCGGGGAATCGGATATTGGTCCACATCCAATTGGGTATTTACAGCCTTAAAATCTCCACATATGCGAACTCCCTTGTCTTTTTTAGGGACTACAACCACAGGAGCTGCCCAGTTGCTATACTTCACTGGCTCCCACACTCCTAATTTGACTAAACGCTCCGCTTCCTCTTTGAAGGCATTAGTTTGGGAAAATGGTAGGGGCCGTGCTTTAAAAAACTTCGGTCTGTCTTGCGGTTTTAAATGTAAGTGAGCTTCATATGATGTACACAAACCTAAATCATCAGAAAAAACAGTACGATATTGTTCACAAATGCTGCTAATTTCTGCTCGTTCAACTGGTTTTTCTATTGTTAGAACCTCGTTTAATGGTCTTGAAATTTTGAACTCGAAAACATCGATCCAATCGATACCGAAAATATTACTTCCTTCAGCAATATTGACCACTAGCAATGGCAAATTTTTCTTCACAATGCCGTCAAAATTTACTTCGACATTTATCGAACCTAGAACGGGAACAGGACTCGCACCGTATGCTTTAAGAACACATGCTACTTCCTTAAGAGGCGGGCTTTGTAATTGTATATAGCTGTTGCGACCTATAATCGAACACGTAGCAGCGGTGTCTATTTGAAATGTCATTGGGACATTGTTTATTTTAACATCAGCCAAAAATTTCTTGCCTTCTCGCCGAACCTCATCCTGTAGAGCAAAACATTCAATCGATTGTATCTTTTCGCAGTGTTTGCCTTTTGTTTGGTTGTGGAACTCTCGAGCAGTTCCTTTACGCTGTAAACAGACAGGCGCGATGTGACCAACACGGTGACAGTTATGGCATGTTGCTTTGAGGAATTTACACCTCTGACGGGGATGCTGACGGCCACATCCTGGACACGATTTCACTCTTCTTTCTTGGTAGTGTACCTGCGAGCGCTTTTCTCTAATATGGTTTTTCATCTGCCATACTTCCATAGTGCTGCTATCACTAACACCTTTGATGACCTTTACCGTCTGCTCTGTTGCTTCATACGTTGTTGCTATGGCTAGGATATCACTAAGTTTGGGGTTTGGTTTTTGAAGTGCTGCTATACGCACAGGATCGTGTGGCGTATTGAAGACCAGCATATCACGTATTAATTCGTCTATATATTCTTCTTTACACTCTTCCTTCCCGCACACGTACTGACATCTCCTCGCTAATCCACGAAGCTCGACAACCCATTCTGCGTACGTTTGACCAGGTTTCATCCGCGATTTAAAAAAATCATATCGTGAAGCAAGAACATGTACGTTTGATTTAAAATGGCCTTCGAGTTTTTCTACAATTTCTTTAAACGATTTTGCCTGAAAACTCTCTAAACCGAACAAATTTTGTAGAAGTTCGAACAAATCACTTCCCATCCACGATAGGAAAAATGCCCGTTTGCGGTCTTCCGAGGTCACTGAATACGCAGTAAAATGTTGGTTAAGTTGCTTTTCGTACAATTCCCAATTATCTTTACATCTATCATACGGATGAAAAGCTGGGACGTGCGGCTGCGATTGACTGCCCTTGCTTTCTGGAGTCTGTAGCTGCTGCTGCTTCAACTGGTTTTCCATCCATAGTTTTTGACTTTGGAGCATCGACTCCATCCATGCCTGTTGCTGTTTCAATAATTTTGCCATTACTGCTTCTTCCATATTCGGCGAAAATTCCTTTTATTTCATCCAATAATCCAATTATCCTCGTCGCCAGAAATTGTTATATACGCAGCTCAGCAGCTCATCAATAATCGGTCAACTCCGATTCACAGTCAGAACAAAAAGAACTTTTATTGACAAAAATAATAAATATCATTAACAAAAACAATTCGCCAACTATGATATAAAAACTTAATACACTTGCGTAGATTGCATCGTAACCCATTAGACTGGAGTCTGTCTAATACAGAAGATAGATTGCTGAAGTGCTCTTTGTCGGTACGTCCGGTTACCACAATATCATCCAAATAATTAACACAGCTTGGAATCCCTGCTGTAATTTGTTCTAGAAGCCGCTGGAACATCGCGGGTGCACTGGCTACTCCGAAAGGCAGACGCTGGTACTGGAAAAGTCCTAGCGGCGTATTAACAACTAGCACTTCTTTCGAAGGGGCATCTAACTTAACTTGTAGATAAGCATCTGAAAGATCCAACTTTGTGAACCGTACTCCCCCACGTAATTTCTGGAACAATTCCTCTATCCGGGGAATCGGATATTGGTCCACATCCAATTGGGTATTTACAGCCTTAAAATCTCCACATATGCGAACTCCCTTGTCTTTTTTAGGGACTACAACCACAGGAGCTGCCCAGTTGCTATACTTCACTGGCTCCCACACTCCTAATTTGACTAAACGCTCCGCTTCCTCTTTGAAGGCATTAGTTTGGGAAAATGGTAGGGGCCGTGCTTTAAAAAACTTCGGTCTGTCTTGCGGTTTTAAATGTAAGTGAGCTTCATATGATGTACACAAACCTAAATCATCAGAAAAAACAGTACGATATTGTTCACAAATGCTGCTAATTTCTGCTCGTTCAACTGGTTTTTCTATTGTTAGAACCTCGTTTAATGGTCTTGAAATTTTGAACTCGAAAACATCGATCCAATCGATACCGAAAATATTACTTCCTTCAGCAATATTGACCACTAGCAATGGCAAATTTTTCTTCACAATGCCGTCAAAATTTACTTCGACATTTATCGAACCTAGAACGGGAACAGGACTCGCACCGTATGCTTTAAGAACACATGCTACTTCCTTAAGAGGCGGGCTTTGTAATTGTATATAGCTGTTGCGACCTATAATCGAACACGTAGCAGCGGTGTCTATTTGAAATGTCATTGGGACATTGTTTATTTTAACATCAGCCAAAAATTTCTTGCCTTCTCGCCGAACCTCATCCTGTAGAGCAAAACATTCAATCGATTGTATCTTTTCGCAGTGTTTGCCTTTTGTTTGGTTGTGGAACTCTCGAGCAGTTCCTTTACGCTGTAAACAGACAGGCGCGATGTGACCAACACGGTGACAGTTATGGCATGTTGCTTTGAGGAATTTACACCTCTGACGGGGATGCTGACGGCCACATCCTGGACACGATTTCACTCTTCTTTCTTGGTAGTGTACCTGCGAGCGCTTTTCTCTAATATGGTTTTTCATCTGCCATACTTCCATAGTGCTGCTATCACTAACACCTTTGATGACCTTTACCGTCTGCTCTGTTGCTTCATACGTTGTTGCTATGGCTAGGATATCACTAAGTTTGGGGTTTGGTTTTTGAAGTGCTGCTATACGCACAGGATCGTGTGGCGTATTGAAGACCAGCATATCACGTATTAATTCGTCTATATATTCTTCTTTACACTCTTCCTTCCCGCACACGTACTGACATCTCCTCGCTAATCCACGAAGCTCGACAACCCATTCTGCGTACGTTTGACCAGGTTTCATCCGCGATTTAAAAAAATCATATCGTGAAGCAAGAACATGTACGTTTGATTTAAAATGACCTTCGAGTTTTTCTACAATTTCTTTAAACGATTTTGCCTGAAAACTCTCTAAACCGAACAAATTTTGTAGAAGTTCGAACAAATCACTTCCCATCCACGATAGGAAAAATGCCCGTTTGCGGTCTTCCGAGGTCACTGAATACGCAGTAAAATGTTGGTTAAGTTGCTTTTCGTACAATTCCCAATTATCTTTACATCTATCATACGGATGAAAAGCTGGGACGTGCGGCTGCGATTGACTGCCCTTGCTTTCTGGAGTCTGTAGCTGCTGCTGCTTCAACTGGTTTTCCATCCATAGTTTTTGACTTTGGAGCATCGACTCCATCCATGCCTGTTGCTGTTTCAATAATTTTGCCATTACTGCTTCTTCCATATTCGGCGAAAATTCCTTTTATTTCATCCAATAATCCAATTATCCTCGTCGCCAGAAATTGTTATATACGCAGCTCAGCAGCTCATCAATAATCGGTCAACTCCGATTCACAGTCAGAACAAAAAGAACTTTTATTGACAAAAATAATAAATATCATTAACAAAAACAATTCGCCAACTATGATATAAAAACTTAATACACTACACTAAATTCGCACGGATTTGAACATATCGTTTTTTATAATCATTGAAACCAACTTCTGAATCTTTCAATGGTATAAGAATCATTGTCTTTTTACATGGCATAAAGGGTGCTTCAAATCTACAGTTTTGAGCTTTCTTAGAACTAATCTTTTTGTAGCAAGTGAAGGTATGTTTATGTACTTGTAATTTAATATTATCTGAAGCTTCTGTTGAAGTCACTGATATTAAACTGTCTATCAATTGGACTGCATCACTGTAGTTTTCATTTAAAGCATCTTCTGGAGCATTATCTAACCAAAGTAGGATGTGAGCGTGAGGACTTCCACGATGCTGGAACTCAATACGTTTAAAATAATGTCGGACTCGATATTTGCCAAAGGGACTACATTTCTTGGATTGTAATAATTTCATAACAACATTCACTAATTTATTAAAATAAATTACGCAAGTTACGGCATCTTCATTAATTAATGTGCTCTTTTCCATGAAGTGTAATTGGGATATCATTTCATCTGAAATTTCGGCATTGTTTTTGAATCTATATAAACTTTTGATCAAATCTGGCCAACCTATTTCATTTGCGCTTAAAGTCAAAAATACTGTTGGTTTTCCAAGTTGTCTGATCATAGCGAAAAGGTCTTTCTTTCTATTTGACCAATACCAAGTAGAATTAGGGATGGATCGTAAAGAGGCAAGATTTTTTTCCAGACAATTGTTGATGTAATCATCAGACTGAAATTGCTCTCTTGTAATATTGGTATTTTTGCCAACGTGTTTGAAAGCTACAGTAAGAGAATCGCGTACCCTCAATCTCATAATTTTCATGGCCATATATAGTAAATGGTATGGCGTAACACCGCGTCTATCTGATCGCCTCAATGCACTAGTGGCCATCATGAAAGGGGTAACAGTAACACCTTCGCAGAAGCGTCGGAAATGTCCAAGATAAATTGAAGGAAATGACAATTCTTCTGCATGCTCATCGAACAGTAGGCTTATCGGTAGGTTTCTCTCACCTGGAGCTATTCTCAAGTACAGATCATCATTCCACATAATAGTTTGCTGTTGTGCTGTTAGACTTTCCTCAATTGGTATACTCTCTGCAATATTATCTCTTACGTTTTCAGTTCCTTCTCCTTCATGTTCAGTTGGTATAAGAATATTGTCTGCAATATTCTTTCTTTGATTGTCAACAAAATCATCTATCAGTATCGGTGCTTCCTCATTATTGAAAAATGTTTCATCCACACTAATGCCATAAGCTTTATACAGTGGAGTTTGAATTAAATAAGTAAGCCATTCTTTAATTGTTCTTTTGTTGACTAAACCATGCAAATAACTAGATTTGTGGATCTTTTTACGTTTAATATGTACATAAACACAATGATCGTCGTCGATATTTCTAGGCAATCTGTTGACCATGGTATTAACTTCAACTGGAACATTAATAACTTGACCATAAATACCGAACTGTCCTTGAACATGACGTAGTCTACGAATTTGCATAAAAGGAATTCTGGGAGAAAGTAGTCTCTCGGAAACTAAATCTAACGGATACTTCTGTAAACTCTCCGGAATATCAGGATATCTAAAGCCATTATATACCGACATTTGCGGAATGCTATTTTTTCGTATGGTCATTTTGCATGAGGCACATACTTTAACTTCTTGCACATGTACACCGGGGAGAATTTTTTGTATAAGCTCTACATTACTATCGCTAATTTTTTTCAAATCATTTTTAAACCACAATCGGTCGCAAACTGAGCAAGGGTGTCCGAAACTATTTAGTGTAAATTGTTTTTTAAATTCTTCACGTGCATTATTATGTTTGTGATAAGTGTTGTTCCTTAACGCAACTGGCCTGGTCTCCTGTTCTGATAGTAATGCAAAGGAATCATTTTCTACACTTTCATTTCTAATATCAATTCCAGAATTAATAGCGCTTGTAGATGGAGCAATTGTTAAATGCCTTTGAGGCTTTGTAGCACTTTGTATCCTTGGTATATTGGTTCTCGTTGATGGTCCTGGAATTTGCGAATCATGAATTATGGTGCACCTTGAAGCATCTTTTATTGTTGCTGGTTCTGGAATTAGTCGAGGGAACGAATTCTGTATATGTACATCAGTGTTTTGATGTACTACAGGATCAATATTCAGTTTTTTCCTTTTTTCGCGAAATCTTCGTACACGCTCTCTTGCTAATTCCCTCTTTCGTTTTAGTTTTGTATCGCAAAGGTCTCCGGTTTCTGTTCTTGAATCAACATGAAGATTTATTTTTGATGGTACTAAAATTTGACGAGAGAGTGAGTTTTGCATTTGCACATACGTATTTTGATGTACTACAGGATCAAGACTATGAGTGGGATAAGAGTTGTTCTCTAACGCAACTGGCCCGGGCTCCTGTCCTGATAGTAATAAAAATGAATAATTTTTTACGCTTTCTTTTCTAATATCAACTCCAGATTTAATAGCGTTTGTCGATGGAACAATTGTTAAATGACTTTGAGGCTTTGTAGCACGGTTCTTTATAACCCTTGGTATACGGTTCTCGTTGATGGTCCTGGAATTTGCGAATCATGAATGATGGTGCACCTTGCACTATCTTTTATTGTTGCTGGTTCTGGAATTAGTCGAGGGAACGAATTCTGTATATGAACATCAGTGTTTTGATGTACTACAGGATTAATAATATTCAGGTGTTTCCTTTTTTCGCAAAATATTCGTGTACGCCCCCTTTGTAATTCCCTCTTTCGTTTTAATTTTGTATCGCAAAGGTCTCCGGTTTCTGTACTGAAGTCAACATCTGTGTTTTGATGTACTGCAGGATCAAGACTATCCTGTTGTGTGTACCTTTGATTCTTTTTTCCGCGATATCTAATTGAATACTGTCTTGCTAATTCTCTCGAGTCAACATAAAGATCTTTTCGTTCCTGCTGATTCTGCTCACTTTTTCTTTTGAGAAATTCAGATTGGCGCTCTCTGGCCAATTTATTTTCCCATTCAGCATATTTATTAATTTGGTTATTAGTATTCATCTTGAAATTACTAATATACCTAAACTAATACTACAGTCCCTGGCCATATTATTATACTTAAGCAAAGAAATAGAATTTTCAATTTATTTTCGTCGTTTTATTGTACCATTTCTCAACAGAACCGTTACTTTTTTACTTATGGTAAATATTTTGTGTAGTTTTGAAAATTCACCACGGGCCGGGCAATTCACCAGACATGAATCCTATTGAAAATGTTTGGGAATTTTTAAAATCCGAAGTTTGTAAACAAGTTCCTACAACCAAGCAAGAGCTGATTCGTTTACTCAGTGACACCTGGCATCATAATGTAGAGTTAAGAAAAAAAATTGAAAATTGTATTGACAGTATGCCCCGTCGCATCAAAGCTGTGTTGGCTGCTCAAGGTGGCCATACAAGATATTAAATTTTGGTAGAAAATCGTGTTTCATTTAAAAAAATGCTCCAATATAATTTGTATCACTACTTTTTGAATAAAACTGTTTCTTTTATCTATAAGTTATTTTAAACACTCATTTTTAACTAAACCTGTCGAGTTATAAACGTGTATTGTAGTTAAAATGGCGAAAACGTAATTTTTTCAGCTTAAGTATAATAATATGGCCAGGGACTGTAGTAACCGGCAACGACTACTAGTCTAACGACTTCGATTTCAATTTTCGATTAACGTACTTTAGTCCAGTAAAAAAAGGCTAAAAAAATGAAAAGATAGGTATTGTCTGGTAACAGCAAGATTATGATTTTATCCTGTTTGGGGTATCACCAGGAGTATATTCATAAGTTTTGAACCTCGTGAGCCTTGTGCTACTTTTGTTATAAACAATTAAAAAAATTTTACCGCGTTTTTCGACCTTAAAATATGAATAACTCCGGTTCTATAAGTCGGATCGGGGCAAACTAAAAACTAGTCTCTTCGTAATAAAATTTCTAATAAATTGACTTTGGGTTCAAGTCTCTGAAGTACGTACATAACCTACAAAACTGAAAAAACGAGAAAAAAAACAGATTTTTTTTCATTTTAGAACCCAAGACGGTCAACTAGACCAATTTGCATCAAACTTTCAGAAAATATACCTTTTAATGTTATAAAAAGATCCTGAAAAATTGGTGTCAAAATACTGAACCCATTGGCCAAAATTGCATTTGTTATCTAAAATTTGAGATGCCCGCCATTTTATGCCATTGAGTCCAAAATGAAAAATTCTTTTTTCAAAGTGTAGATATCGATGCCAGCTTTCGAATGCAATTCAAAGGAAATTTTTTTAATGCTATTTTGGTTGCTTTTTTTACATTTGTTTATAAATTAAATAACAACAATTGCATTTTTTCGGCCATTTTTAAAATTTAACTTAAAACTTTTTATCAGATCTGGTAGAGGATTTTGAGACCGTTAATTAAAAAAAAATAAAGTTCATTTTTGTGAACGGAAACTCGAGATATTGAGCTTATTGCATTTTGTCCAATTGTTAATTAACAAATGCATATTTAGCGCTAAAATTTGGACTGCATCATCTTGAAACCTATTCATTTCATGTGATAAATTCAAAAAAAAGTTAAGGTTTATAGAAATTTATTTACAAGCATTAAAATGTAAGTATTGTTAATTGAACAAAGTGATTTTTTTTTATTTTTCAATAAAGCTTAGTTACAAGATGCAATAACTTCCTTGCTTTTTACAAGCATTTTGTATTAATTTCGTTCTCTGATTTTCGATCACTTCCCGATATCCGTTGATGCTCAAATTTAGCACACACCTTTGGTTCTGAAGACAAAACAATATAGTTTATTCAATTTTATTTTACATCCAATATGGCGGCCACCATAAAATGGCGGATTACCTGTTTCTCTACAACCCGTCGACATGGGTATCAAATGAAAGGGTTTGACGAGTAGAATACAGTAAGCTGTGTGAAGTCATTTTAAATCAAATATGGTCAAAGCATTTTATTATTTAAAAATAAACAAATCGTAATTAATGTATTTTAAATTTCTTGTTTGGTGACGTGTACAATTCAGTTTCACTCTCTGAATCTGTTTCAAATAAAAATATATCACCATTTTCTTCTTTATCACGAATTTCAACAGGAAGATCAGGTACATTATTTTGCAATCTTTCGCACTCCCCTTCGGGCTCCGAATCTGTTATATTGGTACAATTTGAATCTGTGTCTGATTCATCTATATCGGCTTCTTCAACTTCACGATTTTCTTCTTCCGTGACAGTACATTCTGTACAATTCCTGCAATTAATGCCTTCACAATATTCACACAAACTGGTACATTGTAGTCCGAACTTCCTGCATCGACATCTCAAGTCTTTACAGCCGGCTTTACATTGACAAGCGAGAATTTCAAGAATTTCTTGTGGTATTGGCTGTTTTCCCATTGCAATAGGCATTAAACCATTAAAGGAAAAAATCTCATTTTAAAAAAAAGACAGCAGGAGGTGGGGTTGGGTTGTAAAGAACAAGGTAATTCCCCATTTGATGTTGGTCGCCATATTGGATTTAAAATGACTTCACACAGCTTACTGTATTCTACTCGTCAAACCCTTTCATTTGATACCCATGTCGACGGGTTGTAGAGAAACAGGTAATCCGCCATTTTATGGTGGCCGCCATATTGGATGTAAAATAAAATTGAATAAACTATATTGTTTTGTCTTCAGAACCAAAGGTGTGTGCTAAATTTGAGCATCAACGGATATCGGGAAGTGATCGAAAATCAGAGAACGAAATTAATACAAAAAGCTTGTAAAAAACAAGGAAGTTATTGCATTTTGTAACTAAGCTTTATTGAAAAATAAAAAAAATCACTTTGTTCAATTAACAATACTTATATTTTAATGCTTGTAAATAAATTTCTATAAACCTTAACTTTTTTTGAATTTATCACATGAAATGAATAGGTTTCAAGATGATGCAGTCCAAATTTTAGCGCTAAATATGCATTTGTTAATTAACAATTGGACAAAATGCAATAAGCTCAATATCTCGAGTTTCCGTTCACAAAAATGAACTTTATTTTTTTTAAATTAACGGTCTCAAAATCCTCTACCAGATCTGATAAAAAGTTTTAAGTTAAATTTTAAAAATGGCCGAAAAAATGCAATTGTTGTTATTTAATTTATAAACAAATGTAAAAAAAGCAACCAAAATAGCATTAAAAAAATTTCCTTTGAATTGCATTCGAAAGCTGGCATCGATATCTACACTTTGAAAAAAGAATTTTTCATTTTGGACTCAATGGCATAAAATGGCGGGCATCTCAAATTTTAGATAACAAATGCAATTTTGGCCAATGGGTTCAGTATTTTGACACCAATTTTTCAGGATCTTTTTATAACATTAAAAGGTATATTTTCTGAAAGTTTGATGCAAATTGGTCTAGTTGAGCGTCTTGGGTTCTAAAATGAAAAAAAATCTGTTTTTTTCTCGTTTTTTCAGTTTTGTAGGTTATGTACGTACTTCAGAGACTTGAACCCAAAGTCAATTTATTAGAAATTTTATTACGAAGAGACTAGTTTTTAGTTTGCCCCGATCCGACTTATAGAACCGGAGTTATTCATATTTTAAGGTCGAAAAACGCGGTAAAATTTTTTTAATTGTTTATAACAAAAGTAGCACAAGGCTCACGAGGTTCAAAACTTATGAATATACTCCTGGTGATACCCCAAACAGGATAAAATCATAATCTTGCTGTTACCAGACTGTGCAAATTAAAATGCTTTTTTTACTGCACTACTTATAATTAAAATAAGCAAAATTTAAAAAATTAAAATTAATGGTAACTTACTTTTTTATGTCGTGTGAAATTCCAAAAACACGATAAAATTATAATAATTGTTATGTTACCACAACTTGATTGTCACTACATGCATAGGCAATAACAACAACAACAACAATATTAACTACATCCAACTACGACAATATTAATAATTTAGTTACACTCAACAAAAGATTAAAATTCAAAAAGCTACCAAAATGCACAAAAAACTGCAATAATTATTTTTACACAACATGCACAAATGACACCAACAACAGCCGCAATATGAATATGTAGCAATTTCACTCCACTAAAGATTAAAAATTTGCCTCCAATTCACAAAAAAGCACAGAAGCTTCAATAATTATATTGTCACAACATGCACAACTAATAATGATATCTACCACAATATAGAAATTATGTATTATTTGTCAATTATTTGTTATTTGTCAATTATTTGTAAAGATCAATTTTCTTTAATTTTCACCATAAGCCAAAAAGTCACTTTCACTGGCGCTGGTAAATCTAAATGTCTAAGCAACCCACACACCGACGCAAGTTTTTTCACCTCTTCCGCCCCGTCCCCCCGCATTTCTCATCGTTATACGACGATTTTTTAATGTGTTAGAGCATGATGCTAATGAAACCAATTCCCCCAAGCAAATTAACCATAGCCAAAAACACCTCACATATTAAATTGACCACCCCCTTTTGGTATTTCAAGCACCAAGCCTCAAGAAAAATATGAAATAATTCACCTCTTATGGTGAATTTGTATTCGTATATTGAGATAAATGAAACTTTTGGGCGATAGCGTAGCTAACACGCCAGAAAATCTATACAGAAAAGCGGAGTGTATTTTAGCTGTGGCGCACACAGCGCCGAGTTTGTTCGTCCCTTGCCCCGTCCGCCCCCTTTTCCCATCGTTATACGAAAGTTCTGACGATTTTTCTTTCATGTGTGAGAGCGTTACACGAATGAAATTGATTCACTCTCATGTAAATTTTTTAGCCAAACGTCCCTAAAGAAGTTTTACTTCAAAAATTGACAAACACATAGCTCCATTTTTAACCATTATGTTCAATAATTGCATAAATAACGGATACTTTCCCCTGGAGTGGAAAATATCCAAGCTAATTCCTATACCCAAAAGCGGTGGAGATGCTATTCATCCAGCAGATTTTAGACCAATTTCTTCCGTCTCTAATGTAGGTAAGATTCTCGAAAGAGTAATTGCAAAAGAAATAGATAAGCATTGCAAAACAAATAAAATTATCCCGAATGAACAATTTGGCTTCAAAGAAGCTCACTCTACTGAACACGCTCTCCTTGTATTCCACAACGACATAATCAAAAATCTAAGACTCAAAAAGGTAACTATTACTTGCTCGTTGGATATTAAAGCAGCATTCGATTCAGTTTGGCATAACGGCCTTATATTTAAACTTCACTAAATACAAATAACCAGACCTTTCCTTAAAATCATATATAATTTTCTGAAAGACAGAATGCTTAAGGTTCAGGTAAAAGAAGTATCGTCAAGATTAGTTGAAGTAAACTCGGGAGTACCTCAGGGTTCTATTCTAGGCCCGAAGCTATTCAACATCTTCTTAAATGACTTCCCACACACAGTTCCAGACTTAGATTCTAAGGCATTGCTTTATGCGGACGACACCACAATTTATATCTCAGATACCGATCCGACTAGGGGGTTGGAAAGTCTTCATAGGCATTTAAGCATCATCAAGGAATACTTTAATACCTGGGGATTATCTCTCAATGAAAATAAATCCAAATTCATCATTTTCAAAAATGCTTGTGGAAAGGGAAGAGCAAGCACAATAAAACCCTGTAAATCGCTTAAACTCCGGATTAATAATGTCGAAATTCCGCACGTCAATGAACTCAAATACAAATAGGAATAACCTTTACTAACCTTCTCAAATTTAATGGTCACGTCAAACATATTATAAATAAAACTAAAAGGATAATAGGGCTTTTACACCCTGTTCTAAAATACAGAAGTAAACTTAACAAGAACTCCAAACTATTGTTGTACAAACAATTAATAAGACCTGTCATCAGTTACGGCTATCCCTGTTGGTTTACATTTTGTACCACGTGGGCAGGCAATCTTGAAAAACTAGAAAGACACATATTAAGGCACTGTTGCTCTCTGAAATTTAAAGCCCCTAATAAATTTTTCTCAAATGCTGAATTATATGACGCTGCCAATGCTACTCCGCTAATGTCGTATATGCTACAACAATGGAAAATCTGGGCAAACAAAATGCAGACCCATGACAACCCAATAATAAAAAACTGTTGGAGAGGTAACGCAACAAACAATTATTATCTCAGTCCATTCGATGTTATTAACGATCAATTTAACAATAGTAATATAACACTCCAATTCTATGATGGTCGCGACATAAATCATCACCAGGGATGATCATGGGTGAACAATAACATAACAAAACACTCTTCTTCATCTGTGACTGGCATATGTTATAAAACATAATATATTATAAGCTCAGTACAAATTACGATGTTATACGAAATATACTAAAATTTGCTAACAAGTACTTATTATTTTCCCTTTGTGGAATATTATTTAGTTCTAACTGTTATCAATAGATATAAAATAATAATAAATTCACTAACGTATATGTATATATATTATATATATGTATATGTACGTGTACTAATACGTATATATATATATATATATATATATATATATATATATATATATATATATATATATATATATATATATATATATGGGACGTTCTTTGTCAAACGGAACAAAGATCTGCCCAAAATTCTATAAGTCGTAAAAAATGTTTTATGGGCGCAAACTGTAGCTTAGTTAGGAGGCTTTCTTTTGCCGTCTGGCTTTTTCCCAAAATTCAAAATGGCGGACCAATATGGCAGCTGCAATTAGTCAAAATCACTCTATAGTCCAGTCATATTAGAGGTTTGACTGGAAGATAATTCGGAAGTTGCTGAAAATTGGAACAGCCCTTAAAAACATTATTATACATAAGCTGTAGAGACTGCCACGCGATTGGACGACTGCAAACTTTTTTATTCAAGGTCAAAGGGTCAAAATATCAGTTTTTTGCAAATATATGCTAAACCGTACGTCTTACCAGAAAATTGTCTTTACAACGTTTGTAGATTAGGCGATTATCTACAAAAAAATTTATTATACATTTTCTCGTAGGAATTGCCATTTCCGAGATATTGTCGTTTTAATAAGTTAAAATACTCATATTCTATCATTCCCGACTTGTAAAGGTCATCAGAAATTTTATAAATCCTTTAGTAGGCGGCTAATATTTTCAGGGGTGATTCCTGGATATCTTGGGAGAAAAAAATTGTTCTACAGAGGGCGGCTATCTCCACTATCCACTAAGATACAGGGTGATTAGGGAAAAAATTTGGTTTTTTTTTAAATTTACTGAAATTTGAATAACTCCTAAAGTAATTACCATAAAGTAGCCTAATTAGGCTCATCTTTTAGGTAAATGTGTATTCTTTAATTTGGTATAAAACACAGCAACCTGAGTGAGTCCGTTCAAAAAATATATAGGCTACTATAGACTATAGAGTGATTTTGACTAATTGCAGCTGCCATATTGGTCCGCCATTTTGTATTTTGGAAAAAAGCCAGACGGCAAAAGAAAGCCTCCTAACTAAGCTACAGTTTGCGCCCATAAAACATTTTTTACGACTTATAGAATTTTGGGCAGATCTTTGTTCCGTTTGACAAAGAACGTCCCATATATATATATATATATATATATATATATATATATATATATATATATATATATATATATATATGTGACGCGATTCGAGAAAAGGGACCTACTGTCCAAAAAGAAAACTTTACAGGAGAAGCGATTGAAAGAAAGACGGAGGAGAGCGAATACACTGAGCTGCCACTTTAAACACTTTTGAAGACACATTTGTAAATATTTATTGCTCAGAAAGTAATTGGAATAAATTAATTCTGATTGCACAGAATTAAAGAGGAGATTTAAAACCTTAAGAATCACTCATAATCCGAAAATCGATTTTTTGGACAGTAGGTCCCTTTTCTCGAATCGCGTCACATATATATATAATATATAAACTCAAACAGGCTCAAACAGAAGATAACAAGAGACCCGTTCAACCGGGGACGCTGGAGAGAAACGGCCCCAAGAGAAAAGCAAGGAGCCGCGGCCGCGCAAGCGCCGTAGAGAGCTCAATGAGGAGGTGCAGCTGCAACAGCAGACTCCAAAGAGGAAAAAGGGAAAGACTCCCGAAGCAGTGGCCGAGCCAGCCCCACTGCAGGAAGCGCGCCCCGTCGAAAAAGAGAACAGGAACCAGGACGTTTCTGCCTGGACGACGGTGGAGAGGAAAAAGAGGAAAATGAAGAAAAGAAGGTTGAAAGAGGGAAACAAGATGAAGCAAAAGACCAGGCCGGATGCCATTATCATCACGACCAAAGGGGAAGTGACTTACGCGGAGATCCTTCTCAAGGTGAGGACGGATTCCTCCCTCGCAGAGGTCGGAAATAGTGTAAAAAGGGTCAGGAGAACGCAAAAGGGCGATCTCCTGCTCGAGCTCAAGAGGGGAGATGCTAAGACCGGAGACTTAGAGCAGAAGGTAAAAGCATCGATAAACGGGGTGGCTGAGGTGAGAGCCAGTACAAATACGGTGGTGATCGAGTGCAGAGACTTACATGAGATCACAACCAAGGAAGAGGTCTGCGAAGCACTGAGGACCCAGCTAGGTCTGACGGTCGAAGAAAAGGATGCCCTCAGGCTAAGAGAGTCGTGGGGGGGGGGCACAGACAGCGCTCATAAGCTTGCCTGTTGAAGCTGCGAAGAAGGCTATTTCAGCAGGTAAGGTTCGAGTCGGCTGGGTTGTATGCCGAATGTGGGAGCGGGTATCGCTTAAACCGTGCTTCAAATGCATGAAGTTCGGTCACATAGCGAGAAACTGCAGCAGCAGCCAGGATAGAGGAAGGCTGTGTCGAGGCTGCGGGAAAGAGGGTCACAAGGTAAAGGAGTGTGACCAAGCTGCAAAATGCCTAATCTGTAGGGAGGTAGAGGGCAGAGATAGTGGGCACGTGACCGGGGGGAATAGATGTCCGGCGTTCAAAGAGGCGCTGAAAAACAGACGAAGATAAGGTTCATACAGATAAACCTGAACCACTGTCAAGCAGCACAAGATCTGCTGGCACAGACAGCCTATGAGGAAAAAATCGACGTCGCAATCGTCTGCGAGCAGTACAGGAACCTGCACAGCGGCGTCTGGATAAACGATAGCAGCGGCACGTCAGCGATATGGACGTGCGGGAGCCGAGCCATGGAAGATACCATGAGAAGCCCTGATAATGGCTTCACGCGGGCAAAAGTAGGCGGAATACACATCTACAGCTGCTATGCGGCGCCAAACCTGACCCTAGACGAGTACGAGTCGATGTTGGAAAGGTTAGCCGCCGACGCGAGTCGCCATCACCCGGTAATATTAGCGGGTGATTTCAATGCTTGGGCTGTCGAATGGGGCAGTCGACAAACGAATGCAAGAGGGCGCATACTTCTAGAAGTATTCTCGCGACTTAACGTGGTGTTGGTCAACACCGGAGGCGAAAACACCTTCCAAAGGGGTGGGAGATCGTCTGTAATCGACATCACTTACGTGAGCGATTCAGTGGCCAAGGACCTACAATGGCGGGTGAGCGATTTGTACACGCACAGCGACCACCAAGCCATCATCTTCGAGGTAGGCCAGGGTATAGAAAAGAGGAATCCTAGGTACGGAACGGCTAGAAGAACGGCCGTTAAGAAACTCGACGCAGAGGTATTCGAGGAAGTATTCCTGCATGATGCGAGGTCGGCAGGAGGTGCCAGGGAAGGGGCAGAGAAAATAGAAGAATCAGTGAAATGGGCATGTGACGCATCCATGCCACGGCGCGCCGGCAATCGTAGACTCTCACCAAACTTCTGGTGGAACGCAGAGATCGATGAATGCCGAAGGATCTGTCTGAAAGCGAGAAGGAGAACTCAGAGAAGCCGGAACCGTCCGGATTTCGATGAACTCCTTCAGAGGTATAAGGAAGCGAGAAAAATGCTGAACAAGGCTATCGCTAGAAGTAAATCCGAGCACTTCAAAAGGTTGTGCAGAGAAGCAGACTCGGACCCCTGGGGTGGAGCCTATAAAATGGTTATGTCAGCGGTCAAGGGCAAACGCTCTCCGCCGATCACCTGCCCCGCGCTGCTCCAGAGTATTGTGTATGTCCTGTTTCCACAGAACGTACGCACGGTCGATCTACCCACCCTCCAGGTGGACCCAGAAGAGATACCTGCGGTGACTGCAGATGAGATTCTGGAGGCTGCAAAAAAGGTAGCCATCAATAAGGCCCCTGGCATGGATGGCATACCAAATAAAGCGGTGAAGCTAGCAGCTTCAATAGCGCCAGACAGGTTCGCTGAAGTCTTCACAGCGTGCCTGAGAGAGGGGATCTTCCCGGAGCGATGGAAACAGCAGAAACTCGTGCTCCTACCGAAGCCGAACAAGCCTTTAGGGGACCCATCGTCCTACAGACCGATATGCCTTCTTAGTTGTATAGGCAAACTTTTCGAGCGGGTGATCTGTAACAGGATTCTCCCTAGCGTCGAAAGGGTAGGTGGCCTGTCGGACAAGCAATTCGGCTTCAGAAAGGCAAGGTCGACGACTGATGCAGTCAATATGGTAGTGGGCATAGCAAGAGCCGCCATAGAGAAAAATCACTGCTGCGCATTGATAACCCTCGACGTAAAAAATGCTTTCAACTCAGCGAGGTGGAGCAAAATAGTTGAGGCACACCAAAGTACCTAGTGCGTGTAGTGGCCGACTACCTCCAGGGTAGGTCGCTTCATTGTGATTCGGATGATGGTCCTAAAGTGTTCGGGACAACATGCGGTGTCCCGCAAGGTTCCGTCCTGGGCCCTCTCCTATGGATCGCAATGTACAATGATGTGTTGGGGCTTCGTCTTCCAAAGGAAGCAGTGGCGATCGGGTTTGCAGATGATATCGGGGTAGTTGTCGAAGGAAAACACCCAGATGACATCGAACTGTACGCAAACGAAGCGATCTGGGAAATAAAAGCGTGGTTAGAAGGCGCGGGGTTGAAGCTTGCTGAGCACAAAACGGAAGTAGTGCTGATCAGCAAGCGACGAAAGCTAGTATCCGTAAGGATAAAAGTAGGGGAACAGATCATCCACTCACAGCCCGCACTAAGGTACCTGGGAGTGATGATCGACCGGAGGCTAAACTTCAAAGCGCACTTGGAGGGCACGGCAGACAAAGCGTCTGCGATTTGTGCAGCACTCGCAAGAATGCTGCCCAATGTTGGGGGCCCTAGACCGAGTCGCCGCCTCCTCTTGGGGAGGGTGGTCAGCTCAGTCCTGTTATACGCAGCGCCAGTGTGGGCAGCAGCGTTAAACAGGACTGCAAATTGTAGGAAATGGAGGGCCGCATATAGGCTAAGTGCACTACGTGCTTGCTGCGCCTACAGGACCACGTCCGACGATGCGGCGTGCGTGATAGCGGGGATGATTCCCGTAGATATTCTGGCGAGGCGAGGGAGGGCATGCGTCTCTATGATCCAGAATATGGTAGTAAGTTACGACCTCACGCAGTTCCTGAGCGGACATGGGGGGTATAGGAAATACCTCCACCGCTTCGGGCACGATGATTCACCGTTGTGTCCGGTATGCCCAGCGACGGAGGAAGACGCAGAACACGTCTTCTTTACTGCTCGAGATTCGCCGAGGAAAGGGCGAAACTAGAAGAAAGGGTCGAGGAGCCACTAACGCCCGAAAACATCCTAGACCATATGATGAGGTCTGAGGAAATGTGGAGGGACGTGGAAGCAACCCTAAAGACCATTCACAGAAAGCTAAGGCAAGAAGAAGCTGTAAGAAATAGAGAAAGGCACAGAAATGCCGCGAGCAGAAGCAGCTGAATGAAGCTGAACGACCCCCGCGATGTAATGCTTATTAGCCAGTCCCGCGGGGGTGGATCACGTCGGAGGGGCTTTTTTAGTTCTCATGTTCATAGACCCATATATGCGTATGTGCACTTATGTGTCCATATGTGTGTATGTGTGGATTTACGTGAAACATAACCGTCATGCGGGCTCGGCCAGTAAGGGGCACATGAGTCATGCTGGTAGCGAATGCTTTTTTACCCCCAGGAAAAAAAATATATATATATATATATATATATATATATATATATATATATATATATATATATATATATATATATATATATATATATATATATCCTCACCTTGTATCTACACCTTGTCGCGGTGGTGAAGCTTGTGCTAACTAAGATAGATACACGAAATCCCAAGGTGGAAACTATCGTGCTGAGGGGATGTATGGTACTGCGCCAGTGTACCGCTAACGATGGACTCCGAATACCAGGCGACCTTCCTAGCCTTCCCGTGGTAATGGGGAGCTCTGCCATGGGTGACTGTCCTTTCTCGCGCAACTCGTGGGATCTAAAATAGAGAACTCAAAAACAAATGAGGGTGGAGCCCCTCCCAAAGCTCCAACAAACACAGCTAGGGCTTTTATAGCCCAACAAAGGGCGACTCCGGAAGATGGAAACCCCATCCTAAGGAGCAGAAAGACGGTGAGAACACCACCACCAAAGAGTGCTAAGGACCCGGAACACCCTGGTCCTGAGCAACACAGTGTGTGGCAACAACAAATAAATAAAATAATAAATGGTTGATCCATGAAATACTCCAAAAATCCATGGATAATCTCCTATACCATCAACGATAATGCATTGATAACGACAATGGATTCGATCGCTGCCGTTATCAATGCCCATTTCTCTCTTATCAAGTTCCATAAGTTCAGTTGGAATTCACTTGTCGCCGACACAGCACGAAGCTTCTTGCGAAGATAAAGAACCGAATACGATACTAATTTGAACTTAAGTGATGTATAATGCATTTGTAATATTAAAATAAAGTTTAGAAATAATTTTGTTAAAATTTGTTTGTTAATCAGTGAACAAGTGATGACCACAAATTGGTGACCCCGACAGGGAAAAAGAAAAAAAATTATTTTTTTTTAAACTAAACTAAACGTTCATAAAAAGTGCAACATGTGCTCGATCTCGTGGCGAACATAAAAAGCAAACAGAAATGTAAAATAGATCCAGAAGCTAAAAATAAAATCAACGCTCATCAAAAAAGGAAAATAAAAAGAACAAAATTGGTGCGGATTAAAGAGATTTTGCCGTAATTTTATTTTACACGTGCAACTATAGTATTGTACATATTCATCAGCACCCATCACACCGACCAGCAAACATCAGCTAACGGTGAACACCGGGATTTTTTTCTACACCGCATGGAGCATCGAATTTTAATTTTTTAAACATCGGCTAACGGTGAGCACCGGAACTTTTCTACACCGCATGCAACATCAAATTTTAAGGAGCCCAAAATTTCAATAAGTTAAGTTTAAATCACAATTAGTATATACAATTATTTCTTTGGAACAAAATTTATAATTTATATTATATAGTTTTTAGGCATAAACATAACATACCAAATCTACCACAATATACATATAATTATATACTCAAATAACGGTGAGCATCTCGGGAAAGCAACGGCAGAAAACAATACAAAGGTTTATAAGATCCGCAAAAGACAAAAAATATATGAAAAAACGTGAGTAATTAGAAACGTAAGATTCTGTATAAACCCAGTTCATCGCCTTGGACAACCTAATTAATATCAACCAACTCATCCGGGATGACGAAACTTGTGGTGATTGAGCAAACCAATATCTTGCTCTAATTTAAGTTCAATTGGAGTTGCGAAAGAGCTACAAGTGAAAAACCTCACCCAGCACTGGCATCAGCATTTTCACCACCGCCTCAAGCACCAACAAGCACCAAGAAAGAACGAAAGTTCACCAGTTGTTGAAAACACACAAAAACTCGAAACAAAATAACCAAAGAAACGTCGCAACATCGCCTCAAGTCTACCGCACAGTATTAATATGACCAGTTAACGGGGATCCTTTTGGTTGGCTGCTGCACGATGCACGATAGAGGATAGTGCGAGTCATTACAAGGAAAAGTTTCAAGGGCAATAGACGTGACTTAAGTAAAAAAGTAAAAAAAATTATTTGCCAATTAATCAATTTAAGGAAGTCGTTTTATTTTTTTTGTGGGTTTTTTTTGTGGAAACATCCAGCATTATAAAAGATTGTATCCAAGTTAAGTGAAATATTGAATAAATTAATGAACTAAAGAAGTAATATTGTGGTTGAAGTTTATTTTAGAAATTCCTGGAGTATTAAGCATTATACGGATTTTTTCTGGAATTCCCAAGCACATTAATTTTGGCACATTATTGGTCCTTCGAGCCGGATGAAAATCGACATATGGGTTTACAAAGGTAGGCATAGTTTTAAGTGCAATTCAATTATCAAGGAGAATAAGCAAATCGGTTAGGATAATAGTTAAAAGTGTCAGAGCCTGAGAAAATAGAAGTTGAAAATAGCGGAATGGTAAATAACGGTCAGGTAAAAATAGCGGAATGATAAATGACGGTCACACATTATAATAAAAAACTCGTGAAGTGTCCGTTATTTGAGGTTGTAAGGCAAGTGTAAGGAACACCGTAGTAACAGTGTCAAAAATCAGCTAACAAAGGCTGCCCATGCTCATACAGTTTAATCTATGGCAAAGGAAGTTTGTTTTTTTGTTGTTTGGTAGTCATACTAGCATTGAAAATAAAAATGTCTGAATTTCTCGGTTATTGCGAAGCTGAATAAAATTAAAAATTCTTTTGGAATTTATCGTGGTATGCCAGATTTCATTAAAAAGGAGTTTGAATTATAGCAGTAACGGATTTTTGCAATATTCTGGATACACTACGTATGGTTATTATTGTATTGAATAATGATTTAAATTAGTTAATTTTCGTGTTGTACATTCTTGGTTAACAAAAATATTATGAGCTTTCGGCACACAATATTGACTAGTAAAACTAAACGGCTCTAAAACAATTTAAAAAAGGAATGTATTCAAGTAAAAAGGGGGTGATTGTCACGTTTATACAGATCTCAGCTGCGTAAGAAAACAAGGGATTTAGGTCGTTTGTTACACCCAACTATCATATTATAAAGAAAAATTAAGGTGAAGTTTTAAGTCGGAAGTGGATCAAGGTCATCGACGTTTCTTGAGATTATTAAGGGCAAAGGCTTCAGGAAGGCAACAATTTATGATACAATATTTGTTGGCTGGTTATTTGGTAAAAAAGGGGGCTTTAAGGAAGCGATACAATTTCATACGTCACTCGCAAGGAGAATTAATACAGGTACAGAGTCACTCGCGTTATACACTTGAATTTTTATAAATGGAGGAACTGATTCGAAAGCAAGTAATCAGAGAGGCAGAGATAATTAGATGCATAACAAATTATAGGAAGGCTAATAAGGCACAAAAGGCTAGTTCGGGGGCTATGACAAGGAGATTGGCGACGTTAGAAGGGGAATGGGAAACATACAAGGCTAACCACGAAGCGATGATGGATAAGTACGTCGAAGCGACACATAGTGAACTAGCATATTTCCAAGATGATAAGTTCAGTGAAGTCGAAGACAAGGTGTTCGAAACGATCGGAGCTATCACTGATAGTTTGAAGGAACAAGAGGATGAATCCAACCACAGTATACTTGCAAACGGTTCTCAAGCTCCGGCAAGGGTTGAAATTAAACTTCCGAGGATAAATATTCCAAGGTTTTTGGGTGATTATAGGACATGGGCATCATTTCATGACCTCTTCGTGTCTCTTATCCATGAGAACCATTCATTATCAGCAGTTCAAAAACTCCATTACTTAAAGAGTAATCTAGGTGGGGAGGCTGAGCAACTTATTAGACACCTACAGGTGACAGAAGCCAATTATGATCCAGCATGGAATCTATTACGGAAAAGGTATCACAATACAAGAGCATTACTAGGTGCGCAGTTTAAAACCTTGTTTGCTCTACCAATTCAATCCAATGAAACAGCGACGTCATTAAAAACACTCATGGATACAACTCGCGAATGCCTGGAATCTATACGGGGTTTAGGGGTTGAGATAGATAATTGGGATCCACTTGTAATTTACATATTAACTCAAAAGTTAAGTGTTGAAACACTGTCGGATTGGGAGCTGCGACTCAGTAAACGGAACGATCCGAATGCAATCCCGTCCCTTGAAGAATTTCTCTCCTGTATCGAGGCAAGGTTCAGAACGCTAGAAGCGATCAACTCAACAAGGTCAAGGCAACCCAATAAGGAAAGACACCTAACAGCTGTTCGAAGCCACAAGGTAAGCAATGTAAGGGAACGATTGGGAGTAAATACAACAAGCTGTTCCATCTGTCATCAAGAGCATCAGCTCAAGGACTGTTCAAGGTTTCTTTCATTCAACTTAGAAGAACGTCGAACAGCAGTACAACAAGGCGCACATTGCTATAACTGTTTACTAACAGGACACTCAGTAACAAAATGTCGTAGTAAATTTAAATGTAGAGTATGTGGTGGAAGGCATCACACTTTACTTCACTCACATGCGGGACCGCAAGCTTCAAATCAAGGTAGCAAGGCCAAGGGAACAGAAGCTACACATGAGGAACGGTCAGCGATCACATTCACTGCCGCAATTCAAAAACCCAACGGAAAGGTACTTTTAGCAACTGCGTTGATCTGGGCACAGAATTCAGAAGGGTATGCCATTCCATTACGCGCGTTACTAGACCAAGGATCAGAAGCAAGTTTCATTTCACATGCCGCAGCGCAGCGCTTGCGACTTCAAGGAAATCCAATAGATGTTCGTATAGACGGAGTATGTGGACTTGAAATAGCAGTTGCCAAAAGAGAAGTACAATTTACCATTAATTCACGTTACCAGGCAGACACTGCAGTCACCGTAGAGGCTCTGGTACTGCCAAGAATTACTGGGTTGTTACCTCCACGACGAATAAACCACAACCAGTGGGCACACTTGCAAGATTTATTCCTGGCAGATCCAATGTACTACAACCCAGGGACAATTGATATACTACTAGGCGCCGACATCTATGCAGAAGTATTGGAAGAAGGAATAAGAAAGGGACCACGTGGGTCACCAACAGCCCAACACACTTCATTCGGCTGGATCATATCAGGAGGTGTATGTCAACGTCACAATTCCACAGCCGGACAGAAATTTATGACCACTCTTCATTTGGCCACTAGCATAGACTCACTACTAAGGCGATTCTGGGAAATCGAGGAATACCCACTCAAGATGCACTGGTCTGAAGAAGAGGAAAGGTGCGAACAATTCTTCAGAGACACAGTAAAACGACTTCCAGACGGGAGGTACTCTGTCAAATTACCATTCAACACTTTGGATATGATCCCAGACCTCGGCGAATCATGGCGATCGGCAAGGAGCCAATTGAAGCAAGTCGAGCGCAGACTCGTATGCAGACCTGACATTGCAAAACAATATAATGATTTTATGAAAGATTACGAACAACAAAGATTACGAACACATGGAGATTGTGCCGAAGAGACTTCAAAACCGTCGAGCTAACTATCTTCCCCATCATTACATCCTGAAGGAAAGCAGTACAACCACCAAACTCAGGGCTGTCTTTGACGCTTCACGGAAAACGTCGAACAAGAAATCTCTAAACGACAATTTGCTAGTGGGACCCACGATCCAAGGGGATCTTGTTAGTATTCTGACTCGCTGGCGAAGACACAAAATAGCCTTTACCGCCGATATAAAACAGATGTATCGACAGATCCTACTAGATAAAAATGACACGGACTTTCAGAGGATCGTATGGAGATATCACGCGAACGAACCACTTCAGGAGTACAGACTTCTTACAGTCACTTATGGTACATCGTGTGCACCCTATCTCGCTATTCGCACCCTACAACAATTAGCGCAAGATGAAGCTAGAGCATTTCCTGACGCATCGAACACCCTCCTTCACGACTTTTACGTCGACGATGTGCTCAGTGGTGAAGATTCTATCGAGCAAGCGTTGAAATTACAAAAGGATCTAAAGCAATTGCTTTACCGTGGACGTTTTGAGCTCAGAAAATGGGTGAGCAATCGGGAAGAGCTACTGAAACAAGTGCCATTAGAGGAGCGAGAAATGAACCTACCCATTGACATTACGAAGGATATCACCATCAAGGCTCTAGGGATATATTGGGACCCAATAAAGGATGTGTTCAATTACAAGATCAATCAAATTGAGTATGCAGCCCCTACAACGAAAAGGAAGGTTCTGTCGAGTATTGCCAGGGTATTCGACCCATTAGGGTGGTTGGCACCCGTGATAGTAACAGCAAAACTACTGCTCCAAGAGATCTGGATTCAACACTTGGAATGGGATTGTGACCTACCAACTCAGTTAGAGATCCAGTGGAAAAATTTTGCGTTGCAGCTCAAGGACATTGAACGAATCCAAATCAAGCGATGGATACACTATACAAGGAAGGTTAAATCGGTTGAACTTCATGTTTTTAGCGACGCATCAATGCTAGCATATGGAGCTTGCGTTTATGCTCGAACCGTTTCAGAAGATGGCGTCATCCACACAAGTCTGCTAGCTGCCAAAACCAAAATCGCCCCTATCAAACCGGTGACGCTACCAAGGCTAGAACTGTGCGGGGCATTACTGGGAGCAAAACTAGGAAGAGAAATCGCCAAGGTACTCGATATTTCAACATCTAAGATATATGCCTGGACAGACTCAAGGATAGTACTAGGCTGGATAAGAAGTCACCCAAGGCAGTGGAAACAATTTGTAGCCAATAGGGTCGCTGAAATCCAACAAGTTCTCCAAGGTGCACACTGGAACTATGTTAAAGGGAAAGAAAATCCTGCCGATTGTGCTTCACGAGGGTTACCACCACTCGAGCTAAAGGAGCACGATCTCTGGTGGTCTGGACCATCATGGTTAGTGGAGCCTTCCGAAAAATGGTCTACGTCCTTCACGACATCAGAAGAAGACACAACACATGCCACGAGCGAGGAAGCGAGGAGCTCAAGGGTTCATTTTGTAGCCAACGCTGTTGACACTGAAAGGTCATTTATTGATAAGTTCTCGTCACATTCAAAACTAGTTCGAATCACAGCTTACTGCAAACGATTCTACGATAACATCAAACGTGACCGTGCCAATCGCAGATCAGGACAGCTTGCAGTTAAGGAACTGATGGATGCAGAAACACTACTAATAAGGCTTACACAGCAAGACAGTTTTAAGGATGAAATTGAACATCTTGAAGAAGGGAAATCATTGAGAAAGTCAAGCAAAATTCTGAATCTCAATCCCTTTGTAGACGATGAAGGACTCCTACGAGTTGGAGGAAGGCTGCAAAACTCAAACCTCACCTTTAATGAAATGCACCCTCTGATTCTACCCGCTGACAAGCCGTTATCGAAACTAATAATTGAGGAACTGCACAAAACAACTCTGCACGGAGGAACCCAACTAATGCTAAATGTGCTAAGGAAGAAGTATTGGATGCTAGGGGCGCGAAAGGTAATCAAGAGAGTCGTACACAAATGTATAACCTGTTTCCGATGTATTGCTAAAACGAGGGTTCAACTCATGGGAAACCTGCCCAGTCCACGGGTGAAACCAAGCAGACCATTTTCTACAACTGGAGTAGACTTCGCAGGGCCAGTGGAAATTAAGGCACGTTCCGGAAGAGGTAGAATTCAATCAAGCAAGGGATACATAGCTGTCTTCATTTGCCTATCCACACGAGCCATCCACCTGGAGGCCGTCTCAGACCTCTCAACCAATGCCTTCCTTGCAGCATTCAAACGATTCACTGGAAGAAGGGGACTATGCCAAGAATTATACAGTGACTGTGGCTCTAATTTTGTTGGAGCCAACCGAAGGTTATCGGAAGAATACGAACTGGCACTTCATACCACCTGCATCACCCCATTTCGGAGGTCTTTGGGAGGCTGGAGTGCGATCCATGAAATATCATCTGAAAAGAATCATGAGAAACGTGAAGCTCACATTTGAAGAATTAGCCACCACTCTAGTACAAATCGAAGCTTGCCTTAATAGTCGTCCCCTTTGCCCTCTCAGCGAGGACCCCAACGATTGTACTGCACTTACTCCTGGACACTTTTTGGTTGGCGATGCTCTCTTAACACCTCCAGAACCTTCCATTCCTGATACTCAGTTATCATATATAACACGCTGGCAGTTGTTGCAACAACAATGCCAAGATTGTTGGAAAAGATGGAGCCGAGAATACCTGTCAAGACTTCAACAGAGACCAAAATGGCTCACCAAACAACCGAATGTTACAATCGGACAATTAGTCCTTCTCAAGGAAGAAAATCTGCCTCCGTCCCGATGGCTGCTGGCAAGGATCGAGAACGTGCACCCAGGCTCTGACGGACTCGTACGGGTCGTTACGGTAAAATGCAAGGGCAGTCAATTCAAGCGACCGATTGTCAAGATCTGCCCCCTGCCCACCACTGAATCATGACCAGGGCATCACCTTATTAACTTACAACCAACAACCAAACAATATTAGTAGTTAAGATAATTGAATTGCACTTAGAACATAAGCTTACATTAACTTAACCCAATAAATGTCAATACCTCATAACACATCCTATGTCTCCTATCAAAGAGGCGAGTAGTGGCGACCTGTAAAATTAACCACCCTTAGTTAGAAGGAAATGTCTAACTCCCAAGGAAGACGGGCACTAGTCGATGGATCAACGTTCTGCATTGACATCCTACGGACATCAAGGTGGGGAGAATGTTGAAAACACACAAAAACTCGAAACAAAATAACCAAAGAAACGTTGCAACATCGCCTCAAGTCTACCGCACAGTATTAATATGACCAGTTAACGGGGATCCTTTTGGTTGGCTGCTGCACGATGCACGATAGAGGATAGTGCGAGTCATTACAAGGAAAAGTTTCAAGGGCAATAGACGTGACTTAAAATCGAAGTAAAAAAAAATTATTTGCCAATTAATCAATTTAAGGAAGTCGTTTAGATATATATTTTTTTTGTGGGTTTTTTTTTGTGGAAACATCCAGCATTATAAAAGATTGTATCCAAGTTAAGTGAAATATTGAATAAATTAATGAACTAAAGAAGTAATATTGTGGTTGAAGTTTATTTTAGAAATTCCTGGAGTATTAAGCATTATACGGATTTTTTCTGGAATTCCCAAGCACATTAATTTTGGCACACCAGTCCAAAATAGATTCAACAACGGTGACGACGGGACGTTTAATATTTTTATAAATTAGTAACAAAACGACGGGACGTTTAATATTTTAATAAATTAGTACCAAACCATTAATCAGTGATTGTTTCATTCCAATTCCCAATTAACTTGCTTTTAAACATTTTTTGGTCCTTCGAGCCGGATCTTGCGATACGTTTAACAAGATCCGAAAATTAACATTGAAAGTTGACAGTGAAAGTGATAGTGAAGTGGCAGTAATCGTGAAGTTACAACCAACATCAACTTCATCACCATAACATCAGAATCACCAGAGGAACATCGAGCATTTAAGCAGAACCTGATTTAATAAGGAATTAAGGTTAGTAAACATTTTTTGTTGATCGATCCCGGAACTTTTGCCTACCACAATACCACCCAACTCCCGTGAACTTGCTACAACACACGAGTGCCCCAGTTCTTTAATTACAAAACAAAGTAAAATAAAAATTTCCATCACTCGGTGCCGTAAGCTAAGAAATTCCATAAATCGCAATGGAAAATGATTCGGAAACCCGTAATTTGACTCCCACTGTCGACGAATTAATTTCTGATCAAGCTATTAATCAGACAGAGCTTGAACGATTTATAAAAAATTATAAAAAAAACGTCGAAAGATAGATTAAAGGAAGGATACATCACTGAGCGTAAACTTCTATTAAATGCACAGTGGCAAATTATAGAAAAAACCCATCGCATGTTGTTGAAGCTATACAGCAGCGAGCATAAAAACATTAAATACTTCAAAGACGATGTCTTTAGTGAATTAGAAGAAACCTACTGCCAAGCCTGTGGATTAATGACTGATCAACTGCAGGCATTAAAGCCACCACCAAAAGCACCAGTTCCATCACCCGTTCCGTCAACACCATTTCCCCTTGCACCAGCGACTCGGTCAGAAAACACCGAGATCAAGTTACCAAGAATTAATATACCTACCTTTTCCGGAAATTACGTGAACTGGCCTTCTTTTCACGATTTGTTTATCTCGCTGATTCACGAAAATAAGCAATTGAGTAATGTTCACAAATTGCATTATTTGAGAAATAGTGTCAGTGGAGAAGCTGAAAATCTTATTAAACATCTTCAGCTCACGGACTCCAACTACACTTCAGCATGGGAACTACTGAAGGGGCGATATCACAATCATCGCATCCTTGTTACCGCCCAACTGAACCTGTTAATATCCATGCCTACCCACAGTCAAGAGACTGCTCAGCAATTAAGAAGAATGCTGGACAAATTAAATGAAGTGCTAGAAGCACTAAAAGGTCTTAAGGTCATAACCACAAATTGGGACCCATTAGTAATACACCTTCTTAACCAAAAACTGAATCGTGAAACAATCACACATTGGGAAACAAATTTAAGCACCCGCAATGATGCAACCGCTTTACCCACCATCAACGAATTTAAGAATTTCATCGAGAGACGATTTCGTACCTTAGAATCCATTGGGGGCGCAAAAAATATTACTCGTGAAACCCCATTCAACAGTAAACCAGAAAGCACCAAGGTGCATTTAACCCAACCACATCAATTAACAAACCCTACACATTCAAGAGGATCTGCAGTTAAGTGCCCCTGCAACAAATTTCACCTGTTTCGTGAATGCCCACAGTTTATAAAAATGAACCCCAACCAGCGTCTTAATTACACTCAACGCAAGGGTCTATGCTGCAACTGTTTTGGGAATACACACATTACAAGTCACTGCCCAAAAACCTCCTCATGCCATAAATGCCAAAAGAAACACAACACTTTCTTACATCTTGATAAGATTAATGCCTCATCTCGAAACAATACTCCACAAACTGATCCAGATCACTTGGCCACGACACCTGTGCACACCTACCTAGCAAAGAAACCAACACACACCAGTACGCTCCTCGCCACAGCTCTTATTAAGGTACACAGCACTGAAGCTGGTACTATCACCCTTAGAGCCTTGGTAGATCCAGGATCAGAAGTATCATTTATTACAGAAAGAAGTGCTCAACTACTTAAATTAAAAAGAAAAACAACAGATTTAGGAATCACCCGTGTCGGAAATGTCGAATTGGATACCATTCGCGGAGTTACCAACCTCAATTTCGGAGAACATTTTAAAGATGATCAAAACATTGAACTTCAAGCCTTCGTGATTAACCAAATCACAGGAAAACTACCATCATATTCAACTAACCCTCAAAGGTGGACTCATCTTGAAGGGTTACAGCTAGCCGATCCCTTCTACTTCAACACAGGGGACATTGATATACTGCTAGGGGTAGATGCATATGTAAAAATTATAGAAGGCGGAGTTATCAAAGGGCACCTAATAGTCCTATAGCCCAATGTACCTCCCTGGGTTGGATCCTTTGTGGACCAACTACTAGTACACCAGAAACTCGAACTACCATAAGTCTAGTGTGCACGAATAAACCCACAATTGATGAATTGTTAAAGAAATTCTGGGAAGTCGACGAAATTCCCAATAAACAACATCATACAAAAGAAGAAGTAATGTGTGAAAACCACTTTCAAACCACTCATAAACAACTCTCAAGTGGAAGATATGAGCTAAACCTTCCATTTAAATCACATCCAACTGCACCCGTATTAGGCGAGTCTCGAGCAATTGCTCTGAAAAGATTTCTCAGTGTAGAAAAGAAACTTCTCAGAAACCCAACATTAAAAGTAGAGTATAAAAAGTTTATGGATGAGTATCTTAACTTAGGACATATGGAGATCGTCGATGAAGACGACCCAGTCGATTACATGCCCAACTATCTACCTCACCATAGTGTAGTAAAAGAAGAAAGCACTACTACTAAGGTAAGAGTAGTCTTCGATGCCTCAGCTAAGACTACGAATTACACCTCTCTTAATGACCACATGATTGCCGGACCAACCATACAAGATGACCTAGCCGATATACTTCTACGCTTTCGAATCCACAAATATGCATTTACCGCCGACATCGAAAAAATGTACAGACAAATCATGATTGCTAGAGAAGATACTGATTATCAACGCATACTGTGGAGAGAAGACCCATCTGAACCTATAAAGGAGTACCGATTACTTACGGTTACATACGGGACATCAAGTGCGCCATTCCTAGCGATTCGCCACTACACCAATTAGCCCATGATGAAGAACATGATTACCCCTTAGCTTGCAAAACCATCCTCAGGGATTTTTACGTTGATGATCTTATGTCTGGAGCATTCACCGAGGACGAGGCCATAAATCTCCAACAAAAACTACGACACGTTTTGAAGAAAGGAGGATTTCATCTTCGTAAGTGGACAAGCAACTCAAATGCCATTTTGGAAGGTGTTCCGAATGAAGATCGTGAAATAAAGACCAACATGGAACTTAATATAAACAACACGATAAAAACATTAGGGATACATTGGAACCCGTCAAGCGATTGTTTTCAATTTAAAATTAAACCACTAACAAATGATCCCAAGACAAAAAGGGACCTGCTTTCAGAAATAGCAAGGCTTTTTGATCCGCTGGGATGGTTGGCACCCATCGTAGTAACCACGAAAATCATGATGCAACAGCTATGGCTGATAAAGACAGAATGAGACCAGCAATTACCCAATACAATAGCACGCCAGTGGCAAGAATTCCGTGCAGACTTGCCACTAATAGAAAAAATAAATATGCCGCGATGGTTATACATCAAGCCAGAAGGCGAATTCCAAATACACGGATTCTGTGACGCATCAGTCCAAGCGTACGCAGCAATTCTATACATGCGCACACCTCATTGTAATGAGTATAAAACAACGTTAATGCTAGCCAAAACTAGAGTTGCTCCTACTAAACAACTAAGCTTACCCCGATTAGAACTGTGTGCTGCATCCCTCCTCGCGAAACTTGTAAAACAAGTTCTCTGTAAAATTCTAATGAAACCAACCACCGTCTATCTATGGAGTGATTCTACCATAACGCTCTCTTGGATCCAAGGGCATCTTTCAAAATGGACAACTTTTGTAGGCAACCGTGTAAGTGCCATTCAAACTGACACCGATGGATGTTTTTGGAGATACGTTCCTACTAAGGACAACCCAGCCGACTGTGCAAGCAGAGGAGTAAAGCCTGTACAGTTGAAGGATCATAAAATCTGGTGGAACGGTCCATTATGGCTTAAGGAAGAACCTGAAAAATGGCCTGAAAACATAATAAAAGAGACCAAACTAGAGACAAAAAAAATCAGAGTTCATGTAGCCAAGATCACCACACAAACATCAGAAGATGAGATCAACGACCTCCTGACTAGGTTTTCCATATGGAGGAAACTACTGAGAATAATATCACTATGTACCCGATTTTATAATAACTGTAGGAAACCACAACAGAAAACTACAGGATATGTAAGAAATGAAGAAATAAGAGCAGCTAAACGACTAGTGATCAAGTTAGCTCAAATTCAAGCATTTCCTAACGAAATTCATGCATTGAAAAACATGCTCCCATTAGACAAAAAGAGTACCATCCAAAACCTAAATCCATTCCTCGACAATCAGAACATTATGAGAGTAGGCGGGCGACTAAAAAATTCAGATGTACCGTACAGTGAGAAACATCCTATTATCCTTGGAGCGACCGGACATGTTACGAACCTCATCATAGACGATGCACATAAGTTATCGCTACATGGAGGTGTACAATTGACACTTGCCACCATCCGAATGGAATATTGGATTATACACACGCGAAGATGTGTGCGACAAAAAATCCATAAATGCCTTACGTGCTGGAGATATAAGGCAACAACACCGCAACAGCTAATGGGAAATCTACCAGAAGCTAGAGTGACCAGAAGTAGACCATTTCAAAATGTAGGTATAGATTTTTGTGGTCCAATCGTACTCAAAGAATCAAAATGCCGAGGAAGAGTAAAGACGTCCAAGGGTTACATATCTGTGTTTATATGCCTATGCACAAAGGCCATTCACCTCGAAGCCGTCAGTGAACTATCAACGAACGCATTTTTGGCAGCATTCAGAAGATTCGTAGCCAGACGGGGACTTAGCACGCACATCTTTAGTGATTGCGGCACTAACTTTATTGGTGCCAACCGTCAGCTTGGTGCAATCAACCTACAACGAGAATGGGGATTAACAGAAGAGACTTATGGTATAATAGAACAAATGGGTGTCAAATGGCATTTTACACCACCAGGTGCTCCACATTTCGGAGGGCTCTGGGAAAGCGGCGTACGAGCCACAAAACACCACTTAAAACGAGTCATGGCAGACTCGTTACTCACATTCGAAGAAATAACAACCTTGTTGACCCAAATTGAAGCATGTTTGAACTCCCGACCACTATGCCCACTGTCAGATGACCCCGACGACACCGAAGTACTCACTCCAGGACATTTCCTCATTGGCAGTGCTCTAATTGCTCCCCCAGAAGAAAATGTTTCTGATAAGCACATCAGTAGGATAAATCGTTGGAAACATATACAACATGTGCACCAAAGCTTCTGGAGAAAATGGCAGAAGGAATACCTCCATAGACTCCAACAACGACCTAAATGGCTAAAACCAAACCCTAATATAAGAGTAGGCAATCTAGTAATAATAAAAGATGAAAGACTCCCACCAACTTGCTGGGCGCTTGGCAGAGTAATCGAAGTGCACCCTGGGTCAGATGGACTAGTGCGAGTAGTTACGATCAAGTCAAGAAACTCTATACTCAAACGACCAATTTCAAAAATATGCTTACTACCAATCGAAGAAAACCGACAGCAAGTCCCAAATTCCTCCAATCACCCAATTAACTAAGATAAAGAAAATAAGAAGGTAACTTTAGCACAAGTAAGAAACTCTACATATAAGTTGTATACAAAATAAATAAAAAAAAAATAATAATTTATAAATAAGTAAATAAAAAAAAAAAAAAAAAATCCCCAAAAGCCCAACAACCAGTCAATAATTAACCATGTTTTACAGCGTCATGAATCATATCTGCATCATATTACTTATGGGCTACTTCCCAATAGCAGTGCACGGTATTATCGTCTACGACTGCGGCCACAACAACGTAAATATCTCTACATTATCACTAATTGAGGTCGAAGAATGCCATATAGAAAAACCATCAACAAAAGTAGAACTTGAAGAGATCCAATTACTCCAATTGAGCGAAGTTACATATGTACATACCTACCAATGTAAAGTAAGCATTATCCAGTCTGTATATACCTGTGGCATGTTTAGTCACATTTCGTTGGTACCGGGAGGATTATCAACCTTCATCAGTGACATATCGAACGAAGAATGTATGACCCTACACCAAAAAGGGGAATTTAGATTAACTAACCACCGATTAATCGGGGAAATAAAACCCAATTCGTCCTCAAGCTACTCGGAGGTGGTCGTGGGAGAAGTAGATGAAAACGGTGCATGTAGAGGACAACACTACACAACTAGCGGACATTCCTGGTCAAACGCTTTAGTTATACAAGCCATAACCATAACCATTACCGACAATCTTAGTACAGCTAGACTAGATGAGAACAAGATCACAATAAGAGGCAATATTGTGTGCCCCTATCTCAATACGAAGTGCACCGATCCTGAAAACGGAATTACATTTTGGAAATTAGTGCCTGATGAACGATGTGAAGATTACAAATACGATGTGCTATGGGAAGGCCAAGCAAGTAAGGTCCTTAGCCTACATAACAGCACCACCATAAATCCAACAGTCATATATACTGTAAACACAGAAGACAACATCTTCGCACTGGAAATAAGAAGAGAAATACCAATCTGTCAAGCCAAAGGATACCAAACGGAACATCCCCGTCTAGTAATTGTACCAAAGGTAACAAATCAGTTCCTATTCACCAAAAAATCAGTAGCGTCCAATAATTTAGATATCATAACGTATGTAAACTCTAAATTCGTATACGCAGAAAGGCACATGAGACAACAAATAGAACAACTGTACCTTAATCTCATAACACGTCGATGAGAACTAGAACGGGAAGTATTGCAGACGCTATTAACGATAGCACCTCACTATCCTGATGAATTCGCTTGGAGGTACATTAAAGAACGAGGATACACGGCGGTACCTCGCGGCGAAGCCATATACATAATTAAATGTCAACCAGTCGAAGTCGCTGTACGTGCCAGTGAGAAGTGTTTTAATGAACTACCGATTAGCTACATGAATAAGACATTCTTTATGACCCCGAAAATGCATCTCATACAAGAATTTGGAACAGAAGTTGCTTGTTCTCCACTCTTGAATCCAGCTTACTACATTTTAGGGGATTGGTATGGACTCAATCCCACAATACATAAGATAAGAAGCCCAGGGAAATTACACCCATCACTAACCACCAACTGGAAGTATGAAGAGCCAGGTGACTTAATGAAGGCAGGTATATATACGACCAATGCACTAAATGAACTCCGACGCCAAGCAATGTATGCATCAGAAAGACAAGCGATTACAAATATTTTTACGAAGAGACTGCTGGGAGAAGACGTTGGTCATCAAGATATGGATGTTCTTAAACTAATCACACCAGGTGCAATGCACAGCGTAATGGAAACCGTGCAGCTTAAGATATGGACTACCCTCAGTGAAGTTGGAAAAATATATCTAATTGTGATTGGAATATGCAGTTTCATAAAAGGAGTTAAATTCATATGTGACACTATTATAAACGGCCGCCGACTACATAATCTCTTTGGGTGGAACTGGAGAATCATCGCTGCAACATGGGACACACTCACAAATCTCGTCGTACACAATCATCTCCAGAGCAGGACACATCCCGTAAATGATCCGACTTCCGAATTAACAGCAGTCGTCGCTCAAAATCCTAATAACCCTTCACCCGAACCAGAAAATCCCAATATCGCACACCTTACTCTCCTTAACGAAAGGAAATCCCTCTATCCCTCCATATCCAACCCGGTCAACAATTAAAATGTTTACTAGATCCCGTCAGAACCATCACCTGGTACCGAAATCCAGCAGCTGTTGAAATCAAGGAGATTTCAAGGGGGGCAGAATGTATAAACCCAGTTCATCGCCTTGGACAACCTAATTCATATCAACCAACTCTTCCGGGATGACGAAACTTGTGGTGATTGAGCAAACCAATATCTTGCTCTAATTTAAGTTCAATTGGAGTTGCGAAAGAGCTACAAGTGAAAAACCTCACCCAGCACTGGCATCAGCATTTTCACCACCGCCTCAAGCACCAACAAGCACCAAGAAAGAACGAAAGTTCACCAGTCCAAAATAGATTCAACAACGGTGACGACGGGACGTTTAATATTTTTATAAATTAGTAACAAAACGACGGGACGTTTAATATTTTAATAAATTAGTACCAAACCATTAATCAGTGATTGTTTCATTCCAATTCCCAATTAACTTGCTTTTAAACAGATTCTTTGAACTTTTCTTTTAATTATTCGGTTACAAATAATTTAATAATATAATTTAAACAATTAAATTAAACACAAATTTAAATAATGTGCTAAATGTCAAGCCAGAGATTTTAAAAAATAAAAAATATATATTTAAACTATACTAATAAAGTTTCACCGATCACGGGCGCGTGCGTACATAAATTGGAGCAACATTATAATTAGTAAAGTGTAAAGTTTTCATTTATTTTCTGTTTTTATTCCTCCCACCTCAATCATTAGATAATTTATTAAGTCAGATAACTAAAGCAGTGATCTGAGTAAAATTTCTGCAATCAGAATCCACAATCCATCAACAGAATAACAGACGACAACGACAGTCTCATAACTCTCAAAACAGACCAAGTTAAGCAATCTGTACCCGGTAGTAGTTCCAATTCAAATGTCAACAACCAGAATGAAAACAGTTTATCCCCTTATGTAGCAACACTAAAAATACCGCCATTCTGGCATAATCGTCCGGACTTATGGTTTCTTCAGGTAGAGACCCAATTTAGGGTAAAAAAGATAACGGTGCAAGACACCAAGTATGACTACCTAGTTTCATCTTTGCCCTCAGATACCATGGAGATAGTAGCGGATGCTCTCCTTAACCCGCCCCCAACGGATAAATATGATCGTTTAAAAGCCCTATTGTTAGCTAGAAGTCAAGATTCGGAAGAACGCCGGCTCGACTCTTTACTACATAAAATTGAAATGGGAGATTCCAAGCCATCGGAATTGTATCGCCGAATGGAATCACTTGCGGGTGGAAATAGCTTAATTAATAAAAACCTTCTCAGTAAGCTTTGGATAAACAAATTACCATGTTCAATGCAAACATGTCTAATAGCCTTGGAAAACTATCGAACACAAGAAGAAATTTTTACCATCGCGGACAAAATTTTTGACTCAACGTCAACCTTAAACATTTCAGCCATCAATAAAGATGCTAATGCACCGCGTCAGAACAACGAAGATCTCACTGAGAAAATAAACATTTTGACGGAAAGATTAAAAAGACTCGAATTGAGACAATCTCGATCTCCCAAGAGGAATTCCTCTAGGAGTCGACGATTCTCCAATACTCGTACAAGATCCCAAGGAAACACACAATGTTGGTACCATCGAAAATTCGCGCAAAACGCAAAAAGATGCACACAACCCTGCAGTTTCGCATCCACAAGTACAGATTTAAAAAAAAAACGAATATTAACTGTTTCGCCAGCGGCAACGAAGCAGAGTAACAGACCCCGCCGTCTCTTCGTTTTCGACCCTCTAACAAAGATCAGTTTTCTAATAGATACAGGAGCAGAAGTTTCAACACTTCCCAAACGAAGATTTCCAGCCTTTTCAAGCCTTTCTAACTTCAAGTTAGTCTCCGCTAATGGTACACCTATATCGACGTATGGTACCAAACAATTAACTTTGAGTTTCAATCTACGGCGTAGTTTCACACACACTTTCATTATTGCAGCAATCGACTATGCAATCATAGGAGCAGAATTCCTTTTCAAGTTCAATCTTCTTGTAGATATCAAGAATAGGAAACTAATTGACAACACAACATTACTATCAGCCAACTGTCTTTCTCGAAGGGGCACATCATGCTCACCGCGGATGTACGCAGTACAGGGTGAATATGGTTCTATACTTAACGATTACCCCTCACTCAAAACACCTCCAGATTTCAACACCGAAGTCCAGCACGATGTTTTCCATCATATCAAGACACAAGGGCCACTGCCGTCTGCCCGTCCAAGGAGGTTGAACCCTGAAAAGAACAAAATAGCGAAAGCAGCTTTCAATGAAATGGTTAAATTAGGCATTTGTCGCCCCTCTTCGTCGCCGGTCGCATCACCTTTACATATGGTTCCCAAAAAACAATCTAACGATTGGAGACCATGTGGGGATTATAGACAGCTGAACGCAGCGACAATATGCGACAAATACCCTTTACCCAATATCCAAGATTTCACTCTCAATCTGCATGGTTCAGAAATATTTTCTAAGATCGATCTTGTGCGGGCGTATCACCAAATTCCGGTAGCCCCCGAAGACATTCATAAAACAGCTATAACCACCCCATTCGGTTTATTTGAATTTTTGCGCATTCCTTTTGGCGTTAGAAATGGAGCACAAACATTCCAACGCTTTATTAATCGAATCTTAGACGATCTAGAATTCACCTTCGTATATGTGGATGACATTCTGATATTCAGTAAATCACCTGAACAACATAAAGAACACCTTCGCCAACTTTTCTCGCGACTGCAAAAATACGACATGAAAATCAACCCAGAAAAATGCATATTCGGAGTTACAGAGGTCAATTTCTTAGGACATGAAATTTCCGCTAAAGGCATCAAACCTTCCAAAGAACGAGTGCAAATCATTGCGAGTTTGCCTCCTCCATCTTCATCTAAAGGTTTGCAGCGTTTCCTTGGCATGGTAAATTTTTACCACAGATTTCTTCCAAACATTTCCGAAGATACCGCTCCTTTATATGACTTGGTCAAAACCACCAGATGTACAAAAGTTTCAAAACCTAAGTGGAATTGGTCCGAAGATCATCAAAAACTCTTCGACAATATCAAAAATAACTTACAACGAAACATGCTTCTTGTACACCCTGAACCAAGCGCGAAAGTCGCAATATGGGTAGATGCATCTTACGATGCCATAGGCGCAGTACTTCAACAACTCTCCGAAAATGAGTGGCAACCGCTACACTTCTTCTCCAGAAGGTTGCAACCATCCGAAAGAAAATATTCCACTTTCGACAGAGAGTTGTTAGCCGCCTATCATGCCGTGAAGAAATTTCGATACCATGTCGAAACAAAAGATTTCGCCATTTACGCTGATCACAAACCACTCACAAGAGCCCTATTTTCGAAAACAGAAAAGTCTCCCAGGCAAATGAACCAATTAAATTACATAGCGCAATTCACTAACGATATCAGACACATCCCAGGCTCACGCAATATTGTCGCGGACACATTATCACGGACGCACGTCAACTCGGTGGAACACATTACCAAGCTCGATCTAGAAAACCTAGCAGAGGAACAGAAAGTAGACGAGCAACTGAAAACCCTAATTGACAAAAATACCAATAACCACTCCACCTCACTAGACATGAAAAAGATATTCATACCGGTAGAAGAACAGGAAATCTGGTGTGAGGTTTCTACAGGCGTCAATAGGCCTTATGTACCAGAAACATTACGTCGGGCTATTTTCGATTTGTTACATAACATAGCACATCCTGGCATTAGAGCTTCTCGAAATTTGATAACCTCAAAGTACTTTTGGCCCAAAATGAATGTCGACATAAACCACTGGGCAAAGTCTTGCATTTCATGCCAAAAAGCCAAAGTCACTAGGCACACGTGCTCCCCATATGGAAATATAGAGATGCCTTCCGGACGATTCGAACACGTCCACATGGATATCATAGGCCCTCTCACACCTTCAGTAGGACACTACTATCTACTAACAATCAAAGATCGCTTTTCTCACTGGCCCGAAGCTCTGCCCATGAAGGACATGACCGCGCAAACTGTGGCAAATACCTTTCTCCAACATTGGATATCTAGATACGGCGTACCCAGAACAATAACAACTGATCAAGGATCTCAATTTGAATCCTCACTGTTCAGGGGACTATCTCAAATATTAGGCTGTCACCGCATACGAACCACCGCTTATCACCCACAATCAAATGGTTCAATCGAGCGTTTTCATAGACAGCTAAAAGTCGCTATACGCGCCACAGAAGACTCAAAAAACTGGTACCACCATCTTCCCCTGATCCTTTTAGGCCTTCGCGCATCCATAATAGAACATTTGAAGATCTCGCCAGCACAACTGTTGTTCGGCCAACCCCTGCGCTTACCAGGAGAACTTTTAGCAAAAGATACAAACGTAAACCGTCAATTAACACACACTCTAGCTAATCAGCTACAACAAGCGATATCAAACATCAAACCCGCTGAGACAAGAAGTCGGAGCCAGAGAAACATATTCATCCCGCAGAATTTACTCCAATGTACGCACGTGTTTTTGAAAGATGAAACGCAGAAAGGAAGTTTAAATTGCCCTTACACTGGCCCACATCCAGTCATATCCAAAACAAAGAAAAGTTTCAAAATCTTAATAAATAGCAAAGAACGCGTTATATCGATAGGCAGATTAAAACCTGCTTTTTTGCTTAATCCCGACATGGCCAACCACAACCTGAGAAAAGACATTAAGGGGGTATTCTGGTGTAGAGGCCTAATTTTTAAGCATTTTTTCAAGTAGAATAACAAGATAAATATAAACATTTTTACTATCAATTTTTTTACACGATGTTTTTACCCCCTTAAAAAGAAAACAATGTTCCAAATATAGTAAAGTAACCATAATAACAAATTAGCACAAAATTATATAAGCATATTCGAATTAAACGCAAAAAAGAATTAAACAAACAAGACATTAAGAAGTCGTAAATTGAATTATATTTTTTTTATTATTAATACATTATGTACATTTTTTTAGTTAATTATAAGCTGGCAACATAAACACATGTACGAGGTGTGTTCAAAAAATAAGGTGACTTTTTATTTTTCTCGGAAAATATTTATTTATTCATTAATATCTATATTGTCCCCTTCAAAGTAATCCCCCTCAGATATAATCCACTTGTGCCAGCGCTTTTTCCAATCCTCGGAGCATTTCTGATATGCGCTTTTTGGTATGGCCTGGAGCTCTTCCAGCGATGCGCTCTTAATCTCCTCAATGGTGGCAAATCTCCGTCGTTTCATGGGTTTTTTCAACTTTGGGAACAGGAAAAAGTCGCAGGGGGCCAAATCCAGTGGCTGAGGCATGATCACGGTGTTGGTTTTGGTCAAAAAAATTCTGAACAAGCAACGATGTGCAAGCAACTTCGGAACAAACTTCGCTGACACACGTTTCATGCCCAAATTATTGCATGGCATGAGTCGACCGATATGCCAACATCCTCGGCAACTTCTCTAACAGTGATTCGACAATTCTCCATAACAATTTTCTTCATTGCTTCGACGTTTTCATCGGTTGTTGACGTGCTGGGGCTTCCAGAGCTGGCATTGTCATTAACATCTTCTCGGCTTTCAGTGAAGAGCTTGTATCACTTATAAACATTTTTTTTGCCTAAAGTAGACTCGCCCAATGCCACAGTCAACGTTTCAAGTGCGTCAGAGCACTTAATTTTATTTTTCCCACAAAATTTAATGCAGATTCTTTGATCCATTTTTTTTATAGAGAAAAATCGCCAAGCAAATCAAAACACGTCAAACCTTTATATCTGTCAAAGACAAACTATGTACGCAAAATGGCTGATATTGTTAATATATGTTGGGGACATGTGTACTAACATAACACAAAAGAAAATTCGAAAATCGAACGTACGTAGTCCACGAAATTTGAAAAGTCACCTTATTTTTTGAACACACCTCGTACACTACACACATTTCTTTTTAAATAATTGTAATCATTAGGTAGTAGCATAAATACATGTACACAAATATTTTTTTTATTGAGGGGGAGTGATGTGGCAACAACAAATAAATAAAATAATAAATGGTTGATCCATGAAATACTCCAAAAATCCATGGATAATCTCCTATACTATCAACATTGATAATGCATTGATAACGACAATGGATTCGATCGCTGCCGTTATCAATGCCCATTTCTCTCTTATCAAGTTCCATAAGTTCAGTTGGAATTCACTTGTCGCCGCCACAGCACGAACCTTCTTGCGAAGATAAAAAACCGAATACGATACTAATTTAAACTTAAGTGATGTATAATGCATTTGTAATATTAAAATAAAGTTTAGAAATAATTTTGTTAAAATTTGTTTGTTAATCAGTGAACAAGTGATGACCACAAGTGCGACTCCCCAAGAAGGAAACTCAAAGAATTCCATCCCAAGGAGCAACAAGACGGCGAGGACACCGCCGACAAAGAGTACCAAGGACCTAGAACGCCTTGGCAAAGCGAAATACGGCGAAATGAGCACTCCGGCGACCACAGCGGAGGATGCTGGATCATCCCCCTTCGAGAAATTGGGGGTTATGACAAGAGACCTCATGGAGTATGTCGACGCTAAGAAAAACGTCGAGCACGCCATTAAAGAGAAAATTAGGTTGGTCAGGTCTACCTACCTAAAAGCAAAGGAGGAAATAGTAAAGCGGCAAAGGGCGAAAGAGCTGGTGGATACGTCGGCTCAAACAGAAGATTTGCCGAGGAAGCAAGGGGTGGCCGAGGTGAGAGCCAGAGTCACAAAGTAAAGGAGTGTGACCAAGCTGCCAAATGCCTAATTTGTAGGGAGGTAGAGGGCAGGGATAGTGGGCACGTGACCGGAGGTAGTAGATGTCCGGCGTACAAGGAGGCACTAAAAAGCAGGCGAAGATAAGGCTCTTACAGATTAACCTGAACCACTGTCAAGCGGCACAAGATCTGCTGGCACAGACAGTCTATGAGGAGAAAATCGACGTCGCAATCGTCTGCGAGCAGTATAGAAACCTGCACAGCGGCGTCTGGATAAATGATAGCAGCGGCACGTCAGCGATATGGACGTGCGGGAGCCGAGCCATGGAAGATACCATGAGAAGCCCAGAGAATGGCTTCATGCGGGCAAAAGTAGGCGGAATACACGTCTACAGCTGCTATGCGGCGCCAAGCCTGACACTAGACGAGTACGAGTCGATGTTGGAAAGGTTAGCCGCCGACGCGAGTCGCCATCACCCGGTAATATTAGCGGGTGATTTCAATGCTTGGGCTGTCGAATGGGGCAGTCGACAAACGAATGCAAGAAGGCGCATACTCCTAGAAGTATTCTCGCGACTAAATGTGGTGTTGGTCAATACCGGAGGCGAAAACACCTTCCAAAGGGGTGGGAGAGCGTCTGTAATCGACATCACTTACGTGAGCGATTCAGTGGCCAAGGACCTACAATGGCGGGTGAGCGATTTGTACACGCACAGCGACCACCTAGCCATCATCTTCGAGATTGGCCAGGGTATAGGAAAAAGGAATTCTATCTATGGAACGAATAGAGGATGGGCCGTAAATAAACTCGACACAGAGGTGTTCGAGGAAGTATTCCTGCATGATGCGGGGTCGGCAGGAGGTGCCAGGGAAGGGGCAGAGCGAATCGTAGATTCACTAAACCGGGCATGTGATGCATCCATGCCTCGGCGCGCCGGCAATCGGCAACACCCACCAAACTTCTGGTGGAACGCCGAGATCGACGAATGCCGAAGGGCCTGCCTGAAAGCGAGAAGGAGAACTCAGAGAAATCGGAACCGTCCGGATTTCGATGAACTCCTTCAGAGATATAAGGAAGCGAGGAAAAGGCTGAACAAGGCCATCGCTAGAAGTAAATCCGAGCACTTCAAAAGATTGTGCAGAGAAGCAGACTCGAACCCCTGGGGTGGAGCCTATAAAATGGTTATGTCAGCGTTCAAGGGCAAACGCTCCCCGCCGATCACCTGCTCCGCGCTGCTCCAGAGCATTGTGTACGTCCTGTTTCCACAGAACGTACGCACCGTCGAACTACCCACCCTTCAGGTGGACCCAGAAGAGATACCTGCGGTGACCGCAGATGAGATTCTGGAGGCTGCAAAAAAGGTAGCCATCAACAAAGCCCCTGGCATGGAAGGCATACCAAACAAAGCGGCGAAGCTAGCAGCTTCAATAGCGCCAGACAGGTTCGCTGAAGTCTTCACAGCCCCTGAGAGAGGGGATCTTCCCGGAGCGATAGAAACAGCAGAAACTTGTGCTCCTACCGAAGCCGAGCAAGCCTTTAGGGGACCCATCGTCCTACAGACCGATATGCCTCCTTAGTTGCATAGGCAAACTTTTCGAGCGGGTGATCTGTAACAGGATTCTCCCTAGCGTCGAAAGGGCAGGTGGCCTGTCGGACAAGCAATTCGGCTTCAGAAAGGCAAGGACGACAACTGATGCAGTCAATATGGTGGTGGGCATAGCAAGAGCCGCCATAGAGAAAAATCACTGCTGCGCATTGATAACCCTCGATGTAAAAAATGCTTTCAACTCAGCGAGGTGGAGCAAAATAGTTGAGGCGTTGATCAAGCTAGGCACACCAAAGTACCTAGTGCGTGTAGTGGCCGACTACCTCCAGGGTAGGTCGCTTCATTGTGATTCGGATGATGGTCCTAAAGTGTTCGGGACAACATGCGGTGTCCCGCAAGGTTCCGTCCTGGGCCCTCTCCTATGGATCGCAATGTACAATGATGTGTTGGGGCTTCGTCTTCCAAAGGAAGCAGTGGCGATCGGGTTTGCAGATGATATAGGGGTAGTTGTCGAAGGAAAACACCCAGATGACATCGAATTGTATGCGAACGAAGCGATCTGGGAAATAAAAGCGTGGCTAGAACGCGCTGGGTTGAAGCTTGCTGAGTACAAAACTGAAGCAGTGCTGATCAGCAAACGGCGAAAGCCAGTATTCGTGAGGATCAAGGTAGGGGAACAGATAATCCACTCACAGCCCGCTCTAAGGTACCTGGGAGTGATGATCGATCGGAGGCTAAATTTCAAAGCGCACTTGGAGGGCACGGCAGACAAAGCTTCTGCGACATAGGCTACTTTTTTTGGAGAAAAAAGGGTTGAAGGGGGTGAAATGGGGTTCAATAAGTTGTAAGGGGATTTTTTTTTTGACATGAATATGTCTTCTCCCTGGGGTCTATTTGAAAGAATGTGCGGAGACGAAAATCGTTACCATGACTAATTACTGTTTGGCATACTTTTAGGATAAATTTTAGAAGCAAATTAAATTTATATTTAATTCTGCATACTTTTAGGTGAAAATATTATCGAAAGCTTTCTTAAGGTTAGAAAATTTTCGAGACATTTCTTTTGAAATGAATATTTGCGTTTTGCCAAAATGACTGTTTGAGCACATATGTACATTAACAAGAAGCTATGCTAGCAGCTTTTTTGCGTCCAAGATATCATAGCAGCTTTTTTTGTTCAATCGCTGCGAGTTCTTGTTCCAAGAGTGAGAAAAAGTGTCCAGGATTTTTTACTTTGTGTGAGATTTTTTAAACAGCTTATGGGGCCCATCCAACTAGTTGTCCAAACTGAGTTGTGTAAAAAGTTGTTGTTTTGCCACAAACGCTTCAACTGAGTTGATATTTCAACTGTCAATTCCATATTTTATAGGCAATTTGAAAGTTAAATGAAATTGTAGAAAACCCGCGACTAATGGGGCCCATCCACAGGCCAACTGGTTGCCCAAACTGAGTTGTGTTGGCACTGAATCGCAGCGTGTATGGGGCAGTTGGCAAACTGATTTGACAGTTGGGGTTGCAGTTGGGATAAATCAAAATCTTTTAATTTTATGGGGGCGGGGCCTAGAGTTTGGGCAACTAGTCGCGCTGTGTATGTTGCAGTTTGGCAAACTACTTGCATTAATTAAGCCTGAATTCGAAAATTATATTTTTTTGCAAGTTTATATTTTCATTGTATTGCATAATTTTTAATTTAAATTATGAAAGTTCACATAATATTAAATTATTTTCATAATTTATATGTTTAGGATTTAATTTATATTTTAAAAACATATAAATAATATTAATAATTAAAAAATTTATAATTAACATAAAAAATCATTACTAGCCATTTTTTATAATCATAAAACTTAATCGCAGGTTTTCTACAATTTTATTTAACGTTCAAATTGCCTATAAAATACTGAATTGACAGTTGAAGTATCAACTCAGTTGAAGCGTTTGTGGCAAAACACCAACTCTTTGCACAACTCAGTTTGGGCAACCAGTTGGCCTGTGGATGGGCCCCATTAGTTTTATAATATGTAATAAAAATTGGAGAAAGATGATTTTTTAGATTAATTATAATTGTTTTTAATTATTAATATGAATTTTTATATTTTTCAAAATATAAATTAAATTCTAAAAGTATAAATTATGAAAATAATTTAATATTATGTGAACTTTCATAATTTAAATTAAAAATAATGCAAAATAAACTTGCAAAAAAATATATTCTTCGAATTCAGGCTTAATTCATCCAAGTAGTTTGCCAAACTGCAATACACACAGTGTAACTAGTTGCCCAAACTCTAGGCCCCGCCCCCATAAAATGAAAAGATTTTGATTTATCCCAACTGAAACCCCAACACTGTCAAATCAGTTTGCCAACTGCCCCACACACGATGCGATTCAGTGACAACACAACTCAGTTAGGACAACTAGTTGGCCTGTGGATAGGCCCCATTATATACAAAACATTGTAAAGGCGTCGGAACTGGCAGTTCCGCTTCTCCTCAACCGTAGTCCAATATGTTTAATATTGTAGGAAGGGGTAGTCTCATTATATAAAATTATATTTTATTAAAAAAAAAAAAGTATTATGCATACTATGATACTAAACTAAAATGATAATAGCCAGCCTATTCAACTGGCTATATTAATAATCACTGTAAAATACTACTAGCACACATAGTAATACATACTTAAAACCTAGTACTTAACTTATTCATGGAAGTACAGTTGTCTTAATGTAGACTAGTGCATTTATCTCAAAATAACTCTGTAAACCAACATGTAAATGAATGAATAATAAAATTATTGAGTTGAGAGTTGAGTTGAATTGGTATATATATCCATATGAATAATTTGGCCTGTATCTGCAGGACTCTCGGTTAACGCGAATTTTTGTTTTATTGGTTTTCTTGCATATTTAACCCGATTGCAAACATCACAACTGTTAATATATTTTTGGATTAAAACTTTGAGATTGGGAAAATATATATGCTTCTTTAATCCTTCGTAATTTTCATTTATTCCTGTATGTCCCGTTTCATACTTATGATATTTTTGTATTTGTTTGTATATTTCGTCCTCATTATCCATATCTTTAGCATGGAATGAACATCTTACAAATTTCATATTATTGATATTATCAAATAAAGATATTATTTTTTGTTGTAGTTTATTGTACTCATTGTCACTAAGTTCTGTATAAATGCCGATTTTTCCGGGTATGATGTTTCTTCGCAAGATATCTGATAGATTATTATCTAAATCTTCAGGGCTGATATATATTTTCTTATTTTTATGTTTTATTTCGTAATCTTTGATCTTATTATTTGTCAATATAATTTGTGTTTTGAAACGATTTACTACAGTGTTCAATATCGGGAAATGATTTTGAAGATCTTCGTTTTGTGAGTGAACGGTCTCCATGCTTCTCGTATCTGTGTTATTTTGCATAGATATTCCGGAAAGTTCTTCAAAATTTTCCATTACTTCGAAATCGAAAATTTCAACGTATTTTCATCTTTCAAGGTCCAAGGAGCATTTTAAGCAAAAAATTGGGAGGAAGTATGTGTGTGTATGTGCGTACGGATGTGGTCATTTTTTCCTGGACGATATCGCGCGAACCAAAACTGATATCGACTTCGTTGAGGTGTCGTTCGAAGCGTATTAACCGAAATATGATCTGAAAAGAGTTTCATGAAATTCGGTCCAGCCGTTTTTTTGTTGAAGCGACGTAAGTGATTTTTGTACCTGCATGATATCGCCCGAACCACGAAAGATATTGACTTACTTGAGGTGCCGTTCGAAGCGTATTAGCGACAATATAATCTGAAAAGATTTTTATAATATTCGGTCCAGCGGTTTTTTGGTTTAAATGACTTAAGTGATTTTTGTACCTGCACGATATCGCGCGAACTAAAAACTATATCGACTTCATTGAGGTGCCGAAAAGCATTAATACATCAATTTTATATACATTTTCGTCATCCTAATCTTGTAAGTGCGCACATTTAGTTTGACATTTTAGCGAAAATATTGATAAACAATTGTGACAAATTCTCGGTATTATAGATATATTCTATATTGCCTATTGTTCATTTATTATTAAAATATCCAATCATATATTCAACATCCATCATACTGGGAAGTTGATCGTGTGGACCGAAAGGGTCGAACCCACATCCCAACTAGTTTTACTGACAAGTCATCCCTTTCGAGACAGTTTTGAAGTCAGTGAAATGTCAAGTTCAGTATTTGAATGGTATGTCTTTAGAACAAACAATCTAAATTGGCAAATGGCAAAATGGCAGAAAATAAATTAAATCGCCTGCAAATAATAGAAAAATACGAGGAAAATCCTTGCTTATAGGATTTAACCTCTACTATTAATACATTCAAGAAAGCATGTATACTGGTCAACGACTTTTTGAAATGAACACTCGCCAGTTGCGCGAAAGTAATCTACTCAGAGTCAGTAGATTTGACAAACAGAGTCTGTACTGACAGTCAGCAGAACTCACTCTGGTAATGGCCGGGTTAGAGTGAGTTGTCAAAAGCTCAACCTGCCAGTTTTTAAGTTAAAATTTGTATTTTATACATTCAAAATTGAATTACACTAAAATTCAAAAAAGAAATAAATAACACTAGTAATAAAAACAGTATCACTATGAGGTTAAAGGTCTTTGTTTTTAAACTTTAATAAACACTTTTAATCTAAGCGCTTTTAATTTAAACGCTTATTGAGGCCTGACTTGTACCTTTTAAAAAACTGTGCTCACTTTACTGTAGAGGAACTGTAGCATATTTGGAATACCAGTTTGTTTTTTGGGACTAAGTAGTAAATGAAACGGGTTAGCTCAATAAAAAAAGCATTAAATTATTTGTAAGGACCTTGAAAATTACACGTGGTGGTCGACGCGTCGGCTCGGCTATCGATTACGTACTGCCTTCGTTCTCACACTCGTGAGAAGATGTGTGTGCCTCCATTTGTTTATGTGTGTCTGACAGCTCGGCCTCTCCTGACATTAGATCGTCCTCGATCCCATCATCGGTTACACTAATATCCGGATCGATGTCTTCGCTGATGCAGCAGAACGGCTTCATTTTCTCGGCGGTGAATACAGACGTAAACTTTCGACGTTTCCTTGGCGCATCTGGCAAGTTTTGTATTAAGTAACGTCCGTTCCTTAGGACCTTAGAAACTAAGTATGGTCCACGATACAACGGTTCATATTTTCGAGAGTACCCGGTTGCTGGGTAGAAATCAGGCAGCCCATATTTTTCCTATTCCTTGTGTCATATTCTGTCAGTTAATGATCGATTTTTATGATTAACAAACGAGGGAAGTTGGTCCAAAAAAGTTAATTACAACTTCTTTTATTTAACACCTTCGGTACGCGATTTAGCTAGGCAACCCATGCGCGATTTATCAATTTATATATTATCTACCATATAATATTTGTCATAATGAAATAACAGATGAGGGTATATATTTCTTATACCGGATCTTGCACTATCTAATGTGGTGCTGAATATCAAAATGTCGTATAAATATACGACACATATTTTGTTGATTTCTATTCCTATATTGATTCTTATTGTTATTAATCCTAACATTATCTCAAATCATACATACCTAAGCTTTCTAATAGATTAAATGCTTCACGTAAATTTTTTATGTCTCTGTTTAGAACTAATGAGGCTAGATTTGCGTCTATATTATTAATAAAAGTACGTAAAATAATGGATTCATTATTCTTGGGATTAAATTCTGCTGGTTTATCCCTATCGTATTCATATTTTTCATTTAACTTAGCTAGTACATTTTTTAAGATTAAAAAATATTCCCTTACTTGACTATTTCTGTTTCTGCTGAGAAAGCTTGAAATTGATAATCAAAGCTCCTTTAATGTCTTCCCACGATGCTTCGGTTCCTAACGTCCGTAAAACACCCAGAGCTGCTCCTTGGATTTTGTTAATGATGATCCGTTGGTAAACATATTGCTTTGCCTGGGGGCAACTATTCAGGAGAGGAAAAATGATGTCCACTTCCCTCAAAAAAGACGTCAATGCATATTCGTCATTTCCTCTAAATTCGTGGATCCTTGATGATGTCACCTGCGGATAATCTGAACACAGCTCCTGTGCTACTTGCTTCATTAGTAATCTTATCGCACAAAATTTGCAAATTTCACCCTTTTTAACAACACACAACATTTCCGCTTTCAAACAACAAATATTTTTTTTTACTGTTACTATTCTTTACTTTACTGAAATGACACCTTTCTTCTTTTTATTTCATTTCCTTTTTGTTTTTTATTCACTTTTCATTTTATATTTTCATTAAAAAAAACTTTTCACTTAAAGGGAGGAATTTCTTCTTAATTGCGGAATCTTCGGAACGCAATCAAACCGACTGCGCCAGTTTTGTTTGCTATTCTTAGGAATAGCCCAAAAATCATTTAGTTAAATAAAAAAACACTACTTTTAAAAGTAAGTTAAAATTTATTTCCAAAAGAATAATTAAAATACTACAGCGACGACCGCAACCGACAGACCGGTTTGAAAGTTAATTAAGAACTGACTTAATCTAAATCTTCTTAATAGAAGATGCATCTTTATCTAAAAGAGCTAAGTTAGCAAAAATGCATGTGAAGGAATTTATTATTTCGTTCTCATGCTGAATCTTGATATTTTTCTTGGAACTTAGGAGAAGCTTCGGTTTTAATGTAACATGACTTCAAAATTGTCAACTACCGGACGTTGGGTGTCGGATTCGTTTGTCTGCGATCTTTTTAGAACCGCTGACATAACTCGCATGCCATCGATTGGTTGACGAGATTCAACTCGTTTCAGGAGGCATAACACTTCAGCGAGTTGTTCTCGATGCCTCGATGTCAGAGTAGGTGGAATAAAATTCTTGTTTGGTGCGACAAAAAGATTGCAAACAAGTAGGAATCCTTGATGTTTTGGTTGTAACGAGAGCCAAAATTAAAAAAGAAATTTGTAGATGTAGAAATATTGTGTAGTTATAAGCATGATGAAGGATCGCAGTCTCTTTAATGAAGGTGCTTGTTGTTAGTACTAGAAGCACAGACGAAGAAAAATAGAGAATAGAAAACTCTAGTTAACCGAAAATTGAAAGAAGTTCGTGATATTCAATATTCATCATACCGAGTTGTTGGGCATGTGAGCCTTATAGGTAGGGTTGCCATACGTCCCGTATATACGGGACTGTCACCGTATTTGAATATCGTGTCCCGTATTACTACCTGTCCCGTTTTTGTCCCGTTTTTTCCAAAATCTTTTATATTATTACCAAACACGAAGTTTGGGTGTCTTCGAAAATGCATCACTGCGGTATTACTGCAATATTCAGCAATTATAACTCTGTGGCTGAATATTGCAGTGATACCGCAGTGATGCATTTTCGAAGACACCCTTTGTTAACGCTAAGGCTTTTTGTTCGTGAGCTGATTTCGTTTAAATTTTCAGAAAATGTTCTTTTTATAGAATACTTTTGTAATAAGGAATTTGAACTAAATCGATTCACGAATAAAAAAGTTATAGCGATTTAAATTTTTCTAATTTGAAAAAGCCGTTAGCAAATTTGAATATTTTTGTGAGCAGCAACACAGCTGAGTAGGCTTTGATAGACACAAAGGCATCGCAACTAGTAAGTGTAAAGCAGTAAACGCCAACTTTCGACCTTCAGGAATCCACCAGAAAAATATAATTATGACACCAACAAGTGAAAAAGCAGCTAATACGAACAGAAAAAGGTCCAATTTATATTTACATTCACATTAAAATTGCATTTGAGTTTGGTTACAGAGGAAAAAGATAGCCAGTGCTCCATTCCGTACGTCTTGCGCTTTTTTTGATAATAAAACATTATGAGCACTAGCACCCACCTTTTTCATGTTTTTATTTATTTTACACTGAAGCGTCCCGTATCAGTTACCAATATTTATGGCAACCCTACTTATAGGCCATTCATACACGAGGGATCATGGCTCTGGAACCAAAAGCTTTGCTCCAAGTTTCCTGAAAATACACGGAGCATTAGCAAAGGAAGCAGCTTTTGTGTTGCTACGCGATGATTGTTTGTATTAGTGAGATGTCAAATTTTTTGACTCTGGTCGGGTATTTATTTAAATTAGCTCATTATTTATGATTAATAATTAATTAATTAAATATAATAATGGAAGAAAATAGTGCGTTGGAGCGGCAGCATGTTTTTTCATTGTTAATTGTTGTCTGTTGGAATGTTTATTATTTTCAACTCCATGGCAACGTATTAATTTCTTATTTGTGTGAATGCGTGCTTTCCGTGTTTGCAGGTTGAAAGTAGGAGCAGAAAAGTCTCCACCGAAGCACGAAACTCCACTTATTTCATCTCCGCACGCCTCCCTTGCCCAGAAAAAGCTTTTGCTCCGGAACCGTGCTCCCTCGTGTATGAAAGGCCTTAAACATCAAATCTACTTCATCTAGTTTATTAATAAGTTCTATAAATAATTCGACAATATTTTCATTCATTTTTAATATATATATTTTTTGGTTCAATTTTTTTTAAATGCTTGTCATTTTCTTAACAGCTATTACTTTGCAAATCACTGAGTTGTGAGTAGATAAAAAAATCGCCCTCTTCAAAACTTCGTTCATTTTTGCAGATAATTGAGAGTAGAGTTATGCGGCAACGGAAAAAGTGGGAAATTCGACGCCTAATGTAAAACTGTAAAATTAACTTACTTCTCAGTTCTAAAGTACTGATGTAACTGTCGGGAGGTTGGTTGAGCTTATGCTCAAAGAAGGACAGAAGAATCTCATTGCCACAAGGGGCCGTAAACACGTTACAAAAAAAGGAAAGGGAAGGGGTCACTAGTGACCAAAAGAGTGGCTGGACGAAGTCCAAAGAGAGGGATATCGCCATAAAAAAAATTTGATCGCCTCCACTACACTTGATGTGGGCACTTTTAGCGATGCTCTAGCTAGCTCGCCGGATGGGGGGGTTCGTCGTGTAGGGAGCCAATGAAAGGGGTGACAGTTTTAAATAAACTAAAGAAAATCACGTGCCGCTAAGAACCAACAGAAAATGAACATCAAAAAGGGGCGATAGGGGGACCTGTCAGGGCCATCGAGAGAGCTAAAGGGTACTCGGGGTCGCAGCCATGCGAACAGATGCGGTCAGGTTAGAATGCTGAAAAATAAATTTAAAACATGCAAGTACTTACGTTGTGGGGTGTGGAGCACACAGCCTCCCCACCGGTCACCATACCTCCCTTGGGTTCGCTACATACCTACATGTCGGGTAAACTAAAAACTTCGAGAGGAAAAAAAATCTTCTTCGGATATACGGCTTCAATCTAAACTTACTTTAAAAGACTAAATCACTAGTTTGAAGACAACAAAAATTTCTGTTTATGTACCGAAGGAACCAATGTAAAACGAGGTAATTTATCTTTCCGTAGGCCCAAAAATCCATGAACCGATACAAAGTCTCCCCAAAGTAGGGATGTAAGAGAAATGACACTGGAACGAATTATACTTCATGTTACTCTCACCGAATTCAGGAAATCACGAACGAATTTAATAATGAGTGAACGCGGTGGCACCGGTGTAATTAACTACAGAGAAATCTTGGTTGGTCACGAATGAAAAAAAAGTATTGGATTCTATGCATATAAATATATATATATATATAATGTAAAAGAACAATTCACACTTTAATGTAGACTTAGCATTAAACAACAAAAAAAACTTTTCTTATCTATTAATTTCTGTTATGTTGACCGTAGGGATCCCCATTACAAATATTTTGTATTTTTATTGTAGTGGCCTGGTTGGCCACTAACCAAAAATTAATAATAGTCACGTTTGGCTATTTACATTTATTCTATAATATTTACAACTATGTATTTACAAGTGAGTTGAAATTATAACTAAATTTATATTTACAAATGTTTGCCTTTTATAGGCTGGAGATATTCCACCGCCTACTTTAAAGTAGACGATAAAATATCTCCCGCCTGCTATTTTAAATTAATGTATGGGATACCAGGTAGCTGCTGTCATAGCCTACCTGGTTCCCTATATAGCTTCGAACGGCACCTCAAGTAAGTCAAGTGGAGGGGAGTATGTAGGGACATCGTCCTACTACTTCCGGTCTTACTTAGCCAAGGAGACTTGTTACAAAACATAGTCGACTGAGGCTAAGTAAGAAAATAAAAATATAAAATTTTCCATGTTTTGACACTTAAGTTTTGTCCAAAGAATTTAATAGATGTTATCGGTTGTTTAAAACTACAAAAAATAGTATTTAATAAAATTCCAAGCCGATTTAAATATAAAAATAAGAAGCAATAATTATAAAACTATATGTATAATTAAAAAGTTAAATATAATTCCCGTGTAAATAAAAAACCAGAATTTCGTAGTTTCTATTAAAAGAACTATAAAATAGAAACTACATTATACTTAGTACATGACTTCTAAGCACATATTTATCATTTATTATTATTCCTTTTCTCTTTTTTTTCTTTCCGTTATTTATATATTTCTATTCTTTTATGTATTTATTTCTTAATAAAAAAACTAAAAAAAATTAATCATCATCACTTAAAAACTAATATTCTATACATAATATACATGCAACTAGGATTTAATCATATATGGAAATGCTGGTCACTAATTGTTTTTCTTTCTTTAATAATACCATTTTTCAGCTTTGATTAACAAAAAAAAATTTCTTTGGTTTTCTTTGAAATTAATGCTGCGGCGCATGGAATGCGCTTTCAAAAAAAAGGTCCTTTCCTGCTCCTTGGAATAATATTATTTATTGGATTGAGTTTATAATAACCGTGCACGACAATAGGAAACTTCCGAGTCTTGTTTTTTTATCAAGAGGAAAACACTGGGACCAGGGTTGCCACCTCTAGGGGGGAAAAAACGGGACGATCGGGCATCCATAAGAGACGTTCGGAGTTTGGTGAAAAAAGAAATTACCCATGAAACAGTCAAAGGAAAATGAAACTTTATTTTGTGTTTATATTTGTATTTATTTTATATAATTATTTTTAATACGCTTTTTTTCCATGTGTATTTCTTATTGTTACGAGCCGCTTTTAGTAAATCTATATCATTTTTGTATTTATTTATGAAGTCTGAACAAGACGTGTGCATATTCAAAGAAATTAGCAATTCTGCTTTTATCAAATCTACCGAGCAACGATTTCTGATATTAGACCATTTCATGGTCATTTGTGAAAATATGCGCTCAACATACGCATTTGAAGGAGGTATGCACGAGATACAACACTAAATAATGCGTTCAACTTCTGCTCCTTTGCGACTTTAAATACTTGGACCCCATCGATCTGTGGTAGTATATTCTTCACCACACTGTAGTCTTCAAATAACTCGTCCGTAGAAAATCCTTCTTCGGAATCGAATCCCATAATTGAAGCAGCATCCCAAAGTTCTGTAAAATTCCCATCAAGTGACAATGGTTCCAATTTTTTCAGGGGATTCGATTCATCGAAATCAAAGCGGGTTTGAAGATAATTCAGCGCATTTTGGTAAAATTCCTTGAAATCCGATATACATTGTTTATAAACAGTATTTTCTGCACGGTGTCCGGCAATACGCAAATGGGATTTTCTTTCAATTTTGTCTCTAGGCTTTCTGCCACATCTGCCAAAATTTTGTATAGTTGGGTCGAACTAGTTGACATATATTTTGCAACACCAAACTTGCCTTCTCAAACACTGTGCACAAAAACTTAAATACAAAAACGTCTTGCCGAACATATACGATTCTACGTCGCTCTCGTCGTCTGTTGTTATACAAAGCAATGTTTTTATGAATTTTGGGCATTCATTACCTATGGATACACCGACCGGTTGACTTAAATAATATATATGTAAACTTCAGAGATCCTTACATAATAGCCGCGTTATTTTTACACCGTGATCCAGATCAGATCAGCCGAGCATAAAAGAACGGACTTGGATCATGGAAGAAATTTAGTTTTTTACAGTTGTAGTTCTGATTTTTGATATGTTCTGTAATTTATATCAGTCTCTAAAACTTATTAAAAATATTTCTGATTTAAAAAGAATTTATAAAAATGTTTAATTGACTTCCAAAATTAACAAAAGGTAACTTTCAATCATTTTTCCAAATAAATTTATGAAATTTTGCAGAGCTACCAACCCTTAAAATTAAAGAAAACAGAACAAAATTATAAAAGCTCTGGATTTTCCAATGAGATGTGTCTTGGATATGGTTGTTACACAAGCTATTTTTGTATCACAGATTTTGATCCAAATCTTTTTTGGATCAAGTTGTTGTTGTTGGTTTGCTTGAAAGTTAATGATCTGAGTGGGATCACGGTGTAAAAAGAACGCAGCTAATGTTTTTAAAAGTATGTATTGCTTAAACTCCAACGAATGTAATTTTTTCACTCAACTCAACGAAGAAAGAAACTCGCCACAAAGTACAACCACAGAGTCCACAGATTACTGCGTGCGCGGGAGGAGGCGAAAACGAACGCGGTACATGCGGCGCGAGTTACATGTTACATCATCATTACCTGTAAACCATAAATCCACCTTCCGGCACAAGCCCTTGCGTCAGCAATTTAGTTGTAAGAGTTTAAATCAATAACCAGACGCTAGATAATCATATTTATTAATTTCTTAATAAATTCTTGGAATGTGTTAACATGCACTCATTTAGGTTTTAGATTGGACATTTTTGTCTCAGGTTAATCAAGTTCATTTTATTGATTTTAACTTTTGATTTTTATGTTAAATTCACTTTTAGTTCTGGCGTCGTGGTGTTAAGATAAATTTCATATCATAAATCTCTAATAAAAGTTACAATTATAATATCTTGGATTATAGTAAATTCAATAGTTCAAATTAATGTTAAATTAAAATAAATATTAAAGACTTGCAATAAATACTTGAACGGAAATTATATTTTTTTGGTTTAAAGTCGGGCGGTAAACGTAATTCGCGCGGTAGATGACGCGGTGGCGCGTGACTGGGTTGGGTACCCGTGAATGAATTGATTGAGCCTGTCGCATATTGTCAAAAATCGGGACAAATTCGATAGGCCGTCGGGACGCGGAACAATGTCTTCGAAATCGGGACTGTCCCGGAAAAATCGGGACGGGTGGCAACTCTGACTGGGACACTTTTCCTTTGTTTTTTCTGCACACCTCTCCACTCCTAGCCGGAACTAATTAATAGCATCGCGCTTCTACTTCCCGCGGTTTTTCTGCGGAAGCACTTCACTTAATAAATGTATTTTCAGTATCATTCCGTTTTTTTTTTAATTTTTTAAATTAAAATACTAAGGCACTTATCACTGGTTATCCACGCGCGATTTTATGCACTTTAAGGCACCTTTACATTATATGACTTGTCATATGACTTTACTGTCAATAAAGTCAAAGCTAACATAAAATGTCAAATGACATTTGTTTTTGACATGTCATACGACTATCTGTCAAAATTTGCTTTGAATATTTCTGTTATGACTTGTCAAAATTAACTGTGAACACAATACGAAGCAAGATAGATTATCAACTTGTAATTTTGATAGAAAAATCATATGATAAATCAAGTCAAAACAGAGAATATTCAAAACAAAATTTGACAGAATGTCGTATGTCATGTCAAAAACAAATGTCATTGTTAGGTTTGACTTCATTGACAGTAAAGTCATATGACAAGTCATATAATGTAAAGGTACCTTTAATGAATATTTAATACTTATACTTTACAATTTCAACACTTTTTTTTAAACTTTGCTTTATTTTTTATATAATAAAATTGTAAATTATAAGTATTAAATAGTGCATAAAATCGGGCGTGGATTACCAGTGATTAGTTATTTAGTGATCTGAGGGAAGTGAGTGATTAAGTGTATTTTAAGAGTGTTGATTGATAAGATGACCATTTTTGTTTACATTCGTGGTGGTTTTTTGAGTTAATTTAGCGAAAAAATGTTGAATTTGTGTCATAATGAATTAAAAATGAATTTAAAGTGGTTTAAAATTATCATGGAATAGCTATTAAAATATAAGTACACAATTAAAAGTGAATTTCAAATGATTTGAAATTATTATGGAATAGCTATTAAAAACATAAGTATACACAATATGAATAGCAGTTACTTTTTGGCTTTCCCTACACATTTTTCTGCACTTATGTATTTAAAAATTATTCTATGGCACTCTTTAATCACTTTAAATTCATTTTTAAATCATTACGACACAACCCTTATCATTTATCACTCTTAAAATGCACTTAATCATTCACTTTTTTTAATTTTTTCTATTAAAACACTGGTGCACTAATTCACCCGCGATTTTATTAACTTTAATATATATTTAATGCTTTTTTAACTGCAAATTTAACAAATTTTTATGCACGGCGACACGTATTTCACCACCGAACAAACTTTGACGTTTAAGAGACCCGGTCAAAGTACTACTGCATGCAAAAGCGTTTGCATGGCTTGTATATATAGAAGGCTATGCTTGTATATATAGAAGGCTATGAAGAGGGAATGGATTATTCATTTTCCTGTTTCACCCATACCAATTAATTTAGAGAGGAAATTTTGTGGGGGGAATCCAAGTGTCGCGACCTGATTGGCTAAGTTTTTTAGGCGCCGTTCGGAGCGTCCATGGGGAAAAGTGTTGCGTGGGCAACAAATTGGTGGATATTATAGAAAGGAAATGATCCAAAAAGGGGGAATGAATGGGTTAAAAGATGTACGAAATAGGAGGATTCTTTAAAAAAAATGATTTTTCAAGATATTGCTTAGCAACGGCAATTTACAATGATTAATTGATTTACACGGGAGGTGTATAAAATCGTTCATAGACACTGCCGACCGTTACACTGATTTGAGAGCTTCGTTTGTGGCTGTTCAATCAAACTAGTACCGGGAGCGCGTTCAAAAACCTTACTATGGTTAGCCATGGTTAACTATGGTAAACTTTCGTCGTTCAAAAACTCTGTGGTTAACTACAACATAACCACGAGCATAACTTTTTGGCGTTCAAAAACTCTCGTGTTTAACCACGGTGTAGTTAAATTTTAACCATGCTCGGGAGCATGGTTAGCGATAGTTAAGAAGAACAAAAAAAAACTTTTTGACGTTTGTGTTAATAGCCGTGTTCCTTTTCTGCTTTTTTTTCCTTGTATTTACTCCAAACTACACCTGCCATTATAGAGGTGTAGATAACTAGAGTAAATACGCATTTAACATCCACTAAGGGAATATCACCATTTGCAGTCTATTGTGAATTATTTTTCACTTACTAAAAAGCCGATAGATGGATTTTCATTGGATTGTGACGAACTGACAGTTATCGGTGTTATAAAAAGAATCAATAATTTTTATGGCCGGTTTTTTAATTTTTATTTTTGTAATGGTAAGTATTAAGTACCCACATTATATTTACAATAATTGAACGCGCTTTTATTTAAAGGAAAGTTCAAAACGTTACCCAAAACAAAAAAAAAGGTGTTCCTATTAAGTTTTACTCCGGAGTAATTAAGAGTAGAAAAGGAACGCGGCTATTGTTAACAATGAACAGATCGAAGTGGGATTTGTGAAATTATTACGAATAAATAATCAATGGAAATATTCCGAATAATTCAAGAAAATTGCGGGGACTATTTTATGGGAAAAAAATTTCATTTTTTTTTAATTTCGTTGTTAACCACGGAGCGTTCAAAAACCTCCATGGTTAAACATAAACTTGCGTGGTTAAGTGAAGTGATGTAGCATAACCACAGCTTACCCCGTGGTTGACCATAGTAAAGTTTTTGAACGCGCTCCGGATGGCGTCGAATCACGAAGTAAAATAAAATTATTGAATTTTTTCGGTTGTTAACGATGGCGCTTTTTGGTGATGAGAATTTTTTCACCGATTGTTTGAAGAAGTAAGTTCGTTTCGGGGCCTAACCTAAAAGCCTGACGAGGAGATTTTGATTTCATTTTTGGTGTATAGTTTTCTGGCAATTTGAGCATCAAAATTTTTAAATATGTGAAATTCTAAGTGCAACTCAGTAAAAATTTCTTACTTGATTGTGCTGCAAATTAAATCAAATTAAACTAAAAAAATAAAAATTATAAGTGAAGTTCTGTGTATATTTGACGTCAACTGGGCGCCATTCTATAGACCGACAAAAAACTGTGCTGTTTTGTTAACAGCACGGCCAAAGTTATATGGGCAAAAACGCGAAAAAAGGCATATTTGCACATTCAAAACCCAGCAAAAAAAAAGTTTACCGATCGAGTTTTTTGTGGGTTTTCCCCCCATATGGCCCCAAAACAAGCCCGTTTCTGTTACAGGGGTTACAAGGCGACAATCCTTATTTTTTGGAACTTTCTTAGGGAAATTTCTATATGTATTGAAGATTTCAAGAAAAAGCTGCCACGGAGGGGACTGCCACGGAGGGGACTATTTGACTTAAAATCGCTTTTCTGAGTTCAGGAAGAATCCTGAGTGAATTTCCGCTTACCGGTGACCACAGCTTCTTAGAACAACTTGAACTTTCCACTTCTGACGCGTTTTTTTCGGTTTGAAGTTGAAACCGCGACTGCCACGGAGGGGACTTGTTTGAATATGCGTTTGCACTTTGAATTTTAGAGCAAGCGAATTTTACAGTTAGGGATTCAAATCGAACGCGTCGAATGGGTTTTCGAATTGTTGCAGGTTCATGAAACATCCCCCGAGCAGAGGGAGCCCCAACAGAACATTCGAACGCATGCAGGCTCTAGCGGCACTGCGGTTCGCAATTTTAACGGAAAATTTCGGACAAAATTCGAATACGTGTATGTTCTGTATTCTGGTGTTCCGGTTTGCGATAAAAGAGAAAAAATCAAAGTTTTAGGTCCCTAAAACCATTCGTGAATGTCCTATCCCGAATCGCACAAGTTGGTCCATTTAATATGCGCAATTAATCTGGATTTTTGTAGTTGGGACATGCCACGGAGGGGACATTTTGCACAGTTTCTGGGGCCTGCCGGGCTTTATGGCTGGCTGGATGGCCGTTTTTTTGTGGAAAAGTGTTGTCTAGGTCGATATCCACCGAAAGCATTTTTTTTTGGGTACTCATTTCCGACTCTAAAACGGTCATCGGCTCCGGACACGCATATGCCTTTTTCCGCGTTTTTGCCCATATAGTGAACCGAGATCCATACTAAGATTCCTCCTAAAGGAGCACGTGGCCGTCCCGGAGGGGCTGTGGACGAAAGTCGCCAGCCCCCCAAGGCACCACGTAACCCACCTAAAATAGGGGGATATACGATGACCACAAAAAACCACTACAAGCCTAAAAGACCTTGAAAAAGGACAAAGAACTCGTCAACGGAATCAACGACAGCACCGAGAAGTGGCCACAAGGCGACACCATCCTAATGAAGGAGATGGCAGCCTTGATAAGGAAATGGCTGCCAGCAGCAGCTCATGCACAAGACTATACGAACGTGAAAAGGAGGCGTCCCCTAATCTACATAACCTCACAATTTCTGAGGCGAAGGAAGACTCCACCTAACACCATAAGGTAGGACAAAAGCCACTTTCTAATACTAAGGCTAATATAATCCAACAATTAAATGCGACATTCGGTCGCATTAACCAAAGCCCGCCGGGTAACGGCTTCAATGGAGGTAGCGTCCCTTCACCAACACTACCTCCCCCAGCTAATAACGCTAGTGTCACTCTCGACCACACATACATGGACAGCGCAGCCTCCACACCAGCTGCCAAAGATGCTCCCAATGTTAATAACATTAATGCTAACACTCACACTACACCTAATGCAATCCGCGATTCGGATGACGGCTGGATTCAAGTTTTACAAAAAAACAGGGCAGCTTCTCCGCCAGCCCCCAAAGAAGACATCAATCGACTAAATCGTTTCTCGCCGCTGGCAAATGAGGACACTCTTAATGCTAATAAATCAACCTTGGATGACAGCACTAACCCTCCTTATACTAACGGAAACACCAACACCAATTTTAACCGCCAATATACTTATTATAATTTTAAGAAATCTAATAACCAGCATGATTATAATTCCAATTTCAGCAACCCTTAGGCCAAACATCATAAATTTAGCGATGATAGCAGAACGAGCAAAGAGTTTTGCCCTCCTATTGTAATCCAGGACGTTAACGTTCGAAACCTAACCCAAATGATACTCAGCATCTACCCTGACGCTGAATTCAAAATGGCGAGAACCAGGGGGGCGCCTGCAAAGTTTATTTTAAAGAAAAGACCACCACAAAGGGTTTTTCCAAAAACTTAGGTTTCAGGTTTCAAACCCTAGTACTTCGAGGTATCGACTCGGCCTTTTCCCCCGACGAAATATTCAAGTCCCTGCTAGAGACTCACCCAACTCTCCTTGTTCACAGCGTTCAGCGCTACTCTACCCCACACTCGAGGAAAAACAAAGTCGCTCTACACCTGTTTCTGGTCCAATTCCCGCCGGACACCGACCTGACTAAGGTCTCACTAATTAAAACGGTTCTTCACTAAAGTTTCTTGGGAAAAGGTCAAGAGGGCTGGCTCTGTGCAATATCGAAACTGCCAGATGCACGGCCATGCCGCCTCAAACTGCAACCGAGACTTTCGCTGCATAAAGTGCGATACAACTCACCCCCCTGGGAAAGAGCACTGCCCCCTTCCGGCGGACTCAGTCCCTTACTGCGTTAACTGTAAAACTTCTGGCCACCCGGCCAACTACAGAGGATGTCCAGTATACCTACGTCGCACAGTGCGGCCGATTCCCAAAAAGCTAGCCAAAAGTCGATAAATCAAGTAATTGATTCAAAATTTCTTACTTGGGGGTTTTCGGGGTCGCTGATTACGAAATTGATATTAAAAATTAGAAAAGCCACCCCCTTCCACTCCTATTGGCCACCCCCTCGCTTGAAATAGCGTATATTATTCAACATAATCAAGATGCATGTCAATTTATAGGTTTTCGGGGTCGCTGATTACGAATTTGTTATTAAAAATTAGAAAAGCTACCCCCTTCAATCCCTATTGACCACCCCTCGCGTGAAATAGCGTATATTGATCAACATAATCAAGATGCATGTCAATTTATAGGTTTTTCAAAATCTTCTTAAAAAAGCGGGCAAGTTGGGGCAGCTAAATCTTACTTTATTCTGTTACTAATACCGCAAGGAATAGGCTGCGTTCGGTAACGTCATTTGCAGGGCAATAGACGCAAATCATTCGTTCGGTATTGCAGACAGGTGTTCGGAATCGTCAAATTTGCTCGCTTGCTTTTGTAAAACTAGTCACTTATGCAAACTGTATCAGTCAATTTTGCAGCCGGCGCAGTTAATTGACGGTCATTTGACGATACCGAATGCAGCCATAACCTCCATCAAGTTTCAGAGCGGAACATCGCGGAACTTTTTTCTATTCGCATGATGACTTACACAGATTATTTGATTTTAAGCGATAAAAATTACTAATAATCGTGGTGTCACTAAAATTTTTGGCATAGGAAATCACTCTTTGTTATTTTTTTTACATTCTACTTATTCGCATGATGACTTACACAGATTATTTGATTTTAAGCGATAAAAATTACTAATAATCCACGACGATCTTAACTTTTTACACAACAATTAAACAACACTCTGTTAAATGCACTTTCGCAAGAACCATTTGACAAATCAAAACAGCTATCGTTGCGACTGTTGTATTGGAGCAAGTACGAGAAAAGAAACAACGCTATGTGTGATTTCTGGTGGCTGTGGGTGTATTGAAGCCAAATGAACAAAATTTTTTTTTACTTTTGGCCAGCTTTTTGAGAATCGGCCGCATTGTGCGTCGCGAGGAAAATAAAAGAAAACTATTAAACAACAACAAAACCTCACCCGCCAATGCGGACAATGAAAACTTCCCTCCACTAAGGAATAGCTCTATCCACAGTAACAGTGGAATTAATCCTTCCCAATCCTATGCCGACTGTCTACGGCAGCCGGCCCACGCCCCTAGTGGTCTCCAAGACTTTCTCAACCCTGAGCCCATAATCGGAGTCCCATTAAACATCTTATTTCAGAAAATCAGGAGCCACATCCCTTTGTACCATAATGCTAGGGACCAGGCGGAGAGGGGGTCGGTCATTATCGGGTTCTATTTCAATCTCTGCGGAGATGGTTACCAGGGCTATTAGATGCGCCTCCCTCAAAGTCGGTTCCCTGGTTTCTTCTAGTCGGAAATGGTCCCTCCGTGACCTTATCCAAAATCAACAATACGACTTCCTGTGTCTACACGAAACACATCTCCATGAAAAAGCCAAATTAAGCATACCCGGTTACAACACCTACAGGTACGGCCCTTCTCTGCCGCAATAAATTCATCACAAGACAAATCTTTCCCCCCCCCCCCCCCTTCCCCTAACCTTCGTGGCCGTGGAGCTGCTGCTTTACAATACTCTTGCCAGGCCCAACGTTTTCCTAATAATATCTCTTTACCTTCCGACAGACGTTAGCTCTTCGGAATTTAACACATTGATGCAGCACCTTAACGGGCTCGAAGCCAATTACGGGGGTATACTCTTAGCAGGGGATCTCAACGCCAAACATCAGGATTGATGCAACCTAATTACTAACAGAAATGGTAAGCTTTCTCAAGGATTGGAGTACCAGGAACCCTCTTCAGGATTTCTTCCAGGTCATTGGCCCCGGCGGCCCCACATTCCTTCGCTCCTCTAGCTGTATCGATCTATTTTTGGTATCTCACAAACTCTCCGGGAATATCCTTATCCAGGACTGCTCCACCTCTCCTTCCTTCTCCGATCATAGTAGTCCTCGACTTCGAGTTCTCGGCCCTTCAGCCCGCCATCACAACGGTGCCTATGTTCCGTTCCCTCGACAATGTAAACTGGGAACAAATGGGAACCCAATTACGAAACTTTCTTAGCTCCTCTTCTCTCTCCTTCAACTTAAACCTTAGCAACAACGACATTGACTCTGCCATCCAGCTCCTAAATTCCAATTTTCTTTCCCTTCTTGACAGGGAAGCTCCACCTAAGCCTCTCAGATTTCTCGACAGACTTCCTGCTGACATACAAAGTCTATTCAGAACCCGAAAGAAATGGAGAAACAGCCTCAAACGGATGCTGGAGAGGAACCTCTTCCACCACACACCCCGATCCTTGGAACTTTCAAAAGAAATCGAGCTGTTAAATCGTATAGTCGAGGCTCGAGTGTCTAATTTTCTTAACTCTTCCTTCCAAAATAAACTAAATAAATAAACAAAATAACAATCTCTAAAGTCAAGGCCATCCTGGGGCTACTCAGTCCGGTTCTAAAATTCAATAGCAAGCTTCATATGAAGTCAAAGCTGCTATTGTATAAACAGCTGATTAGGCCTGTAACACTGACATATAATAATGGACTGCTCATCAGCAATTATTCCTATACAAACCGATGGCACCAAAAAGGTATAGTCGACTCGCTCATCCATAAGCCCCCAAACTGACAGAAGCACTCAGAAGAACAGGAAAAAATTTCTACAAACCAACATGGTTTCCTTCCAGCTCGTTCCACTACCACCAATTCCTTGAATTCACTTCCCATGCTGTTGAAGGCTTCGTTTCCGGTTGCCAAACTGATTGTGTTGACACTGATTTCAGTAAGGCATTTGACAAGCTTTCCCACTCCATTATACTTTTCATACTAAAAAAGTTAGGTTTCCCTGAAGCCCTTCTATTATGGTTCCAGTCCTACTTAGCTGACAGGACCTACCAAGTCCTTTACCGTGGATCCAAATCCGCCACCATTGAGGCGTCATCCGGTGTCCCTCAAGGCAGTCATCTTGGCCCTATCCTCTTTATTCTTTCTATTGATGATATTGTTACCTTGCTAAGACACTGCAGAATCCTGATTTATGCTGATGACATCAAATTGTACCGTCACGTAAAGAGTATGGAGGACTGCAAACTTTTGCAAGTCGACCTCGACACCTTTTACTCTTGGTGCGCTAACAACAACCTGGTTCTTAATATTAGTAAATGCGAAGTCATGACTTTTTGTAGGCGACGTGATCCTATAATTTATAACTACTCATTTTCTAGTGAGGGTGTCCCCCGTGTTAATTTTGTCAAAGATCTCGGGATTAGATTTGACACCAAGCTGGACTTTGCTTCTCATATCAACTATATTTCTACCAAGAGCAGCTTAGTCTTGGGTTTTATTAAAAGGTGGTCCAAAGCATTTAATAGCACCCTGATCAAGAAACACCTCTACATCTCCCTTGTCAGACCTTTACTTGAATATGCGTCCCAGGTTTGGTCTCCTTACTATTCTTCGCATGTTGGAAAAATTGAGTCGGTTCAACGTAGGTTCGTTCGATTCGCATTGAATCACCTTCCTTGGGAACACCCTTTAATTCTTCCACCATATGAATACCGACTTAAGTTACTCAACTTAAACACTCTCCACAAGCGTCGTGAGGTGGCCGATGTTGTTTTCGTCCACCAGCTTCTTAATGGACGTGTCGACTCAGGTTTTCTAAGGCGCCGTGCGTCGTTTAGAGAGAGCCGATACAATCTGAGAGGACCACCGCTCTTACACATCAACTCCTCTAACACCAATTATGGCCGATTTGAGCCTGTTAATCGCATGTTCATTAATGTAAATAAAAATATTAATGTTTTTAGCGTGAGCACTAACAAAGACCTGCTTAAAAGGAGGCTATTTGCTGTCTCATGACTGTTTATGTGTTTTGCATGCAATTTTTATTGGTACTTAGAGTGTGTTCCGTAATATACTGGGAGCACTGTGATTTTAGACGTCATGCCAGTGCACTGCGAAGCACGTTCCGTTTAAAAAAGTTATACTGAACTAAGCAGTACATTTTTGTATACGGAACGAGCGCACAGTATACTGGCTCCGCCTCCATGTTTTACTGCTCACGATTAAATTTTTTTACAGCCACAATGCACATCTGTCAAAACCTGTTGAAACTACTGGGAGCACATTACCTCTTTCAAAGCAGTAGTCCCAGTAGTAAAAAGGGGAATATTCATGACGTCATGAATGTTCCCAGAGTTCTGCGACAGGGCACTGTTTGGTGAAAACGGAACGACAAAACTACCACTGGTAGTACTGGCGCAGTGCTCCCAGTATATTACGGAACGCACTCTTAATCTTTTATGTTTGCATGTCTCAGCTGAGCCACGGCAGTGGTAAATATTTCTCAGCCCTGCTGGGAAGTGCGCCTTCTGTGTTAGAAGGGAAACTCTATATATCTATACATATATATATATATATATATATATATATATATATATATATATATATATATATATATATATGTATATATATATATATATATATATATATATATATATATATATATATATATATATATATATATATATGTATGTATGTATGTATGTATATGTAGATTTTCATGCTTAGCTGAAAAGTGCGCCTTCTGTGCTAGAAGGGTTAAAGCTTAGCGCCCAATGATACCGTCAACGCCAACGACATCCGCCACCGTCAAAAATGTGAAAATAAATTCAAAGTAATCTCATACAACTTCGCCCAATGGCAACGTCACCATCACTGACATATAGTAATGGACTGCTGATTGACGATGCTGAATGGCACAATTTTTCTCCAGAAATAGAAAACCTTTTTTATGCAAACAAAAAAAATTCTTCGAATTTAGTAGAAAATAAGTAATAAGATGTTTGTTATAATTAACGGAAATAAATTTCCATCACTCATTTTTATTTATTAGCAGTTTTTTCATTAAATAAATGTATTTATTCCAAAACCGTGACGGTTATTTCCCCTGTTTAACGAAGTTTTCAAAATAGCTCAAGAGTGAGACAGAAGAACGAAAACTATACCTGTCTATTTTTTTCTAATTATGTTTATATCGCTGACATGCGCTGACGATTACAGTTCATTGGGATTTAACGTGGGAGCGAGGCAGGAATAGTTTTTGGTGCCATTTTTTTGTATGGGATTTTGCTCATTTAGCAGTCCATTACTATATGCACTGACATATAGTAATGGACTGCTAAATAAGCAAAATCCCATACAAAAAAATGGCACCAACAACTATTGCTGACTCGCTCCCACGTTAAATTCCAATGAACTGTAATCGTCAGCGCATATCAGCGATGTAAACATAATAAGAAAAAAATAGACAGGTATAGTTTTCGTTCTTCTGTCTCACTCTTGAGCTATTTTGAAAACTTTGTTAAACAGGGAAAATAACTGTCACAGTTTTGGAATAAATACATTTATTTAATGAAAAAACTGCTAATAAATAGAAATGAGTGATGGAAATTAATTTCTATTAATTATAACAGACATCTTATCACTTATTTTCGCCTAAATTCGAAGAAATTTTTTTTGTTTACTTGAAAAAGGTTTTCTATTTCTGGAGAAAAATGGTGCCATTCAGCATTGTCAATCAGCAGTCCATTACTATATGTCAGTGACTATATGTCAGTGGTCACCATCTCGTGATAAAAAAATAGATTTGATTCTATTTTTGATGATATTTACTCCTCCCAATTTTCCACTATACGTTCCAATAATTGAATTTGACAACAGGAAAATTTCCAACTTTTTATTGAAATTTCCAACTATGTATTTAATTTGTCAAAACTGGGAGCACACATTTTTGTACAATGTGTAAATAAAATGATTAAAAGCTTTTCTCAAGTTGGCGTTGCAAATTTCTACCGGCTGTGATGTATTCATTGGGCGAACATGTCCCTCATGACATTACTGGAAAATTTTGATGGTGATGTTGACGGTATCATTGGGCGCTATGCTTAACTCTTGAGTAAAAAAAAACAGGCGTTAAGAACTTAAATCAGATACACATAAAATTTGGAAATTAATGAAAAAAAGGCATTTTAAAAGGTGAAAAAGTGAAAATAGTGTTTATTAATTTTTTTAAACAAAATATTTGTGTTGTCTTAATGTTTTAAGTACGTATTTAAAAAACTGTAAATTTCAAAAGTGATTCCGGTGTTTACATGGAGTGAACAAATTGGTGCCATGAAAAATTCCTCATGAGCAGTCCATTCTATATGTCAGTGGCCTGTAATAAAGCTACGGATTCCCCTGTTGGCACACAAAGTTGGAAAGGAAGATCCTACGTCAATGGTGCTCCATTAGATATAAATTCAGAAATAGATATTTCTTCAACCTAGAGCTGCACGATAGGGCCAACGTCCCTCCGCTCCTGGTCTACCTAAAAAAGAAATGGAGAGCTCGATCAGCCAGGCTACAATTCCACGAGAACCCTCTAGTCAAAAAATGCTGGTCCGACAGAGCACCCTCAACCTCATACTACCTGGGACCTCTCAACTTCGCCGACTCCCCCGCTGGCTTCTATACTGGCCGAGACTCGCTCCATAATAGGGGTGCAGAGTTCATTAAAGTAAAAAAAAAAAAGAAATTTAACCTACCATAACTCTCATTCTGATATCACCGCTGACCCAATGTTGCCGAAATTTACATTCTAACTAAGCCTTAGTATTTTTAAAATTAAGAAGCTGTTAATTCTTAATTTCATTGTTAATTTTAATATAATGCTGACATACTGACAGCCTTTTGATACCTAGAGTTAAGTCTCTAAAACAATATTAAGAGAAGTTACAAAACAAAAAAAGGGTAAATTCAAAAACTCATCACTGCCGCATCAATGCAGAATTCAGCTACAGACTTCAAATTGAGTCTGTGGCTGAATTCTGCAGTGATGCGGCGGTGATGAATTTTTGAATTTACCCACTGACATATAGTAATGGATTGCTAAATGAGCAAAATCCCATACAAAAAAATGGCACCAAAAACTATTCCTGACTCGCTCCCACGTTAAATCCCAATGAACTGTAATCGTCAGCGCATGTCAGCGATGTAAACATAATAAGAAAAAAATAGACAGGTATAGTTTTCGTTCTTCTGCCTCACTCTTGAGCTATTTTAAAAAGTCCGTTAAACAGGGAAAATAACTGTCACAGTTTTGGAATAAATACATTTATTTAATGAAAAAACTGCTAATAAATAGAAATGAGTGATGGAAATTAATTTCTATTAATTATAACAGACATCTTATCACTTATTTTCGCCTAAATTCGAAGAAAAATTTTTTGTTTACATGAAAAAGGTTTTCTATTTCTGGAGAAAAATGGTGCCATTCAGCATTGTCAATCAGCAGTCCATTACTATATGTCAGTGAATTTACCCAAACATTTACTTAAGTTAATGCCCACGAACTCCTTAGAGTCGTGTCTTAAAGCAAAACAAGAGACTGTACAATTGCTTTCTACTTACTAATTCAGCTCTAAATAACTGCTAGGAGTTACTCTATATCTTATACCAAAATAACCCGTATTTAAGTTTCCCCATTTATATATCTATTCAGTATATATAGATTTAAGTTCAGAGAATTCTCTATCTATCTGTTAGATACTTAAAGAAAATCTCCAACTAAGCAAAGCATTGTACCCCTAGCCTGAAGTGCAACTTAATTTAATTTATTTTTTATTTATTTCTAAAGACGGAATTCAGTTTTGCCTTATTTTAATCAAAAAGGAAAAACAAAATGAATTCTTACTCAATTTTATTTATTATATTTACTCCACAATTAATTAGGCTAAGTGAGTTTTATCCTAAAACTATGTTAAGAGAATTCTCTATTTAGTAACGTTGCCTGATGAGAGTCCCCCAAGTCCCCTAAGTAAAAAAAAAGTAAAGTATTGTATTCTTAAGCCCGAAGTGCAATTAATTTAAATTTATTTAACTGAGCGAAGACTGAACTTAAGTCATAATTAAGATTTTTCGCAGCCAGACTATTCACCTGGCTCCGGCTTATACATTTATTCTAACCCCGCTGTTCCTACTTATTGGGTGTGTTTCTTTACTCGTTCCATAGAAGGAATAGAATAAAAAGAATACTTGATGGAATATTCGGAATAGAATGAATAAAGAAACGCACCGGGAATGACAGTAAACAAACTGAAGAAAAATTGTGATTTATTCAAAAGAGTTGTGTATTTTAAAAATATTGTGGGACTTATGTATATTTAAACTATAATAGGCTTCGACCTTTGATGTCTCCTGGGGTCCATTTGAAATTATTATTATCCATATCTGACATTATTATTATTATTAGAAATACTTTTAAAAGTGATAACAAATAAATAATTACCAAGGGCCATGGCTTCCGCTTTCTTGCCAAATGACACAATTATGACAGCAGTATATTTTTATTATTATATTAGTAAGGTTAATTCCCTTTATTCTAAAAGTGTTCCACCTCAAGAGGTAGTTTAAAAAGAATACATTCCGAATATTCCGAATGAATAAACGCTTCATCTGTCAATTCGAAACTTGGGAATGAATAAAGAAACGCATTTTCTGCCTATTCCTTCTACGGAATGAATAAAGAAACACACCCATTATGTTCACTTAGTATCTAAGTATTACTACTATCACTTTCATTACAGTCGTCTATGGACCAGTATTTTTTTCTTAATAATTGTAAGCTCTGTATTAACTCTTATGTTTTAAATGAATAAACTGTTTATGTTTATAAAATAATTGACATTTCAATATTGCCCTTCACATTTGAAAAATATTGCCATTCCTTATATCTTTATTTAATTCGATTTTAAAGAAGAATAAGACTAGTATTGTCAAGTGTTGGCGGGAAATCGTAAAAGTTGGTTTGTGTCTAGCGAGTTCTTTTTTATCTAAGTACAATTTTTTAATAAATATGGAAGGTTTTGATGATGTCGGAATATTCTTTTCGGATAATTTTGGAGGTGATAACCAACAGGATGGAGGCCAAGTTAACATGCAAGCGATCAAAAAGAAATATAAGGAGTTTATTAGAACTTTTAATGAGGACAATTTTTACTATAAATACAGGTACCCTTGAAGCATATTATTTTGATAAAAAGTAACACCTCAAATTATAGAGACACGCTTAAGCGCAACTATTTGCACGGGAAGTATTTCTTGGAAGTTGAGCTCGAAGATTTATCTGGGTTCGATGAGACACTTAGCGATAAATTAACAAAACAACCGACGGAACATTTAATGATATTTGAAGAGGCTGCACGGGAAGTCGCAGATGAAATTACAGCGCCACGGCCCGAATTCGAAGAACAAGTTCATGATATACAAATCTTATTAACGTCTGGCGCGAATCCTGCGAACATAAGAGAGCTGAAATCTGAAAGTGTCTCTAAGTTAATTAAAATCGCGGGAATAGTGATAGCTGCATCAGGGATAAAGGCGAAGGCAACAAGAATATCCATCCAATGTCGTTCGTGCAGGAATATTGTCCCTAATCTCAAAATAAATCCTGGCTTAGAAGGTTACGCTCTTCCAAGGAAATGCAATACGTAATATTGACCATTTGATTTTTTCCTTTTGATTTGTTTATTATTTTCATTATTAGCGAGCAAGCTGGTCGTCCGAAATGTCCTTTAGATCCATATTTCATAATGCCAGATAAATGCAAATGTGTCGACTTCCAAATTCTTAAATTACAGGAACTTCCCGATTTTGTTCCACAAGGAGAAATACCTCGCCACATGCAACTATTTTGTGATCGAACCCTTTGCGATCGAGTAGTGCCAGGAAATCGGGTTTTAATCCAAGGAATCTATTCCATCAAGAAGGTGGGGAAACCAAGCCGTCGTGAGGGCCGCGAAAAGGCAACAGTTGGAGTACGTGCACCATACATGAGAGTAGTGGGCATCCGAGTCAATACGGAAGGAGTCGGTGCTATTTCAAGATATTCCGATATTTCTACCGAAGAAGAAGATAATTTCAGAAGAATGGCCGCTAGCTCTAACATCTATGATCGTTTATCAAGCAGCCTTGCTCCAAGTATATTTGGATCCAATGATATTAAGAAAGCAATTACATGCTTGCTGTTTGGAGGATCCAGGAAAAAACTCCCAGATGGTCTGACGCGCAGGGGTGACATTAATTTATTGCTTCTGGGGGATCCGGGTACAGCTAAATCACAGTTGCTAAAGTTCGTAGAAAAAGTTGCGCCCATTGGAATTTATACATCTGGAAAAGGATCCAGTGCTGCTGGTCTGACAGCTAGTGTTATGAGAGATCCAGCTTCGGTAAGTTTAGTAGAATTTATGCATGGCATATTTACTTTATATTTTATTAGTAGTATATTGCTTCGTTAATCGAGGTAAGCAAGAAGATTTTGAAGAAAGAACGGCATTTCAATTTTCAGACATTCTTTTTTTTTAATCAGATAAGCATGCATATAAAACTAATTGCAATCTGCGCCGAATTTCCTTCCAAGCAGGTTGTATTTTTAAACAAATGATGTTTGCAAATTTTTTTTAATTACATGCACATGATCGAAGTGCGCAATCATGCAATTATAAAAGGGTTATTCTATCGTTCATTCTTCCTTTAATGAAATCGAAAAAAGCTCAAAGAGCAGCTGTCAAAGAAAGTAGAGGAAGGAATTTTTCACGAAGTCGACCAAATAAGGTACGGATGTACAACGAAACTATCCGCCTTATTCTCGTTGTCGAGTGACGTGGCAGATGTGTCACTTCCACCTTGAATTGGTATGTTCATTGCCGATCTAACCAACTTCTGGCGAGTAAATCGACAAAATTCGTATTTAATTGTTGCAAGGTGGCGTGTGAAGTGACATTTTCCTCGATACGTCTGTAGGTGTCGTCAGTTTCATTCTACCGCGTCTCTCTTGTCACGTCACTCGCCAACGAGAATACCACTGTATGAATTGTGAGCCGGTCGGCCGATCAAAACACGGTGCGGGCGCCGGTTTATTTAAAATCAAACTGGGTTTGATTTTTTAAAGGCGTGGCAGCCGGTGCACGGATGTACATCCAAATGTTGGCCTTTACGTATTTTTATTTATTTTTTATTTTTAAGGCATTAGATACATTTCTCCGCAAAACAAAAATGCATAATGCTTCGCTGCACAATGTATTTTTAGAATTAAAGTATTGTTTTGCATTTTGTACTGACTTCAGGCTATGCTAAAACGCAACCACGTACTGCACTTAATGCGAGTTTTTGCAGAACGCATCCCTCACGTAAAGCGGGGTATTAATGTACCTAGTTATATTAGATTTTGGAATGTGACGTGACGAAATTTAGGACCCCTCCTTCCCTTAACACTTAACCTACCAGAGCGGTCAAATTACCGCTTTTGAGACTTAAATCAATCCATTTTTCTTGAACTTACTTCCCGACTTTTTCTATAATATACATATAGCTACATCATTTTAGCTTTTTCAAAAAAAAAGCTTATGCAGAGGCTCTGTCCGACTGTCCGTCTGAAGCCTACTTTCATCTCTGAAAGTACTGCAGCTACAGACTTGGGAAATATCTCAAAATGTAGCTCTTGGTCAAAAGACCAAAAACTGAGAAAATGGTCTGGAAATTTCAACCAGAAGTATATTTAAACAACAAAAAAGAGCCTTTAAAGAAAATATTGTGACTAATTTTTGTGTTCTAAGGCTTATAACTTCTTAATTATTCATTTTACCACAAAATTTCTAAGTAATAAATTGTAGATTATTTAATTTTAAACAAAAAGTGTCCTTGCAAATTTCCGGTAAGATGTGCCGTTTCGGAGATATAGTGGAAAAACCATTTGCATACGTTTTCCAAGATGGCGGCCAAAGGGGGGGGGGGGGTTAGAATCCCGAAAACTCAAACTTAAGCTCACCCTGACCCCCCCTACACATCCCAAAAATAAAACCTTGTCCTGCATTTTTGCAATGTTAAAGTACCATTTCCATGGACTATAAAGGGCTAGGGAAAGTCCCTCGTCTGTGGGGCTGCGAGTTCGATCCTTCGGCTCGCGGTGCTTTTTTTTCGTCATAATAATTTTTTTTTAATTTCCTTCGGGGATTTTGTTTCATATGAAACAAGTTTTTGACATGAATACGTCTCTAAATTTGCTTCCAGAACAAAAACCGATGATAACGAAGTTATGGCATATAGTTTTTATTTGCTGCTCAAAAACTATTGTTTATATTGAATAAAGAAATATACCATGACGTGGGTGAAGAATCAAAGAATTTTATTGTTTACATTTGATTTCCTTTTTTGTAAGCTATGATGATTATATTGTAGTGTTTGTTAAATACTTTGTTAAGTTTTAGATTACGCAGTCTCACAATTTATAACCTACATAAGCCTTTAACAAAAACTTTTCAAGATTAATTATATATAGCGTTGGTCAGTGTGATACTTATGAATCTGCATGGCCAAACTAGGGTGCGGTAAGCCGAATTTTTAACAATAATACATGTACATATGTTTAAGTAAAATAATACACCTAATTCTGTTGTGCAAAGTGCATCACATTAGATTTTCCTCCAATCCAAAGAAAAATGTTTAGATTCGTTTTCTATAGTGTTTACATGTGTGATGTGCTTTTTTTTTCAATTTGACACATTCGAATTATTGGCCTCGATTCCCAGATCCGGCGGGTTGGAAGTGAGTGCGGATCAATCTCCACTTAATATATTGTCATCCAATCTGAAGTGTTATTCAACAGAAAGAATACCATGAAAAAGCGTAATTAGTGGCTAGTCTCTAGGCACAACATCCCACTAGTTTCAATATCTATCTCTCTTCTGCTTTCGTTCTTCCTGAAAATCACATGTGCTCTACCGTTATCTACCGTGAGCGGTTTTTTGATATAAAATGTCTGTAGGTTTAGTGTTAACGTCTGACGTAAATTATAGATGGCCCCTTATATTACTTTTATATTTATAGGACTTCTTTCTAAATTTATCCTTTTTGTGTTATCATTTAAATTCATCATTTGTGTCATTTAAATTTTCAAAAATTTCAGAGAAACTTTGTTATGGAAGGGGGTGCGATGGTATTAGCCGACGGTGGAGTAGTCTGTATCGATGAATTCGACAAAATGCGGGAAGATGATCGTGTTGCCATTCACGAAGCTATGGAACAACAAACAATTTCAATTGCAAAAGCAGGAATAACAACAACACTTAATTCACGATGTTCTGTTTTAGCTGCTGCTAATTCTATATTCGGTCGATGGGATGAAACAAAAGGAGAAGAAAATATTGACTTTATGCCAACTATTTTATCCCGTTTTGATATGATTTTTATTGTTAAGGATTTATATGATGAGGCCAGGGATATAACCTTAGCCAAGCACATTATTAACGTACATTTAAGTGCAAATAAAGCAGTCACTGATGCTCCTGAAGGAGAAATTCCTCTATCAGTTCTTAAAAAATACATTCATTACTGTAGAACAACTTGTGGCCCAAGAATGAATGAAGCTGCTGCAGAGAAATTAAAAAGCCGTTACGTTCTTATGCGTAGTGGCGCTAGCCAAATCGAAAAATCTTCAGATAAGCGGTCAGCAATACCAATAACTGTTCGTCAATTAGAAGCGGTTATACGAATTTCTGAATCTCTCGCCAAGATGCAACTGCAACCTTTTGTTACTGAAAGTCATGTAGATGAAGCACTACGTCTTTTCCAAGTATCTACACTAGATGCTGCCATGAGCGGCAGTTTAGCAGGGGCGGAAGGTTTTACTACGGAAGAAGATCAAGAAACCTTAAATAGGATTGAGAAGCAACTTAAACGTCGTTTTGCTATTGGATCACAAGTCTCACAAGATAGCATCATCAAGGTAATTTACTGTAACTTATTTATTTTGAAAACCACTATTTTACAAATATTTAAGGATTTTACAAGGCAGAAATACCCAGAAAGAGCTGTCCTTAAAGTCATTCATGCAATGATTCGGCGAGGTGAATTACAGCATCGCATACAAAGAAAAATGTTGTACCGGTTATGTTAAACAAATTTTTTGTACCTATTCTAATTAATAAATGCATTTTATTTTACAATTTTAATTCAATTGAATACTGTTATAAGTGGAGACACTAATAAGTGATCTTCACCTAATTGTTGATATTGGGTGCTTTTCATTTAGACACAGAAAGACAAATGTGTTTCAGCACAGTGCTTTGCTCTGTGGCTTCTGCGTAGGACTAAATGGAACAAGTAGGGGCCCAATAAACTCAATGGAGCTTTTATAGGGTATCGCGCGCCTGCGAATATAAAGGAAACTATCCAGCCAAATTAATAAATTAAATTAGGTATTTTTCATTTTTATCTAGCTATTCATGGTGGAGAATTTTAATATTTTTTTCTTAGTATAACAGTTATAATGGTTTAAAGTTGCGCATTTGCGCCCGCAAAATACTCCTATTTGTGTGTAAAAATTTTAAAATATTTTAATGTACGATAAACTTGAACCAATTATCTAGCTATTCATGGTGGAATATTTTTGAATTTTAGTTGTCTTTCATAAGTAAATAATGTTTTAAAAATTGTTGAGATTCGCTTGTATCAGTGAGATCTGCTTCGGCTTTTGCCGCGGAAAATTGAAACGTTCTTTGTAGCAGGCATGGATAGTGATCGTATTAGCGGAAAAAATAAAACCTGAAGAATAATCGGATTGAGTAAAAAAGGTTAGAATTGAAATGTCTTGCTTGATAGTGATTTCCTGGATTTGAGAATTTAGGGATTCTTGCCTGTATCCGGTGGTCAGGTAACGATCAACCGGTGTTTATTGACTTGGCATTATGAAAAACCCAAGAAAATGTTTGAATGGCAAATACCAACTTTATGTGGACTGCACTACAGAAGATTACGTATCGCAAGATACTGGAAAGAATCCAAAGAACAGCTGAGCTGTGTATCAGTGGTGCAATGAGAAGCACCCCTACAGCTTGTAACTGTCGTTAGGGAGTCATATACTGTGTTCTGGACACGAAAAGCAACGGGAAGAAAGTATACCAGGACAGCATAAAAAAAATTCGGAGTGGGAAGCTGAGTCCATAAGACCAAATGTGGCTGAAGGAAATAAAACCACCAACATCTATCGCGAGGAAGAGAGGTCTCCTCTGCACCGACAATTAGCACGCCTAGCGCTGCGCTGCTTAGCTCGCCGTGGGGGGGGTTCTTGGTGCAGGGATGGCCATTGGCCGACAGTTAGCTGACAATGGAAAAATTCCGCGTGCTATAAAGACAATTGAGTCATGCGACAGGGGGGTTTGGTGCTGAACGAGAGGGAAGCCGTCGAATCTTTACGCCATGCGTGGTCACTGTTTCAAACCATCCGGAGAGAGAGATGTCGCGCCCACATTGGGGTACCTACCTTGTTCGGGACATCCCTTAGCCCGGGGTCCTTACTTCGTGGCTCTTACGCTACCTGGTCCATCGTTGTCAATCCTAAATGCTAATAAAGAAAGTAATCAAAATGCTTGGGGGAGTCGGATAGTCGAAGTAAGTACACGTAATTTTTCCTGATTCACTTTTTTCTTTTTAATAATATAGAACAGATAGGATACATATAATCTCATGGCCTAGTTCCTTATAACTAAAAGAGAGCTTAATGCTAAGATCTATACAAACTTAACGGGAGTGTTTCCCTTTTTTATTTTATATTTTTTTTTTTTTTCCAATTTAGGTTACAAATTCAGGATAGATTACATTTCGGATGAGCTACTAATGATACTTGGAATTAAATTCATACTAAGTGCTAGGTATCAATATCAAATCTCTAGCTTGTATACTACTATTTAAAAATTTAGTTTCCAGAACTCACTTAGTGTTCTTATTCATTCTTATGAAACAGGCCAACAACATTAAAAATCACCTACTCACTAGTTGCAATGCTTACGAAAAGGTGAGGGAGGGTAAACCACTGGTCGAAATTCTAATAAAACTCTAAACGATATGGGCCAACCCAAACTTCAACTAACCTCGAGGAATGCTCCAATTATCAAACTCATTACCATGAACAAAACCCTGACACAAAAGAATTCCTTTTAAAACGCATTCTTTATCAGCCTCAATAGTTTCAAAAACCTAAAATTGACCTTCTAAAATTACGGGTATGTTTATTCTACGCGATCTGAAATTCCTCACTAACAACGTCACCTGGCCTGAAAATCGTAAGAAAGCGTCTTCACAACAAAACTTAATTCCTACTTCGGAAGACATCCCCCAAAGTTCCACTTGAATGTCGCCTCTATTGCCTACTAAATCTCAGAAATAGTTCACACCCTGTCCAATGCAACCCCTAATCGTCTCGTAAGAAAAAAATAAAAAACTAGGTTGAGCGAACTGGACAATAGAATAGCTAAACACTTCATGAGTATAGCTTAACTCATACACAATTCATATAAAATTTAGTTTTGAAAATATTCCAAATTACCATGCTGACAATTGAATATAAACACTGCGTAGCTTAACAAATTTAAAGGTATATGACCGAAATTCATACATTAAACTGATGGTGATGATAGCCAACAAAAAAAATCGCTTACTATGTTCTAAATCCTTTCAAAATTTCTTATTATAATACTCTGACTTAATAATGCAAAGAAAAACATTTTTAAATACTTCCTCTCCTCTTTAGCAAAAGAAACTCATGTAATTTTAATCGAAAGAATGGATTAATGTGTACTAAATTTTCTCAAAATAGCATATAATAAAACGCTAACTTAATAAAAGAACGTCTTAAAGAACTCGACTTATTTTAAACAAACATCATGTAATTTTAATCAAAAGAATGGAATAATGTGTACTAAATTTTCTCAAAAATTTATATAATAAAACGCTAACTTAACAAAAGAACGTCTTAAAGAACTCGACTTATTTTAATCAAACATCATGTGATGTTAATCAAAAGAATGGAATAATGTGTACTAAATTTTCTCAAAAATTTATATAATAAAACGCTAACTTAACAAAAGAACGTCTTAAAGAACTCGACTTATTTTAATCAAACATCATGTGATGTTAATCACCACACTCGCGTAATAGGTACTAAAATTACCTCAAAACTTTACATAATAATTCTTTAACTAACAAAACATATGGCAGGAATTCGACTCATAATTATCCATAGTTCATTTGATTTTCTCAAAACTTTATAAAACAAGATCTTAACTCAGTAATCAAAAGCATATTTCCTGTACGCGACTTAGCTTTATCCAAAAATCAGGTGCCGTTAATCACCATAAACCAAAAAAATTCGCAATTTCCGTAGTAACGGAATCGAACATGGCAAATTTAAAATCTCAGGTTATCATTGACAAAAAAAATGCAAGGTGATGTCAATCACAGAATAAAAAAAATTTTACAAATTCCTGGAACAAACTCTAAATATCAGAATTTAAAAATTTTATAGAACATGATCTTAATTTAATAATTTATTGGTGGTCCATGATGAGTTCGTGCCCGTTAGTACGGGATTCCTTCTCCTTTATGAACTTTGCACAATGGCACCGGTACTTCCAGACGGCACACGTGGCCGTGACCCGACTTCCTTCTCCTTAATTTCTTCTTAGTCTTTTAGGGAAGACTAATACCCAAAAGAAAAAAACTGAGACATACCTTAAGTGTTAACTTAACACCATACAAGAATTTTGGTTTTCTTCAATAATGGCAGCGACGGCGCCCTTCTGTGTCTAAAAATGACACGCGCTCTTCGGGAATGGAATTTTCAGGAACACCGCATCTAAATTCGTCTCCAGGATACCTGCGTCTCCCGCCTGGTTTTACCTTTCGTCTTTTTGATCCTGAGAACTTCCGCTTTTTCTCCTCCGCCTTCCTCTACAAAAATTTTGCTTTTTCTTTGTTTCTCGTCGCCACGTTCCAGTTTTTAGTAGTACATCCTTTAGTTTTTTTTTTTTTTTTTTTTTTTTTTTACACACTCCGCTTTTGACCACCTCTTCGATTCACCGCCAAACAGACTCTCTTCTCACAAGTCCGTCGGAACGCGTCTCTTGTCCTGACCTCTACTTCGAGTCTCTCCCTGTGGGTGCGTTCTTTTCCATTTGTAATACGGGGCAAGAATCTTGGCAAGATTTTTCCCACCGTTTAAAATTAAATTTTTTTTTTTTTTTTTTTTCAAAAAATTATTTTTAACTTCTTTTCTGTCTGTGCATAATTTCAAGGAAATTTAAATGAATCTTCTATTTCTGTGGTTGGTGAATTGGATGTCTGAATTGTGTGTTTAGCCTACTAAAGCTGAAATTGCTTAAAGAGATTATCGCGGAATTCTCCAGCCTTATCACCATGGCCATCTATCAGCTGGTTATAAAAACAGAATTTATTGAAAATAATACTTTTTGACACACTATATCTTAATTATGTTGGCAGATTCTAAGTTGGAAACATAACGTCCTTACATATTGCTGTTTAACTAGTGTCAAATCAAATTATTTTATTTTAAAATGTCGTTTCTAATTTATCCCACAGATGTCACTTAAGGACAATATTTTTATTTTGGACATTTATTTTGATAGGTCTTGCCACGATAATGAATGTTAATCTAATCATGATGGTGTAGGTATGTGTCCCAGGTATAATGAGAGTATGCTTTGCAATTTTCTTGCCCTAGTGTGCTAATACACGAACTAATGAGAGTTAACTAACAGCAGTATATATCTAGCATTATGAGGATATTCCTCAATTGTTTGCGCTGTCGGTTATTTTCCCTATAGTGCCGAGGATAGTGCTTTCGTTCAGGTGTCGCGATTGCCGCTGATCAGCTTCGATGCATTCTCACAATACTTTGTATCCATCATTAGGTTTTAATTGTCATCATTCGATTGGTTTATGGCTCATGCCTTTTTGGGTGTATAGTTTGTGAAATGTTGTCTTGCGGCTTTTATTTATTTGTTATAGGAATTTAACAGTGGCGGGAGATAAAAAAAATTTTTTTTTTCTTCTTAAAGCGCGCAGGCGTGTTAAGCCCCATAGGGCGTCCGTTACAACACGCGCCACCTTGAAGTCGTCAGGGGAGAGGGGGTGCGAAAAGGACAAACGGAGGCCTCGAGTATTGGTCCGGCCGTTTAATGCTTATCATTAAAAGGGTGAGGCTATGTAGTAACACTAAAGCATTAGCTGAATTGGTATAAGACAAACAAAAATGTGTATATGGATCCTATGCTCGCACAAAATTAATTAATCTAATATAAAGGTTTATATCGTAGATCACTATTGGAGAAAAAAAACTGATTTAATATGTCTAAAACCAGGTGTTACAAGAATTTTTGGGAAAAAATTAGGTATAAAAAGGTAATGTAACTATAGACGGAAGGAGAATATGAAATAGGTTTTGGCCAACCAATCGTGTGGCTCGTCCCGCGACCCTGAGATTAAGAGTCTCATGCTCTACCGACTGAGCTAGCCGGGCAAAAGAATAAATATGTAAAAAAAATGGGAATATAAATATGCACGAAAAAGAATATGAAGCAATTTGTGGCCTACAAAACGTGGGTTCGAGCCCCACGTTGGGCGCCATTTTTATGTAACTGTCGTTAGGGAGTCATATACTGTGTTCTGGACACGAAAAGCAACGGGAAGAAAGTATACCAGGACAGCATAAAAAAAATTCGGAGTGGGAAGCTGAGTCCATAAGACCAAATGTGGCTGAAGGAAATAAAACCACCAACATCTATCGCGAGGAAGAGAGGTCTCCTCTGCACCGACAATTAGCACGCCTAGCGCTGCGCTGCTTAGCTCGCCGTGGGGGGGGTTCTTGGTGCAGGGATGGCCATTGGCCGACAGTTAGCTGACAATGGAAAAATTCCGCGTGCTATAAAGACAATTGAGTCATGCGACAGGGGGGTTTGGTGCTGAACGAGAGGGAAGCCGTCGAATCTTTACGCCATGCGTGGTCACTGTTTCAAACCATCCGGAGAGAGAGATGTCGCGCCCACATTGGGGTACCTACCTTGTTCGGGACATCCCTTAGCCCGGGGTCCTTACTTCGTGGCTCTTACGCTACCTGGTCCATCGTTGTCAATCCTAAATGCTAATAAAGAAAGTAATCAAAATGCTTGGGGGAGTCGGATAGTCGAAGTAAGTACACGTAATTTTTCCTGATTCACTTTTTTCTTTTTAATAATATAGAACAGATAGGATACATATAATCTCATGGCCTAGTTCCTTATAACTAAAAGAGAGCTTAATGCTAAGATCTATACAAACTTAACGGGAGTGTTTCCCTTTTTTATTTTATATTTTTTTTTTTTTTCCAATTTAGGTTACAAATTCAGGATAGATTACATTTCGGATGAGCTACTAATGATACTTGGAATTAAATTCATACTAAGTGCTAGGTATCAATATCAAATCTCTAGCTTGTATACTACTATTTAAAAATTTAGTTTCCAGAACTCACTTAGTGTTCTTATTCATTCTTATGAAACAGGCCAACAACATTAAAAATCACCTACTCACTAGTTGCAATGCTTACGAAAAGGTGAGGGAGGGTAAACCACTGGTCGAAATTCTAATAAAACTCTAAACGATATGGGCCAACCCAAACTTCAACTAACCTCGAGGAATGCTCCAATTATCAAACTCATTACCATGAACAAAACCCTGACACAAAAGAATTCCTTTTAAAACGCATTCTTTATCAGCCTCAATAGTTTCAAAAACCTAAAATTGACCTTCTAAAATTACGGGTATGTTTATTCTACGCGATCTGAAATTCCTCACTAACAACGTCACCTGGCCTGAAAATCGTAAGAAAGCGTCTTCACAACAAAACTTAATTCCTACTTCGGAAGACATCCCCCAAAGTTCCACTTGAATGTCGCCTCTATTGCCTACTAAATCTCAGAAATAGTTCACACCCTGTCCAATGCAACCCCTAATCGTCTCGTAAGAAAAAAATAAAAAACTAGGTTGAGCGAACTGGACAATAGAATAGCTAAACACTTCATGAGTATAGCTTAACTCATACACAATTCATATAAAATTTAGTTTTGAAAATATTCCAAATTACCATGCTGACAATTGAATATAAACACTGCGTAGCTTAACAAATTTAAAGGTATATGACCGAAATTCATACATTAAACTGATGGTGATGATAGCCAACAAAAAAAATCGCTTACTATGTTCTAAATCCTTTCAAAATTTCTTATTATAATACTCTGACTTAATAATGCAAAGAAAAACATTTTTAAATACTTCCTCTCCTCTTTAGCAAAAGAAACTCATGTAATTTTAATCGAAAGAATGGATTAATGTGTACTAAATTTTCTCAAAATAGCATATAATAAAACGCTAACTTAATAAAAGAACGTCTTAAAGAACTCGACTTATTTTAAACAAACATCATGTAATTTTAATCAAAAGAATGGAATAATGTGTACTAAATTTTCTCAAAAATTTATATAATAAAACGCTAACTTAACAAAAGAACGTCTTAAAGAACTCGACTTATTTTAATCAAACATCATGTGATGTTAATCAAAAGAATGGAATAATGTGTACTAAATTTTCTCAAAAATTTATATAATAAAACGCTAACTTAACAAAAGAACGTCTTAAAGAACTCGACTTATTTTAATCAAACATCATGTGATGTTAATCACCACACTCGCGTAATAGGTACTAAAATTACCTCAAAACTTTACATAATAATTCTTTAACTAACAAAACATATGGCAGGAATTCGACTCATAATTATCCATAGTTCATTTGATTTTCTCAAAACTTTATAAAACAAGATCTTAACTCAGTAATCAAAAGCATATTTCCTGTACGCGACTTAGCTTTATCCAAAAATCAGGTGCCGTTAATCACCATAAACCAAAAAAATTCGCAATTTCCGTAGTAACGGAATCGAACATGGCAAATTTAAAATCTCAGGTTATCATTGACAAAAAAAATGCAAGGTGATGTCAATCACAGAATAAAAAAAATTTTACAAATTCCTGGAACAAACTCTAAATATCAGAATTTAAAAATTTTATAGAACATGATCTTAATTTAATAATTTATTGGTGGTCCATGATGAGTTCGTGCCCGTTAGTACGGGATTCCTTCTCCTTTATGAACTTTGCACAATGGCACCGGTACTTCCAGACGGCACACGTGGCCGTGACCCGACTTCCTTCTCCTTAATTTCTTCTTAGTCTTTTAGGGAAGACTAATACCCAAAAGAAAAAAACTGAGACATACCTTAAGTGTTAACTTAACACCATACAAGAATTTTGGTTTTCTTCAATAATGGCAGCGACGGCGCCCTTCTGTGTCTAAAAATGACACGCGCTCTTCGGGAATGGAATTTTCAGGAACACCGCATCTAAATTCGTCTCCAGGATACCTGCGTCTCCCGCCTGGTTTTACCTTTCGTCTTTTTGATCCTGAGAACTTCCGCTTTTTCTCCTCCGCCTTCCTCTACAAAAATTTTGCTTTTTCTTTGTTTCTCGTCGCCACGTTCCAGTTTTTAGTAGTACATCCTTTAGTTTTTTTTTTTTTTTTTTTTTTTTTTTTACACACTCCGCTTTTGACCACCTCTTCGATTCACCGCCAAACAGACTCTCTTCTCACAAGTCCGTCGGAACGCGTCTCTTGTCCTGACCTCTACTTCGAGTCTCTCCCTGTGGGTGCGTTCTTTTCCATTTGTAATACGGGGCAAGAATCTTGGCAAGATTTTTCCCACCGTTTAAAATTAAATTTTTTTTTTTTTTTTTTTTTGAAAAAATTATTTTTAACTTCTTTTCTGTCTGTGCATAATTTCAAGGAAATTTAAATGAATCTTCTATTTCTGTGGTTGGTGAATTGGATGTCTGAATTGTGTGTTTAGCCTACTAAAGCTGAAATTGCTTAAAGAGATTATCGCGGAATTCTCCAGCCTTATCACCATGGCCATCTATCAGCTGGTTATAAAAACAGAATTTATTGAAAATAATACTTTTTGACACACTATATCTTAATTATGTTGGCAGATTCTAAGTTGGAAACATAACGTCCTTACATATTGCTGTTTAACTAGTGTCAAATCAAATTATTTTATTTTAAAATGTCGTTTCTAATTTATCCCACAGATGTCACTTAAGGACAATATTTTTATTTTGGACATTTATTTTGATAGGTCTTGCCACGATAATGAATGTTAATCTAATCATGATGGTGTAGGTATGTGTCCCAGGTATAATGAGAGTATGCTTTGCAATTTTCTTGCCCTAGTGTGCTAATACACGAACTAATGAGAGTTAACTAACAGCAGTATATATCTAGCATTATGAGGATATTCCTCAATTGTTTGCGCTGTCGGTTATTTTCCCTATAGTGCCGAGGATAGTGCTTTCGTTCAGGTGTCGCGATTGCCGCTGATCAGCTTCGATGCATTCTCACAATACTTTGTATCCATCATTAGGTTTTAATTGTCATCATTCGATTGGTTTATGGCTCATGCCTTTTTGGGTGTATAGTTTGTGAAATGTTGTCTTGCGGCTTTTATTTATTTGTTATAGGAATTTAACAGTGGCGGGAGATAAAAAAAATTTTTTTTTTCTTCTTAAAGCGCGCAGGCGTGTTAAGCCCCATAGGGCGTCCGTTACAAGCTGCGCTGGATGTCTTATTGCATCTTACTCCTTTGGACATACACGCCGAGCAAATGGCAGCCTGGACGGCTGCCAGGGCAAAGGCTTCTCTTGGATGGACTCCATACTCATATGGCCACTCATCCATTCTTAGGAAGTTGGCCATCACTGCGAACAACCTAGACTATACCACACCTACGTGGACCTTGGAGAAAGGTTTCAATACCATCATTCCGGCCAGAGATGACTGGACAGATGGTTTATCCCAACTGGGTGATTATGTATCTTCACAGATGGCTCAAAAATTGGGAACAGTATGCTCTGGTATCTTTTCCGAGGCATTAAATATAAATACCTCTCTTCGTCTACCCGACCATTGCAGCGTCTTCCAAGCGGAAGTAACTGCGATCTGGGAGGCTCGAATGGTTGAAGATAAATGAAGACCCTCGGGGAAAAACCAACTTAGTCCAATAAATAAAATTCCAAAAAATACAAGTTTTTCCCCTCATTGATTCATGGACTCAGTTGGTTCTTCCCCGAACCTTTTATTATTGCCCGTTCATTTTGTCAGGACTACGTTGGTTTTTCCCCATAGTTAATACCTTCAATTTTAGTACACCTTAGCAGCTAATAGATGGAGCTGAAGTCTCTGATTTTTGAAAAAGTGGACTAAGTTGGTTTTTCCCCGAGGGTCTTCAAATAATATATCTCATAAGAATATATGTATTCTATCGGATAGCCAAGCGGCCCTCAAGGCTCTTAATTCTGTCGTCACAACATCAACGACTCTTCTGAACTGCCGCAGGTCTCTGTGTGAGACTGCCACTCAGTTTGATATAACACTGTGTTGGGTTCCTGGACACCAGTGGGATTAGGGGAAACTGTAGGGCAGATGAGCTTGCTAGACAGGGAACCGAAGTGGAAAGGACACCCCACTTAACCCGAGTGGGAACGCCCTTAGCCACCTATAAACTAGCTGTGAGAAAAATCAGCTTAGCTCGAGCTGGGCTGAGATGGACCACAGCAACTGTTTGTCGCACTCTCCATTCAATGTGGCCAACTTTGGACGCAAAGCGCTCAAAATCTCTTGTTCAGTTGAACAAAAAGGAAATAAGCCATGTGGTAAAGGTGCTGACTGGTCACTGTCCCTTCGGCCCACACGCCGAAAGATTAGGACTTCCCCACGACTTATGCAGAAGTTGTGGTAATGAAGATGAGGAAGAAACTGTCTCCCATCTTCTCTGCCCATGTCCCGCCCTAGCGAAGAAAAGAGTGACCTTCCTTGGCTCACCTTTCCTTAATGGATTGAGCGAGCTGCAAAATATTGACGTCACTAAATTCAATCGCTTTATCAAAAGCTCAAAATGGCTTGAAATGGCCTAAACTATGTCCCAACACTAGAATGGCATCACAATGGGCCCAACAGCATTGGCGGATCCAAGGGGGGGCCATGGCCCCCCCCCAATCTGTTAAAATCGACAATATAATCGAAAGATTCGCTAAACAAAAAGCGAGGCGACTCAATTTTATCGTTTAAAAAGAAATTATCATGTTTGTAATTTCAAATTTTAAATTATAAGTTTGAAAATAAATAAAATAAAGTTTTTTCATTTATTTACAAAGCCAGAAAAAAATTTGAGATTAAGTAGCCTGGGGGCAAATATTGATTCTAGATCCGCCACTGCCCAACAGCGTGCCTAAGTGGGCTCCCTGGTGGGGGCAGCCATTTCAACCTAACCTAACTTTATGTAATAATTAGGTCTTATGATATCCTTTTTTTGTTTTTGACTTTTTAGCCGTAAAGGCTTTCGAGAGAATTTTCACTAGCAACCCCATTTATTTAATTAATTTCGGTTCAAATTTTGCACTGGATGGCTTTAATCGTTTGTTTATTGCTATAATGTGAAATGCAAAGATATATTACTATAATCTGCTCAAGTAAAAAATTATAAGGGTATTACAGCACATCGATACTGGAAAATTGAATTGTTATAAACGGCAATTTCGCAAAATGTTTTTTTTTTCAGCTTTTATGGAATTATTAGTCATTCATTATCTAATAATCAAAAGATTAGTTGATAGAACCGTAAACTGAATGAAATTTTTAGATAAATAGGGCGAGATGTTATACTACTAGCCATATAATTGATAACCGTTTTTTCCTTCTCCTATAAAATTTCTGAAATGTCGCTTGTGACAATTAACTTTCCAGTATCGACATGTTTTTGGGGGCCAACTGATTCTTTAATTTTATCTTTTTATAAATATTTTGTTTTTTTTTAAATAAAAATTTAAAAAATATTTTTTATTAGATCCATTTATTTCGATTTATAGTAGTGATGAAACGATTATCACTTAGCGATTACGATTATCAGCCACAATAATCGACGATTACGATTATTGCAACATTTTGTATATTTTAAATAAAGCATATTTTAAAGTTAAGGAAATGTATTACAATATTACAAAATTTAGTATTCAAAATTTAAATATTACAAACACAATACTTCTAAATTGTCAGTCGGTTTTTTGTCGGTCTGAATCAAGCCGGCAATCGAAGCAACCTCTTAGCTGCGACGTTGGAAGGCTTTAAACACAAATATTTTTGCGATTTTTCGCAAAAACAGGGGTGGTAGCACGTAAATTGTTTCAATCGACCTCTTCATACAAAAATTCAAGTTTTACAAATATTTTTGCATGAGGAGGTCGTATGAAACAACTTACGTGCTACCACCCCTGGGTATTGTGTGGCTATTTCCCAAAACTGAAAAATGTCGGCATCTTGCAGTAGGTTGGATGATTTGATACACGAGTCTATTTCTTCTATGGCTGGATTACCTACATATAAAAAGCATAAATAGTCGCGTTGTCTTTGAAATTTAAAAAAAAAGGCTCATTCATTTCTGTCTCATCAACAATATCCTTGCAGATACCCCAGATACTGTTGGAGAGCTGAGCAACAGAAGCTGCACTGTTTAAATTTGCCAGTACTAATGTGCTCTGAGCAGAAAATGTAAAAAACCAACCAAACCTGTTTGCCAACTATACGAACGGGACTGGGAGCCCCTTAAGCTGTCGATGAAGAGTTCCTAATGCGTTCAGATACATCATGTAAAGGTGTAATCTATAAGACGCATTTATAAAGGTTGTTAACGAGAATTTAAACAAAAATTATTTTAAAATACTTTTCATAGATAATCGACAAATAATCGCAATGATAATCGACGATTACGATTAATCGTTAAATACTGATAATCATCGATTACGATTAATCGTTCCATCAATAATTTATAGTTTATTTGCCGCATTGGTTAAATTTCAAATCAGCAAAAGTAACGATATAAAAATTCACATGAAAGTAAAAATAAAAATATCCAACAAATGGGCTGGCATACACGGATCGTAAGACAGGTTCTACACATTCAACTTTGCATTCCACTTTTTGACGTTCAACTTTTTTTTCTCTTTCACTCCAATGCAAAGTTTGAAACAGACTAGAGTTGAAAGGAAAATGGAAAGCAGCTCAGAATGGAATGGAAATTTGCGTTCAACTTTTGTGTTTTCGTTCAAAATTTTTATGAGTGTGCGAATATGTATGAATATGAGTGTACACGGATAGCAGTGATAGACGAGTCTTTCGATTTTCTCTTGAAAAGTTGAAAATGTGTAGACACGAGCGACAGAATTGAACGTCAAAAAGTGGAATGCAAAGTTGAATGTGTAGAACCGGTCCAATATCAACACCAAAAAACCGGTTTTTTATTATACTCTCGGGCTCGGCGTACATGGGTATTTATTTTACCGAGAGTAACTTTATTATCCCTACACCACTGACATATAGAATGGACTGCTTATGAGAAATTTTTCATGGCACCAATTTGTTCCATAGGCTAAAAACCTTTTTTCACTCCATGTAAACACCGGAATCACTTTTGAAATTTACATTTTTTTAAATACGTACTTAAAACATTAAAACAACACAAATATTTTGTTTAAAAAATTAATAAACACTATTTTCACTTTTTCACCTTTTAAAATGCCTTTTTTTCATTAATTTGCAAATTTTATGTGTATCTGATTTAAGTTCTTAACGCCTGTCTTAGCAACTGACATTCTGTATGTCAAAATCCGGGGGCTTATGGGGAAAAGAGCAAAAGATATAAACATCACTATACCCGTCTATTTTTTTCTAATTGATTTAACGCAAAAGATATAAACATCACTATACCCGTCTATTTTTTTCTAATTGATTTTATTTCTGAGTGCTTCTGTCAGTTTGGGGGCTTATGGATGAGCGAGCGACTATACCTTTTTGGTGCCATCGGTTTGTATGGGAATAATTGCTGATGAGCAGTCCATTATTATATGTCAGTGCCCTACACGGAATATCTATGTGTGCACAACCCGAGCGCGGATAACAAAGAGATTTGTCTATATCAGACCCAAAGAAGAAGAAGATAAGAAGAAACATTTGTGAATGGGTTAGTTTTCACGCCAAAAATTTCTGTTCAAAAAGTTGCAACTACTTTCTCTCTTCCTTTTGCCCCTCTGTCCGGGAAACCGGTTTTTTAGTCTTGACGTTACGATCCGTGTATGCCACCCCAATAAGATCTATTCCCATATCCAATGACAGGAACAAATTCGTAGAGTGCATTGCCGCGACATTAATGCAATTTCGATTCATAATTATCTAACTCTGGTTTCAATTTTTATCCGGCGACATCGCAAAACATATTTCTTGGAGATCACCAAAAAATTACCTTGGCTCCGTGCATTCATAATGCAAAGCCAGAACACCCGAATGTTCAGATTTCCCCCTCCAACGATCGTGTCGTGCACTGCGATCAGTGCAATTTAGGTAGTGTTGACTGTTGCCCGGGGAGGTTGTGTTGCTTGCGACTGCGGGGAGCTGTCGGTTTATGAATGAAAACGCTCAATTCAAAGGAATTTTTTTCAGCATTTTTTTTAAATTATTTTAAATTTAGAAATGAGAAATATTTCGCTTAATTAAAGTAAAATTATGCTTATTATGTTGAATAAACTGCCTTTGTTGAGCAGGGGCTTTACATGTATTTTAAAGCTCTGCCTGGTACAAATTATTGGTTAGTGTCTTATACATGGAGAAAAATGCTAAAAACCGTTAAAAATCGCGTCTTTTTCGTTTATTTTTTGCTTTTTATTGATGCGACCTAGAAACTTTTTACTTGGCTAAAATGTTGCTTTTGACAATCTGAAAACTCCTATTTTTTTGGCTTGAAATTTTGCAAAATATGGGTGAAATTTCGATATTTGTAAAAAAGGCGTTTTCGTAAAATCCTTCGTCTACAGCTCCTCGCCCTCGTAGGACATTTTTTCGAAGTTCTCTTTCTTCGTTAAGAGTTGTCATCGAAGGAAAGATTGGAGCTGAAAAATGCACAATAACTGTAGACACTGGTGTTTCAAAATCTGTTATCCGGGCTGACATGGTCGGCAATAAATGGCTGAAAGACGCACGCCAATACAGACTGAAAACTGCAACAGGAGAGCCAGTACGATTACACGGGGAAATTATGTTGGATGTGGTTCTTGCTAACATTGGATTTTCACATTCGTTCCTGGTAGCTGATATAACAGACGAGTGTATTCTCGGTCTGGACTTTATGAAAGCACATAAAATTCTACTGGACATTGGAGAGGAAATACTGAGAAATGACAACAAGGAGATTCCAATGGCCACAGGATCCACTTGTTATTCGCAGCTTAAAGTCGTCGCGCGTGAAGATACCGTGCTTCCTCCGTGTGCTGAGAAATTGGTACGAGCGATAGTCGATGGTGATCCCGGGAGCTACCGATTTTACCTTATAGAACCAGAAAAAACGGAACAAAGCAAAAATATAGCAATTGGAAAATGTCTGGTGAGCATCGACGACAAGAAGGAGGTATTCGTGAGAGTGCTAAATACTAACGAACGAGAAGTACGATTGAAGAAGGATACGGTTTTGGGAAAAGGAGAACCGGCAGAACAGATTACATTAGTGGAGTGCGCTAACATCGAAACGGTTCCAAAACCAAAGCCAAAGGCCACGAAATTAGTAAACGCAGTGCTCTCAACTAATTGTCTTGAACAAAAACAGTATCTCCAGGCAAGGAAATTAGTAGAGGATTTCAGTGATATCTTCGCCATGAGAGATGATGACTTTGGGAAAACGGACATCGTTCAACACAGGTTCGACACCAAAGATTCCCAGCCAATTAAACAACCGCCGAGAAGACTACCACTAGCCAAGCGGGAAGAGGCAGCCGGTATGATTGAAGATATGAGAAGACAAGGCCTTATAGAGGAGTCGAAAAGTCCTTGGATGTCTCCCGTGGTTCTAGTCAGAAAGAAAGATGGCAGTACAAAGTTTTGCGTGGATTATCGGCGGTTAAATGACATCACTAAAAAGGACAGCTACCCATTACCTCGTATCGATGACACACTGGATACTCTCTCTGGAGCTAAATGGTTTTCTACCTTGGATCTTGAGCGGCTACTGGCAAGTCGAAATTCACCCGGAGGACCGAGAAAAGACAGTCTTCTCTGTAGGAAACGGCCTGTGGCAGTTTACAGTCATGCCGTTTGGACTGTGTAATGCTCCAGCTACATTCGAACGACTGATGGAATGCGAGGACTGACATGGAAGACTTGTCTGGTTTATTTGTTGGACGATATCATCGTCGTTGGAAAAAGTTTCGAGGAACATCTGGGCAATCTACGAGAGGTTTTCCAAAAGTTGAGAACAGCCCAACTGAAACTCAGTCCTAAAAAGAGCGACCAAGTCAACTATCTCGGACATGTGGTTTCATCCAATGGAGTTCAAACAGATCCTGAGAAAATAACAGCGGTTAAGAATTGGCCCACACCGAAGGATAAACATGAACTTCGAAGTTTTTGGGACTTGCCACCTATTATAGGAATTTTGCCGACAAGGCTAAGGAATTACATAAACTGACAGAAAAAGGAAAACCATTTATCTGGACAGAAAAGTGCGAGGAAAGATTAACACACTAAAACGAGGACTTTGCCAAGCACCAATACTCACATACCCGAAGCCAGGCGAAAGATTCATATTGGACACAGACGCGAGTAATGTCGGGATTGGTGCAGTTCTATCACAAAACTTCGACGGACAGGAAAAGGTCATAGCTTATTACAGTAGAGCGCTGTCGAAATCGGAGCGGAATTACTGTGTCACAAGACGGGAACTATTGGCAATCGTGGACTCAACTAAACACTTCCACAAGTATCTCTATGGGCAAAACTTCATCCTTCGAACGGATCATGCAGCATTAAAATGGCTGATGCAATTCAAAAACCCTGAAGGACAAATGGCAAGATGGATAGAGAGACTTCAGTCCTACGACTTCAATATAGATCACAGAAAGGGAAGAAACCATGGAAATGCAGATGCACTCTCCCGGCGACCATGCGTACCAGACTGTAAACATTGTGGACGTATCGAGGAAAAGTGTCAAAGGACGACAGTCGAGCCAACGACAGGATGGGATGACCAGGGACTCCGAGACGCCCAACGCGACGACCCGGATATTTCTTCAATTCTGACATGGAAGGAATACGAGGAAAAGCCTGAATGGAAGGACATTGCTGAGAGGAACGAGACCCTGAAGAGCTTTTGGGCCCAATGGGATTCGTTGTACATTGAGCGAGGAGTATTAAAGCGCAAATGGGAAATCGCTGACGGTACCTCTCATCGAATGCAGGTATTAGTCCCTCGCGTTAGAATAAGGGATATTCTCGAGGAGTGTCATAACGGCGCATCAGGAGGACATCTGGGAGTCAATAAAACTTTGGCAAAAATAAGAGATAGATTCTATTGGCTTCACATGCGAGACGATGTTGCAGACTGGTGCCGTAAATGCACAACTTGTGCCAGCAGCAAGGGCCCTCGGGTAAGAACAAAAGGAGAAATGCAGCAATACAACGTGGGAGCCCCATTTGAAAGAATCGCAATCGATGTGGCGGGACCTTTTCCGGTGTCAGACCGAGGAAATCGATACATTTTGGTGGTCATGGACTACTTCAGTAAGTGGCCCGAAGCATGTGCCATTCCAAATCAGGAAGCAATCACTGTTGCAGAGGAATTAGTGAACAATTGGATCTGCAGATTTGGTGTTCCTCATGAGCTTCACTCTGACCAAGGGAGAAACTTTGAATCTCAAGTTTTTCAAGAAGTATGTAAGATACTTGGAGTGAAGAAGACCAGGAGACGCCCTTCATCCCCAGTCCGATGGAATGGTAGAGCGATTCAACAGGACAATGCTAGAACACCTAAGGAAAGTTGTTAGCGAGCACCAGCGTGACTGGGACAGTTACATCCCTATATTTCTAATGGCATATCGAACAGCGGTTCATAATTCCACAGGACAAACCCCTTGTAGTGTGATTTTTGGAAGACAAATCCGACTGCCAAGCGACTTGAAATTTGGGACACCTGTTGAAAGCAACGAGTCTACTGGCGGTTATACAGGTGAACTTCGTGATCGACTCGCAGATATCCATCAGCTTGCAAGGAAGAATCTTAAGATAGCCATGACAGGATGAAAGCTAGGTACGACCTCCGAGCAAACTGTAGCGGATACCAGGAAGGTGACCTCGTTTGGCTGTTCAATCCTCGACGACGAAAGGGCAAGTCTCCGAAACTTCAGCGCCAGTGGGAGGGGCCCTATAAAATCCTAACACGGATCAACGACGTTGTCTACAGGATTCAACAAGGGCCCAAAGCCAAGAAGAAGATTGTGCACATAGACAGGCTGTGCCCATATCATCAGCCGGATCCAGGATGGACAACTGTTCGGGACGAACAGTCCTAAGAAGGGGGCAATGTGATGATTTATGCGCCATCTGTTTGTCAAAAAGCATAACCAACGATTGTCGGTAACAACTCTGATTGATGTCTGAACTAATGACTTATGTACTAAACTAAAATTGGAACGCGCGATAAGTGAAGACAACTTCAAGCTTCTGGACGAAAAGAAAAGAACATACCACTGGGCTCGAGAAGGTTCCAGAAGCTGAAAAAGTCAGTTTTGATTGGAAAGGCGATAAAAGTGTTCTAAAGTGAAAACAGTGAAAATTGGTGATTTAAAAGTGAACTATAAAGCGATAGATAGAGTTTAATGGTGCGAGTTATTAAATTTAAAGTGATTATAGTGAACTGTAAGAATTGTGTTTGTAATTAAATTGTGTTTCGCTTGTAATAAATAAATTATTGTGTGGATAATTAAAAAGTGTATTCTTTAATTAATCCTACGAATCCGTTAAGCAGTAAAAACGTAACAATATAAACTAGCTATGACCCGGGGCACCTATGCTGCACCCATAAGCCAATAGTAGTAATCAGGTGAAGCATTTTAATATACCGTAAGGGAGTTTGGAAAAGGCAATTTTTTTGTATTTTTGATTCCAAATAACAAAATGTGAAACTATTAGGGATTTGACATGTTGATCGCGACAATAAAAACCATCCATTGTAATATCATTTGTCGAGATATGAATTTTCATACACAGATGCAGTGTCGCAATGAACTGCTTATTTTCTGTATTTTGGATAGTTAGGACCCGGTGCGCCTCGAGAACAATAAAAGTAAATTGAAAAATGAAAGAAATTTTTTATAGTTGGAAAAAGCCATGCCAAAAAACCAACTTTTATTATCATTTATATAATGTATGACCAAATTACCTATTTATTCTCTAAAAACCACGAACGCACGAAATAAACCCAACACTTCAAAATACAACATGCAACTCTTCAACAACTTTTCATATACCAGATCAACCAAAAACAAATTATTCCTATAAAAGTGTGAGATATTAGATTCAATATACATTTATATAATGTATGACCAAATTACCTATTTATTCTCTAAAAAGAATATAAACTTTTATTAAATAGTAGTTTAGAGTCGAAAAATAATGAAATAAAAAACTTGTCTTTCTTGCGGTGGAGTTTTTTGTATATAAAATTGAAAAACTCAAATTTTAAATAATAGTGCATAATAGTACAACTCTTAACGAAGAGAGCTTCGAAAAAATGTCCTACGAGGTCGAGGAGCTGTAGACGAAGGATTTTACGAAAACGCCTTTTTTTACAAATATCGAAATTTCACCCATATTTTGCAAAATTTCAAGCCAAAAAAAATGAGTTTTCAGATTGCCACAAGCAACATTTTTACCAAGTAAAAAGTTTCTAGGTCGCATCAATAAAAAGCAAAAAATAAATGAAAAAGACGCGATTTTTAACGGTTTTTAGCATTTTTCTCCATGTATAAGACACTAACCAATATTTTGTACCACATCATTTGAAAGATAATTTTAATATACCTATAACTTTCTCATTTAACTTTTCGGATCTGAGCTCAACTTTTTGTTTTATTGGCGAAAACCCGTTTTTTTGTCTTTTGCGAATTTTGTAGGTTAAGTTCGCCAATGCAGTTCCGTAAAAAAAACATGCTATCTTTCTTCAAATGAAGTGTTCTACACGCCCATATTTTTTTTCCTGCCTTCAATTGTCTGGAGAATTTCCGTAGATTGATTGGACTAAAATGGAACAAGTGGTTTCCTGATGATATTTCGAATGCATTTTCCTTATATTCTGCTGAAGCTAAAGCATATCAACTGCTCCGCTCACGTGGATATCCTTTGCTAGCAGTTTCAACCTTGAAGAAATAGGCTGCCAAGCTGAAGGTTTATGAACTTGCTTGTTAAATCTACTTAAGACCTGCGAATATAATGAAAAAAAGAGTATGTATCTTATCTTTTGATGAAATGAAAGTAAGATCGGTGTATGAATATAACAGAACCAATGATAAAATTTTAAGGCCATTAAAATTTGTTCAAGTCGCAATGATTCGTGGACTTTACTGGAAGCAGATTATTTATTATAATTTTGACTGCGCCATGACAGCTACTACAATTTCAAACATCATCTCTCTCCTCGCTTACAACTATTAATTAGGACATGAGTCCAACAAAAATGGGACTTTGGAGAGAGCTTGAAATAACCCCTGAAACATCTTTCTATCCCATAGTCAAAAAGTCTGCTTTTGCAGATCCTCCCCATTTAATCAAGCTGATAAGAAATCATTTTCTTGACGCAGGTTTCATTCTGGATCAAAAAATTATAAATTTTAAGTCAATAGTGGATGTTTGAATTACTGCATTTAAACCCAAAGATAATAGAGGCACGAGTAACAGGTTTTTTTTTTGACGTGACAACGTCTATTAAAACGATGAACGCCGGCTGCATGCACGAAAAATGATGACTCATTGTCCCGTTATGTACCGTTATCTCCCGAAGTAATTTTAAAAAATTGATCGTAGTAATCTTAAAAATTTGATTAAAATTGTCAATATTAATTAGATTAAATTATTGTCAAATTGTCAACAATAAGCAAAGCAAGCCAAACACTCTGTCTCCTAACTGGGTGCCGGTGTATAAGAAAATAGTGAACATTACACTGACGAAAACCGTGAAATGCAAACGAAAACAGTTTCCTTGCGTTCCTGCTTGTGCTATTACCATTCACAAGTCGCAAGGTGGGACGTTTACTGTTATTATCTATAATATAAAAATAAGTCGGGTTTTCCTTCCAGACGCTATAATTAGAGAACGCACGATCCGATTTCCACGCAAAGCAGGCGCTTGGTCCATAGCAGCCATCTCAAGAGGGCGGATTACCATTTTCTTTACAACCCCTCGACATGGATATCAAATGAAAGGTTATGGTAAGTAGAACACCAAAAGCAATATAGTATACTCAATATATCGTTTGGTCCATGGCAGTCATCACAAGAGAGCAGATGACCATTTTCTTCACAACCCATTCGAAATGGGTATCCAATGAAAGAGTATGATAAGTAGAACAATATAAGCAATATAGTATACTCAATATGTCGCTTGGTCCATAGCGGCCACCTCAAGAATGCGGATTACCATTTTCTTCACAACACCTTCGACATGGATATCGAATGAAAGAGTATGATAAGTAGAACACCATAGGCAATAAAGTATACTCAATATATAGTTTGGTCCATGGCGATCATCTCAAGCGGGCGGATTACCATTTTCTTCACAACCCCTTCGAGATGGGTATCAAATGAGAGAGTATGATAAGTAGAACACATAAGCAATATAGTATACTCAATATATATCGTTTGGTCCATAGCGGCCATCTCCAGAGGTTGGATTACCGATATTTTCACACCTCTCGATATGGATTTCAAATGAAAGGGTATGATAAGTAGAACACCATAAGCAATATAGTATACTCAATATATCGTTTGGTCCATGGCGGTCATCTCAAGAGGGAAGATGATCATTTTCTTCACTCCCCCCTCGACATTGGTATCAAATGAAAGGGCATTATAAGAAGAATGCCATAGACTGAAATAATTACCGGGATTTTTGTAATGAAATGCTTTTGTAATTTATTAGTATGTAGTAACAATAAGAAGTTTATTACACCAAATTTAATCAAACTTTACAAAAAGGGAAAGTTAAGAACTTTATTGAACAAATTTACTAAAACTTTATATAAAAAAACGAAAGTTAATAATTGTTGATAATAGACGCGGCGCGGCGCTAATCCTCCGGCGGTGATAATTTTGAGTTCCAGACTGGTTGTTGTCTCTTTTATTTTTCTGAATGCATCGCACGCGCACCTCAATCCGCGATCGCGCAAAATTGCCGAATTGCCCTTTTTGTCATAATTAAGGTAATTTAGGCGATCAGCAATTGTGCACGCGCAATTGATTATTGCAATCGATTTGCAATTCGAAATGAGGGCGATCGATGCACTCTTAGTAGAAAATCCAAATTATGTTTCCGGTGTCAGGTAGCGAAACATAGACCATGTCTTTAGATTCATGGCGGCCATCTCAAGAGGGCGGATTGCGATTTTCTTCACAACACCCGAGACATGGGTATCAAATGAAAGGCTATGAAAAGTAGAACACCATAAGCAATATAGTATACTCAATTTATAATTTGGTCCATGGCGGCCATCTCAAAAGGGCGGTTTACCATTTTCTTCACAACTCCTTCTAGATGGGTATCAAATGAGAGAGTATGATAAGTAGAACACCATATGCAATATAGTATACTCAATATATCGTTTGGTCCATAGCGGCCATCTCAAGAGTGCGGATTAATATTTTCTTCACAACCCCTTCGACATGGGTATCAAATGAAAGAGTATGATAAGTAGAACACCATAGGCAATATAGTATACTCAATATATCATTTGGTCCATGGCGGTCATCTCCCGAAATCAATTTTCCCAGATTTGTTCTTTTTTCACTATAGCTTTTTCCTATCGCAGACTGTGTCCTCATAATCTTATTTTATTGAAAGGCGTTGCAACGCACGCGGGTTTTTGCTAGTTTAATATAAATGATTCAAGTTTATTCATAAAAGTATGCAATCATTTCATCAATGTTTTCTCATGACGTTGTCACGTTAAACTATCGTCCGTAAACCCTCTTTACAGACAACAATTTTTTTTGTTATAATTTTCTGAGCATGACACGAGATCTACATCAGCTTCAACAGAAAGTAGTCCAGCAGGCTCAAGGCTAAATCCGACTAAAACTAAAGAAATGCGGATAAATGCAAACACCATTGAACGGACAGCGCTGAATAACCGTGACGTGGAACTGGTAGATAAATTCTGCTACATCGATAGCATTATTACCGAAAATGGTGGGGCGGAAGATATGCATGTCTGTTCCGCATATGGAGATCAACGGATATCTCAAATAACACCAAATTGCGGGGGGCAAAACCGAACCGTCACCTCCTCGTGGTGCCCCCTGGATAACCAACTAACGACGGTAGTAGGGAGCAGACCCTTAAAAGCCTACCAAGCCAAGATGTAAATGTCATCGTGTCGAGGGCTGCGTGGCAGTGGGTAGTGGTGCACTGTCTCTAACGATCTCCTCTGGGCACCGGGCGCACCCAGTTGTATATAGCCTTATCCTAATAAGGAGGCTCTGTTAGGATGGACCTTCCCTTTCCTGCCATACTCGTGGGACTCTTTATGGACCAAAAAATCTCAAAAAAACCAGACGAAGAAAGAGGTTGTGAGTCTGATGCAATAAGTATCAGCTCAGAGCTGGAGAGGGAACTCCTTGGAGGTACCTCGTCTAGCACAGAAGCTTCGGCTTCTCAATCAACAACACTGGCCCAGGCAGCTGGTGACAATGTTGTTGAAGAAATAACGGCCAAGGTTGTCGGTATGACCGTGCAACCTAGCAAGAAAAAATCCGGTGCTGCCAAGAGGAAGAGGGCCAAGGCAAGGAAGGCTGCAGAGGAATTGGGGAGCTCCACGGAGCACACCCGAGTCCCACATGCGGAACTTCCTTCCCAACAAACCCAAGGCAGGACAGCGGTCAGGACGGGGGGCTCCAAGGAGCAGACCTGGACGACCGCTGGACTGCCAGAAGTTTCTGGACCCGAGAAATTGGTAGCACAAACTCCTACAACTTCTAGGGGGCTATGTCCTATGCTGGATCCAACTGACGCACTGCCAAAACGGCAGCGGTCTGAGGATTCTCCGGCTGGGCAGGGACCCCAGAAGAAGAAAAAAAAGGGGGAGTCTCTAGGACCCTCATATCGGGATAAGCTAGCTGGGATCACCATGGCAGTGGTCCTGGACAACTATCCCGAGGGCAAATTGACAGAGGAGCAATCATCCTCCGTCTGCGATGCCATCCTGTGTGAGGTAGACAAAGGTCGTAAAGGCGATTGTCCACCTCAGTTTTTGGGTGCAAGGGCGGCAGGGGGTCTTATCAAGATCACCTGTGCCAACGAACCCACCAGCCAATGGTTGACAAATGCTGTCGCCAGGCTTCAGTTGTGGGAAGGGGCCAACCTCAGAGTAATTGAGGAAAAGGACCTTCCCAAATATAAGCGAATCACGTTTTGGGTTCCTAACGATGTTAGGGAACCGGAGCAGGTGCTCTGCAGGCTGGAATTACAGAACCAGCCAATTGAGGTGAACTCTTGGCAAGTGATGGGCAGGAAGGTGGACCAGAACGGTCAAACTCTTGCCCTTAGCATTGACGAGCGGGCGCTCACGCAGCTGAAAGAGCAGGGCATGTCCCTATTCTACGGCTTCGGACGAATTAGAGTCAAGGAGATTGGCTCAAAAAAGGAGACTCCTGCTGGCTCACAGCAGCGGGAACAGCCTCAGGATGCGGGTGGTACAGTGCAACCTGCAACACAGTAGGGCTGCCTCGGCAGTCCTTTGCAGGGTGCTGGCCACCCAAGCTATCGACGTGGCTCTTGTACAGGAGCCATGGGTAAATAACGGTGCTATACAGGGCTTGCGGGCAACCGGCTACAGCATTGCATGCAGTGATGTGGACGGGGACCCTCGGACCTGTGTAGTTTACAATAAAAACACCAACTGCTTTCCTCTCACAGATAAATCGTCGAGAGACCTGGCAGTGGTGATGATACAGATTAACAGGGGGGGCAGCAAGAGCATGATTACCTTATGTTCGGCATACCTCCCCTATGACTCCAGAGACCCACCACCGTCCAAAGAACTTAAGGATATCGTGGGTCACTCTAACAGGAGCGGTCTGCAGATCATCATAGGATGTGATGCGAACGCCCATAATGATGCCTGGGGTAGCAGTGGAGTGAACAAAAGGGGCGAATACCTTTTTGATTACCTCTTAACTACTAACCTGGACATATTAAATCGCGGCACGGATCCTACCTTCGACAACGGTAGGAGACGTGAGGTTATAGACATCACGCTAGCTACTCAACAAGTTGCCACTTACGTGAGTGACTGGCGGGTCTCAGATGAGCCATCGTGCTCAGACCACAGACACATTTACTTTATGGTGGGTGAGTCTTTGGAAAATGTGAGTACATACAGGAATCCTAGATATACGAACTGGACAGACTTTCGGGCCGAACTCAGTAGCATATTCAAGGGTTCCATGCACTCAATCAAATCTACGATGGATGTAGAACTATCCGCGGACTTCTTTACGGAGGCGGTTACTGCTGCTTACAGCAATAACTGCCCTGTTCTGATGAGGACGCGTAATAGGAAAACTCCATGGTGGAATAACGAGCTCTCCAAGTTAAGATCCGCTACGAGGAAACTGTTCAACGCAGCTAAGAAGAGCGGCAACTGGGAGAGTTATAAAACCTCGCTAACCAGCTATAACAGGGCAATCAGACGAGCAAAAAGAAACAGCTGGAGGAATTTTTGCAAGAGTGTCGAAGACATTCGAGACTCAGCAAAAATCTATAAAGCTTTATCAAAGGGCTTGTCGGTAGATCTTGGATCCATCAGGAGAACCGATGGCTCTTTCACACAGTCTAGGGAAGAAACCTTGATAACATTGCTCCAGGCACATTTCCCAGGCACAACCATTTATTCAAAAGAGAACATAACTTCTGCTGGGCAGCGTATAGGCCAACTTTCTAAAGTGCCCAAAGCCGCCTGGACAGAAGCAAATACCTTGTTCAACCATGAAGCTATCAGGGAGGCGATTAGATCGTTCAAACCATACAAGTCGCCTGGAGCAGACGGAATCTATCCCATTCTGCTACAGGAGGGCTGCGACCTAGTCACTCCCTTATTATGCAAATTATTTAGGGCTTCCTTCGCACACGGCTACATCCCATCCGTCTGGAGGAACGTCAACATAACATTTATACCTAAGCCAGGGCGTTCGGATTACACCCTGACTAAATCTTTCAGGCCGATAAGTCTCTCGTCTTTTGCCTTGAAGACAATGGAGAAAATTGTCGACCGGGCGATAAGGGAAACTTATCTTCAAAGCCAACCACTAAGCTCCTATCAGCATGCGTACCAGGCGGGCAAGTCTACTGAGACAGCACTGCACAATCTGGTGCTCAGGCTTGAAGAGGCAGCTCTAAACAAAGGAGCTGCGCTGACGGCCTTCCTCGATATCGAGGGAGCCTTTGACAACACATCCTTTGATACTATAGCTAGGGCTCTAAGTAGATACAGTCTAAGCAGCACTTTCTGCAACTGGATTGACTCTATGCTGAGAACTCGCAAACTAATTGTTTCTCATGTTGAGGGGTCTCTGGAGGGCACTATAGCAAGAGGCTGCCCGCAGGGAGGAGTTTTATCTCCACTTCTCTGGTGCCTTGTTGTAGATGAACTCCTCGAGCTGCTCAACGGTCGAAACATTTTCGCCCAAGGTTACGCTGACGATGTCGTCATAGTAATTACAGGTGAATCTGAAGACGCCATGTCAAGGCGCCTGCAGCAGGCACTTGATCTGGTCTCTAGCTGGTGCGAGAGTGTAGGTCTAAAAGTCAATCCCGACAAAACGATCCTAGTTCCTTTCACCAGGAAACGATCACTACCGGGAATTTGGGAACCTACATTCGCGGGCAGAACTATAGGCTTTTCTCAACAAGCCAAATATTTAGGAGTGACGCTAGATGCCAAGCTCAATTGGAAACAGCATATGGACACTGTGATGTGTAGAACGCGCAGATCCCTGTGGGCTTGCCGCAGAGCTTGTGGTTCCACCTGGGGTTTGCAACCGAAAACCATGTACTGGATATACACCACCATCATAAGACCCATGGTAACTTATGGAGCTTTAGTTTGGTGGCACAGAACGAAGCTTAAGGGTTCCATAACCTTTTTAAGCAAAATTCAAAGAATGGCTTGCCTCTCCATCACTGGGGCCATCCGCACTTCCCCAACGGCAGCGCTGGAGACTCTCCTCAATTTGGTACCCCTCCACCTTGAGGTAGAGAAATCCGCCATAAACGCGGCGCTGCGGCTGAAAGCGAATGGTTACTTGGGCGCTGGTCTTGGGCGAGGACATTCTATAATAATCAACATCATAGAAGAGATTCCGGAAGCGAAGATGCTATCGGACGGCATGCCCTATAAAATCTCAAAATTTAAGCAACCTTCTGTACATATACAGGAAAGGCTTACCTGGACTTTTCCTAAAGTTTTGCCGGGCGGGCTAGTATGGTACACGGATGGCTCTAAAACGGAGACAGGTGTAGGCGCAGGAATCTGGAGTGAAAGTCCCAGATTCAGCAAGGCTATAAGTCTAGGCACTCTGGCAACTGTCTTTCAAGCAGAGGTGTACGCTATTCTGGCATGCACTTATGAGAACTTAAGAAGGGCCTACCAAAATAAACGGATTTTTATCTTCTCTGATAGCCAAGCGGCAATTAGAGCGATAAGGTCCCGTAGGACCAAGTCGAAATTAGTTTGGGACTGCCAACGTGCTCTTCATGAGTTGGGCGTTCTGTTATATTCTTGGCCGCCCGTGCTTTCCAGAAAGGAGAAGAGGGGCCAAGGAGTCTGCGGGTCAGAGTACCTGTAAAAGAATTTCTCACTCCCGGCGTCTCGTCGCACGGTATATTTATTTAAACAATGAAACTTTTAAACTTCAATGAAACTTCTAAACTTTATTTTCTCATAACACTTCCAACAAATTACTTTTAACTTTCAACAAATTACTTTTAACATATTTTATACTTTCTTCCCTTTTTTTTAAGCGAGTTTTATTTTTAGGAACCTACTGTTCCTGGAGGAGATCTGACCCGGACTGATTTTCGATTGCAGAAAGTCTCCAGATCTTAGCTCTGGATTTCGCGCAGATTGCTTAGTCAGCAATTTTGCTCTTGGCGTCGGCGTGGTCAAGATAACGCTTGGGCCAAGGGCGCAAAAGCTTTACGTGTAAAAATGCTTAATTATCATCTTGGGGATCGGGTGTCATACATTGTTGCAAAGAAAACGTTTGAAACAATATGTGTAGCGCTTTGGTATCATTACCTAGGCGCGATTAAAGTTTTGTTTATACTAGAATGTTTGGCTATATTTTTATGAAGCTCGGGTATCATAGAGAAGAATATTCGTGCGAACGAATATTTATCTTATGAAGCCGTTAAAATGATTAGTTTGCATTTTAGCAAACTAAATTTGTTGGTTGTGCTACAAAGTAGCAAAATGTATTTCCAAAAGGAAAATACAAAGTTGTGATGGTCAACTATGTTGGCCAATCATAACAGTTCTCAATCAAATTACACTTGTCTGGGTCCCAGGTCACCGGGGCTTCGAAGGCAATGAAAGTGCGGATGCCCTGGCTAAACAGGGCTCTGATTTAGAATTCATTGGTCCAGAGCCGGCTATTGGGGCACCGTCCAGCTTGCTGCAAAAGGCCCTGGCCGATCGGACCTTAATGAAACATAGGGTGTCTTCGAAAATGCATCACTGCGGTATTACTGCAATATTCAGCAATTTGAACTCTGTGGCTGAATATTGCAGTGATACCGCAGTGATGCATTTTCGAAGACACCCATACTGAACGCTGGAGGTCCGCGCCTGGACTGGCCAACTCTAAGCGGTTCCTTCCAGGGCCGTCCCCTAAGACGGCCAAGGAATTATTACGGCGCAGCAGGAGCGATGTTAGGACACTTGTTGGCCTAATTACCGGACACTGTGCCCTAAATTACCACTTATGGAAGATAGGAAGGGCAGAGGACCCTACATGTAGGCTTTGCCTAGAAGAGGATGAGTCTGCCCTCCATGTTCTCTGTGAGTGCCCTGCAATAGCGAGGAGCAGGGTCTCTCTGTTCGGGAAGTCCCTGCTCGAACACTCAAGTCTAAGCGACAAACCATTAGGCAGACTGCTGAACTTGTTCAGGCGGTCTGGCCTACAAATATGAGGTGTAGGGGTTGTAGTACAATAGGCCAACTAAATGGCCGCAGTACCTTTGGACCTAATACCTCACACAGGAAAAAAAAAAAACACCAAATTGCGGCTGTTCAACTCCAACGTTAAGGCAGTGCTTTTGTACGGTTGCGAAACATGGAAAGTCACCCAATTCATCACAGGGCGCCTGCAAGTCTTCATCAACAGATGCCTGCGTCGTATCCTAAAAATCCGCTGGCAAGATAGAATTTCAAACGAAGAACTATGGCGCCGTGCCGGCCAAGAAAGGATAGACGACCAAATCAGGCGAAGGGAATGGGAATTGGGTTGCGACGCGAAACCGATAATCTAGCCATAAAGGCCCTTGACTGGAATCCGCAAGGATCACGTCGAGTAGGAAGACCTAGAACAACGTGGAGGAGAACCCTACTAGAAGAAGCCGCAACAACTGGGTGATCCTGGGGCCGGTTCACGTAACTCGACAACGAAAATTGTTTTTCGTTTCGCGTTCACGTAGCTCGAAAAAATTGCAAATTTTCGTTTGTTGACTCGAAAGCTCTTATGTTATCGAACACTTGTATTATTAAGATTAATTTTCCAATTTAAAAGTAGACTTTTATAGGTTTTTATATACGTATATTAATTTTAAAAATTTAATTGAGTTGATGCCAATAAATTGTATAATTTTACAGCGGTTTTTGTAAAGAAAATCGTGTTTCAGTAATGTGGTTTCCTTAAATTTTCTTTCGAGCTACGTGAACGCTCAATTTTTTCGAGACAATTTTTTTCGTATTCAAATTCGTTTCGAACGATTGTCGTCGTTCGAACTACTTGAACCGGCCCCTGGTCGGAGCTAAGTGCTGTCGCGCAAAACAGAGTCCGCTGGAGGGCAATTGTTTCCGCCCTATGTCACATGAGGGATTAAAGGAGTTTAAAGAAGAAGAAGAAACGTTTTTTAGAAGTCGAAACGTTCATATACGAAAACAGTTTGTTAGAAACTATAAGATCCATTTTATTTTATTATCTTAATCTCAGGTAGCAAAATATTATTTTCCTTTCCAAAAATTCGATATAAAAAAGCTCACCCCTAAATTATTGCGCATATTCGGCCCTGTGCCGAATGTCGAGTCGTGATTTGTAACAAGTTTTTTGAGTTGAATAAAGTGACGTTTTAATCGAATTACGATTTTCAGCATAGTGGCCTCGCAAGCATGAAACTCCCAGGAAAACTTTTGGTAGCCCAAAAACTGAAAAATTCACTAAAAATTCCCTGTTCTTTGACCTTTCTTGTTAAATATCTCTTAACGAAGGCTTCTAGGCGAAAAATTTGTTGAGTATGTTTTGTTCGTTATTGCATTTACTAAAAACTTACCCATTTTTGAAATTTCAATTTTTGCATTGCACAATAGCAGAAAACCGCGAAAAAAAGTACCTCACTTTAAAGTTATCACAAGGAAAGGAGAGACCATTATCTTCCAATTTAATTTTGTAATTAAATAGTTAATGGCATGATTAGCTTATATCCAAAACCCGATCACGGTCGTTTATACAGTTTTTGCATAATGCACTTTGCAATTAAGTGAATTTAAAAAGTTAAATTTGTTACTGCGCCAAAAGAAAAACTCCCATGTTGGTCCTGATTTTTTTTCGTATGCTCTAAGACTCTCTTTACAATATCCAATCATTAAAATTTTGGTTTTTAAATTTTTTTTATGGTTTTTAATTTTTTTAAGATTTTCTACAAGGCGTTTTTTTCCACAAAAATTGCTAACTCGGCGACGCCAGGAATGCTAGGCGCGTTTCAAATTCGCTCGGAAAAGGACTCAGTTTCTATTGAGCACAACTTTCAATAAAATATTGTTAAACATAATTTTTTAAACTAAAAAAATTACCGATTTTTGTTTGAATTTTTTGTTGTTACTAGCTGGGACGCGGGGCGGTTCGCTACCCATATTTAAAAAAAAAACATCTAAATTGGTGCAATAGAAACTGAGTCCTTTTTCGAGCGAATTTGAAACGCGTCGCATTCCTATCGTGCGTCGCCGAGTTAGCAATTTTTGTGGAAAAAACGCTTTAGTTGCAGTTTTTTGCCAAACATCTTAAAAAAATTAAAAACCATAAAAAATTTTTTTTAAAAACCAGAATTTTAATGATTGGAGAGTCTTAGAGCATACGTAAAAATATCAGGACCTTTTGGCGCAGTAACAAATTTAACGAACAAAACATACTCAACAAATTTTTCGCCTAGAAGCCTTCGTTAAGAGATATTTAACAAGAAAGGTCAAAGAACAGGGAATTCTTAGTGAATTTTTCAATTTTTGGGCTACTAAAAGTTTTCCTGGGAGTTTCATGCTTGCGCACCCCCTAAATATTGTTGGGGATGTCATTTCGGACCGATTCCATCTAAAAAGTCCGTTACATCACGCAAAACCACTGGAAATGCTCCAGCGCCCGGACTAACAGCAGAAAAGAATTTGGAGAGAGTCGAGATGAGCCGCTCGCTCCGAAAGCAAACAAAAAGATCGGATGGGTATGACCATGCCCGGCTCTAGCGGTGCTGGCGCCCCGATGCAACTTTCTGTTAAGCGCCCTTTTTTGGAAATTATGTCAGAGAGAAAACTCAAATTTGACAGTAAAGTAAGTATTATTAAGGCCCTGTGCCAAAATAGCAATTCAAATGTCAATTTGTATGGAAAACTCATTTCAAGCTACTAATTTGATTTTCCGTTTTTGCACTTTGGAATATCGAAGTGCCCTGGGAAATGAGATAAATTCGAAAAGGTATGTTGGCAAACGGCCTAAATAGTTTTCTAAAAATTTTCCATTTAAAGGTTTATTTTTCTTGCTTTTATGGAAGCAAATTCATCCAATACATCATTAATTTGGATTTTGTCACAGATATTGCTTTCAATAGCAATCATTGACAGGCCAGCCAACTAATCTTTCCTGCGAAATGGTTGACCGTAAATAATTCTTAATTAATTTAACTCGGGAAAATGATCTTTCGCCATTGGCTACTGAAACTGGTAGAGCTAATAGTATTCTCAAAGCTACAACTATATTTGGAAATAAATCAAATAAATCATTTGAATAAATATACTGTAATATATTTAATGGATCAACTGTTTAGTTGAGTTATGGTGTCTTTAAATATACACAGCTTTCCAAGTTGTTTTCGATTTGTATGATAAAACATTTGTTTTCGATTGTGTTTTCGCCCAAAACGCGATTTTTTGACGAAAACGCTTGCTCTCGAGGCGATTTAAACGCGGTTTTTATTAATACCTTAATTTAAAATTATCTGATTTTCATTTTAATTTTCGAATTCGAAAATCGCCTACTCATTTAAAAGAAAAATTGAAAATTGAAAAAATTTTAATAAAGAAATTTAAAATTATCTGATTTTCAATTTTGGATTTTACCGCCCTTTAATTTTGGATTTTAGCGCCCTTTGTTCGTGTGGCGCCCCGATGCTTTGCATCTTCTGCTTCATCGGTTGAGCCGGCCCTGGGTATGACTTTGAGCCTCATAACCCTTGTTTTCGTTGTTCCGTCTGTATATTAAGAAGTCTGTGATTTTAGTCAATACTGGGAAGAACTAATTTTAAGTCTAATATATGTAGTTTCTTTTTTTGAAGGAAAAAAGGTAGACCAAAATTCAAGGAATTCATCGAATGACATCAAAAGCACATAAAAACGGCTACCAAAAAAAAAAAAACAAAACTTTTTGAATCCTTTATAATAATTTTTTCCTTATGTATTTACTTTTTTTAATTTTTATAATTTCTGAATTGGCATATCGTGTTTTAATATAACTTTCAGTATATATGACAAAGTTCAGCATAACTATGTCAATGTAAATATTCAGAAAACTACATAAATAATACTTAAAAACTAATAATGTTTTGTGTCAGTACACTCAAGCATAGTGGCTGGCTTATTTTAACTGGTTTTATAAATCGTTTCATTGCAAATTTTTACATGGAAAATAAAAAATCACACATATAAACTCTAAATTTACAAGATTCTACATAAATGGTAAAAATGTTTCTCATAATTTTTGAAAAACAAAAATAAAATTTAGCAAATTTTGACTTCGTCATTTCACTAAAATAAAGTAATGTATGTAGAAGACATAGGTTATTTCGGACTTAACGCATCCGATAATGATTTTGTTCGTGCATTTGTGATAATTCACCCTTAAATGAAACCTCAACTATAAAATCGAGATCGCGATTATTCCGTTCATTAGGCTTCATTTTGAAAGTTCCATAAATTTCTTCGCCTTTTTTAACAGTCATATAGTCATCAGAGTAAAAAACTGTTTGTTTCCAATGGGTATATGCTGCTTCTGGTGATGTACTAAATCCCAATCGTTTATGACATTTAGTAAACTCAATATTAAAGTAAGTTACTAGAGCCTGCACAAAGTCGTTCCTTTTAACAATTAAATGAAAATGCGTTGAAAATTCGAGATCTGATTTTTTAACAGTGTACAGGTCTACTTCCTTGATCATATATGATGTTGAAACTATTTGTTTTGGATCAACAACATCAACTAGTGGTTCTGTTATTGCCACTTTACGAATGCAGCTCATATCAAATCCATAAACATCGTCCCACCAGTTAATCTTTTCATCTTTATATTGTCTGTCCTCTATTGCTGTTATATAAAGTGTTCCTCTATCTGGAAACATCATACCATCAGGTTTAAGCCACTTATCACGTGCAAACAAGACTGTGTCAAGCATAGATTCATAAAACAAGCAATACCTACAAAAAAAAAATTGTTATTACTTTCTTATGAAAATTGTACAATAAGAATTTGTCAATTTAAAATAAATTTAAATATTATAAATAAATTAATATTAAATGAGAATTTTACTAATGCGGAGGGAGGAAGAAACACTTCCAAGTACTATTAGATAAACAAATCAGAATCGAAATTAGGTAATCCACTAAAAAATATTATAAATGCGAAAGTAACTCTGCCTGTCTGTCTGTTACGCTTTCACGCCTAAGCCGCTGCACCGATTTTGATGAAAGACGGAGACGGACATAGGCTACTTTTTGACGTGACAACGTCTATTAAAACGATGAACGCCGGCTGCATGCACGAAAAATGATGACTCATTGTCCCGTTATGTCCCGTTATCTCCCGAAGTAATTTTAAAAAATTGATCGTAGTAATCTTAAAAATTTGATTAAAATTGTCAATATTAATTAGATTAAATTATTGTTAAATTGTCAACAATAAGCAAAGCAAGCCAAACACTCTGTCTCCTAACTGGGTGCCGGTGTATAAGAAAATAGTGAACATTACACTGACGAAAACCGTGAAATGCAAACGAAAACAGTTTCCTTGCGTTCCTGCTTGTGCTATTACCATTCACAAGTCGCAAGGTGGGACGTTTACTGTTATTATCTATAATATAAAAATAAGTCGGGTTTTCCTTCCAGACGCTATAATTAGAGAACGCACGATCCGATTTCCACGCAAAGCAGGCGCTTGGTCCATAGCAGCCATCTCAAGAGGGCGGATTACCATTTTCTTTACAACCCCTCGACATGGATATCAAATGAAAGGTTATGGTAAGTAGAACACCAAAAGCAATATAGTATACTCAATATATCGTTTGGTCCATGGCAGTCATCACAAGAGAGCAGATGACCATTTTCTTCACAACCCATTCGAAATGGGTATCCAATGAAAGAGTATGATAAGTAGAACAATATAAGCAATATAGTATACTCAATTATGTCGCTTGGTCCATAGCGGCCACCTCAAGAATGCGGATTACCATTTTCTTCACAACACCTTCGACATGGATATCGAATGAAAGAGTATGATAAGTAGAACACCATAGGCAATAAAGTATACTCAATATATCGTTTGGTCCATGGCGATCATCTCAAGCGGGCGGATTACCATTTTCTTCACAACCCCTTCGAGATGGGTATCAAATGAGAGAGTATGATAAGTAGAACACATAAGCAATATAGTATACTCAATATATATCGTTTGGTCCATAGCGGCCATCTCCAGAGGTTGGATTACCGATATTTTCACACCTCTCGATATGGATTTCAAATGAAAGGGTATGATAAGTAGAACACCATAAGCAATATAGTATACTCAATATATCGTTTGGTCCATGGCGGTCATCTCAAGAGGGAAGATGATCATTTTCTTCACTCCCCCCTCGACATTGGTATCAAATGAAAGGGCATTATAAGAAGAATGCCATAGACCATGTCTTTAGATTCATGGCGGCCATCTCAAGAGGGCGGATTGCGATTTTCTTCACAACACCCGAGACATGGGTATCAAATGAAAGGCTATGAAAAGTAGAACACCATAAGCAATATAGTATACTCAATTTATAATTTGGTCCATGGCGGCCATCTCAAAAGGGCGGTTTACCATTTTCTTCACAACTCCTTCTAGATGGGTATCAAATGAGAGAGTATGATAAGTAGAACACCATATGCAATATAGTATACTCAATATATCGTTTGGTCCATAGCGGCCATCTCAAGAGTGCGGATTAATATTTTCTTCACAACCCCTTCGACATGGGTATCAAATGAAAGAGTATGATAAGTAGAACACCATAGGCAATATAGTATACTCAATATATCATTTGGTCCATGGCGGTCATCCCAGATTTGTTCTTTTTTCACTATAGCTTTTTCCTATCGCAGACTGTGTCCTCATAATCTTATTTTATTGAAAGGCGTTGCAACGCACGCGGGTTTTTGCTAGTTTAATATAAATGATTCAAGTTTATTCATAAAAGTATGCAATCATTTCATCAATGTTTTCTCATGACGTTGTCACGTTAAACTATCGTCCGTAAACCCTCTTTACAGACAACAATTTTTTTTTGGAGAAAAAAGGGTTGAAGGGGGTGAAATGGGGTTCAATAAGTTGTAAGGGAATTTTCTTTTCTATTGTATAAAAAGTAACTGATTGACAGACAACGCACAACCTAAACCGCTAGAGCTAAAGGGCTGAAATTTTGACAGTGCATCCGTAGCGATTTTTCGAAAATCATACCCTAAGGGGGTGAAATAGGGTCAACTCAAAACTCAACCGCTGAAATTTTGACAGTGCATCCCTTTAATGGCGTGGACATCCACTAAAATACGATTTTTCGAAATTCATCCCCTAAGGGGGTGAATTGGGGCTTTTCCAAACCGCTAAAGCTATAGGGCTGAAATTTTGACAGTGCATCCCTATAATGGGGTGGAAATCCACTATTAAAGCGATTTTTCGAAATTCATCCCCTAAGGGGGTGAATTGGGGTTTTTCCAAACCGCTAAAGCTATAGGGCTGAAATTTTGACAGTGTATCCCTATAATGGCGTGGAAATCCACTATTAAAGCGATTTTTCGAAATTCTTCCCCTAAGGGATGGAAATGGGGTTTAACTAAACCGCTGGAGCTATAGGGCTGAAATTTTGACAGTGCATCCCTATAATGATTTAGACATCCACGAAAAAGCGATTTTTCGAAATTCATCCCCTAAAGGGGTGAAATGGGGTTTACCCAAACCGCTGGAGCTATAGGGCTGAAATTTTGACAGTGCATCCCTTTAATGACGTGGACATCCACTGAAATGCGATTTTTCGAAATTCATACCCTAAGGGGGTGAAATGGGGTTTTTCCAAACCGCTAAAGCTATAGGGCTGAAATTTTGACAGTGCATCCCTATAACGGCGTGGACATCCACTATAAAGCGATTTTGCGAAATTCATCCCCTAAGGGGGTGAAATGGGGTTACCCCAAACCGCTGGAGCTATAGGGCTGAAATTTTGACAGTGCATCCCTTTAATGACGTGGATATCCACTAAAAAGCGATTTTTCGAAATTCATCCCCTAAGGGGTTGAAATGGGGTTTATCCAATCCGCTAAATTTATAATGCTGAAATTTTGACAGTGCATCCCTACAATGGCATGGACATCCACCATAAAGCGATTTTTCGAAATTCATCCCCTAAGGGGGTGAAATGGGGTTTACCCAAACCCTTGGAGCTATAGGGCTGAAATTTTGACAGTGCATCCCTATAAGGGGGTTAAATGGGGTTAACCCAAACCGCTGGAGCTAAACGGCTGAAATTTTGACAGTGCATCTCTGTAATGACGTGGACATTCACTAAGAGGCGATTACTCGAAATTCATCCCCTAAGGGGGTGAAATTGGGTTAACCCAAACCTCTGAAACTGAAGGGCTGAAATTTTGACAGTGCATCCCTATAATCACGTAGAAATGAATGACTCGAATTTTACTTTACTTAATATTCATTTGTGATTGCTTCATAATTTCTTGCACCCACGTAAATAGGCGAACAAACTTAACGAACGTTCGTCATACCCTAAAATGTCACCTCCCTTGATGACATATACATGCCAATCTCTGCTTCAAAACTTGCAGATTTGTTGAGCAGAGGTGATATACGCAGCAATTTGTTTACCATATTTATTAAAAAAATGCACTATAATAAATCCTTTTTAGGGATAATAACAGTTGACTTTTTTGTTTGTTTTTTTTTTTGAAGGAAAACATTGCACATAATAAACAGTTTTTATTTAAAGGCGTTGCAAGGCACGCGGGTTTTATGCTAGTCCACTATAAATTAACGACAATTATTATTTAATCCTATTTTAATATATTATTTTATTCCTTTATGTCGATTTTGGAGGCAAATCCCAAACCAATATTTTCCTGTTCCGTGTTCATTCAATTAAATATTCATCTTGTCATTATCAAACATTTTCTACGTCTTTTATACAACCGGAAGATCCGTCTTTCCAAAACTTAATTTTTTATGATATTCAAAAAAGTTACACTATCCATCATTTCTTTCGGTTTGGAATCCCACAGAAGTATGTAGTATATGTGATACGTCCTAGTCTCCCCTCTTTTGCCTCAGAAAATTTTCCAGCCTCATCAAGGCCATCTCAACCACAGGCCTGGAAGTAAAGTTTTTCTTTGTGTTTGGTGGTAATCTCAATTTTTGACGTTTTAAGAAAAAACTACAATCGCGCGATGTAGGTTTTCGGTATATTTTTGCAAATTCACCTGGGAAATATTTCAAGGAAAGTGGGTGGGGGTATACCTCAGGGCAGTTCTTTAAGTCCTTTACTCTTTAACATATATATATCCAAACTTCATGATGTCACCATATGGGATGTCAAAGTCTTTCAATTTGCCGATGACTTCATGTTTCTCACCGGAGGTGACTGCCCTAGTTCGGTGGAATCAAAATTACAAACTGCCTTGAATCACTTTTACAACATTGCTACAGAAAGAAAACTTTTAACTAATCTCTCCAAAACTCGAGCTATGTTTGTTGGAAGGCAGAAACAGATTTCTTTATTCATTGATTCCCACCCCATTTTAGCGGTAAAAAGCTTAAAATTCTTAGGCAGAACCTTCTCATTCAGCCTGAATAGTAGAGTTCACTTAAATGAAGCTATTGAGTCTCTTGAAAGAAACCAATATGGATCCGCCCCGGCCACAACCCTACTCCTGTATAGCTCACTAATGAGATCTAAAATGGAGTATTCTAGGCCTCTTTCATTTGATGAGTCCAAAACGTTTGAAAAAAGGTTTGCGACTATCACTAATTCTTACCTTAGAAAGTGTCTGGGTTTAACCCCATCAACGTCTAATCATCTGCTATATGCTTTTGCCAATGAACTACCTACGAACCTAATAGCATGTACACACCGACTTGGTTACTACTATTGAGATGGTTTCAAGCGTTAACCACAATAATTTTGATGGTTTGTGCGTGGTTTGCCGTACATATTCAAACCAAGCAAAAATCACAAACCAAGCAAAATTTCAATGGTTAACCACGATAATTAACTGGCATGAGAGCCACCTATCAATGAAAGTTTTCAACAATCTACCAAAATTTGTTGTCAACAGTCATGATATTTATTTTGGATATTATTTGTTGACATAATTTTAAAATTTTCGCTGAAATTAAAATGAGTCAACAAGGGTAAGGGTTAAAAGGAAATAGGAGAAATTCACACATTTTCAAAGGAGTGCATTAGCATCACTTGGCTCTATTTTCTGTGGCCGAGAAATTCAAACATATTTGCACAACATTGCTAAGAAATACATAACAAATTACACTCCAAATTGCTCTCCAAATATGTAGCTTCCTTTTTTCTTTTAATTATTATTTTTATGACCATTACGTTCATAATTAAAAACAAACATAACATATAATTGACACATTAAAACATGAATTGACATCGATATCGAATAATACAAATGATAGAAATAACCAATCGAGTTAGTGTGTACAGTTGTTAGTTTTGAAATAGTTTGAAACCACATAAAGAGATAACCAAGTCGGTGTGTACATGCTATAAAGGCGGAACTAATAACCGTCAAAGAGTTAGCGAGATGCCTAAGAGCCGACAGCAGTTCCCGCAATGTACTTACAGTAAACCCCCCGATCACATCATTTGAAAAAATCATGAGTAAGTATCTCGAATTGTTTGATTTACTGGTTCTAGAAACACCAATTAAGGTAGTAAATCACAATCTTAAATGTGACGTATCTTTTCTTCAAAATCTGGGGTCGAAGGTTCAGATGGCGAGCAACCTAATTCAAAACATTATGAAAGAAAAAAGAGGGACTTTCCCCAGTAATGCCTTAATAATTGCTACCGACGCGTCGATAGTAGAAAATGTAACTGGCATTGGAGTCACCATTAAAAATCAAAACTGTGACTTAAAACTCCGCTCCTTCTGGTCAATGTCAACATTAACTGCTGAGCTGCTCGCCATAAAAACTGCGTTAATCCATACGCAAAAACTAACGTTTAAAGAGCTCATCATTCTAACAGATAGCTTAAATAGCTGTGTGGCCCTGCAAAAAGGCTCCAACAACTACCTAGTCACCGAGATACTAAACCCATCTCTAAGCTTTGACTCGGCACTTATTCTCTGGATCCCCTCTCATAAAGGAATAATTGAAAACGAGGTGGCTGACTTTCTAGTCAATGAGGCAAGAGTATCAGGAGAACTCCTGACTCACAATCTGAATTTTCAAGACTTCATCATTAATGTGAACAACAAACTCAGGGCCTGTACTCCCGAAGACGAGACGATGAGAAAACGAAACGAAATAACGAGACGAGACGAAAATATATTTCCTACTCCTGGAGACGATAATCTCCCATTGCCTTGCGTTTGTAAATTTTGACCTATTATGGAAAACAAATTAACACTATCAAAATAATTAACAATCCCAACATACAATTTAACAAGCACTAAAATCTAAACGAAGACGAATATTAATGTCATCGCTTGTTTAGACGAAAACGAGACGATATCGTCTTCCAAGGTAGCATTTTGACAAAACGGTTTCGTTTTCGTTTCGTTTCGTCTTCGGGAGTACAGGCCCAGGTTAGAATGGAACAGATTATATCATGAAGCTTCACAGACCAAAGGAAAAATTTTCGCCACAATTTTCCCGTCACCTCCACTCACCGCCTGGTTCTCTAATTTAAACCTATCACCAAAACTATTTAGAATCATAAATCGCATTCTAACATGACATGACATACATATGACGATGCTCGGCTAGCCTCGTGGAGACTCATTCCCAATGACACCTGTAGTATTTGCAAAATCAGAAATGACCCAGACCATATAATCCTTGGATGTAAAAAATTTGAATCAGCCAGAAGAAAATATAAGGACCTTGGAGTCAATTCTGGTTCGGTGCAGTGAAAACGTGAAAAAAAGTTTACACTTGGCGTTTTACACACCTTTTTTCACTTCACTACACCCAACCTGAAAAAGCGATTCTTGTTGCATTCGTGTAAACTTAATGCTGAATAAAGGCTGAATTGAATTTTTATACTAGCAAGTGACAGTTTATCAAATCTAGTAGGTACATTTCTAAAGTGTAAACTTTTCACGACTTCACTCTAAATTTTACGGTGTAAAAAAATTTTATACGTGCAAAGTTTTTGACAGTCGTTTGCACGGTATAAGAATCGCAAACAAAGGTGTAAACGTGTAAAGTGTTTTCACTGCACCGAACCAGAATTGCCCCCCTTGTCAACCAATTTATCTCAGTTTCTGACACCGTTTAATTCCGAAAAACTAAGTACATTTGCCAATTTTCTATCTGAAACCAACATATTCATCTAAGAGGTAGCGTCTGAAACTACAAAGTAGTAATCTATCAGCACAGGAATCTCGCACCCCATAGGTCTTACCGCAGAGAACTTTCCGAGCAGACTCATCTTCGCTCATACGAGCTAGATGCCCTGCCCACCGGAGCCTACCGAGCTTTATTTTCTTCACAACATCTATGTCGCTATAGCGCTCGTAGATCTCGTCATTGTAGAGTCTCCGGAATCGTCCTTCCTCACATACGGGGCCAACAATCCTCCGAAGTATTTTCCTCTCAAACACGCCCAAGAGGTTTGAGTGCTTTTTGCTAAGCACCCACGTTTCGGATGCATATGTGAGAACGGGTAAGACCATCGTCTTATATAGTAAAAGTTTAGATGTTATGGTTAGATCTTTGGATTTGAAGAGCCTTGACTAGTGATCTAGTGATTAAATAAAAAAAAAGGGCACTTTACAAACCGAACACACAATGGAAGAACAAAGGGGCCAAGTTTCGTCGAAAAGTTGAAACTTTTTACAACTGTCAAACGTAAAATTTTCCACACGTTCGCAGAGGAAACAATTTAATGAGCTGCAAAGCCTCTTAGATAGTTATATTAAATAAATGTGTAGTAAAAAATATAATTTTATTTGTTTCAAACATTTGAACATTTCGTTTTTGAAATAACACAAATTAACGGATTTTTCAAACTGTCGAAAACAAGATGAAAACGGAGGTGATACACGCCTCAACACGCTACACTCAACACTCTGTATACTAAAAATTCGATTTTATAAGTGCGGGTGTGTATTCCAAAGTATTTACACCCACAATCGCTTGACAATTACCCATACATACATATAAGCATTTTTCATGCAACTGGAGGAAAAATAGAAATCGTTTCTAGTTGCAGTCAACACCTCAAGAGCGGACTTCGTATCACCAAGGAGAAGCCCTTACGAAGTGAAATGGATGACTTCGATTCTTCTGTTGTAAGAAGAATTATAGATTCATTTCATCTTAGTGAAGGGCGCAATGCACTATTCACCTGTTACGAAAGAAGCTCAGAGAGAAACTGTATTATGAAGGCATTGATACTTCTTTGTGGAGACTGATAAAAAGACTAGGATATCGCTGGAAAAGTATGCCGGATAATAGAGAGATTTTAACGGAAACAAATAGGATTCGTCTTTTGCGACTAAAATATCTCTGGGGAGTAAAAAAATATCGAGAAGATAAGCGTCCCATAGTATATATTGGTAAGTTAGCATTTTTGTTGACTATAATTTTAATATAATATGCATCTCAATTTTCTATTTGTGTTTTTATATTAAATATATCGACCTATTTTCTTTTCAGATGAAACTTACATATATACAACGCATGTTGCAGCAAAAGTTTGGATTTCGCAAAATCAAAAGGAGGGTCCCAAGAAAGCGTTATCAAAAGGCGCCCGCTTCATAATTGTTCACGGAGGAACCACAAATGGGTTTATCCATAACGCCCTCTTGATTTTCAAATCAGGAGCCCGTACTAGAGATTACCACTGCGATATGAATGCGGAAAACTTCAAAAAATGGCTGACGGAGAAACTACTGCCAAATTTGCCTACGCATTCAGTTGTTGTTTTGGATAACGCTGCATATCACAACGTAAAATCAAGCAAAATTCCTACTTCTGCAAGTCTCAAGAGTGAAATGATTTCTTGGCTTGCAGAGAAAGGAATTTCGTTTGAAAGCAATTCTACAAAAAAGGATTTGTACGACGTTATATGCAGACATCGAGAACAACATCTTGAATATAGTATAATACACTTTTTGAAAGTCATGGCCATTCCGTTTTGAGGTAAGAATTAAAAAGTTAAAATTATATTTTTCATTAATTTACGATCTTTTCCTATTCCAGGTTGCCACCATATCATCCCCAATTAAATACCATTGAATTGATTTGGGGAACATTAAAGAGACGAGTTGCTGCACAAAATATTGTGTATAAAGAAGCTAGGCTCTTAGAAATAGTTAATAAGGAATTTTCAGCTATAACGGATGAGGACTGGAGAAACAGCTGCAGGCATGTTGTGGACAGGAGGATTATTTGCGAAAAGAGGGTATGTTTTTCAATTCCAATAGAATAATAATTAATTTAGGAGAGGACTCTGATGGCACCGATGGAGATGAAGAATGGTAAAAACCCCAGACAGACCTGTAAATTTGTAATTATTATCAATTTTAATAAACTTTAAGTAACATATTTAAATTATGTATTATTTGTTTTTCGTTTTATTGTAAGACAAAAAATTAATAAGAAGAATTAAATAAACTATGTTTAAAATATTTCCTACGGATTTTTATTTTATTTGCGGTTCTGTTAAAATTTCTACTAATTATTCAAATTGGAAAACATAATTTTCGTTTTCGGGTTGAGAATTTTTTAAGTCACTCTGGGATGTACAGAAGCTCTTATAAAAAACAGAGTCGTCGTAATATATGCCACATGGTGTCAGAAATAATATGTGAATTGCTGATAATTCTTTTGCGTGCGCCTTTGGCCTTCTTTTATAGAGCTTAATTTCTCAATTAGAGAGGAAGAGAAATTATTTTAAGTTTTTGAGCATTTTTAAGAACTTTTTACCCCAACAAGCGCCAGATGTCAAGACGTTTGAAAAACTCTATAGGCCCAATTACAATGAGCGGATCTACGCGGATTGAAATGTCAAAAGAACGCATCAGAACGGATAGGAAACTGCACTGACTACAATGAACGGATCAGTTCGCATTTAAACATCAAAGTGTTTAGTATACAAACATTTCATTTCATTTTTAATCTTGGAATTTTTATATCCACTTTTTGCCTTGTTGTACAGTATTTCATAATCTTTCACTTCTGCGATTAACTGATAACATTTTTAAAAACATAACAAATCAAAAAAAAAATAAAACCTTAAACATTCACAGCTTTTGTTTACCAAAATTTTGACAGCTCAATCCGGCGATTTCTAAACAAACTAAAACGAATCCGGCACAGATGCGGTCAAATTCGTTTGAATCCGTTCATTGGAATCGGTTAAATAGAAAACGCATGCTTGGAAAATCACTTTGACAGTTCAATCCGATTCTGTTCCGCTCTAATCCGGTCATTGTAATTGGGCCTTATAACTCTACACACTGCGACCCCACAAACTTGTCATTGTCACATGTACCCGAAAAAATGCAAAAAAAATTCGTACATCGTAAAATGCAATTTCATTTACTAATTGCACTGAACTAAATGACAATTAAGCTTTTATGCGTTTTTTACATATTAGCTTCATCTGTATGTTAGCTCATAGCTTTGTTCCCGTACTTTTCCTGCAAAAATTTGTTGAGCAAAAACTTAGTTGGATGGTGGGGATAATTTTGTCAAAAATTCAGAAAGTAAAGAAATGACTTTTGGGCAAATTCTTGCAAATAAAGAAGATAACATAAATGTCGATTGTCTATGTGTATGCCGCTTTTTAAGATACCCTCACACATACAAAAAATTGTCAATTGACAACTTGCAAGAAATCGCAGGACCGAAAACCTCCGGCTAATTCCTGCACGAGGGGAAGTGAAAATTTCCCCGCTTTTTCTGCCATGAGAAAGTAAAGAAACACAAATTGGGAAAATTTTTGTCCCGCGGGATCCCTCATTACACCGGGAGGTAAAGAGAAGTGTCCGGCGTGATAAAAGGCAGCAGATAAATGAGCTCGCAGAAAAAGCGGAAAACGCGGCAAACACAGGCAACAGTAAGGTGCTGTACCAAATCACTAAACAGCTCTCGGGAAAGCACTCTACTAAAAAGCATGCCGTTAAGAGTGCGGATGGAAGGCTGCTGTGCAGCGACGAGGAGCAGCTCCAAAGATGGAGAGATTACTTCTTCGCCGCCCTGAATGGTTCATTTACACAGGAACCTCAGGAAACCAGCAACAATGCACAGCCAATTCGAATCACCACCCGGGCCCCATCCAAGACGGAAATAGTAACCGCAATTCATGCGATGGCCAATGGTAAAGCAGCTGGGAAAGATGGCATCCCGCCAGAATTGTTGAAAGCCGACTCAAGCCTCATAGCAGATGCGCTTCAGCCAATCCTACAAATAGCATGGAACACCTGTACCTTTCCGGAGGATTGGACGGAAGGTATCATAGTCAAAATACCAAAAAAGGGGGACCTAACAATATGCGACAACTGGAGAGGCATCTGTTTACTATCTACTGTGGGCAAAATTTTGTCCCATATATTACTATCTAGGATAAGTGAGGCAGTAGACCGAACGCTTAGGAGGCAGCAGGCCGGATTCAGGAAGGGCCGCTCATGTATTGATCATATCAACACCTTACGAATAATAGTGGAGCAGTCTACTGAATTCCGATCCCCCCTTTACCTTGCTTTCGTAGATTATGAGAAAGCGTTCGACTCGGTCAATAGGAGCTTTATATGGCAGGCACTACGGCGACGTGGACTGCCTGATAAAATAATAGAATTGATAAAAGCCCTATATAACAATTCCAAATGCAGAGTTCTCCATAATGGAAAATTATCCGACAGCTTCGAGGTGAGCTCAGGAGTACGACAAGGATGCCTACTCTCGCCTTTACTATTTCTTATAGTAATAAATGACATCCTTGTCGGCGCTCTAGATAGTAGAACAGGCGGCATACAATGGGGTTTGTTAGACCGCCTTAAGGATCTCGACTACGCCGATGATATCTGTTTGCTGGCCCACAGACACCAGGACCTCAAAAACATGTTAAACAATTTAGCAACAGAAAGTAGTCCAGCAGGCTTAAGGCTAAATCCGACTAAAACTAAAGAAATGCGGATAAATGCAAACACCAACGAACGAACAGCGCTGAATAACCGTGACGTGGAACTGGTAAATAAATTCTGCTACCTCGGTAGCATTATTACCGAAAATGGCGGGGCAGAAGAAGACGTCAGTTCCAGAATAAATAAAGCACGAGGCGCTTATGCATGCCTGTCCCACATATGGAGATCAACGGTGATTTCCACTAACACCAAATTGCGGCTGTTCAACTCCAATGTTAAGGCAGTTCTTTTGTATGGTTGCGAAACATGGAAAGTCACCCAATTCATCACAGGGCGCCTACAAGTCTTCATCAACAGATGCCTTCGTCGTATCCTAAAAATCCGCTGGCAAGATAGAATTTCAAACGAAGAACTATGGCGCCGTGCCGGCCAAGAAAGGATAGACGATCAAATCAGGCGAAGGAAATGGAATTGGGTTGGCCACACCTTGCGACGCGAAAACGAAAATCTAGCCAAACAGGCCCTTGACTGGAATCCGCAAGGTTCCCGTCGAGTAGGAAGACCTAGAACAACGTGGAGGAGAACCCTACTAGAAGAAGCCGCAACAACTGGGAGATCCTGGTCGGAGCTAAGAGCTGTCGCGCAAAACAGAGTCCGCTGGAGGGCAACTGTTTCCGCCCTATGTCCCATGAGGGATTAAAGGAGTATAAAGAAGAAAGAAGAAGGGATCCCTCATTCGAGTTCTGGAACAAAGCTAATTTTAATATGTAAACATTATCTTCCAACTTGATTTTGACCCACTTCCACATAACCGATCAACTTAAAATTTTGCACATATGTATGTTATGTATGTATAGTTCGCGTGACAGTGAAATCTGACCATGTTATAAAAAATCAAGATAGCGATTCCCAGATGGCGGGCGAAATTTTTGCAATTTGATCCCCGACCCCTAACATGGGTATCAAATGAAAGGGTATGACAAGTAGAATATGTGGCGTCAACCAAAATGGCGGTTTACTTTTTTCTTTTCTTTCTATGGGTATCAAATGAAAGGGTTAGTTTAGTACATAAATCGTTAATTCAAATTCCAACCAAATTATTATTAAATTTCCAACAGATGGCGCATAAATCATCACAATGTGGCAGTCTTTCCCAGCCTCTATTGGAAAATATCAGAAACATCCGCAACTTGACCGGATTAGTAGCAGAAACAACTACTTGCTGCTACGACGGTTTAGTACTACATTTCGATAGCTAATTCTATCGAGGTTGCGCTGCGAATGAATTCAATCGATTAAAAGAAAATAAATGAGTTTGACAACTAGAAAATAAAAAGATAAAAATAAATTAGAAATAAAAGATTGAACATCAAAATAACTTATTGACTTTTATTTCTCTTCCGCTCGCCTATGGTTGTGACACGGAGTAACAACCAGACAGCGACATTGGTGACCCCGAAGACTTTTAGAGCCCCGAAGACTTTTAGCCCTATTTCTAGGATTCCCACAAAGAAGCGGACGCATAAAATGGCGTCGGACAAGAACAAAGAAAACCCAAGAGCTCTTCAGAAATCTGGCAGCGAAAGCGACAGCAATATGAAAAATGTTGGCGGATCGCAAATCAGATTGCCACATTTCTGGAGGAATGACCCTGAACTTTGGTTTGCCCAAGTAGAGGCCAGGTTCCACACCATAGAAATATAAACGAACATGGAACGGCGGTTTCGTGTAGAAACCCTGTACGTGAGCGACCACCCTAAAGGTAGCTTGTTTAAAAAGACAGAAATAGTGTGGAAGAGGGATAAAAATTCGAGCACTGTCAACTGAAATCTGCTCAATTGATTTAAGTTGCAAAAAGTGATAGTTTTTACGGGTTTTGTCTACCGTTTGTAAAAAAAAGTGCATAACAACTGTGTAAAAATCCATTTTTAGTGAATATTTGTTATTGTTACAGTGAAATTAACTTATAAAAGACGCAAATTAGCGAAATGAAGTGCCCCGGGGTGGATTGTGTTAATAATACCAAAGTTCCGCGTGGGAAATCGTTTTTTAGGCAAGTGGAGGGATAGAAATTCAATATAGTTGCTATATTTAATTAAGTATCGTAAGAAGGAGTTATATTAACTTCAGAAAATTAAGCAAAACGTGAAATTTTTCACTTGGTCGGTTTGTTTACATTTCGTAGAATCAGGGTAGCTTATTTGGTGAATGGTGGCGTGATAAGTGAATATAGTATTCGGGGGGCACAAAGTTTATGCCAGAAACTTGAAAATTTATTTTTATAAGTGGTGAAATATTCTATGATTTTGTTGTTGTTATTTTATAATTATGCTTTTAAAATTATATATTATTTTAGATTTTGTTGTTATGATTATAATTATGCTTTTAAAGTTATATACATGTGGGGAAGGTAAAACGGAAAAAAATGAGAAAACGACTTTACTCTAATTTAATTCAAAATTTTATTAAGACAATTACTTTAAATGAAGAAAAGAAATGAAAAAAAAAAAAAAAAAACAAACTAATTGCTTGGTATTTTAAAAAAAGATTAATTCGGATTTCGCGGCTTCACTCGGCTTGGCGGAGTCAGCCTCTTTGCAACCGGCGTAACTGACTGACTGCTGTTGTTGACTGACTCTGTTGTGTTGGAATATTTTTTTTTTGTTTTGTTGCGTGACCGTTTCTACATACATATTATTTTAGATCGCCTTATGATTTTGTTGTTGTTATTTTTTAATTATGCTTTTAATATATGCATGTTATTTTAGACCTCTTTATGATTTTGTTGTTGTTATTTTATAATTATGATTTTAAAGTTATATATTATTTTAGATTTCCCAAAGAAAATAATAGAAGGAAGGAGTGGTTGGAAGCATTAGGATAATCAAACCTTCCAAATTTGTTTTAAAACACCCCACTAATTATTTCTACATATTTACGCCTGCACTGCCTGACCACTACTAGCCCAATGAATTCAAACACATGAGGAATAGTGGTACGCTTATTTTGGCTTACAGCCATTCCATGTTTAGTTTATATTTCTATGTTCCACACGCACCGATTAGTGGACGACGACGAGCGCTATTACATAGTTTTAGCGTCAATCAAGGATCCACAAATCCTCAGCCAAGTCTCCGACATTCTTAGAAAACCCCCACAGACCGCAAAATACCAGTCTTTGAAAGACAAACTGATCACTCGCTTCACCGAATCGAAAGAGAAGTTGTTACAGAAGCTTTTTACCGAGCTGGAGCTGAAAAATAAAACACCTTCACAACTTCTCCGAGAGATGTTGAACATTGCCCCCGAAGGCATGAATGAAGAAGTGATGAAGTCCTTGTGGTTACAGCGCATGCCGGTAAGTGTTAAATGTGTCCTTTCAGCTACTGAAGATTTGGAATTGAGCAAATTAGCTGAAATTGCTGACAAAATACTCGAGCACACTAACATGCTTGAGCCCCAGGTAGTTGCTGTAAGCGAATCAAATCCGAGTGTGAACGACAGACTGGACAAGATAGAACAACAGCTACAGGTAGTGTTGAAGTCGATGAAGCAATTGACTACGAGGCCCCGTTCACGCAGTCGAACGAGGTTAACGACGCCTGTACGCGACGAAAATAATTGCTATTACCACAACAAGTATGGAAGCAAAGCTACAAAATGCCGTGCACCGTGCAAATTTGTAGAGTTTACCAAGGGAAACTAATTCCTGTGGCGACCATGGAGACAGGCCGTCACGGTGATAACAATCCATGTCTCCAATCTGAAAATAGATTATTTATAAAAGAAACAAAATCTAACAAAAAATTTCTAATTGATTCAGGTTCTATTATTTCGATTATTCCCGTCAACTTTGTCAATGACAGCCCGAAACTCAGCAGCTTCAAATTATATGCAGCGAACTCAACAATCATCGACACTTATGGTGTACATCGCATGGAGTTGAACCTAGGTTTGAGAAGATCATATAAGTGGGTATTTATTGTTGCCCAAACCCAGGTACCAATTATTGGAGCTGACTTTTTAACCAATTTTGGACTTCTTGTAGATTTGAAGAACCAGCGACTCGTGGATTGCACCACAGCGCTGTCCAGACAAGGAGAGTTGGGACCGACAACCATCTACGCGATTACAACCGTAGACAACAATTTTGAATATCAAAATATTTTAAATAATTACCGCAGCATCACTTTACCAATGGTTAAAGTTGCTCCGTCGACAAGTAAGGCACCTCCACACAAAATTTTTACAACAGGTCGACCATTAGCAGAACGGCCACGTCGACTATCTGGAGAGAAACTTCAAACGGCCAAAAATGAAATTGAATCCTTGTTAGATGGTGGAGTTATTCGACCATCAAGCAGCTCGTGGTCGAGCCCAATTCATATGGTTCCGAAGAAAACCGGTGGTTGGAGGCTTTGCGGGGATTACAGGAAACTGAATGCTTAAACGATTCCAGACCGTTACCCCATAGCCTACATCACTGACTTCAATGAGAGACTATATGGTAAGGAAATTTTTTTAACAATTGATTTAGTTCGTGCTTATTACCAAATACCAATGGCCGAAGAACATATCCCAAAGACGGCAATTAGTACACCGTTTGGGTTGTTTGAATTTGTAGTAATGCCATTCGGTTTAAGGAACGCAACACAGTCCTTTCAATGCTATATGGACAGCATTTTTCGCGATCTGGATTATGTTTGCTGTTACATCGATGACATCCTGGTTATATCCGCTGATGCAGTTGAACATGGTCAACACCTGGAAGAAGTTTTCAAGCGCCTTCACGATGCAAACTTGCACATCAACTTGAATAAGTGCATCTTCGGAGCAAGCGAAGTGACCTACTTGGGTTACGTCATAAACAAGGACGGATGTAAACCACCTGCCGAGCGTATCTCGGCGATAAAGAATTATCCTAAGCCGCAAACCGTTGCAGAACTTCGTCGATTCCTAGGCGTTCTAAATTACTTCCGAAGATGTATACCACATGCAGCTCAGTTACAAGCCCCACTTAACGAACTACTCAAGAACTCAAAAAAGAATGATAAACGTCCAGTAGTTTGGTCAGACAAAATTGAAGAAGCCTTCGAAGCTTGTAGGATGAGTTTATGTGATGCAGTCCAACTGGCACATCTGGGTCAGAACAAACCACTTGCACTCACAACCGATGCGTCAGATACAGCAATTGGTGGTGTACTGGAACAACAAGATAAAGGAGAATGGAGACCACTTGGTTATTTTTCACGGAAGATGAGCCCAACAGAACAAAGATATTCTACATATGATAGAGAACTTCTGGCTGTTTTCGCTTCAATCAAATTTTTTCGACATATACTCGAAGCCCGAACTTTCGTGATTAAAACCGACCATTTACCATTAACGCACGCATTCGCACAGAAACCAGAGAAAGCTTCATCTCGTCAATTGCGACAATTAGATTGGATCTCACAATTTTCAACAGATATTGTTTATATTCCAGGTAAAGACAACACGGTAGCTGACGCACTTTCACGTATAAGCATGATCACTACGCCGACAGTGATGGAACCGGAAGAACTACAAACCGAACAACAGAGAGACGAAGAGTTGAAGGAATTGTTAAAGGGATCAACCTCATTGCAACTTCAAAAATTATCATTCAAGGAAGACTGTTCAGTTTACTGTGATACAGAAACTGGAACGATACGCCCATATGTTCCTCAATCCTTAAGGTATCGTATATTTAGCTCCATACATGGATTATCACACCCAAACGGAAAAGCCACTTCAAAACAAATAAGGCAAAAGTACGTTTGGCCACAGATGAGGAGCGATATAATAGAATGGTCACGTAGATGCATTTCCTGTCAAAAGGCAAAGATACAACGACACCAGAAAAATGCCATAACGCCATTTGAATTACCCGATCATCGATTCGACCACGTCCATATGGATATTGTGATTTTACCACTAATCCAGGGATTTCGCTACTGTTTAACTATAATCGACCGTTTCTCAAGATGGCCTGAAGCAGTTCCGCTTAAGGACATAACCGCCGACACGATTGCAACCGCATTTTATTCAAATTGGGTCGCAAGATTTGGAACACCAAAAACTATCACTACTGATCAAGGGACACAATTTGAGTCAGAACTATTTAAATCTCTCACTAATATGCTAGGATCTAGAAGAATTCGCACTTCACCATACCACCCTGCATCGAATGGACTTATTGAGAGGTGGCACCGTTCATTTAAATCCGCTTTGATGTGTCACTCAGGGATTTCGTGGCTGGACCTCCTGCCCACGGTACTTTTAGGACTTCGGACATGCTATAAGGAAGACATAAATGCTTCGGCTGCCGAATTCTTATTTGGATCACCACTTCGAGTTCCAGGAGAATTTTTCACCGATATAGACACCTGCATTGATCCGCAAATATTCATCGAGAAGTTCAGAGAACATATGCGAGCAATCAAACCACTACCAACAGCAAATCACAACAATCGTCGCTTGTTCAAACATAAACATTTAGAAGATTGTACCCATGTTTTCCTGAGAACAGATGCTGTAAAGAAACCATTAGAACCACCATATTCTGGACCCTACAAGGTATTAAAAAGAATTAATGACAATAATTTCATAATTAAGATAGGCGAAAAAGAAACCACAGTCTCAACCGAGAGATTAAAGCCAGCTTATACCGTCATAGAGGATACCCCAGGACCTTCAACGGACAGCTCATCACGAGAGAAGACACATACCACAATCGACCAACAAAATCAGTGGTTATCCAGCTCCAATGCAGATGCAGGAAAATTGAAGACATATGTCAACAAAAGAAAATCAGTCTCCTTTCAAGAGCCGCCTACGACCTGTTTATTAAGGAGGGGGTAGCTGTGGCAGTCTTTCCCAGCCTCTATTGGAAAATATCAGAAACATCCGCAACTTGACCGGATTAGTAGCAGAAACAACTACTTGCTGCTACGACGGTTTAGTACTACATTTCGATAGCTAATTCAATCGAGGTTGCGCTGCGAATGAATTCAATCGATTAAGACCCTGTTTAGATGTTGCGCTTTGTCGCGCGCTTTGAGTCGCCTCAAAGCGCACATTTGTTTAGACCAGGGGTTCCCAACCTTGTGCCCGCGGGCGCATATGTGCCCACGAAGATATTTAATTGGGCCCGCGACAAAGTGCTAAAATACGAAAAAAAAAAAATCTTAAAAATAAAAAAAATTTGAAAGTTACTTTAATTTTAAAAATCTTGCTAGATGTAGTGAGAAATTCGCTAAATTGGCTACACTAACATCTGTCTAATCCACCACGCGAATTAGACCTTTAGACCCTAACTTTGTCGGTTAGGTCCCACCATTTGGTTGCATTTTTATTGTTTTTCTCGCTAAGTAGCTTTGAGTAAAGCTGACTTACTTAGTACGAAAAGCAGTAAAATCGCGGCCAAACCGCCATCCAGTATGAAAGAAGCCTTACAATCATGTCTTTCCTGGCGTCTTTATTGTATTATTAGTATAATATAGTTGTCACAGCGAGCGGTCGTTGTAAACTCTTACTGTTATCATCAGGTGCTACCAATGTTGTGTTGTTTTTAAATCCGACTTGTGCCCGCCAGTTTGTTTTGCAATCTCGAATGCGCCCGCACCACAGAAAGGTTGGGAACCCCTGGTTTAGACGATTCGCTTTGAGCCCTGTCGCTTCCTTTACAGCTGGAACAAATGGAATAAAAACAATTTGCATAATTTGCTATCTACGAAGTATTGGCGTGTTTTTATAAAGTGTGATAACAATTTTTGCGATATCCAGAGTATTTCCGTTTTTTAAAATAAGAAAAGTGATATGGTGTTTTTGTAAATTGCCAAAATAACGTTTCTTAAAAGTTTTCTCGCACGTGTTTTCACTTAGAAGGCTGAAACGAAAGTGAAATGAAACATGAAGATGGAACAAAATGAAATTAAAACGCCAAAAAAGCGCAAGTGAATCCCTTTCTGTTCAAGACTCACTTCCCACCGCCCCGAAACCTCCCCGCGCCCACAAATTTCGTGAGGCACTTGCGCTGAAGCGCACCGTCTAAACAGGGTCTAAAAGAAAATAAATGAGTTTGACAACTAGAAAATAAAAAGATAAAAATAAATTAGAAATAAAAGATTGAACATCAAAATAACTTATTGACTTTTATTTCTCTTCCGCTCGCCTATGGTTGCGACACGGAGTAACAACCAGACAGCGACAACAATATGTTGAAAAAAAGTTTCGGGAAATTCGTTGTACGCTACCGTGGCTCCGTTTAAAAAATATGAAGGTTCAAAATATGAGCAAAAAGCTAAAATATTGGGATTTTGCTAAAACAAGGAAGAATATTGGGATTTGCTCACACTATTACTATTACCTACATATCTTTTAAATGGAGTCATTTAAGTTTTTGAATAAAAATGATACATATTTACCTAAAAGATGAATCTGATTACACTAGATTTCATTTATAGCGACCTCTTTTATAACGACATTTCGTTTAAAACGTTGAAAATGTGAAGTAAAAAATGGTTCTTAATCTATTTTAATAGAAAAATATTTGCTTATACCGACTTTGGATTTTACGACGAATTCGTTTAAAACGACGTACATATTTGATGGGCAGCGTAAGTAGACATTTTCGTTATAATACATAGTTATATATTTCGGGGAATCACCACGGGGAATTTTGATATTTTTCCGGGCAAGTCGATATAGTGTTGAAGTTAACAAATACCCCGTCTATGACTTGGTTCAACCTAGGCTCAAACCAGTCATAAACAAAGGTCGAGTTTAAGCTGGGTCCACTCAACCCAACTCAGCTCTCCTACCCGGTTCGAGGTGATATTTCGCTTCATAATTGGTTTGAAGTGTCATTTGTTTTGTTGATGGTAAATCCATGAAGTCCGCCTTCGACGTTAGTTTTGTGATCGGGGTTTTGCTTGTACAGGAATAGAAAAATATTTCGTTCTGAATTTTTACGTATCTATAAATGAGAATTTTTCACAAAAATTTGAGGTTATGTTTTGTTCAGCTCTGTTTCAACCCAAAGTGAACTCAACTCGACGTCATATACGGTGATCGAAATTTCAACTCAACTTTTCAACTTTTCAAATTCGATTCAACTTTTCAACATAGTCATAAACGGGGTAACTGTTTATGGGTCATTCCAGCCATAATCGGCCGGAAAATGCACGACCGCCCAGAAAATTAGTAAAAACATTTTTTTCATGTTTCTCGCGATAAAAAAACATGTACAAAACAATGCGTAATTATCATACAAAAAAGTTAGAAAATAGTGGTTTTGTAGCCTGATATCCACTCTTCCAGAAAATTGTCATATTACAATGTTTGACCTTGAACTTTTTTCAATGACAGCAAAAACAACAAAAAAAATCGGAAAAATTTCAAAAATTAATTTCTCAAAAACACCATCTTCGATTTGGCTGAAATTTTAACACAAAGTTCTTGAGTTTGCGAACTATCATCGTACAAATTTTCAGCGTGGGTTATTGAAACTATTTTAACATACTACATACTACATACAAAAAAACAAAATTTTGATTTAAAAAGTCAGTATGTTAAAATAGTTTCAATAACCCACGCTGAAAATTTGTACGATGATAGTTCGCAAACTCAAGAACTTTGTGTTAAAATTTCAGCCAAATCGAAGATGGTGTTTTTGAGAAATTAATTTTTGAAATTTTTCCGATTTTTTTTTGTTGTTTTTGCTGTCATTGAAAAAAGTTCAAGGTCAAACATTGTAATATGACAATTTTCTGGAAGAGTGGATATCAGGCTACAAAACCACTATTTTCTAACTTTTTTGTATGATAATTACGCATTGTTTTGTACATGTTTTTTTTATCGCGAGAAACATGAAAAAAATGTTTTTACTAATTTTCTGGGCGGTCGTGCATTTTCCGGCCGATTATGGCTGGAATGACCCATATATCAATATCGTTATTTTAATTACATGTGTGGACCTTACACATTACTTTTCTCTTCATTTGCTTAAAACGACATTCGGTTATACCGACGTAGTTGATCTGATTTCTTCACGGTCGCTATAAACGAAATCTTACGTTGCTCTACGACAATTAGGCTAGGAATTATTCAAATTTAGGTAAATATTAACAAAATCCTTTTGAGTGAGGATAGCCCCCTCTCTAGAAAATTTGTTTCTCCAAATACATCCATACATCCGTTTAAAAGATATTAGCGAAAAAATGAGTTTTCTGTTTTTAGGGGTAGCGTACAACGAATTTTCCGAAAGATTTTTTTAACATATTCTACTCACTAAAAACTATTTTTAGAAAAAAGGGAGTTAGCATTTAGTTAGAGGTCAAAATCCCTAACGAATGGACAGCGTGTTTTCAGAAATCACATCTGTGGTCGCCTCGAAATCCTTATTCTTAGTTACACTTTACACATTGAATTCGTGGCTTTGCGTATTTCAAATTAATAAAATTTATTTAAATATATTAATTGTATTAGTTACGATTAGTTCCTTTTAATATTTACTCACCCCATCCATTCCGAAATAATAATGTCAACCTTCTCAATTCCTTCGGGAAGATCTATTTCCTCAATTTTTCCTTTAACAACTGTTATAATATCTGTAAGTTTGTTGTCAATAACAACTTGACGTGCATAGTCCACTATATTAGAACAATCGACAGCTATAACTTTGGCAGCACCGGCTTTTGCAGCAAACATAGATAGAATTCCAGTTCCACAACCAACATCCAAAACAGTCTAAAATTGAACAATATTATTCATATTCTTAAATCAAGTGGTTGTTAATATCGGCTTTACCTTCCCTTTAAACAAATGCTTATTGTGGTACATTGCGTTGCGATATGTTAAAGTTCGGACTTCATCTTTTAACATTTCTTCATGTATACCAAAGTGAGCGTAAGAGTCAAAGTAGTAGTCTCGAGATGTCATCTCATCAGCTGACATATCGCTCTTCATATGATTTTCCATTTTGATATCTTCAGACTGTAAATAAAATGAATACGAAAAACTTTGAATATAAGCATATTATATTAAACATGGGTATTTATTTGTTAGGTAATATGATTATGTTGATCCTATCAAATATATATCGGGAGCTAAATTGACGTAGTTTATACAAATGTGAAAACAGCTAATTTAAAATGTTGGTAATAATAACATTATTGTATCATCAAATGTTTATTTTAGCCGGGCCGTATACCATATACATGCAGCTTTTCGTGACTTTTGTATGAAGATAAATGTAGCAAAGCTTCTTCCACATAAAAATGAAATGTCGCTAATAAGCATGTGAAGCTTTGGCCTGGCTTATATTTAGTTGAGAAATGTCTTATCTTCTGATAACTATTTCTAAATTGACAAAATATTGCTAATTCCGACTTAAGGGGAAATCAAACGTAAAACATAATTCTGAATTAGCCTAAGAAAGGAAACCGATATGCTGCATAGTAGTATTATACGATAAACCGCAGCCATCCGCGCTGATACTCAAGTTTTTAGTGTAGATCGAGGGTGGTTAACATGGGCCAAACAAATAAGGTTTAACTTTAGGTGGGCCACAAAAAAAACCAATACTCATAGAGACGTAGGTTTATTTCGAATAATAGATTATAACAAACCTATATAAATGAAGAACAAGAAAAATTGAATTTTCACGTCCTGACACATGATATCTCTTCTTTGCTACTATCTTTCCTATTTCGGGAGATATTTTGTTCGCAGTGATTACTTTCAAAACTGACCTAAGGTTAGCGTCATCAATACTGTGTCTAACAAGAGGCTTATTTCCTTTCATAACTGAAAATAACTGTTCGCACCGATAAGTACTTTCAAACATGGAAATAATTTCATTTGCGAACTTTGGAGTATTTTCAAACCTGGCTGGTAAATATTTGTAAAATTCAGGCACACCCAGTTCAATGAATTTCACCTTCAAATTTGAGTCACACTGAATGATAACCTCCATTTGCATATGGCTTGTGAACGTGTGAACCAATCCGTCTCCGTCAAGGTGCCGATCGAAGGGTATTAAAGAAAATAGCATTTCAACGAGTTCAGAACGCATTCGACCACGCACTCTAATGAAGTGAAAAAAGTTCGAAGGAAATGGGCGCTGTTTGCCAACGCTCAGGGAAAATAGATTCCCTAGAAAAATCTTGCGGATTTTCCGCTGTTATTCTTATTTGAACTAGCTTTCCTCAGGTTTATTTTACCACCAGTTCTGGTACTAGTCCATTGGCCGGGCCGCACAAATGTTCGTTGTGGGCCACAAGTTTGACACTTCTGATGTAGAGGTTTCGATGTTTTAAAAGGGCAGAAAATCTGCTTCTTCGAGAAATTATTATGCAAACTATTTTGCAAAACATATTTTTGACCCTTATCCCTTTTATATCTTATAAAAGACTAAATATATAATTTATATTTAATAAATGACTGAATTTAAGATTTTATCACTAGATTTAAAATTGTATCAAAGAAAGCATAAATCTTCCAAGTTCAAAATAAATTAACTGAAGCCCATTGTAACCCTTGAAAGAACTGCAAATTATAAAGATACTAGCTGGGACCCGGTGCGCCTATGCTGCACCCATAAGCCAATAGTAGTAATCAGGTGATATGAATTTTAATATACAGTAGGAGAGTTTGAAAAAGTCAATTTTTTGGTATTTTTGATTTCAAATAACAAAATGTGAAACTATTAGGGATCTGACATTTTGATCGAGACAATAAAAACCATCCATTGACATGGGCACAATTTATTCATTTGTCCAATCACCACATCGCGATGGTTACTGTAATCGAAGTCTTTATCGTAATTGAATGCTGCCAACTTCAAATCGATTCTTAATCTTGATCTAATGATCCGTAAGCGAACATTTTGAAGACGTTCGTCACGCTGTTCAGCTGTTTCTGCGGCTCTTGCAGTAGAAGTTGCGTCTCGATCGCTTGTATTCCGTGCAGCACGCTGTTCAGCTGTTTCTGCGGCTCTTGAAGTAGAAGTTGCGGTTTGATTGCTTGCATTCCGTGCAGCATGCTGTTCAGCTGTTTCTGTGGCTCTTGCAGTAAAAGTAGCGGCTGGATTGCTTGCATTCCGTGCAGCACGCTGTTCAGCTGTTTCCGCAGCTCTAGCCGTAGCATTTGCGATACAAACGATTTCATTTTGTACATCACGCTGCTCTGATGTTTGGGCTCCTCTAATGGCTGCCTTTTGCCTTGCATCTTTCGATTTTCTTCCAATTCATGCTTTCTTTGGTGGCATTATGGTTATCACTATTTTATATTATTTAGTATTTGACAGATTAAGAATTAATTACACGCACTGAGCACAATCAATTACAATACAGTACTTACTGAAGGTTTTTTGATTGGTTGCTATCTTTGATTTTGTTTTCTGCATATGGCAGAAAAATCAAAGCTCTGTTCAAATGAATAGATGGAAAGTATTATTTAACTCATTGAATGAAATTGAGATGAAAATAATAATGTTGTGGGAAAAATACATACCGTTCGAAAGGTAAATTAATGATTTTTCCAAATAGAAATGAAAACAGGTGTGTTCTAATACGAATTGTTGTATTTTGAAAAATGAAGGAACTTGAAATCTATGAAAATTTCCAAGTACCACATCTCAAAAAGTAAAAGTGATAAACATACGATTATTGAATTTGTTGTCTTTTTGGCTTCGAGACCTTTTATTTAAGTCATAGATTTCTAAACTCGGCTCATACAGTCAAAGCTACTTCAATTCAAGTTTAGGGAACCGCGTCGTTCGCGAAAAATCCAACAAAATTGTACCGCAACTACCAGTAAATCAACTCCGATTGATCTGAAACTTTGGGAATCGTATTTTTTCGGAAAAAAAAAAAACGAAAATAAAATGGATTTGAGCTCTTTAGCAGTGATTCGAAGAGTACCTCCCATACAAAAGTTCGAGATTTTACCATATCGGTACACTACAGCTACCCGAAGTGTTCCAGATAGAGCAAAATAGACCAGCTAGGAACACTCCCCGTACCCGAAAACCCCTATATCCACAAACTTATGCCAATCGGATGAGCGGTTTCGGAGTCTATAAAGGACTTACACACACAGACAAACATTCACTTTTATATATCGATGGGTCTTACGAAAAAGATATTGTTTCAAAATGTTGCTGAAAAAGATATTGTTTCAATTTATTGCTGAAAAAGATATTGTTTCGGTTTCTCGCTGAAAAAGATATTGTTTCGGTTTCTCGGTGAAGAACATATTGTTTCGTTTTTTTGCTGATATGTTTTGCAGCCAGAAAGCGAAACAGTATGTTCTTCACCGAGAAACCGAAACAATATCTTTTTCAGCGAGAAACCGAAATGATATCTTTTTCAGCAATAAATTGAAACAATATCTTTTTCAGCAACATTTTGAAACAATATCTTTTTCGTAAGACCCATCGATATATAGATTGAGTATGATCCAGAGAATCAATTACTTAGGCTGGTCGTCCACTGGGAGCGTATTCGAGCGGCTACGCGCTTCAGCTACATGAGCGGCAACACGCGGCTATGCGCGACAGATCCAACATAAAGAATTTCATACAAACATCGTCCACTGCAAGCGGCTTTGAGCGGGCGGCTATAGGGGTATTCGAGCGTGCCGCGCGAATCCAAATTAATTTGGATCGGTCGCGCGTAGCCGCTCGAATCAGGAAATAATTTTCTACAGATAGTACAGGAAAAATAGTAAAAATAGCGGAAATGATTGGGTACAGGCTGAAAATTGGCACAGTGCTTCCTTTTAGGGTTAAGCCCTGGACAGACATGTGATTTCGATATCATAATATTCCTAATATTATAATATTCGGATATGTCTGTCACCCCCATATCATAATATCAAAACGCAACAACATGATATTAACGTAATATCGAAACACAGCTGATTTTCATAATATTAACATGATATGAGTAATTTCTAGTGAGAGCAGCGCTATTTTTCGCTAGCGGAAATTATAAAAACTCAAACTTTTGCTCTTTTGAAATATCAAGTTACCTTTAAAATTTTTATATTTGTTTAGTTTTGTATAGTTACTATAAGCTTTGTTCAGTAGTTTTCAGGACTGGACAGATAAGAACAGAATAGAAGAGAATTGGACAACTATCAATTAAACATCAAACCTTTTAGAACAACTTAGCATAGAAATGGTCTGTTCATTAGTCAGTCCTAGAACGATTTAAAACATTCTAGGATAGAAAAGTACAAGTTTTGGCGTTCATTAGTTATCAAACTTGTTATTTTTAGTCCGAAATAGTTCTAGTCTAGTGTTCATTAAGTTGTTCTAAATAGCCCGAAACTTCACTTTTTTGTTCTCGATTTTTTTTACGGACTGTTTTGGACAAGATTTTGTTGTTGTTGTTTTTTTCTAGTTTTGACAAATGTGTATATGAAATTTTGACAACGGAAATTGTCAGAACAAAAAAGTACAAGAAAGCGTTCATTAGATTTTCTATACTAAGTTGTTCTAAACGGTTTGACGTTTTATTGATAGTTGTCCAATTCTCTTCTATTCTGTTCTGATCTGTCCAGTCCTGAAAACTACTGAACAAAGCTAAAATCTAATGAACGCTTTCTTGTACTTTTTTGTTCTGACAATTTCCGTTGTCAAAATTTCATATACACATTTGTCAAAACTAGATAAAAACAACAACAAAATAATCTTGTCCAAAACAGTCCGTAAAAAAATCGAGAACAAAAAAGTAAAGCTTCGGACTATTTAGAACAACTTAATGAACACCAGACTAGAACTATTTCGGACTAAAAATAACAAGTTCGATAACTAATGAACGCCAAAACTTGTACTTTTCTATCCTAGAATGTTTTAAATCGTTCTAGGACTGACTAATGAACAGACTGTGACTGATAGTTTCAGGTTCTCCTTAGAAATTTAAATTCCAACTGTCAAAAATACAACTGCCACAGATATCATAATATTATGTCTGTCACTACTTAGTTTATTTTGATATCGTGATCTCAATATTATGATATCGAAATCACATGTCTGTCCAGGGCTTTATCAATAAGGGGTTATAAAGTCTACCGATTTTCTACCCCGGGAAGCTCATTTTTAGGGGGTTTTAGGGTCAATATATCTTTTTTTGCAAATACCTCTGTAACCGTAAGTCCTAACATAAAATAATGTTCACAAAGTAGGACTACCTTGTTAATTTTTTTAGGGGTGATTCCTGGATGTATTTGCAGAAAATATTGTTCTAGACAGGGGGTTAACTATTAAAATACAGGGTGTTTACGAAAAAAAAATGTATTTTGTTTTAATTTATTTAGAGTTGAATAACTAGTTTACTAATTATCGTAAAGCAATATACTTAGACTCATATTTTAGGTGAATGCGTATTCTTTTATTTGATATAAATAACAAGAACTTGAGTGGCTCCATTTAGTACATATGTATGTAGGTTGACAGCATGAGCAAAATGCTAAAAGACGAATAAAATTGTGATTTTGTGTTATAACCCCTTATTGAGAACCCTTAAAGGAAGCTCTGTGCCAATTTTCAGCCTGTACCCAATCATTCAGCTATTAGGCTTTTTCCGGCTTAATTTAACTATACTAAAAGCCTTCCATATTGACAAAACACAAAATTATTATGTTAAATTCACTTCAAACTGAGCAGCATGAAAAGCTTGCAGTGGACGACCCCTGTAGCGTGTAGCCGCGTATCTCATAGCCGCCTCTAGCCGCTCATGTAGCCGAAGCGCGTAGCCGCTCGAATACGCTTCCAGTGGACGACCAGCCTTATAGTATAGGGTGATGGCCCACGAGTCAAAGCATTGCTCAATTTGAACTGTCAATTACACTAGTTTACAATGTTTTTCTTAATTGCATGTACCTCTAAACTTTTTTAGACTAATTTGAGATCGCTGAAAACGAAAATGATACTCATTTATGCTGCTGCTTATTTATGCTATCCCAAGCAACCTTCAGCCCTTTAGTCGGGGTAAAAACTGTATCCCGACTGCAAAAATACAGATTGTACATATACGATAATTGTGTGATGCTTTACAAAATAACTAATTAAAGTTAATATTTTCTACAGTAGACGGTTATATATTTAACATACACACATTGACTATATTACGAGAGCAATGTCTTTTATACATTGTCTTACATTAGCACTTTTGCCTTTTACGATCAGCTTCAAGAGACGCTGGATATGATACCTCGAACCGAATTAGTAATACTCGCGGGGGGCTTTAATGCACATTCAGGAGCAGATCGAACTGACTGGGAAGGAACCATGGGCAAATTCGGGCACGGAGTAATTAACAACAACGGCTTACGCCCGCTTTCATACGGATCGTCAAACAACTTGATCGTTGGCAACAGCATATTCCGCTATCCACTCAAAAACAAACTCACCTGGCGAAATCCATCCGGCAACGATTCGGCGATGTTACGACTACATTTTGATCGATCGCAAGATTCCGATCGACGCCTAAAGACGTACATGCAATACGTGGGTTTCACGAAGCGTACTGGAATAACGTTGCGGCCGACATGGAAGAAGCGGCGTCAATGCACGAGTACCGGACGCTGTACCAAAAAATCCGCCGGTTAGGGGGCAAGACAACATCAAAAAGAATTTTAGTGACTTCTCCCCATAAACGCCTGCAACGGTGGAGAGAATTCTTCCACCACCTGTGCAAACACGATCCGGCGCAAGGTCCAGCAGCCGAACCGGCGGTTATCGAACAGCCTACGAATCAGTTTCTCGATATCGCACCGACAATTATGGAGGTGAAGATGGCAATAAAATCGCTGAAAAATGGAAAAGCGCCGGGAATAGATCAAGTAACCGCCGAGATGATTAAGGAGGTGATGTCTTATCACAACGACTTCATATTCTCATAACACACATAGGGCATTCGGATCGTGTCCTTTCGGCGTGGAAGAAAGCGATCGTTGTCCCAATTTTGAAGAAAGGCGACAGTCGGGAATGCAAGAATTATCGCGGTGTTAGCCTCAATCAGCTCGTTCGTATTAGAAGCGATTTATCCGTTTTTTTATGTGGTAGTGCTAAGCTCAGGAGTCACCCTTTGTACTACTAGTCCGTCATGTCATTTGTCACCTCATGGTGCAATGTCTAGCAGTAAGCTTAGTACGGAGGAGCGGTGGGGGGAATAGATTAAGGATTATAAAGGTACGAGGGGGTATTGAAGAAGGTGGTGATGAACCCTGCGTTTGAACTCTTGAATGTTGTAGGAGCTCGGAAATACCGACTGCGAGAGATTATTCCACAGTCGAGTTGTTCTATTTACAAACGAATTCATATCTTGTTGAGTGCGTGAAAGGGGGAGTTGCAGGCGCTGCGAATGGGCTAATCTGGTGTTGCGGGTATAAGATTGCCGTGGAGGCAAAAGAGCGTTTAACTCGAAGGAACAGTCACTATGATAGTAGCGATAAAATTTTGTCAGTGCTGCTACAATCCTACGGTGGCTTAGGGGGTCGATGGTGGAGCAAGCGGTATCGTCATTAATTAACTTAAGGGCCTTTTTTGGACCTTATCTAACCACGCCAAGGTTGTTATTGGAGCGCCCGCCGCCCCAAAGGAGTTCCCGATTCAAACTGGTGTCCGACAGGGAGACGTCGCTTCGCCACTCCTCTTCAATGTTGTGATCGACGCGATTATGCGTGAAGCATTCGATGGACGACTACGATACGACGACAACTTCGTAATCGCCACAACTAGAAAAATTGGATGTGTCTAGGTAACCCGTAAAGTAGATGTAACGTAGATGTACGTAGATGTAACGGAGATTTAACGTAGACCTACGGAGATTCACAGAACTTGTCGATCTACGTACAATCTACATTAGAGACACGTGAAAAACTTATCTATCTCCGTTAAAGACACGCACGTACAAATAATACATATTAATTCAGGTTAACGTTACATCAACAATGTTTTGACAGGGCATATTGTTTGGACACGTTTTTTTGTGCGTGTGTTAGAAAAGGATCGCCACTCGATGTGTTCGGAATTTCGCGGCGAAATAGGTCTACGTTAAATCTCCGTTACATCTACGATACATCTACTTTACGGGTTACCTAGACACATCGATAAAAATTAGAACCCATTTCTATTTTGTGGTTGACGCTTACAGTTCTACCAATTTATCTATACACAAAACCACCGCTGTCAACAAATAAAATATTATTATGACAAAAAAGTGCCTTTTTGACAAATTTTTATCTATTATAATTTTAGTTTAGCGATTGATAGCGATGGGATAATTTGAGAGCGATAAAGCTTTCATAGCCCGAGGCTTATGGCGAGCACTGTGTTCCTGCTATTAGGCGTTAGAAACATCGGAGAACATACCGTTCAAAAATATACAACATGCAACCTAGTTAGATTTGTATTCTTAAAACTTCTATGAGAACTTTTGAATTATATTCTACACCAAAACATTCCTTAAGCGTTTAATTCACATTTTCTAAGGCTGATTAAGAGCGCTGTTTATACTAGCCATCAGAAAGCAATCAAAATAATAAGGAATAGTCATGTATGTCGCATTTGTAAACGATCATGGGGCCTACTATGTATTCCGTTGAGTCTTATTTTTCCAAAACCTATTTCCGATTGGACCTTGCAAACGCAGTTGGCCTACGATGTAATCGGATAAGAAAGCAAATTAATGGGTTTGAAAATTTTGAACAATGTATTCTGATTTCCCGAACTCAAATTCAAATTTCAAATGTAACTATTGATAACGCTCCAAAAAAAACAATTAAATCCAGATTTTAAATGCAAATGTTTTTGGTAACACATTGTTCTACTCTGAAAATTGGCTTCAATTAACTTTCCAATCGGAAATGGGTTTCAGAAAAATGCGATCTTCTGATCCCAAAATATAGTACGCCGTTGGAAATGAGAGCCATTGGTACCCAAAAAGAAACACGAAACGATTTATTACCGAATAGCAATATCATATTTTATTCTTTTCTTACTCTACTTTATTTCACCTAGTCTTTGGTAAATTATACTCTGACATCTTTGTCTAGAGAACGGGCATGACGCTAGATCGCATATCCACGATAAAACTACAGTCAATAGAACAAATATTAAATAAACTTAAAATACGTAGCGCAAGGATTACTAATAATCAATATTTTAATATAATAAAAAAGGAGTTGCCACCGACAGCAACAGATTCCCATAAAATACGAAAGAGTAAACACAGGATGCTGACGACTTTCTCTGCTTCCAAGAGTTTTCTCAAGATTTTGACTATATTCAGGAACAAGCCCACGTTGATCCTAAATAAATAAAGCTAACTAGATTTTGAAATACTCTCACTAATCAATTGGCTAACTCTAAAGTTCATAACCTCAATTACGCGGATTTACTTCTCATGCTTTTTTTAATTTAAAAAAACGCACATATAAATTGCTTGGTCAATTTAAGAAATATACATATATAAAAACAATCTTATAGTGTAGAATATTTTCAGATTATCGGAAATTTTTTAAAATTGTAAATTCTGACATTTCACTTAAGACGCCACAACTTACCATGTCTATTTTTCGCGATTCCTTCAGCTTGTACTTAATTTTTTTAATCAGTTATAGAGATGGTATTTCTTTTAGTGAAAAAATACGTTGCGAACCATAAAATATTAACAGTACCGATGGAAATTGAATCCGCGAAATTGAAACTGCAAAAACCACCGCCGCGACACCGCACGAACAATCAAAATTTTTACACAAACTTGACATCAACCTTCGCTGACAAAACGAGAATTAATTTTGTGCACATGTCTGTACTAAAATCTTTAAACCCTACAAATGTTTATTTTTTGTAAAAATTATAACTTCCGACCGTTAATAGTTTTTTAATCAGGCGTGGATGAAATTATTATTTTATTGTTGTTATTGCGGTCAATTTAGTTGCCTAATTTTTTGTTAAGTTTTTCTATTTCTGGTTTAGATTGATGCTACACACCTATTTTTATATTGAAAATTTTGAAATTGTCAAATATTCAAATTGCTGCGCCAGATTGCCCTGGGGAAATTATATCGGACATTTCAGTTGGATGAGGCAAATTACACGGCATAACATTTCTTCCATCAACACTTCCAATAAACCGGTTTTATAGGCAAGGGGTCGCAGGGAAGTTTGTTAGATGCGAGTTACACGGCATAAAACTTTCTGCTGTAACGAACCGGTTTGTGCGTGTTATACGAATTACACGATAAACTGACTGTTCTGCATTTTTTCGTGTAACAATTCTATTGTCTATGTAGCTGTGTACAAACTGTCAGTTAAGCTAAGTCATTTTCGTAGGCCCCGAGAATGAAATTATGATTGTGTTAGTGTGTTGTTCTGTGCAGTCGAGAATTTTTTGGGATGCACAAGTAACAAACTTCCCCGCGACCCCTTACCAATAAAACCGGTTTATTGGAATTATTGGAAGTGTTGATGGAAGAAATGTTATACCGTGTAATTTGCCTCTTATGCCGTGTAACTCGCCTCGATAGATGGCACTAAAGCCTAGTACTAACCCTGGGCTAGACGATCAATTTTTCAATGCAAAATTTCATTGGGCTGTTTCACACAAGCCGACGGCCAACCAACAGAAATCGGCTGTTATCGTCCATTCCCTTTTGAAACTCGACGAAAAGTCGCATGGGCTTTCACACGGGCCAATTTTTCCAACCAACTCTACGTCAAAACGCTTTAGCTTATTGTTGTTGTTTTTTTATTATTTTGTCTTTTTTCTTTCTTTTATTTTTCCCAAAGGAATAAAAACAACACAACCACACAGCTGTCAAAAAGTCGTATCGAAAATGTGTGTGAGAAAGTTGAATGGAAAAATCTTCCCTCCCCATCGTCCTCTCTCACCCTCTTCACTACTAATGAGGCTGCTTACACACCAAACTCGACATCGACAACAGGTCGACAACATTTTTCTATCTCGACACACATCTATTCTTATCATTAAGCCGGTCTATTCACACTGAATTCGACATCGACACGACAAGATTTTTTGTTGTGACACCCCTTTATTCTTATTATTAAACGAGTGTATTCACACTGAATTCGATTGCATACAATATTGTAAATGCAATGGTTGCATATGCAACAAATTCAAATTTTTATTAATACAAAATGGCGGAAAATGAAAAATCCAAAACAGTGGTGGTTACTTGACGCGAGATTATTTAATTGGATGAGAATTAACAAAAATTTGTTTACAAAGTAAAAGTTGAAGCTGTCAACTATTTTGTTTTATTGCAAAATGAGTAAATCAACGAAAATTAGTACAAAAAAACGAACAACTATCTCCTGCACGTTTCTCGTAAGAATGAAATTGCAATGCAATGAAATTCCTGCCGATAAAACTTTGACATGCAACATTTAAAATTGCAAATACAGACAAATTGATCCTCTGGCCCCCTGGTAGCCCGGGGGCCACACGATCAATTTTTCAATTGTATATTGCATTGTAGTACTAAAATTGATCGTGTAGCCCCTGTTGCAATATGTAAATGCAATATTGTAAATGCAATGCTTGCATATTGAAGAAATTCTGAATTTCTTTAAAACAAAATGGCATAAAATTTTTTAAAAGGCAAAAGTTGAGACTGTTAACTATTTTTTTATTATTACAAAATGAGTGAATCATTGAAAATTAGGTCCAAACACAACAACTATCTCCTACGCATTTTTTGTAAGAATGAAATTGCAATGCAATAAAATTCCTGCTGATAAAACTTTGACATGCAATATTTCAAACTGCAATTGCAGACAAATTGATCGTGTAGCCCCCGGGTAGCCCGTGAGTCAGACGATCAATTTGTCTGCAATTGCAATTTGAAATATTTCATTTCAAAGTTTTATCGGCAGGAATTTCATTGCATTGCAATTTCATTCATACAAGAAATGCGCAGGATAGGTGCTGTGCTTGGTACTAATTTTCATTCATTCACTTATTTTCTAATAATAAAAAAATTGTTAACAGCCTCAACTTTGGCCTTTTAAAAAACTTTACGTTAATTGACATAACATTAAATAATCCAGCGTCAAGTAATATCCTCTGCTTAGGTTTTTCACTTTCCGCCATTTTGTGATAAAAAAATCAGAAAGCCTGTTCGCTTACTTCAAATGGGATCTCTCGGGATCCCATTTGCGCCCATTTCGTGTTCGCTTACTTTTTCGGGCTCGAAAAAGAGGGGAAATTTTCGCTTCCCCTCTTGCCAATTTGTGCCAGAGGTTTTGAGTCCCGGCGATTGTGGATTGCTGTTTGTAGTGTATTTGAATTGTCAAAAGGAACTGTCAATTATCATTTTAAATCAAAACGATTACGACGTGATAAGTTCTTTATTTGGTGCCTAGTAACAAGATTTTAAATAATTCCATGCATAAATTGTTGTGGGAAACAGGATTTTCGGTAAAAACAAAACGAGAGTTCGAGGAAATAAACAGATTTATTAAAGCCGAAGTTTACAGCGTGGTCGTGTAAAAATAAAACTAAACAGACATAGAGTACCAACATACAGGACAAAACAAACTAATACAAAAGTGACATCTATCTTAGCAGTTCAAACTTGAACAAGTACCAACATACAAAACAAAATAAACCAATACAAAAGTGACATCTATCAGTTTAAACTTTAACACTTCCCCGTAAACTGATCTGATCCAAAAATTATGAAATTCAAAAATTTACCAAACCAAACACAAAAAATGATTAAAATGTAAGTCCAATTTTGGAGCACATGAATTTAAACTTATTAGAATTCAAAGGTTTTGTGAACATGTCTCCCAGTTGATTCTCCGAAGCCACAAATTCCACGTTAATGTCACCTCTCTGATAAAGTTCTCGAACAAAGTAGTATCGCACTGCAATGTGCTTGGACCTTTTGTGAAACTCTGGATTCTTCACCAACTTGATTGCACTGGCGTTATCGACGAACAAAATTGGTGTCTCTCCAGAAGTACCAATTTCTGACAGCAGTCGGTTGAGCCACACCAGTTCCTTAGCGCCTTCGCTCGCAGCAACAAATTCCGCCTCGGTTGTCGATAAAGTGACTGATTTCTGCAATTGTGAGGTCCACGAAACTGCTGTGCCGTTGATCAAAGACACAAAACCGTTAGTTGATCGATGAGTCTTGATGTCTCCCGCAAAATCAGCATCAGAATAGGCACACAGTCCGTCAGCATTAGAAGTGTAGAACAGACCCAATGCAGAAGTGCCCCGGAGGTATCTGAAGATGCGTTTAACGCAAAACCAGTCGAACTTTGTAGGATTCGCCATCGCTCGTGCCACCTTCGAAACAGCAAACGCTATATCTGGGCGTGTAGCACAAGCCAGATACAACAGGGAACCAACAGCAGAACAGTATGGGATGGACTTGTCGAGGGGCTCGTCGTTTGAGTTGTCGGGTTTTTCGTTGTCTGCAGGTGTCTTCACGGATTTGCAGCTCGCCATTTCGAATCGTTGCAGAATTTTCTCAACGTAGATGCGTTGCGACAAAAAGAAACCAGACTCTCCTTGCTCGATTTGCTTCCCCAAGAATGAGTCGAGAGATCCAACTGTGATCTTAAATTTCGAAGTCAGCAATTCCAGGAACGAGTTGACCACGGCCTGCGATGATCCAGCAATAAGACCGTCATCGACGTAAATTGCGACGAGTAACTTCTCTCTTTCTCTAGTCCTAGTGTAGACGCATGGATCAGCGGTTGAACGTGTGAAACCGTTCTTTTCCATGAATGAGTTAAGCTCGTTGTTCCAGCAACGGGGAGATTGCTTGAGGCCGTATGCAGCTTTCTTCAGACGACAGACGAATCCAGATCCATCATCGAAACCTTGTGGTTGTTTCATATAGATGACAGTGTCAATTTTTCCATATAAAAAGGCAGTTCGAACATCGAATTGACCAAGTACAAGATTTTCTTCAGCTGCAGTTGCGATGAAGGCTCGGATGGAGTCGTAACGAGCGACCGGGCTAAATGTTTCATCATAATCGAGTCCAGGACGTTGAAACATTCCACGAACAACTAAACGGGCGCGATACCGATCAACCGAACCATCGGGCTTGTACTTGACTCGAAGAACCCAACGATTATCGATAGCGCGCTCACCCGGTGGCAATGGTACCAAGTCCCACGTTTCGTTCTCTCGAAAAGCGTCCAGTTCATCTTTCATTGCGCACAACCACTTGTCTGAGTCACTACTCTTCATTGCATCAGCGAAGTTAGTCGGCTCTAGATCTTCCTGGACAGCTTGTGTTAGACAAGCTAAAGCGATGTTTGCCTCTGAGCGACGAGTTTGATGTTCCACTTCGTAGTCATCATATCTCGGTGGCAAACGAATCGAACGTGCTGGACGTAGCACTCGTTCTTGAACAACTTCTTCTGGTACAGGTTGAGCAGCATTCTCAGGAGGTTCACATCCAGCATCGACAGTTTCTTCAGGAAAATCATCAAAACTTTCATAGTCAGATTCATCGCCTGCCGGGTCGTCGGTTTCAACTTCCCCGTTTTGGTCATCCTGGTCATCACAGCGAGTTCCAAATTCAAGGTCGATTGTGTTCTTTGTAGTACAAAGTTTTTCTGGGCGAAAATCGACGTCTCGTGACTTCATTATGCGATGTTTTGATGGTACCCACACTTTGTATCCATCCTTGTCGTTGACGTAACCAATAAAACGACCAAGAACTGCTTTGGCGTCGAATTTTGTTCGGAACTATTTTGGCACATTCACATAACACTCTGTACCGAAGATTCTCAGGTGATCGAAGCTGTCAAAAACCCTGCCGGTCCACATCTCAAACGGTGTCTTGTCAGGAACGCACGACTTTCCGGTGCGGTTGATCAAGTATACAGTGGTGTCACAAGCATGTGCCCAAAAAGATGACGATAAACCGCTGACTGTCAGCATCGACCGTGCCAACTCGACGACATGACGGTTTGACTGTTCTGCGACTCCGTTCTGCTGCTGTGTATACGGACACGAGGGTCGAAACTCAATACCTCGTTCACGTAACAACTTCATCACAACATCACATTCAAATTCAGTCCCACAGTCCGAACGAAAAAATTTCACTTTGTGTCCTGCAGTATCACACTCTCTCAAAAATGAGTCCAAATGTTCAGCCACTTCCGATTTGCGCTTCATCAAAAATATGCGAACAAACTGAGAATAGTCATCTTTAAACACCACGTAGTATCGAAAACCGTTAATCGAATCAACAGACATCGGGCCGTTCACATCCGCGTGGATCAGCTCACCAACTGCAGTTGGGCGATTAACACGCGAGTGAAAAGGTTTGCGACGCGATTTCCCGAGTACACAACCGTCACAAAAATCCGATGTATCTGACGACTTGCATGAAATACCAAAACGAGACAAAATGTCACGCACGTGTCGTTTGTCTTGATGTCCGAATCTTTCGTGCCATCCTTGAAGTATGTCAGTTGATGTGGCGAGATTAGCTTTTGCACAGGACACCTCTGGGATGCGAACGCGCATGTCCATGACGTACATAGATCTAACTAGTTGACCGGTTGCGACAAGTCCACCATCACACAAAACTTTCACTCCATCAGAGTCAAATAAAAATTTATTTCCACGTTTAGCAGCTTGACGAATGGAGAAAAGTTGATAACATGCCTCGGGGGCATACTAGACATCATTCAGAGTTGCACGCGACAACCTGTCACCGATGCGAACATCAACTTCGACCTTGCCAGATCCATATGCCAAAATGAAATGTTTGCCAGCCGTTTGAACGCGCTGTGGAATCGGGAACTTCTCGAAAGTAGCAAAATGCTGCTTGTTCGCTGATATGTGGTGCGTTGTGCCGGAATCCGAGATCCAGTTGTCAGTTAATGCGACATCAGTGTTGACAGCCAATCCTGTAGCGAGAAACGAGCCTAGTTTAGAGTTTTGTTTGAGTTCTACCTTGTCACCGTCGGTTTGCTTGTTTCGTTCTGCAGCTTGACGCTTCCGACATTCACTGATGATATGACCAAATTTCCTGCAGTACAAACATGTGCGCTTCTCCTTCTTGCCTGTTGCAAAAGAACCTTGAGAATTTTTGTTTTGTTTCTTTTGTGTTTGTTGTTGAATTTTTGGTTTAGCGAAGAAAGCACCTGACGAATGCGACGCGCCTTGTGCCGAGACTGAATTTTCAATTGATCGAAGATTCTCAATCAGAAGTTTTGTTGTCTGCTCAACTTCAGGAACGCGATACCAAGTCGAACGATAATATTGGTATTCTGGGCCGAGCGTTTTGAAAATTCTGTGGTGCAGCAAAGATACTGGGAGCGTTGCATGAGGATTGCCCTTTTTAAGTTCTACGAGGATGTCATCGAAAAGATTTGCCAATTGCGATGCGTGTTTGGTGATAGAAATAGCGTCATCTTTCGTTATTTCGAAAAAGCTGTCAAATAGCGTGTACAGGCGCTGCAAAGAAGATTGTTCGAACACTGATAAAAGTGTATCCCATATTTCTTTGGCGTCTGTCTTTTTGCGAACGTAGATTGCAGCTTCTTCGTCCAGTGCCGTGCCCAGAATACGAGCCGCGCGCGCGTTGTCTCGTTGCCATCGTCTGTACTCATCGGACGGTTCTGCGTTTGCTGCAGGTGCGGCAGGACACAACCGTGTACCGTCAACGATTGTAAAAAGACACTGTTCTTTCAAACAAAGTTCGATTTGCCACTTCCACGTTTCCCATTGAGCTTCATTTGCAAGCTTGCGGATGCTTGCCAGAACACGACCACTCTCATCTTGTTGCTGTGCGGGTTCAGCCATCTTGTTTTTGGCTTGACGAAAGATTTAGTCGAGAACACAGAATTGTACACAAAATTACCGAAAATCGCCACTAAATTTAATTTCAATGCGCACCTGGGCCCATAACCTGTTGTGGGAAACAGGATTTTCGGTAAAAACAACACGAGAGTTCGAGGAAATAAACAGATTTATTAAAGCCGAAGTTTACAGCGTGGTCGTGTAAAAATAAAACTAAACAGACATAGAGTACCAACATACAGGACAAAACAAACTAATACAAAAGTGACATCTATCTTAGCAGTTCAAACTTGAACAAGTACCAACATACAAAACAAAATAAACCAATACAAAAGTGACATCTATCAGTTTAAACTTTAACAGTTTCAATAGCTTTATGTCATTAATTTGAAGACCCAAGTGATTTATAGGTTAGATTTGCAAAAATCATCCCAGGAAGTGTTCGCTTACTTTCATATTTTTATCCCCACTCTTCAATTTTATTGTCAAAAATCTCGGGATCCCGAGGGATCCCATTTGAAGTAAGCGAACAGGCTTAGAATTTCTTGCATATGCAACCATTGCATTTACAATATTGTATGCAATATTGCAACAGGGGTAGACGATATATTTTATTGCTGCAATGCAATATTACAATCGAAAAATTGATCGCCTAGCCCCCGGGTAAAACTGACCGGCTGGCCCCTGTTGCAATATTGCATACAATATTATAAACACAATGGCTGCTTATGCAAGAAGTCCTGAATTTTTTTAAAACAAAATGGCGGAAAGTGGAAAAACGTGGAGTGGAGATTATTTGACGCAGAATTATTTAACGTTATGTGATTTAACATAAATTTTTTAAAATGCAAAAGTTGAGGCTGTTAACTATTTTTTTTATTATTAATAAAATACCAAACACAACTATCTCTCCTGCGCATTTCTTGTAAGAAGGAAATTGCAATGCAATGAAATTCTGGCCGTAAAACTTTGCCATGCAATATTTCAAATTGCAATTGCAGAAATTGATCGTCTGGCTCCCGGATAAGTTCGGCGCCTTAGAATGCAAAACTACAGAAAGGGCCTTCGCCGAATTAAAGCGTAGTTTGTCGTAGTAAATTTGTTTGTATGAGTGCCCACGCTTTGATTGTACATTACAAGCGTAAAAACCGAGTGGAATAGAGGACGGGCAAGACCGAGTTCAAATGATGAGTTATAAAATAAAATCTTGCCCCCAGAAATGAACTTTTTACACGGCGTCACTCCGAAATCTAAACAGTATTCCCCCAGAATTTGGCGTTGGGTCCCTTAATGTGCCCGAATAGCGAACACCTCTGCTTGAAAGACAGTTGCTAGAGGGCCTAGGCTTATCGCCCGGCTAAATCTGGGGCTTTCACTCCAGATTTCCGGCGCCTACACCTGTCTCCGTTTTAGAGCCATCCGTGTACCATACTAGTCCCCCCCCGGCCATGCTTTAGGAAAAGTCCAGGTGAGCCTATCCTGTATGTGCAATTCAAGCAAATAAAATTTACATTTTTTGGACTATTTATCACAGTGATTCACATATTTATTAATTAAATATCTAATATATGTGTTAGGAACTATTTTATTTAGCACATTCACTCACCTAAAGAACGATTTATCTCGCGCAAATTTCGATTTATTCCTACATTCACAAACTGCACACTTCATTGTTCTTTTTTCACAGAAAACTCGCTCGCTAGAACTTTAATAACACTTTAAACTATTCTTTATACTTTCTTTCTTTTTTAAGTTAGTTTTGATAATATGATTTCGGATAACTTTATAAAAAAAAACTCGTCTTAAAAAAGTATTCCACCGAACGCGGAAACACAAGCAGCTAACTAACCTAATTCGACAGTTGGAAGATCCTCAGATTTCACTACGCTCACATACAGGGATTATACACACGAGGGCCTTTCCTGTAGTTCTCTATTCTAAGTTCGCCGCCTAACTAAATTTTAGGGCATCTCCAAACTTGTACCTTAGTGAGATAAAATTTGACAATGTACAATTGTAGAAAAAGTTCTTATTAACATGATTAGGGCTCAAGCAGAAACAATCCGTTCCGTCCGTTTTTAAAAGTTGGAAATTTGACATTTCCATAAACTTTCCATGAGACGAACGGAACGGTAGCCACAATCAAGCGGACGGAATGTCAAAAAGAACAAAGGAAAAACGTGCGGAGCGGACGGAACGGATTGGTTGTGCTTCAGCCTTTAAAGGCTGGCCAAAGCCTTGCAACCATCGACGTGTGCTTTGGATCGTTACTTGGTAATAAGCGAAGTTCTCTAAAAACCCCAATTTTTCCGCTTGTTGGAAATGAAACGCACCTTTAACAATCTTATTTTTATTTTGAATGTTGTCGAACTTTTGATCGAGTGTTGTTTTTGTTTTTGTATGTTGTCACTTTTTTTTAAAGGAGTCATTTTTTGAGTTTGCTAAAAATCGAGCGCGTTTTTCCAGGCATCTTAAGATTGTAATAGAAATAGATAAATAAAGTTATATTTACGTGTTTAAAAACTGTTTTACGGTAGAATAGTTGACGTTGGATATTTACCTAAGCATTTTGAAGTGGAAAATCTGAAGGATTTCACACCGCTCGTTGCTTAACATTTTTTTAGAATGTTTAGATATACAAATTTGTCCATCTTACCATTTATAAAGTGTAAATAATCCACTCCTGCACTAGACGTACAGCCCCAAACCGTTAAAGAGCCACCTCTACGCTTGACTGTAGCTCGAGTACTTTTATGTTCGAATCCTAGTCCAGGCGCTAGAGCAGTGAAACCTATAACTTTTGGTTTTGGCGTGATGTAACGGACTTTTTTGGTGGAATCGGTCAGAAATTACATCCCCAACAATATTTGGGGGGTGCGCAAGCATGAAACTCCCAGGAAAACTTTTGGTAGCCCAAAAACTGAAAAATTCACTAAAAATTCCTTGTTTTTTTACCTTTCTTGTTAAATATCTCTTAACGAAGGCTTCTAGGCGAAAAATTTGTTGAGTATGTTAAAAGTCCAAAGTTACACGGCATACGAAATCTCCATTTGAAACTTTTAAGCTTCCAAATAACAGATTTGATCATATCCTTATGGATATAGTGGGATCCCTACCTCCATCTCGTAGATACTCTTATATCTTAACGATAGTCGATAGATTCACGCGAAGGCCTGAAGCATACCCAATTCGGGATATGTCAGCTTCAACAGTGGCAAAGAGATTCGTCAATGAATTTGTCCCACGATTCGGCGTACCACTGGAGATCACAACCGATCAAGGTACGCAGTTCGAATCGAAACTGTTCAATGAAGTTGCCAAATTACTCGGCACTCATTGAATTCGGACAACCGCCTACCACCCTCAAGCAAACGGGATGGTCGAACGGTTCCACAGGCAACTAAAGGCAGCCCTAATGGCAAGGGGCAATACTACTCATTGGAGTGAAGACATGCCATGCATACGCACGGCAATTAAGACCGACTTACAATGCTCACCAGCCGAGCTCGTATACGGTCAGAATCTGAGACTTCCCAATTCGATTTCTATCCCAACTGATGAGAATCCAATCGAAGAATCAGAATTTCCGCCTTCGTTCTCATATGCAGAACATTAAGGCAATACATCCTTGGCAACCCGCCCAAAGGGATGTCTACGTGCCAGAAGCCCTGGAGAACGCCGACTACGTCTTCATACGAGTCGACAGAGTTCGAAAACCTTTCGAACCTCTATATGAGGGCCCACATGAAGTAATCAAACCATTACGAAAACACTTCGTTATCAAATTGAACGGCACAACCAAGTCAATATCCATTGACAGGCTAAAACCAGCGTTGGGTTATGACCGCGACAACGAAGCCAAGCCATCTAAAGCGGTAACATTCCGTTAACGCTACGCGGGGGGGGAGTATGTGGTTACCAAGTTTTACCCAGCCACACAACAGCCTCCCACACGATAAACACACACACACACACACACACGCACACGCACACACACACACACACACACACACACACACACACACACACACACACACACACACACACACACACACACACATATATATATATATATATATATATATATACTGTGATGATTTATGCGCCATCTGTTTGTGAAAAAGCATAATCAACGATTGTCGATAACAACTCTGGTTGATGTCTGAACTAATGATTTATGTACTAAACTAAAATTGGAACGCGCGATAAGTGAAGACAACTTCAAGCTTCTGGACGAAAAGAAAAGAACATACCACTAGGCTCGAGAAAAGGGACTCGAGAAGGTTCCAGAAGTTAAATAAAAGTGGAGCTTAGATATATAAGCGGCTTGCAGTTTTCATTTGAAAGGCGATAAAAGTGTTCTAAAGTGAGAAACAGTAAAAAGTGGTGATTTAAAAGTGAACTATAAAGCGATAGATAGAATTTAATAGTGGGGGTTATTAAATTAAAAGTGATTATAGTGAACTGTAAGAATTGTGTTTGTAATTAAATTGTGTTTGGTTTGTAATAAATAAATTATTGTGTGGATAATTAAAAAGTGTATTCCTTAATTAATCCTACGAATCCGTTAAGCCGTTAAAACGTAACAATTGGTGTCAGAAGTGGGATTAATTAAGAGATAAGTGAAATAAGTGAACTTGAATAATAATTGTGACTGGAATTTAAATTTTGTGCGTGAGAAATAAGGACTTATTAATAAAATGGGTCGAAAGTTAGTGGATTTGCGCACTGTGGAGTTGAAAAGAGAATTAAGTAAGCGCTCGTTGTCAACAGTGGGGACTAAAAGTGCCCTAACCGCCCTGCTTCGAGAAGCTATGATGAACGAAGGTAAGGATCCTGAAACCTACATGTTTGAAGGCGAGGTAGAAGCGGAACCAGAAGAAACGACTGTGAGTATGGCAGAACTTTTTAAGACATTGATGGTGATGAAAGAGGCGCAAGAACGGTCATCGGCAGAGGTGAAGGAAGTGATCACGGCGGAAGTGTGCGACGGCATTTCACGAAGTCATCGGAGTTAGGAAACTGCAGCCTCCAACTTTCGACGGGCAAAGCCCATGGTCTACTTATAAGCTCCAATTCGAGGCAGCAGCAGCAGGCAATTGCTGGACTGAGGAGGAGAAAGCAACCGCCTTAACGTTGTCACTAAGGGGCACAGCAGCAGGAATATTGCAGTCAATACCAGCAGAACATCGCAACAGCTACGGGTTCTTAGTTCAAGCGCTGGAAATGCGTTACGGTGATCAGCACATGCAAGAGGTTTATCGACTTCAACTTCGCAATCGACTTCAAAAGCCAGGAGAAACTTTACAACAACTATGCGCAGATATCGAGAGGTTAGTGCATCTGGCTTATCCTAGCTTTGGCCAAGACTACATCAACGAAGTAGCAAGAGAGGCTTTCCTTAACTCTTTTGCTGACCGGGATCTACAACAGGCAGCCAGATTGGCCGGAAAGAAGAATACCGCAGAAGTTTTGGCATATGCTTTGGCACACGAGGCTGCGAGGCAAGCATCAAGAAGTGCAGTCCGCCTCAGAGAGATCCACACAACAGAGGATAGTTGCAACAGAATGAATGCAACGGAAGTACGCGGTCGACTCCGATGCTGGAACTGTAGCGAACCGGGTCATTTGCAAAGGAATTGCAGAAAGCGAAGGAGAGCAGAGTCTCCCGAAAATAGGAGTGGCGGAACTTGCTGTGAAAAATGTGGACATCGGCAGAAAGGTGACCAGAGGGAGGCCGAAAACAATGACTCCGTGTCTCCCCGCAGACAGCAGCAGGGAAACGAATAAAGACTAACTCCATGGGGCGGGAGTTAGTCGGGGAAATCGAAGTCCCCGGTGTCATCATCACACTATCAAACAATTGCAGCGTAGTGGAAACAGCCTGGTCATCGAAGGAAAGAGCTGAAAAATGCACAATAACTGTAGACACTGGTGCTTCAAAATCTGTTATTCGGGCTGACATGGTCGGCAATAAATGGCTGAAAGACGCACGCCAATACAGACTGAAAACTGCAACAGGAGAGCCAGTACGATTACACGGGGAAATTATGTTGGATGTGGTTCTTGCTGACATTGGATTTTCACATTCGTTCCTGGTAGCTGATATAACAGACGAGTGTATTCTCGGTCTGGACTTTATGAAAGCACATAAAATTCTACTGGACATTGGAGAGGAAATACTGAGATATGACAACAAGGAGATTCCAATGGCCGCAGGATCCACTTGTTATTCGCAGCTTAAAGTCGTCGCTCGTGAAGATACCGTGCTTCCTCCGTGTGCTGAGAAATTGGTACGAGCGATAGTCGATGGTGATCCCGGGAGCTACCGATTTTACCTTATAGAACCAGAAAAAACGGAACAAAGCAAAAATATAGCAATTGGAAAATGTCTGGTGAGCATCGACGACAAGAAGGAGGTATTCGTGAGAGTGCTAAATACTAACGAACGAGAAGTACGATTGAAGAAGGATACGGTTTTGGCGAAAGGAGAACCGGCAGAACAGATTACATTAGTGGAGTGCGCTAACATCGAAACGGTTCCAAAACCAAAGCCAAAGGCCACGAAATTAGTAAACGCAGTACTCTCAACTAGTTGTCTTGAACAAAAACAGTATCTCCAGGCAAGGAAATTAGTAGAGGATTTCAGTGATATCTTTGAGAACTGCCCAACTGAAACTCAGCCCTAAAAAGTGCGTACTGTTCAGAGACCAAGTCAACTATCTCGGACATGTGGTTTCATCCAATGGAGTTCAAACAGATCCAGAAAATAACAGCGGTTAAGAATTGGCCCACACCGAAGGATAAACATGAACTTCGAAGCTTTTTGGGACTTGCCACCTATTATAGGCGTTTTGTCAGGAATTTTGCTGACATAGCTAAGGAATTACATAAACTGACAGAAAAACATTTATCTGGACAGAAAAGTGCGAGGAAAGTTTCAACACACTAAAACGAGGACTTTGCCAAGCACAATACTCACATACCCGAAGCCAGGCGAAAGATTCATATTGGACACAGACGCGAGTAATGTCGGGATTGGTGCAGTGCTATCACAAAACTTCGACGGACAGGAAAAGGTCATAGCTTATTACAGTAGAGCGCTGTCAAAATCGGAGCGGAATTACTGTGTCACAAGACGGGAACTATTGGCAATCGTGGACTCAACTAAACACTTTCACAAGTATCTCTATGGGGAAAACTTCATCTTTCGAACGGATCATGCAGCATTGAAATGGCTGATGCAATTCAAAAATCCTGAAGGACAAGTGGCAAGATGGATCGAGAGACTTCAGTCCTACGACTTCAATATAGGCCACAGAAATGGAAGAAACCATGGAAATGCAGATGCACTCTCCCGGCGACCATGCGTACCAGACTGCAAACAATGTGGACGTATCGAGGAAAAGTGTCAAAGGACGACAGTCGAGCCAACGACAGGATGGGATGACCAGGGACTCCGAGACGCCCAACGCGACGACCCGGATATTTCTTCAATTCTGACATGGAAGGAATACGAGGAAAAGCCTGAATGGAAGGACATTGCTGAGAGGAGCGAGACCCTGAAGAGCTATTGGGCCCAATGGGATTCGTTGTACATTGAGCGAGGAGTATTAAAGCGCAAATGGGAAACCGCTGACGGTACCTCTCATCGAATGCAGGTATTAGTCCCTCGCGTTAGAATAAGGGATATTCTCGACGAGTGTCATAACGGCACATCAGGAGGACATCTGGGAGTCAATAAAACTTTGGCAAAAATAAGAGATAGATTCTTTTGGCTTCACATGCGAGACGATGTTGCAGATTGGTGCCGTAAATGCACAACCTGTTCCAGCAGCAAGGGCCCTCGGGTAAGAACAAAAGGAGAAATGCAGCAATACAACGTGGGAGCCCCATTTGAAAGAATCGCAATCGATCTGGCGGGACCTTTTTCCGGTGTCAGACCGAGGAAATCGTTACATTTTGGTGTTTATGGACTACTTCAGTAAGTGGCCCGAAGCATATGCCATTCCAAATCAGGAAGCAATCTTTGTTGCAGAGGAATTAGTGAACAATTGGATCTGCAGATTTGGTGTTCCTCATGAGCTTCATTCTGACCAAGGGAGAAACTTTGAATCTCAAGTTTTTCAAGAAGTATGTAAGATACTTGGAGTGAAGAAGACCAGGACGACGCCCCTTCAGGGGGCAATGTGATGATCTATGCGCCATCTGTTTGTGAAAAAGTATATTCAACGATTGTCGATAACAACTCTGGTTGATGTCTGAACTAATGATTTATGTACTAAACTAAAATTGGAACGCGCGATAAGTGAAGATAACTTCAAGCTTCTGGACGAAAAGAAAAGAACATACCACTAGGCTCGAGAAAAGGGACTCGAGAAGGTTCCAGAAGTTAAATAAAGGTGGAGCTTGGATATAAAAGCGGCTTGCAGTTTTGATTTGAAAGGCGATAAAAGTGTTCTAAAGTGAGAAACAGTAAAAAGTGGTGATTTAAAAGTGAACTATAAAGCGATAGATAGAATTTAATAGTGCGGGTTATTAAATTAAAAGTGATTATAGTGAACTGTAAGAATTGTGTTTGTAATTAAATTGTGTTTGGTTTGTAATAAATAAATTATTGTGTGGATAATTAAAAAGTGTATTCCTTAATTAATCCTACGAATCCGTTAAGGCGTAAAAACGTATATATATTGTTACGTTTTTACGCCTTATATATATATATATATATATATATATATATATATATATATATATATATATATATATATATATAAACAAAACTTAATAGTACAACTAGTATAATAAAAACATTGTGCACACGAAGTATAAAATAAAATATCAAGTAGAAGATAAAAACGTGTCTTATACCATGTTTCCATCGCACTCGAAATCCGCAGGTTTTGATAAAACGATTTGGCGAAATCCAAATGTGTTTCCATCGCACCAGGCAGTTTTCGCTTGTCATAACAAACTTGCACATCAAATTTTAAAAACCTAATTATATCAACAAAACTGAGGAATTTATAAAGAATAGGCTCTAAAATAAGGAAAAAATATAAACATTCATTTAAGCTCCATTTTAAACGTTAAAGATAGAAAATTTAAAAATGACAAATTCGTACTGTCAAAATTTTTTACAGCTGAGAAATTTCCCCAAAATTTCCCACTTGCTGAATAGGCTGAATAGTCATTACCAAGATTTCGATCGAGATTTCATTGAAATCTCCTCCGAAAGGCGATTTCATTTTATATGCTAAAACATGAGATTTCAAACGAGATTTCGTCCGAAATCCTCATTTTTGCCGAAATCGGAAGATTTCGAGTGCGATGGAAACATGGTATTATTATAAAAATAACACTGCATAGTGCGGTAGCTAAAACCTCAAAATAGTTATTTAGAATTTTGACAGCTGGGTTGTAAAGGAAGATTTAAAGAAATGGTATAATTTACATATATGTATATATTTTATGCAATCAAAAAAAATAAAAATTCGTTAGGTGGATATGAGCAACGAATCAAGGACAACTAAAAATTGGACCTTTTCGGAAGGAAGAGCACTGATAGCCGCATACCAAAACAGAAAAGACGAGTACTTCCAGACAAGGAAAAAATTGATTTCTGGTCTGCGGTGCTAACAGACCTAGAAGCGTCTAATGTTCTGGTAAATTGTTTGCGTTTAGGATTTTCGTTATCACGTTTAGTTTTTATATTGTATTTTAAGGTCTCATCTACCACTCCACAACAAGTGGAAACGAAGTGGAAAACCCTCTATCGTGCTTATAAAAGTCCGAAAGATAGAGGTACCGGCACCTCAGCCTCCAAGTTTTTATACATGGAAGAAATGGATTCCATTTTCCAAGATAATCCCCTGATTTCCTCCACATTTGCAATTAGTGTTGAGGTAAATAATAATCCGAAACCAGCACAAACGAAAGAAAATAATGAAAACTTTAGTGTCGACAAAGAAAATAACGAGCCAATAACGAAAAAAATGATGCTTCTTAAATTGAAATTACAATTCAATCGATGAATTTAAAAAATTCTAAGAAAACCCCTTACTTTTACAAGTCTTACAACAGTGTCCGATTATTCGTTTGACATCAAATTTGAATTAAGGGCCTGTGCCAATTTACAATTCAAATGCCAATTTGTTTGAGAAACGCATTTCAGTTTTACAATTCATTTTTCGAAGGTTTGTGTCTTTGGAAATGTAAGGAAATTTTTGAATTGTATGGTAATTTGATCAGTTGTAACCTCAACATAGTAGTCTCATAACTGTGCGATTTTCGAAAGCCAGATTGATAGATAGAGAGAAAATTATTACGTTCTAAATGGCCCATCACTTGAGTAAAAATAATTTTTTCAAAAGCTTTAGCGATGTTGTGGACCAAATATTCGCCAAACTTTCCCAAAAATTGGCCCTTTTGCCTAAATAATAAAATCACGTTGCTCAAACATTTTCAAGGTCCAACAAAAAGTCCAAGTTTAATAAATTAAACGTACAAAACTTAAATTAAATTCCAAAACTCATATTGCACCGGTTTATTACAACCATGCACATTTTCCCTGCACGGGAACGACGAATCGGTGCCGGTAATTGTAATATTTTATTTGATATTTAATAGTTTTTTAAATAAAGAGCAACACCGAGTTCACTTGACTTAATTTATTTAGAGCTAATGATTCTTACAATGATGTTGACTGGTTGATCACGACCGAGCAACTGGTTGCTGATTGCTGTTATCGCAATTGCCACTCGGCATTAACGGTACCATTTTCTATTTGAATCCTAACTATACTACACCTACCCCTTAAGATCAATATCTTGACATATTCATTTAAATTCATTTTCCAAGTGTATCTACTATTTTACAATTCCATTATTTCTAATTTCACTTTCAGTGTTACAATATTTCAAATATGTTCTATTCTTATTTATATAAATTCCAATATATGTAGATCATTTCTAATTCAATTTCAATTTTACAATATTTCAAATATGTTCTATTATTATTTATATAAATTCCAATATATGTAGATCATTTCTAATTCAATTTCAATTTTACGCTATTTCCAATATATTCTATTATTACTTGTACAAATTCCAGTATAGATTATTTCTAGTTCAATTTCACAATATCTCACATATGTTCTGTTATTACTTATACACTATTGCTCTTATAAAAATACACAAGAAAATACTACAGTCAAATTCACTTGTCATCATTCGCTTGCAGAAAATGTCCTGTCTGGAGCTCTTTTGTACTGCGGTGATAGATTATTGCTTCATGTGTCTTAAGAATATCGAGTTCCTACGGAATATCTTGCCGTTAGCTGTTTTTACCCAATATGAACGAGGAGTCCTATCTTTTTCTATAATTTTTGCTACTTCCCACTTGCCATTCCATTTAACCCATATGTTCTCCCCCCTTTGAAAATCCGGTTTTTCTCTCGCATTTCTATCATAATATAACTTATTCCTACCATTATTCTTCTTTATAACTTTACTAGTTTCGTTCTCCCACTGCTGATTATACAGCGATAGCTTCGCCGGTAATATACTTCGCGTTTTTCTTCCAAATAACACTTCTGCGGGCGATAGCAGGCTGCCTTTACATGGCGTATTTCGGTATTCTAGCAGCATCTTCCAGGGTTCCTGTTTACTTTCGTTTGCTTTTGTTAATATCGATTTCGAAATTTGAACGAATCGTTCGGCTAAACCGTTTGATTGAGGATATCGCGGGCTCGAAGTAGTAAGCACTATATCATGTTCTGTTAGGAATTGCTTAAAATTGTATGAGTTAAACGGTACATTGTCCGCGATAATTTCTCGCGGGATCCCGTGGGCTGCGAATAAATTTTTGATCTTCCCTATGACTTCATTTGCTGTTTTATTTCTCAGAGGCAGCATATCGAAATATTTCGAAAAATAATCTACGACCACTAAGTGTGGCTGGGACTGAAACTCGAAAATGTCCATTCCGATTTTGTAATACGGGAAGGGTGGTACTTCATGAGGGATTAGGGGTTCTTTAACATTCGCTTTTCTATGTTTTTGGCACAAGTTACATTTGGCAACTATTTCTTCAATATCTCTATCCATCCCTGGCCAATAAACTAAACTTCTCGCTCTGAATTTGGTTTTTTCTATGCCAAAATGAGAGGAGTGGAGTGTGCATAGTAGTTCGTCTCTTAGTGCAACTGGCACAATCAACCTCTCATTTAGGAATACCAAATCGTCTTCGACCGTAATGATATCTTTATGTCTCCAATAAAATTTTATTTCTTCTTTTAGTTGGCTTTTGTTTCTTGGCCAACCTAATTTTACTACGCGAATGAGTTCTTGCAAGGCAGTGTCATTTGCAGTTTGTTGTTTAAATATATTCTGCTTTTCCTTACTGATATTAATCGTGTGTACTATCTCGTTAATGTCTTCTATTTCTGGTTTCGTGTCTTTGGTTTCAAGGTAGTTACGGGATAATAAGTCTGCAATTAGCATATTTTTACCAGGAGTATATTGGAATTCGAGTCTATACTTTAATAGACGAAGCTTCATTCTCTGCAATCTAGCTGAATTTACTTTTCCTAACTCTTTTGAATTTACTCCTAACAGGGGCTTATGGTCTGTTATTATCTTTACCGTCTTACCATAGATTAGTTGGTGAAATCTGCTACAGGCAAAAATAATCGCCAGCAATTCTTTTTCAATTTGTGCATAATTGCACTCAGTTGGCGTTAAGCTTCTCGATGCAAAATATACTGGTTTGCTATCTTGCATTAAGCAGCATCCCAATCCATTTTGCGATGCATCTGCCTGTATTGTTATGTCTCCCTTCGCATCAAGAGGTTTTAAGAATGGGGCATTTGTTATAGCCGATTTTATGTTCTGTAAACAACTATCATGTGTTGGTAGCCACTTAAACAGAATGTCTTTTTTCAGGAGTTCTCTTATAGGTTGCGAAATTTCTGCCAGATTGGGAACAAATTTTCTTACATAATTTACCATGCCTAACAAAACTTGTAATTCTTTCTTGTTAGCTGGGGGTTTTAATCGTTCTATCGCTTTCCTATACTCAGGGTCATACTTGATCCCTTCATGTGAAATTATATGGCCTAAATATTGAACTTGCTTTTTCCGATATTGTATCTTTTCTTTATTAAACTTTATATTTTGCTCTACTGCCCTGTTCATAACTTTTTCCAAGCTCTCATCATGTTCCTTTAACGTTTCTCCCGTAATAAGAATATCGTCTATATATACCACAACACCCGGGATGTCGCCGAAGTTTTTTTCGTTCATTTTTTGGAACACTTCCGGAGCACATTTTATTCCAAACGGTAACCGTTTAAACCTATACATGCCAAAAGGCGTTGAAAATGTGCACAACTTAGAAGACTCTTCCTCTAAGGGCACCTGCCAGTAGCCCTCTTTCAGATCTAAAACCGTGAAGAATTTTTTATTTGATAATTTAGTTGAAATTTCATCGAAAGTCGGAATAGGGAATGGGTCATCAACAATAGCTTCATTCAGGTATTTGGGATCTAAGCACAGACGTAACTTTTTGTTTTTCTTTTCTACGACTACAAGATTCGAAACCCACTCTGTAGGTTCCATTACTACTTGGATTATTTCTTTCTTGCACAATATTTCTAATTCCTTTTTCAAGGTATCTAATATAGCTAGTGGTACGCGTCGTGCCGGTCTTACTATCGGTTTTGCGTCTCTATGTAATTTAATTTTATAGCTTTGTTGAAACTTTCCTAAGCCCTCAAACACCTGTCCATATTTTTCCACTAGCATATGTTCAGATTCACATATTTGATCTACCCTTTTCACTAATCCTAAATCTACACACGACTGTAATCCTAAAATGGGAGTCGCATTTTTATTTACCACAATGAATTTTTGTTTTCGGTTTCTATTATTTATGGTACATTCTAACAACACCGATCCTACCGGTTTAATTTTCATCCCGCCATATACCTCTAACGTTATATCTGTTTCTTCTAATTTTCCATTTTTTATTTGTTTAAATATAGCTAACGGTAAGATATTAATTTCTGCACCTGTATCTAATTTAAATTTAATCGGCTTGTTCGCAATTTCTATTTCTTTATACCACGCACGCACCGCATTTATATTTGTCACTGTCGTTACCGAATCTATTATCAAATTATTTACATGTTCAGTAATTTCACGTACCTTCCTTTGTTGTTTGCTCAAACAACATGAAGCAAAATGATTTTTCTTTCCACAGTTATGGCACGTTTGCTTCCAAGCAGGACACTTTCCCTTCACGTGAAGTTGACTGCAGTATGTACATTTTTTCTGTCCTATTCCTTTATTTACAGTATGCCTAAAATTTTTAAAATCATGGTTATTGTTTACATAAACTTTTTTTTGATTATTATCTACATACCTCCTAGCCGGCTTATTACTATTACCTACTCGTGTGTAGTCCACCATATTAGTGCCATTTCCAGAAAGCTCTAAACTGTTGTTAATTGCGTTGATAGTCACCTCGTGACCTTGGCCTTGGATCTGGGCTGCCTGCTGCCGCGATACTTCTGCTGCTCGTGCCATTTTCGTTGCTTTACTTTCATCCAAATCATCCGTTTCTAACAGGCGTTTTTGGAGCCCCTTGTCCCACACTCCTAAAATGATCCGGTCCCTTATCATTCTTGACTCTTGGCTGCCGAATTTGCATTCACGCACAATTTTTTTTATGTCCATTAAGAAGTTGTCGAATGGCTCTCCACTTTTTTGATTTCTTGTGTGAAATACGTAGCTTGCATATGATTCGTTGCTCTTTGGTCTGCAAAAGGCTTCAAATGCTTTAAGCACTTCTTTGTATGACTTCCGTTGGTCGTTGGTGAGGTCAAAGGTGTTAAATAACTCCACCGCATCAGAACCTACTGCATTTAAAAAAATTGCCGCTTGCACCTCATCCGATTTTTTTGATAATTCTGCGGCCACATGGAAGTATTCAAAATTTTGTTTGAATACTCTCCATTGTTCGCTCATATTGCCACTAAGAACTAACGGGTCTATCCTTTTTAGGAAATCCATGTTGTCTTTCACCGTTATAACTCGTGTTCTTGGTGGTCTACCTCGTGGTTTCTTGCTTTCTACGGTATTGCTTTTCTTTACTATTCCCATATGCGTTTTTCACTACCGGGCAAGTTTATCATCTCACCTTTACACCAGTCTCTATGCACCGTTTCACACGCGAGTTGCTCCTTTTACTAAAATTTTCATTCGACACAAAGTATCACAAATTATGTTTTATTGTGGCCATCCTCGTCGCCATGTAATATTTTATTTGATATTTAATAGTTTTTTAAATAAAGAGCAACACCGAGTTCACTTGACTTAATTTATTTAGAGCTAATGATTCTTACAATGATGTTGACTGGTTGATCACGACCGAGCAACTGGTTGCTGATTGCTGTTATCGCAATTGCCACTCGGCATTAACGGTACCATTTTCTATTTGAATCCTAACTATACTACAGTAATATGAGTTCTTTGTCTGATAAGATAATTTGCGCGCTCACTTCAGGTGTGAGAAACGCTAAATAGGCACTTAACGTGCGACCAAAAATGAAGGTCAAGTTTCCCGTGAGAACTGCCAAATCGACAGTTTTCAATAGTAAATTTTATGGCCTCGATTCCCAGATCCGACGGGAGGGAAGTGAGTGAGGATTTGACACTTTGCGATTCTCAAATCCGCAGTCCCGGATTGGTTTAAATCGAAAATTCGGAGTGAAGACTCACGCGATAATGAAATATATGACGTCGGATTATCTCAGGCGCATTTGTCGTTCAAATCCGCAGAAAATTTGTATCGGTTAAAACGGGCAGCGGTGTTCGGGACTTTCATTTAAGTTATAAAATGAAGTAAAGTAATTAGTTGATAAATAAAGAATTGTGGAGTTTCCTTAAAAAATTCGAATGAGAATTTAAATATTGTGGTCAACTAAAGTATTGTGGATATTAGTAAAGTAATTAGTTGATAAATAAAGAATTGTGGAGTTTCCTTAAAAAATTCGAATGAGAATTTAAATATTGTGGTCAACTAAAGTATTGTGGATATTAGTAAAGTAATTAGTTGATAAATAAAGAATTGTGGTTTTTCCTTAAAAAATTCGAATGAGAATATAAATATTGTGAAAACCATATGTAAGTAACTTTTAAAAATAATTAATAACAAGTATAATAAACCGACTCAAGTGCAATAATTGTTTGATTACGGAGAAACTAAATAAACCATAATGCCCTATGAACGCCCTCATGCAAGATATACTAAAATAAGTATATCGTCCTCAAATAAATAAATATATAAAAAAATATATATTACAGCGAGGAAGGGCAGGATGCTAATAGGACGAAAGTCAGATATATCAGATGGCGGCCGTCTTTTGGGTAAAGGAACCACAATGGCTTTTTTCCAGAGCAAAGGGAATTCAGATGCAGTGAGGCAATAGTTAAAAACATGCGTGATAGGTTCAGCAATTAGAGGAGACCGGGTTTTAAGAAAACGTGGAGAAATTCCATCAAAGCCGATACTGTTCGAGGAGATAGACAGTAGAGATTCAAGAACTTCTAAAGAATCAACACAGCGGAAGTAAAAGCTACCAGGACTGAGCGAGTCAGAAGAGGAGGAGTTATAGAAAAAGAGACGATCATAACTCGGGGGAGAGAGGATGAATGATGAGTTGAGGAGCTCAACATCAACATCAAAAGGGTCAGATACAGAAGAATGAACACCAAGTGAGCGAAAGTTAGACCAAAGTCGTTTCGGATCTAGGTTAGGATTAAGCTTGCTAGCATAGAACTCACGTTTAGCAGCTTTGACTTTGAGGTTGATGCGATTGCGAAGCACTTTGTACTCAATTAAGTAACTACGAATTTTAGTTCTACGGTACCGCCTGTACATAGATTCCCGCTGGATTATCAGATCACGAATCTCACGTGAAAACCATGGACAACGAGAAGAGGTTTTGAGTCTACAGTTGACAAGCGGTACACATTGGTCGTACAATGATTGGATGAAGGAGGACAAGATAGCAACCTTATCGTCGACAGAGGTAGAGATATAGATGTCATACCAAGGTAGAGAAGAAACTGCACTAAGAAGCAGCTCAGGCTTGTTGTTGTTGTAGTCACGGTAGGTTAGGTTAGGTTGAAATGGCTGCCCCCACCAGGGAGCCCACTTAGGCACGCCATTGGGCCCATTGTGATGCCATTCTGACGTAGTTCAGGCCATTTCAAGCCATTTCGAGCTTTTGATAAAGCGACAGAGTCTAGAGACACCAATATTTTGCAGCTCGCTCAATCCATCAAGGAAAGGTGAGCCAAGGAAGGTCCCTCTTTTCCTTGCTAGGGCAGGACTTGTACAGAGAAGATGGGAGACAGTTTCTTCCTCTTCTTCATTACCACAACTTCTACATAAGTCGTTGTGGGGGAGTTCTAATCTTTCGGCGTGTGGGCCAAAGGGACAGTGACCAGTCAGCACTTTTACCACGTGGCTTATCTCCTTTTTGTTCAACTGAACCAGAGATTTTGAACGCTTTGCGTCCAAGGTTGGCCACATTGCATGAAGAGTGCGACAAACCGTTGCTGTGGTCCATCTCAGCCCGGCTCGAGCTAAGCTGATTTTTCTCACAGCTAGTTTATAGGTGGCTAAGGGCATTCCCATTCGGGTTAAGTGGGGTGTCCTTTCCACATCGGTTCTCTGTCTAGCAAGCTCATCTGCCCTACAGTTTCCCCTAATCCCACTGTGTCCAGGAACCCAACACAGTGTTATATCAAACTGAGTGGCAGTCTCACACAGAGACCTGCGGCAGTTCAGAAGAGTCGTGGATGTTGTGACGACAGAATTAAGAGCCTTGAGGGACGCCTGGCTATCCGATAGAATACATATATTCTTATGAGATATATTATTTATCTTCAACCATTCGAGAGCCCCCCAGATCGCAGTGACTTCTGCTTGGAAGACACTGCAGTGGTCGGGTAGACGAAGAGAGGTGTTTATATTTAATGCCTCGGAAAAAATACCAGAGCCTACATTATTCCCAATTTTTGAGCCATCTGTGAAGATACATAATGACCCAGTTGGGATAACACCATCTGCCCAGTCATCTCTGGCCGGAATGATGGTATTGAAACTTTTCTCCAAGGTCAACGTAGGTGTAGTATAATCTAGGTTGTTCGCAGCGGTGGCGAACTTCCTAAGGATGGATGAATGGCCATATGAGTATGGAGTCCATCCAAGAGAAGCCTTTGTCCAGTCGTCGTCCAGGCTGCCATTTGCTCGGCATGTATATCCAAAGGGGTAAGATGCAATAAGACATCCAGCGCAGCTGTAGGGGTGCTTCTCATTGCACCACTGATACACAGCTCAGCAGTTCTTTGGACCCGTTCCAGTATCTTACGATACGTAATCTTCTGTAATGCAGTCCACCATACCGATATGCCATGCATAAGTATAGGTCTGATTACGGCTGTATAGAGCCTGTGGACGATGCGGGGTTTAAGGCCCCAGTTGACTCCGATCGTTCTCTGGCATAAGAAGAGAGCTGTTTTGGCCTTATTTGCTCTTTCTAAAAGATTCGGCCTCCACGTTAGTTTCCTATCGAGTATGAGACCTAGAAATTTCGCATCCTCCTTTATATGCAGTGTTTCATTACAAAGTCTTAAAGAAGGAAAATTGGGAAGTCTATGCTTCTTTGTAAAGAGCACTACTTCAGTCTTGGCTGGGTTGACGCCGAGACCCTTTGTAGTGGCCCAATGAGAAAGAGTATTCAATGCTTGTTGCATTATATCTCTTATTGTTGAGATGTACTTGCCGGTCACCACCAGCACAATATCATCAGCATAGGCCACTGTGGTCACCCAGACTCCTCTAGAGTTATCAGTACTTCATTGACTGTCATATTCCAAAGGAGCGGCGATAAGACCCCACCTTGTGGTGTGCCTCTTCTGACCCGTCTAACTTCTTCCGAAAGCCCCAGGCTAGACTTTATGACCCTGCACCCTAGCAGCTGATCAATAAAGGACCTGGAGCACCCATCAACATTCAGACGCTGGAGTGCCCTCGTGACCGCAGAAGGTTCAACATTGTTGAACGCACCTTCAATATCTAAGAGAGCAGCCAACGTGAATTCCTTGAATTCAAGGGATCTTTCGATGACCGCTACCAAAGAGTGGAGAGCAGTGTCTACTGATTTACCTTTCGTGTAGGCATGCTGCGAGGGAGAAAGCAGTTTTTTATCAATGCTTTGCTTAACATGGATCTCCACAAGTCTTTCTAGTATCTTGAGGATAAAGGATGTAAGACATATAGGTCTCAAGTATTTTGGATTGTGGTAGGAGATTTTACCCGCTTTCGGAATGAAAGCCACCTTCGCTACTCTCCAGGATGTTGGAATGTAGCTTAGGCTAAGGGAGCTCTTATAGATGGCTGCGAGCCAATTCAGAATTAGGTCACTGACTTTCTGAATTTCAATGGGATAAATTCCGTCTGGTCACGGTGTTTTATAAGGCATGAAACCTTCTATGGACCACAGGAGTAAATCCCTGTTTATCAATCTGTCAATGGTGCCTAAATTATGTGTACTAGCTGGGCCCTCAAAACCTATTTCTGCAGATGCAGCAAGAGATGTTGAGCCAGGAAAGTGAGTATCGAGTAGGAGTTTCAATGACTCCTGACTGCTTGTGGTCCATGTACCGTCTGCTTGTTGCAGCATTTCTTGGCACATTGGGCTTTTCGAGAGAACTTTTCTCATTCTTGCGGCATCCGAAAAACCTTCTATTGTCGCACAAAAGGTCTTCCAGGATTCCCTTTTTGAGTTTCGCAGTTCATATTTGAACTCACTGAGACGACTTTTGTAGTTGTCCCAGTCCGAAGCCAAGTTAGACCATTTGGCCTTATTGAAGGCCTTTCTGCTTTCAGACCTTAGTACGAGAAGTCTGCTGTTCCACCAAGGGGGTTTGGTTTTACCCCCATATTTTCTAATGGGACAGGCTGCTTCAAATGCGTTAATCAGGAGATTACTGAGATTTGTCACTTGATGTTCGAGATCTTCAGCATTCCAAGGGTGGGTGGGAACATCCTCAGGGAGGGATCTTTCCACTACTTGTCTGTATATGGCCCAGTCTGTGTTCCGGACATTCCTGTAACCAGGGGCCTTCTTCACAGTTGAGCACATATTGATATTAAAAAGGATGACTCTGTGGTCAGAAAAGGAGTGTTCACTGGATACTCTCCAGTTTTCCACACGGTTGAGCAGATCTGGGGAAACAAGAGTAATATCCAAGACTTCTTGTCTTACCCTTGTGATGAACGTGGGTTCATTTCCCCTATTGCATAGCAAGAGATTGTGTTGAAGTAATAAATCAAAAAGCAACTCACCTCTTATATTTGTATCAGAGCTGCCCCAAACGGTGTTGTGAGCATTCGCATCACATCCAACGATGAGGCTGGCTCCACGACTAGCCGAGACTGGAGCTGTCCAAATTTCCCTCGTATGGTAGGTAGACAGATCCAATCCACGTAGGCCTACCGCCTTTCCTGTTGTCCAAGCAGGCCAGTACATTATCAGCATTGCTAAATTTAGACAACATAAAAGCGTTAAGGTCATTTTTAACAATTAAACAGGTTCTTGGCTTACCTCCCCCATTTCTGGGATACAGCAACCTGTACTTAGGAGTCCTGATTCCGCATACAAGGCCCCGGACGATCCAAGGCTCTTGTACCAGGACGACATCTACATCAGCCTTAGAAAGGCGTAAGCATAGGCTGGCGGATGCAGCCTTGCTGTGATGGAGATTAATCTGCGCTACTCTCAAAATCGTGGTTGGGAGTAGTGGGATCAATCTCGATCACCGTAATATCAGACTAGTCTTCTTCCGGTGTGAGAGTAATATCATCATCTCCCACCGAAAGAAGTTGGGCAAAGTCACCCAGTTCATCTGGGAACTGAGAAATTAGAATCCTCAGAGGATAAGAAGAGAGGGTCGTTTGAACCCAGGGTTGGTAGGTGAGTATCCTCAGGCACCTTAGGATCAGCTACTCCTGTTCCTGTAGCATCCGCAATACTAGGCACATTGGGTTCAGCTACTTGCGTACCTGTGTCACCCGCAGTGCCAGGTACGTTGGAATCAGCAAAATCCGTAACTGTAACACCCGCAGTGCCCGAGGGCTCACCATCTGGAGCCACAGGTGGAGCAGTTGAAACCGTTCCACTCTAGGGCAAAGAGTCTTTTTTGTACAGCCTCAGGATAATTGAAGAAAACCCATAGCTTATGACGCCTTCAGATTTCGCCAAAGGTCCCAGCGACTCCTCGCTAATTACTAATGTAACCGCTCGGCCGTTGCCTTTAGGGTCCTCCAGTTTCGTAATCCTCCACGAAGACGTCTGTAGCTGTGGGTTACTCAACCGAATAATATCCAGTATAGCCTGAGGCTCGGCTGGTTCTGCTGGGATCCAGGAACGCACTCTTGGCCGATTCGGGATTTCCTCCCTCATAACAACCTTGAGTTTGGCGCCTGGCCATGCTTCCCCAATTCTGGATATTGCTATCCTGTAGAGATCGACAGATCTCTGATCGGAACAAGCGATGAGCTTCACGCGGCCCTGAAACCATCCGCTATCGCGACAGTGAGAAGCAGTGCCAGGATGCTCCTGAAGGATTGGGAGGAAAATTGTCGCGAGCCTGACCTCAAGTTTCCTCCATTTATCAGGCAGAATGGTGCCATCTGGATCGTTTTCGTCGATGACAATCTGACCTTCCAGCACTTGGCTGTAGGTCTTAGTAGTAGCAGGATGTATGGAAGTGTTCCTGCTACGTTTAGCCTCAGGGTGATTAGGTTCCTCAAGGGACCTCTGACGCTTTGGTGCTGAGTTGCCAGTTTGCGAAGTTTGCTCGCTTGTTGCTTCTCGGTGATTTCACCCTTTGCAGTTCCCTTGAATCGAGCAAGGATTCCCTGGGCACTGCGTTGGTCTTGGTACTTCACCTTTGATGGTGGAGCGCCTTTAGACCCAGGCTTTTTAGTTTTTATAGCCTCCTTAGAGGCACTGGAAGACTGCACGAATGCAGTTGAAGGGCCTGCTTCTGTTGAAGCAATTGGCTTAGAGGGAGTGGGGGGCTCCGGATTAGAGTCTAAAGCTCCTTGTTCCTTTTACCCACCTCGTTGCCCTTCCAGGCAGTAGGTGTGGTTTTGGGAGCCCCCGAACTGGAGGCGGTTGTTTTTTGTAAGTTTGGGTTTTTCCATAAAAGTCCCACGAGTAGTGCGGAAAGAGGGGTCCATCCTGCCGGAGCCGCTTACCAGGATAAGGCACTTGTGCTCTCCGACCTTGCCCGGGCATCGGAGGGAACCGTTCGCGACCAGCACTCTTTAACCACTGGCTGGCCATGCAGCCATCGGCACGGTAAACACCTTAGCTTAGAAGTGGGGAAATGGCGAGGGGAAAGGAAAACGAGAGAGAAAAGGTGGGGGTAAGTGGGTGTACCTAGCTTAGTCTGGCCTCTTCGCAAGTAGCCTGTTCGGCATGGGTGCCCCTACCAGTGGCTTGCTTGTTACCAGCTAGCTACCGCCGACATAGCCTAACGCTACTACGAGACTCGCAAGCCCCACCACCGCGGCAAGGTGTAGGTACGAGGTGAGGTGTGGTCACGGTAAGAGAAAGAAGAAGGCGAAGAAGGTTGGAATGAGAAATAGATAGAGAGAAAAAGGATGTCATGGTCAAGAAAACTAGGAGGAGAAATTTGATTGTGTCTTATTACAGAGCTGACAGACGTAACGGCGAGAATATCAAGCAATGATGGGTTACGAAAATTCATAAAAGTTGGGAGTTTATTTAAAACATGAAGATCCAATGACTCAAACATATAATTAAGACATTTCGCCTGACCGTTTGGTTTTAACAAGTTAACATTGAAATCACCGGCAACAACTAGATTCTCATACTGACGAGAAAGATTAGAAACAGCAGTATAGATTTCAGCAGCAACCACAGGATCAAATATAGTGGGAGGATAGTATACACTTATGACAGCACATGTATCAAAGGAAGATTTTAATTCGACAGCAATAAATTCAAGTGGAGTCTTTTGATTTACCAAGCACTCTAGAGGAAAGCAGAGAAGATACATACACTGCTACGCCACCTCCAGAGCGACCAGCATGGTCATTTCGATGGATAGTGAAGTCAGAAAGGGGAACATAAGAGGAGGGAATTTCAGGATTTAACCACGTTTCGCTAACAACTAAAACATGACTTTTAGCACAATCGAGCAAGTTTCTGAGCTCATCCATTTTATTTTTCAAGCTCCTAGCATTAAAGACAATAATATTCAGCCCAGAAGAGGAAGAGGAGAGGATATTGAGGAGTGTTCCCTCATTGTGCATACGACTAGGAGACCCACTCATACGTTATACATAGAGAGCACAGATCCAAAGGACCATAAGCAGACAAGAGAGATGAAAGCGTAAGAAATAAAGCAGCATAGTAGAAGAGAAAAAATATTAGTAGAGAGGAAGAAGAGAAAAGATAAAGAATAGGCAACATAGATTAAGTTACAAAATAAAGATAAAAACTAATTAAAACTAAGAACTAAAATTCAGCAAAAGAAACAAAAACAAAAAAAAATAATAATAAGTAGATAAAAATCAAAAACTAAAACTCAGCAAAAGAAAAAAAAACAAAATAAAATAAAGTAAAAAAAAAGTAGATAAAAATCATATGAAAGAAGAGAAAACGAAAAGAAAAAAAAACATAGAAAACAAATAAAATAAAACTAAATAGATGTTACTGCTTACTGAGCACCATTAGCTTAAGGCCCAGTTATATAGCAGAAATGAAAACGAACAGAAATGAAATGAAACAGGGGATACACTACAATTATATAAATGAACGACGGAATCAGCTCTTAGCATTTATTAATGAGTGTTTGCCTCCTTTTGCTATTAAATGAAATATAATAATTAATTCAATGGTAGATAGTTTCTAACAAAAGAAATCAAAATTTCAATTTTTTCTCCTTGTATTGACTGCATTTTGTTTAAAATACCTTCCTTTTCGTTCTTTCAACATCTTCTAATTTGAAAACAAACTGTCTGTCCGACTGTCAAAGTAACGGGCTGAATAGCTGAAACGAATACCGAAATGAAATAAATTTATATCTTTCATTCGGCAAGATAACATAAATGTCGATTGTCTATGTGTATGCCGCTTGTTAAGATACCCACACACATACAAAAAATTGCCAATTGACAACTTGCAAGAAATCGCAGGACCGAACACCTCCGGCTAATTCCTGCACGAGGGGAAGTGAAAATTTCCGCGCTTTTTCTGTCATGAGAAAGTAAAGAAAGACAAATTGGGAAAATTTTTATCCCGCGGGATCCCACATTCGAGTTCTGGAACAAAGCTAATATGGAATGTGTAGACGCAGCAGTGTTAAGCTAGAAGTACATGATTGCATTGCGTTGCATGAATGCGTTGACAGATCAAGTTTACACTGTATATTTCAATGACGGCAGATCTATTAATGCGGCTCTACCTTCAATGCAACAGTTGTTCAACTTTTAACTTTTACGCATACATCGCATTCAATACTCTGTCAAATTGGTCTTGTTTTTTTCTGCAAAATAGTTTTAGTTCGGATTAACTCAGTAATACCATTTTCCCACTGAGCCGAAATTAGGTGATTTCAGAAAGTGATTTTGAAATTATATAGAACCGTTCGCGCTGGATTGAAATGATTTCGTTTGACAGTTTTTGACATGAATATGTCGTATCCCTGGGGTCTATTTGAAAGAATGTGCGGAGACGAAAATCGTTACCATGACTAATTACTGTTTGGCATACTTTTAGGATAAATTTTTGCTTTTTTGCTGTTTTTGTTGTTTTTGTTGTTTTTGCTGTTTTTGTTGTTTTTGTTGTTTTTGCTGTTTTTGTTGGTTTTGTTGTTTTTGCTGTTTTTGTTGGTTTTGTTTTTTTTTCTGTTTTTGTTGGTTTTGTTGTACTTGCTGTTTTTGTTGTTTTTGTTGTTTTTGTTGTTTTTGCTGTTTTTGTTGGTGTTGTTGTTTTTGCTGTTTTTGTTGGTTTTGTTGTTTTTGCTGTTTTTGCTGTTTTTGTTGTTTTTGCTGTTTTTGTTGTTTTTGTTGTTTTTGCTGTTTTTGTTGGTTTTGTTGTTTTTGCTGGTTTTGTTGGTTTTGTTGTTTTTTGTTGTTTTTGTTGGTTTTGTTGTTTTTGCTGTTTTTGTTGTTTTGCTGTTTTTGTTGTTTTTGCTGTTTTTGTTGGTTTTGTTGTTTTTTGTTGTTTTTGCTGTTTTTGTTGGTTTTGTTGTTTTTGCTGTTTTTGTTGTTTTTGTTTTTTGTTGTTTTTGCTGTTTTTGCTTTTTTGCTGTTTTGTTGTTTTTGCTGTTTTTGTTGGTTTTGTTGTTTTTGTTGTTTTTGCTGTTTTTGTTGTTTTTGTTGCTTTTGCCTTTTTTGTTGTTTTTGCTGTTTTTGTTGTTTTTGTTGGTTTTGTTGTTTTTGGCGTTTTTGTTGTTTTTGTTGTTTTTGCTGTTTTTGCTGTTTTGCTGCTTTTGTTGTTTTTGCTGTTTTTGTTGTTTTTGCTGTTTTTGTTGGTTTTGTTGTTTTTGCTGTTTTTGCTGTTTTTGTTGTTTTTGCTGTTTTTGTTGTTTTTGCTGTTTTTGTTGTTTTTGCTGTTTTTGTTGGTTTTGTTGTTTTTTGTTGTTTTTGCTGTTTTTGTTGGTTTTGTTGTTTTTGCTGTTTTTGTTGTTTTTGTTTTTTGTTGTTTTTGCTGTTTTTGCTTTTTTGCTGTTTTGTTGTTTTTGCTGTTTTTGTTGGTTTTGTTGTTTTTGTTGTTTTTGCTGTTTTTGTTGTTTTTGTTGCTTTTGCTGTTTTTGTTGTTTTTGCTGTTTTTGTTGTTTTTGCTGTTTTTGTTGTTTTTGCCGTTTTTGCTGTTTTTGTTGTTTTTGCTGTTTTTGTGGTTTTTGTTGTTTTTGTTGTTTTTGCTGTTTTGCCTTTTTTGTTGTTTTTGCTGTTTTTGTTGTTTTTGTTGTTTTTGCTGTTTTTGTTGGTTTTGTTGTTTTTGGCGTTTTTGTTGTTTTTGTTGTTTTTGTTGTTTTTGCTGTTTTGCTGCTTTTGTTGTTTTTGCTGTTTTTGTTGTTTTTGCTGTTTTTGTTGTTTTTGTTGTTTTTGCTGTTTTTGTGGTTTTTGCTGTTTTTGCTGTTTTGTTGTTTTTGTTGTTTTTGCTGTTTTTGTTGTTTTTGCTGTTTTTGTTGTTTTTGCTGTTTTTGCTGTTTTTGTTGTTTTTGTTGTTTTTATTGTTTTTGTTGTTTTTGACATGAATATGTCTTATCCTTGGGGTCTATTCATGTCTACTGTGCCATCGAGAAGCCATGGCACTTTTTTTTCTAGCACTACTCATGTCTTCGTTTTTTTCTGCCCGAATTTCACTAGCAATTCCTCTTATAACAAAGCCCATAGCTTATTTATTTTATATATCTTGGGTTTTTGTATTTTGAAGAATGTTGTTGTTGTTGTTGTATTATTAACTTCCCATCTCCTAAGAGATGGTATAACCCCAAAGGTTATAACTGGTATAAGGTTTTTCAACCATATCAACCACTGATTCATTTGTTAGTTTATAAAATTGTTTATCTCGAAAAGTTGTCACATCTGATGTAAAGTCATCGTTGGTGAGCTGACTCAACTTGACATAATAGATACTAGATTAATTAACAGTTCACAAGGTGTATTAATTGAATGGCACTTGATTAATAAAAGGTTTTAGCTCTTCTATATGTAAGAAGTTGTTATAACAATGATTATAATATTTAACTGTTCTAGTTGTTAGAAAACCACTGTGTTCTGTATTTGTTAGGTACGTCCGGTGATGATATTGCACATGGGACTTAAAGTCAAAGTCACACTGAAAGAATTTTTCAGCATCCCATCAAGCTCCACTTAGCAACATGTCCTGGCAGAACTGGCCCGTCTGCTTACTTGAATTCACTTGATTAAAATGGTTATTAGCCCTTCTATGTGTAATAGGTTGCTTAAGATGGTTTCACCAGATGGCTGCTTATAAGAGCTGTGATTGGAAAAATTTTAAGCTATTCCTGGATCTTTGATGCGTCCGGTGATGAGAGTTAAATCATGGTATAGTTGACGAGCTGACACAACTAGACATATGCCCTGGCCTCAATCAAGTGAATCACTCCTCCAAATTGAAAACTGTGTTTATAAAGATCCTAGATAAACTGGCCCATCTCCTAGGATTCTTTATATATCGACGCTGTAGGGTTATGTCTAGATTGAAGGTGAAAATCGCTCTGGTGATTTGTAACTTTGAATAACTCATGGTTGAAAAACTTCCACGTGTATATATCCATGCTGAAGAAATAACGGTCCCATATGAATGCCATGCTGCGTAGAGATTATCTTAAAAAATCTCGAAAATCCCTGAGTTTGTTCATTGGTTAAAATTAAAACTAATATTTTGGCCTAATTGATTTGTCGCATTTTATTTGATGTGATGACTATTAATATAAAATTCGATGATTGATGCCCTGGATGAAATAGGTATCTAACATCCGATTTGCTATGTTTGAGGAGCTTCCACGTGTGCAGATCTTTGATGAAGATTGGCGGTCTCTCTAGTTGCAATGTTTCAAGATTATCTTAAAAAATCTAGTTGATCCATGTGATTCTATGAGGTTGATCTATTTTAATTTCTTTATTATTTTAAGATTGTTCTTTTGATTAGAAATATTATAAAGCACTTTGATGATATTAACATCTACTCATGAGATTGTTAAGTCGTTTTTTCCATTGATTTAACATAAAAATTATTCACTCGATTTAGAAAAACTAATTTTTAGTTTTGTAAAAATTCACGTTTACTGTTCGAAAACAGAATGAATACTTAGAATATATTTAATAATACTAAAAAAAAACTTAGTAAGAAACCACGCTGGTTTCATATCACACTATGGTTAACAGTAAAATTAGACACTGTTATATGATCGCTGAGATTATAAGTTGGGGCCAGCCGCAAGAAGATGCGACCGACCCGGTCGGGAGCGAGAACCGAACTGTTTGAAGAATGTTAAAATGTGCAAAATCAAAATTGTGTTATTAAAATGTGTCAAACTGACAAGTTCACCATCAAGAGAGACGTGTTGAATTGAGCTGAACTCGATTTTTAGGTTTGAGTATTGGCTTCGACATGATTTCGTTGGTAATTTTGCCAAAATTACGAGGTTTGAGATGATTTCGTATTCACAAGAATACATGGGAAATCACATGATTTTGAACGTGATTTTGGGCGAAATCACCAAAACAACCGAAGTCACGTAATTAAATGCCAACACGCAACGCATTAATGTGTTTTTAGTTTTTAGTTTTTAAAAAGCGTTTATTTAACCTAACAGCTATCCTAATATAAATTTGACTAAACGCTTAAAGTTAATTATTTTAACCTATTCTAACTTACTGGCCCCACTCAGCAGGCACTCTGAATTAATCTATGGCCGTTTGCCAAAATACCATTTCGAATTTTTCTCATTTCCCAGGGCACTTCGATATCCCAAAGTGCGCCAAAATACCAAAATACATTTCAAAGACAATTAAAAACTTTTATGTAAAAATGGACGAAGAAACATTTGTAGAAAATTTATTAAAATTTTATTATGTTAGATTCGATTGTTAGATTTATTCTCTTTCTTATAAATAAATTATTGAGCGTTATCCCTGATTGCAATATTTTTTTAGTTTCTTCCTGCAAAACTAAAAACATTGTATTAAAATGATGTCTCTCTGCGAGTGTTTAAAAAAAAAATAATAATAATAATTGGTTTCCAGTTACGTTTTGTTTTTATTCTTTGGTGTAATTAAATATTAATTTTTTAAATTAATTAACTCTAAATCTATTTCCACTTGATATTAAAATAATTAGACAATCATATTTGTTTTTGTTTGCATAATATTTTTCTTGAAACATTTGTAAAGCCCATCTCCGTTTAGCGAAGAAACAAACTTATTATTTTAAGCCGTTCTTACATTTCCAATTTTCCTTTATTGTTATTACTTGTTTGCTTTTTTAAATTTATTTAACGGTTGACTTGATTAAAGGAAAAACTGAAATGTTTATGATAATTTTACACATTTCCATAGACGCAAACCGTCGAAAATTAAATTTACCAATTGAAATGGGTTTTCCATACAAATTGACATTTGAATTGCTATTTTGGCACAAACCCTGTCTTAATTTAACTTATTCCTTTCGGCTAAAACTTATGTATTTTTTTATTTATTTTTATATTATATATTATTTCTAGTCCTAAGAAAAATTTGAAAACTTAGATGCTATATTAATTATTTTGTATAAAACTTAAGCTAACTTAGTCTACTCTACTAACTAACTTAACCATAAGAGACCTATCTGGGCGGGGGCAGCAGAGTTGAATTCTCTCGGGTGGCCCCCGTCCAGGCGACGGGCTTCCACGGGCTTGAGCTACAAGAAATAACAATAGCTCGTGGAAGCTCGCACCACTAACCTAGAATTACTTAAAGCTGCTTTCATTACAAAGTAAAAACTAGAACTAAATCCTATCTAAGTACTAAGCTAATCTTTTAAAACTAACATGCATTAAAAAATATTCTATAACTTCATTAGAGAGGGCAAATACCCAACTAAGGGGGGTCCTCCAGCCACCAGTACAAATTACTGGCATTGGAGGCCTCTTTTTTATCTTTTTCTGAGATTCGCGTGCTAAACCTCAGGAGATCCAGTATTTTTCTGCCTTCTTGAATAGCGCGCACTCGTTTATCACATGCATTGCGATGCATGTGATATTTGAGGGGTAAGCCCGAATCATCCTGAACCAATTTTTTGGAATCTAGGTAAATAAATGCTTCTGGGGGGATAAACCCGCGCTCGCAAGCTGCTTTGTGGTATTCAGAATTCGGGTAGAACGCTTCCCGAATAAGAGGATTGTCGCTCTCCGTCGCTCTAGCGACGTGACGTCGAATCAACTTGATTATGAAATTGTCGATCCTTTAACAGATGCCTTATCATAGAGGATATTGTTGGCGTGATATTTTACGAAGCCCGATTCGGGTGTTCGATACAAGCTTAGGCACGCCCTTAAACATTGTCTTTAAAAAACCCGAAGCTTTTCCATGTAAGAAGGAGATATGTTGAACCATACCGGACAACCATAAGTTAACATTGGTCTGACCAGGGCTTGATAGCATATCACCTTGATCCGTGGGCTTGGGTGGCTGCTGTAAAAAAGTCTTTTGGTCATATGAAACGCCTTGTTTGCCTTGGTAAGAGCAGCACTTACATTTCTATTGAAATATAGGTATTGGTCCATCCAAAGCCCAAGGTATTTCACTTCCAATTTGTTTAATAATGCTTGCCCCGCATTGTTTGAAATTTTGAGTGTTTTCCAGTTCCTCCGCACATCGCGAGAAGCTTTGTTTAGAGGAGTCCGGAAAAGGATCGATTCACATTTGCTAAAATTGATCTTCAATTTCCAATCATCACTATACCGTTCGATTGTTTCGAAGTCACGTTGTAAGAGCGTCTGGATCACTCCAATCTTCTGGCCCGTCCTGTACACAATCAGGTCATCCGCATACGCTAGTGCGAAGGGGAGTGAAGTTATTAGGTCACTCGTAAAGATATTAAATAAGAGCTGCGAGTTTACTGCGCCCTGTTGCAGACCATTTTTAATGTCAAAGACCCTACTAGATGTGAAGTTGCCACTTTTGACGACGAACTTCTTTTTTGAAATTATATTGTAAATCATGTACAACTGAGGTCCAGTCATGCCGAGTCTGACCAATTTTTAGAGAAGACCTTTGATCCACACTGTATCGAATGCCTTCTCAAAATCGATCAGGCATGCTCCTGTACACTGGCCTTTCATGAAGTTCCAGTGTATGTCTGATACCAGTATGGACGCGGCATGAATCGTGTCATGTCCCGCCCTAAAACCAAACTGGTTATCGGGAATTATCTTTTTGTCCTCAACCCATTTGGCTAATGATCTATTAATGACTGTTTCAAAAACCTTGCTGATATTCGACAGCATACTTATTGACCGGAGATTGGCAGGGTTAGTTTTATCTTTATCTTTTTTAGGTATTGGATACACCGCTGCCGTTTTCCAGTGACCTGGGAAATGGGCGTTGTTTAATGCATTAATGTGTCAAATACATATAATGTAAAGGCCCAGTTACATAGCAGCGTTGCGTTGCGTAGCGTCTGTCAAAATTAAAACTATGTAATTTAAAAGGGGCTTGCTACATTGCGCAATGTAGCAAGCCCCATTTAAATTACATAGTTTTAATTTTGACAGATGCTATGCAACGCAACGCAACGCTGCTATGTAACTGGGCGTTAACGCATTGCAGTGAAAAGCCCAAAACAGAATGAATGCAGAAACTTCGGCTTCAACTTTGCATTTTGACAGTTTCATACAGTTTCCAAAGGAGTCACGTTCAGTTAACATAATCAATGCAGTAAGCGTTGCAGTAAACTTTGCGCCGACTTCGACTTTGAGAATTTTTAAAGTTGTGTTGGCAACCGACATCGATTCATAGTTGGCAACACTAAAACTGTTATAATGAAAAACTGTCAAGAAGAAGGAGCCTTCAGCTTCATCTTCAACACTGAAAAGCAGTCTAGTTTTTACTCTTAAATAAATTGTCGTGTGTCACGGTTTCTGTAGAAGAACATATTATTAATAAAGGTTTAGTAATCATAATAACTGTATATTTTCTTGTGGATCACACAGATCCAACAGTGGCGACGAGGATGGGATACATTAGTACCCAATAAATTAACAATTGCGTGCCGCCATTTTCTGATGAAATTCGTCTCCATCGACGCAGCTGAAAAAAAAATTTCTCAATAAACAAGTTAAACAAAATTGAGACCAGTGGGCATAATAAAAATTCATCAGGCCGGCTAAATTAATGCAATTGTATGCTGTGTATTATTAAACAAAAGAAAAATTGCTTGGTAAAAGAGTGCCATAGATGTGTGCGTAACTTAACAAAATTTTAATACGTATTTGACTAACTCTATAAACAAGTGTGTGTGTGAAAAAAAATGGAGGAATTAAATACAAGCCTTTTTCACTTTATAAAAAGCCAACAGGAGTCTCAGCAGGAATTCCTGAAGCAGTTAGCAGCAACATTGAGTGGTAGTAATAGGGTCCCCAAACCTAACGTTCCATCGGTTGCACCCACAGATATGGAATTCCGCATGGAGAGTTTAGGCCAAAGTATTTTAGAGTTCGAGTACTCGCCTGAAAATAATATCACATTCGAGGCATGGTATTCACGCTATGAAAGCGTTTTCACCGAAGATGCAGTCAATCTCTCCGATGAAGCAAAAACTCGATTACTACTAAGGAAGCTGAGCACACGATGTCACCAACTCTATACTAACTCAATCCTGCCACAAACCCCCCGAGACATATCGTTCAACGACACAGTGGGGCGTCTGAAAAATAATTTTGGGCGACAGGAATCCTTGTTTAGTTTGCGATACAGATGTTTACAATTGATAAAAACAGAGCTACAAGACTTCAATGAGTATGCCGCGAACGTAAACAAATCCTGTGAAGAATTTAAGTTGGCAGAGCTGACACCAGACCAGTTTAAGTGCCTTATGTTTATATGTGGATTACAGTCGCACCAGTATGCTGACATCCGAACAAAACTGCTTTCCACCATAGATGGACCAACTGCAACCAGCATCACTCTCCAGAGTCTAGTTACTGAATGTCATCGTATTTCAAGACTAAAGAGTGATACTGCCCTCATAGGCGTTTTCCATCCTTCTTGCCTCAAGGTCAGTAGCAAATCTAGAGGGCCCACTTGTGGCGATTGCTCTGACATCAAACCCTGTCATGTGCTGAGAATAATGAAAGACATCTCTGACGCTTTTCTCGGTGATCACGAAAGAGTCATGGATAGTCTTAACTCCTTCTCCAGCAACATCTCGCATTTTCAAATGCTAGCCGATGACGTCCAGTCCATCAATGCCCGGCTTGACACGTTGTCTAACACCCTGAACTCTGTTGTGACCAATACAGGCTCCTTGATTGAGAAATTTGAGAAAATTTCTTCCCGAGTTGCAACAGTACTTGAATCGTTGGACGACATGCACTCGGCGATTCTTAACCCGGTCGCCACTTCTTCCTCCTCCACTTTTAGCTCCTCGGCTTCTGTCCATCCTATATTGGACGACATAAAAAGGAATACCAAGCGTGTCAGGGTTGATATTGAATCGCTGTCATCAGCAGTGATTCAAAATCACAAGGCCCTGAGCTCCCTGTCCTTAAAATTGGAGAGAGTCGTTGTTACGAATAAGACCTCCCCAGCGACGGCAGCATCTGATGTCGCTCTGCAGGTTGAGGAGCAGCCTTTGTCTTCACCCTGTCCCGAGCCTACTTCTCGTTCGGAGAACGTCTTCTTGCCACAGGAGGCCGGCAATTCAATTGCTCCTATTATTAAGGTGCGTCGTAAAAGTCGCAGGAAAAATCGAAATCGCCAAGCCATCATTGGTGACGGTGTCACCCCGAGTTTCTTGCCCCGCGTTCCAGGGATTGAATCGATCTCTAGGCCGGTCTCGGTATCAACCTCTTCGACCTTAATAGTGGCCAACCCCCCGGTCACTGAAGCTACAGTTCCCCTAGAACCGTGCACCCCTCTTATTACGATTCCGAGACCTTTAGATATCTTTATATCACGATTCTCTCCTGAAACTACGACGGAGTCTGTCTGTGAATATTTAAGGAAGAAATCTATAGACCCTGGAACTGTTTCATGCAGAAAAGTCAGCAAGGCTTCCAAGCCTGTTGCTTCTTTCGTTTTGTCTGCACCGTCCGTTATTGCCGAGACTCTTTTAGATCCTGGTTTCTGGCCTGCTGGTGCCCTTACCAAGCTCTTTGTTCCCCGTACCCGTACTCGAGCACATCACTCAAACGTTTCCATTCCGAGAACACCAAGGATGCCAAAAAACTTGAGACCCTTTCCCTCTACTACCAAAACGTAAGGGGGACAAGGTCAAAAACTAACGACATCCTTCAGGCATCGATGGCTAGTGGGTTTGATGTCATAGCGTTCACGGAAACCTGGCTTCACGAAGGCATTCTTAATGCTGAACTCTTCGATTCCTCCTACCAAGTCTTTCGGAGGGACCGTCACACTGACTCGGAAGCTCGCGGGGGTGGCGTACTTCTTGCATGACGCAGCCACCTTAATTGTAACCCAATTTCGCTTCCTAGTTTCTCTAACCATTTGGACATTGAGCTTGTTGCTCTCAAGATCTCTTTTTCAAAATCTAATCTCTTCCTGTTGTGCTGCTATATCCCACCAGATATGATAAGCACACTTGACGATGGAGGTATAAACCTCTATGATATTCTCATCTCCTGTGTTGATTATAGCCTGAATATGATGAACACTGGTGATGAATTACTTCTTCTTGGTGACTTCAATTTACCCAATATTCAGTGGGTATTCGACGAAGCTGACGATAACTACCTCCCCGAAGGCAATTTTAATTCTAAGGAATCCTGTTTTCTCAACTCCTTATTCTCACTTGGCCTTAATCAAATGAGTGGTGTGACTAATATGTTAGGGAGGCAGTTGGATCTTGTATTCTTTACTGACTCAGGAAACATGATTGTTGAACCCAGTCTAATAGTCATGACGTCCGTTGACAATTACCACCCTCCTCTCTCGATCAATTACTGCTTGAACTCAAGGAACAATCCTTGTCCGGAGGCGGTAACCCATTCGTTCAACTTTAAGAAGGCCAACTTTAATGAACTCTCATCTAAGCTTGCCTTGACTGATTTCAACAGCTTACTTTCCGCAAATGAGTTGGATGTCGATGTGGCACGGTTTTATACCGTACTATATGAAGCTATTGCTTCATGTGTACCTTTTGAGCCCCAAAAGTTGCGCAGTTCTACTCCACCTTGGTTTAATAATGAGCTGAAGCATTTAAGGAATCAGAAAAATAGACTCTGGAAGACCTATTTAAAGAGAAAGGACTCTCCGAGTCTTATTACATTTACTGATTGCTATAACAGATTTCGTTTACTCTCTTCTGCTCTGTCTGGCGAATATCTCAGCAGTATGAGGGACCAGGTTTATACTGATCCTAGAAACTTCTTCAAATTTGTCAATTCCAAGAAAAAAACTGATAACTACCCAAAGGCTATGCAGCACACTAACTGGTCAAGTAGTGAGTCTTCCTCGATTTGCAACATGTTTGCTTCATTCTTTCATCAATCTTTCACCCCTTCTAATTTTCAACCTAATGACAATAATTTTCGTCACATAACTCTACACCGAGAGGCTACTAGTTTGTCTCTCTCAATCTCCATTGACGATATCATGAAACATATTGATGAACTCCCATACGATTTCACTTCCGGCCCTGACGGTATCCCTCCTGCTGTCCTTAAATCCTGTGTGGAGGTTCTCCAGTCTCCACTGAAAACCCTTTTTCAAAAGTCCCTGGATAAAGGGTACTTCCCTACTCTTTGGAAGAATTCGTTCATAATTCCTATTCACAAAAGTGGTAGCAAGAACGAAATATCGAACTACAGACCAATTGCCAAGCTGTCTGTCATACCAAAGCTTTTTGAGTCAATCATTTATTCTGCAATCGTGCCCATCTGCAAGAAACTTATTTCTACGAACCAACATGGTTTTCTTCCAGCTCGTTCCACTACCACCAATCTCCTAGAATTCACTTCCCATGCTGTTGAAGGCTTCGTTTCCGGTTGCCAAACTGATTGTGTTTACACTGATTTCAGTAAGGCATTTGACAAGCTTTCCCACTCCATTATACTTTTCAAACTAAAAAAGTTAGGTTTCCCTGAAGCCCTTCTATTATGGTTCCAGTCCTACTTAGCTGACAGGACCTACCAAGTCCTTTTCCGTGGATCCAAATCCGCCACCATTGAGGCGTCATCCGGTGTCCCTCAAGGCAGTCATCTTGGCCCTATCCTCTTTATTCTTTCTATTGATGATATTGTTACCTTGCTAAGACACTGCAGAATCCTGATTTATGCTGATGACATCAAATTGTACCGTCGCGTAAAGAGTATGGAGGACTGCAAACTTTTGCAAGTCGACCTCGACACCTTTTACTCTTGGTGCGCTAACAACAACCTGGTTCTTAATATTAGTAAATGCGAAGTCATGACTTTTTGTAGGCGACGTGACCCTATAATTTATAACTACTCATTTTCTAGTGAGGGTGTCCCCCGTGTTAATTTTGTCAAAGATCTCGGGATTAGATTTGACACCAAGCTGGACTTTGCTTCTCATATCAACTATATTTCTACCAAGAGCAGCTTAGTCTTTCTTGGGTTTTATTAAAAGGTGGTCCAAAGAATTCAATAGCACCCTGATCACTAAACACCTCTACATCTCCCTTGTCAGACCTTTACTTGAATAGGCGTCCCAGGTTTGGTCTCCTTACTATTCTTCGCATGTTGGAAAAATTGAGTCGGTTCAACGTAGGTTCGTTCGATTCGCATTGAATCACCTTCCTTGGGAACACCCTTTAATTCTTCCACCATATGAATACCGACTTAAGTTACTCAACTTAAACACTCTCCACAAGCGTCGTGAGGTGGCCGATGTTGTTTTCGTCCACCAGCTTCTTAATGGACGTGTCGACTCAGGTTTTCTAAGGCGCCGTGCGTCGTTTAGAGAGAGCCGATACAATCTGAGAGGACCACCGCTCTTACACATCAACTCCTCTAACACCAATTATGGCCGATTTGAGCCTGTTAATCGCATGTTCATTAATGTAAATAAAAATATTAATGTTTTTAGCGTGAGCACTAACAAAGACCTGCTTAAAAGGAGGCTATTTGTTGTCTCATGACTGTTTATGTGTTTTGCATGCAATTTTTATTGGTACTTAATCTTTTATGTTTGCATGTCTCAGCTGAGCCACGGCGTGGTAAATATTTCTCAGCCCTGCTGGGAAGTGCGCCTTCTGTGTTAGAAGGGAAACTCTATATATCTATATACATATATACATATATATTTATATATATGTATGTGTATGTATATATAGATTTTCATGCTTAGCTGAAAAGTGCGCCTTCTGTGCTAGAAGGGTTAACTCTTGAAAAAAAATAGAAACAAATAATGTCAACGCTGTCCAACACAATCATCGCCCGGCATTGAGAGGTAATCAAGCAACTATTACACATCAAAGGATAAGAAATCATCGTCCACCTACGCGAACGTCATCACGCGCGTAAACCAGTTACATGCGAAGGGCAGGCGGAAGTATATCAAGATACTCATCAACAACATAGAGTGTGAACTACAAATTGACACCGGATCGGACATCACATTAATTAGTGAAGAGACCTGGAGAAAGATCGGCAAACCAAAATGTCAGCCAAGCGCCCAGTCAGTCCGAAACGCTTCAGGCGATCCGCTTGAAATCATTTCAGAATTTCAGTGTACCGTCAAGTTTGAGCAGAGATCATTCAGGAGCACCTGCTATCTGACACCATTTAAGGATCTGAACCTTCTTGGTATCGATTGGATGGATGAACTTGATCTTTGGGAAACACCCATCAGCTCGATCTGCAAAGCAGTAACAACAGCAGTGGCTCCAGCCGCGAGTCAACGTATCGTCGACAGCATCATATCGTGATTCCCAGATGTTTTTCGTGACACTCCAGGCATGTGCACGAAATTCAAAGTCGAACTCCGAGTAAAGCCCGGATCTCAACCAGTGTTCCGGCCCAAACGACCAGTGGCATTTGCAGTAGTGGCTGAAATAGACAAGGAGCTCGACCGACTCCAAGAACTAGGCATCATTTACCCAGTCGAGTATTCAAAGTGGGCTGCACCCATCGTTGCAGTACGCAAAACAAATGGCTCAACACGCATATGCGCCGATTTCTCAACTGGACTCAACAATGTTTTGGAACCATATCCGTATCCGCTACCAACCCCAGAGGAAATATTCTCCAAACTATCCAACTGCCAGGTATTTAGCCTCATTGATTTATCAGATGCTTTCTTTCAGATCCGATCGATCAGATAGTGATGACAGTCGGTGTGTGATGACAGTCTGTGATTAAGGTGCATAGTCCGGTCCAATATTTTTTTCTTGCCGCGCTATTCCACCAGTTTTTTTTACCAGTGTTTTGATTTTGTTTTTAAATACATATATTTTTATACACGCGATATATTTTTCGCCATCATGGGAAAACTTCATGCCCAAAAGTCATCATCTGGAGCATCGACCTCTAAAACAACGGCACAATCTAGCCCGGCTCTCACCAGATCGAAGCAATCAAATAACCAGCACAATGTCTCCAGCCAGAGATCTAGAGCATGTTCCATCTGCTCTACAGACAGTTTTGATTTGTTGGAGAGGAAGTTGGAGAGAACTTTGTCGCTGATCATCGCAGAAAAATTCTCTGATTTTGAGGAGCGTTTTATGCTGCGCTTCGATCAAGCAATGATCTCAGTGAATGCTGACATAGCTGGAATGCACTCTGAGGTTGAAAACTTAAAATCAGAGCTTCAAGCCACTCGTCAAGAAATTGATGACCTCAGCAGGCAAAATCGGCTGACTGATGCCATAATTACAGGGATTCCATGCATGCCTGATGAGCGCCCGCAACAACTTTTAGACGCGGTTTCTGCTGCAATTGGACATGATTTATCGCCACTTTCCTGTGCATTTCGCACTAAATCCTCCGCCAAAATTAAGCCGCTGATAGTTAAGTTCCCCTCAGCCGCTGAGCAGCGAGTCTTTCTGGACAAATTTAAGAGGAAGGGTAAACTTAAATTAAATCAGATCTCCCCAGGTTTCTCGTCGGATAGCAGAGTGTATGCTTTCGAGAGTCTCGCCAAGCCCCACCAAAATATTTTACGCAAAGCTCTGAGGCTGCGTAAAGAGAATCTGCTGCAGTCTGCCTTCACCAGAAGAGGGCTTGTATACATTTGCAAGAAGACTGGAGATCCTCCATTAAATGTGACCAGCATTGACCAGTTGGATGCATTAATTGGCGCCGAGGAAAATATTGCGGACGGCAATTCTTAATTATTTAATAATATTCTTCATTTTTTTTTATTATTTCTTTCTTTTATTTAGTTTTATTTTAGTTGATTTCTTCTATTTGTTTTTTCTTTCTTCTTTATTTAATTTTCATGTTTTTTTTTTCTTTTTAAATTCTTTATTATTTGTTTCTTTGTTATTATTTTAAAATTCAAAATGTGCGTTACCTTCTTATTTCTTGTTTTTAAAATTTTGTTGTTGGTTCGGCTGGGGCATATGCGCTTTGTATATGATGGTGGATAACATATCTCCATTGGAACGAGTAAGGGCAATTTTAAACATTTTCACTTCACGCGTCAAAGGCCTTAACGTGTGCTATCTGAATGCAAGGAGTCTGAGGAATAAATTTGAATTCTTTTACGACGTGTTTTCTAAATCGGATATTCACGTAATTGCGGTAAGTGAAACATGGCTTACTAATAATGTGAATTCAAGGTTTGTGTCCATTCCCAACTATAGCCTCTTTAGGAATGACCGTGTATCTCGTAGGGGAGGCGGAGTTGGAATTTATGTCCACAACTCCTTGAGATGCTCCATTATTTGTTCATCAACAAGCATTGTAAATACCCAATATTTGGCTGTTGAAGTGGACTCCGGATTTGAAAAATCGGCCATCGTTGGTATCTACCGGCCGCCTGGTACTTTCTGTTTTGACGATGTCACTCAATTAAAAATAGCCCTCTCACCCGTTATTTTTAAATACCACAATATCATTACCTGTGGTGACTTAAATATTAATGCACTTAAACCTAGTCCCTCTTTAAACAACCTGTTCTATCTTTGTCAAATACTCAATCTAGAAATTGTCAATTATTTACCCACCTTTTTTAATGCTACCGTGCCATCTCAACTTGATTATTTGCTTGTAGGTGACACTGCGAAAGTTTTATTTCACAACCAAATTACTCCTCCTAGTAATTTCGATCATGATTTTCTCTTTCTCTCCTATAAGATGCAGCTCCTTCCCATCCCCCAGTTTCGCTCTATTTCGTTTAGAGACTACAATAACATCAATTTACAGCTACTTAAAAATGAATGCATTGCGACTTCGTGGGACAATGTATTTACTTCTAATACTGCCGATGAAAAACTCCATAATTTTTATGAGGTAATAACTAATATTTTTGAGCAATTTGTCCCATTACGTACAATTCAAATTTATCCCAAACGTTGTCCCTGGTTAACTCCTGAAATACATCTCTCATTTGCTGAACGCGATTTTCTTTATCATCAATACAAAAGGACGCGCAGTGAAGCAGTTCGTAAGATGTATAAAAAAGTGCGTAATAGGACGGTTGCTCTTTTACGATCGGCTAAACGATCTTATGTTAAAAATCAGCTCGACACTAATCTACCTCCAAAAAAATTATGGCGCAATATTCGTAATTTAGGTACCTACGGGCAAGATTCTCAACAAGTGTCTCTAGAGCCCAATATTTTAAACGAGTACTTTTCATCCATCTCGGAAAGTAACTCAACTCCAGTTGAAGGTAACTCTACCAATCTGGGCCCAACTGATGGCTTTTCTTTTCGTTGCATTGACAGCTACGAACTTCTTTCTGCGTTGTTCTCTATAAAATCAAACGCCGTGGGTGTTGACAATGTCTCTCCAAAGTTCTTGAAACTGATTGCCCCATTCGTATCTAATGTTCTTACCCATATTTTCAACGCCTGCCTAACAACTTCTCAGTTTCCCAGTCAATGGAAACAGGCTCTTGTTGTACCCATTCCGAAAAAGGTAGATCCATCGCAACCATCTGACTACCGTCCAATTAGTCTTCTGTGTTTCCTCTCAAAAGTTTTTGAAAAAATTGTTTCTAAGCAACTCATGTCCTATCTAGATCAAAGTGGTCTTCTCTCTATATGGCAATCTGGTTTCAGGTCTGGACACAGCTGTGAAACGGCACTCTTAAAAGTTTCAACTGATATTTTTGAGTCACTTGATAACAATAAAATTGCAATCTTAGTCCTACTCGACTTCACTAAAGCATTTGACTCGGTAGACCATCTGATGTTACTAGAAAAATTAGGCAGAAATTTTGGGCTCGGCCCTACTGCAGTTAAACTTTTTAAAAGCTATCTCCAGGAGCGTTCCCAAATTGTTAAGGTACAAGAATCTTTCTCCGAACCCGCCCTTCTTCGCTGTGGAGTACCTCAAGGCTCTATCCTAGGCCCCTTGCTTTTCAGCCTTTATATAAATGACCTTCCTAATGTAATCAAACATTCTTCTATTCATTTATATGCCGATGATGTGCAAATATATCTAAGCAAACCTCTTGAACTTATCGAGGATTGTACTGTTCAGCTAAACAGTGATCTGAAACGCGTTACTGCATGGTCAGTTCAATATAAACTGCTGCTGAACCCTGCCAAGTCGTCATGTCTTGTCGTCAGCAGAACTCCTATTCATCCAGAAAATTTGTTCCCAATTAAAATTAATGGTAATGTTCTACCCTATGTTGATTCTGTAAGAAATTTGGGAGTCGAGCTCAACTCCAAATTCAGCTGTTGTAATCAAACTAGAGTTGTGCTTCGTAAGGTTTATACCTGCCTTCGTCAACTATGGGTATCCTCTAATCTATTGCCTCTTGCCTTACGTATACGATTGGCGAAGGCTTTGGTAATGCCTTACTTCACTTACGGCAGCCTAATTTTTTCAAAACTTGATGCTGATTGTTCAAGAAAAATACAAGTCGCGTTCAACGATACCCTTCGATTTGTTTTTAAATTGCGTCGTTTTGATCATATTACGCTTTATGCTTCAGCTCTGCTGGGTATGACCTTTGTAAACTACCTAAAATATTACCGATTAAAATTTACTTTTAAACTGATACACAGCCGGTGCCCTGGATATTTATTTGAAAAACTTAATTTCTTGCAATTAAGCAGACAATCTAGCATATTATTGGTGCCTCGTAGACACACATTGTATAGTGAACGCTCTTACTTGTTCCAAATTGCTTGCATATGGAATAAACTACCTAGGTGTATACGGAGCGCGTCCTCCTGTCGATTATTCAACAAACTCCTAAAGGAATATATTATAAATAATAATTTGTAGGGTCACACATTTTGAATTTATTTATTTATTTTTTTTTTATTTTCTTGTCTTAAGTATTCTTTTTTTTAATATTATTTTTCATTCTTAACTTTTAGCTTTTAGTTTTTAGTCTTTATCTTTTATCTTAGTGTTCTTTCATTTATTTTATTTTACTTTAATTTTAATTTTATTTTTGTCAAATACTTTCCAACTCGCATTTAATTTGTACGCTTTTATAAGAATTATGTTCTTTTGTACAATGAATAAATTATATTTATTATTATTATTATTATTATTATTATTATTATTAAAAGATCCAGGTACACGAAAACTCCCGTGAGCTTCTGACAATCAACACACACCGAGGTCTGTTCCGGTATAGTCGCCTTCCATTTGGTGTTAAAGTTGCACCAGGCGCATTCCAGCAAGTCATCGACATGATGATATCAGGACTTACGGGAACATCAGCGTACCTAGACGATATCCTAGTAACTGGAAATAGCATCGAAGACCATAACAGGAATTTGTCACGACTTTTCGAGCGCATCAAGCGGTTTGGATTCACTATAAAGGCCGAAAAATGCACCATTGCAATGAACGAGCTTGAATATTTAGGCCATATCTTAACCGAAACGGCATCCGCCCAAACCCAGCGAAGACACTAGCTGTTGCAAAAATGCCAGCCCCGACCGATTTGGCCACACTCCGCGCATACTTAGGTGCCATAAATTTTTACAGTAAATATGTGAAGAAGATGCATGAGTTACGCCACCCTCTCAACGAGTTGCTGAAAAAAGACACGGAATGGTCCTGGACCCCAGAGTGCCAGCAATCCTTCGAAACATTTAAACAGATTCTCCAGTCGGATTTGCTTCTCACGCACTATAACCCAGCTCATGAACTAATAGTAGCGGATGACGCATCTAACAGTGGCATAGGTGCATGTATATTACATCGATTCAAGGACGGGTCAGTCAAAGCAATATACCACGCATCAAGAACACTCACCAGCGCCGAAAGAAACTACAGCCAAATTGAAAAAGAGGGGCTTGCTCTTATTTTTGCAGTCACAAAATTTCACCGAATGGTGTACGGGCGACGGTTCATACTTCAGACGGACCACAAACCACTTTTGGCGATTTTCGGTTCAAAAAAGGGAATTCCATTCTACACAGCAAACCGCCTCCAGCGATGGGCGTTAACACTTAAAGCCTATGACTTCATCATTGAATATGTTCAAACCAATAACTTTGGACATGCAGATATCTTATCAAGACTAATCGACAAGCACCAACCAAGTGAAGAAGACATCATCGTCGCGTCCATCACACTTGAAGAAGAGATTCGATCAACATTGCTCACAGCAATATCTACACTTCCGTTGACGCATGCTGATATTATTCGGGAAACAGAAAAATCGACAACACTGCAAAGTGTTATTAATTATTTGCAAAATGGCTGGCCAAAGAAAGCTGAGATTACTAGTGACATTAAACCATATCACGCTCGTCAATTATCACTCTCAGTTTCCAACCATTGCCTCATGTTTGGCGATCGAGTAGTTGTTCCACAATGTTTCCAGCACCAAATACTTCAACGACTTCACCAAGATCACCCTGGACAAGTTCGAATGAAGAGTCTAGCCCGAAGTTTCGTCTACTGGCCTAATATAGACAAACAAATTGAGGAATATGTACGTCATTGCTACAAATGTATGGAAACCAGCAAATCACCAACTCGCGTACCGTTTCACCCATGGCACCAACCAGCAGGACCATGGACACGGATACACATCGATTTTGCCGGTCCAGTAAAAGGCAGATTTTACTTCATTGTTGTAGACGCTTACTCCAAATGGCCAGAAATAGGTGCAACAAATGAAATCACCACATCATACACTACCGATTTTTTATCCAACTTGTTTTCTCGATTTGGGAATCCTGAAGTCATCGTCAGCGATAATGGAACACAGTTTACAAGCGCGCAGTTCCAAAACTTCTGCAAAGAACGCGGTATTCAACATATACGAACCGCACCGTACCATCCACAGTCGAATGGCCAAGCGGAGCGGTTTGTCGATACATTCAAACGCGCTCTTAAAAAACTCGAGGGGGAAGAAACACCTCAAAAACAACTCGACTCTTTTCTGACAACGTACCGTGCAACACCAAATCGCAGTGCAGTCGATGGGAAGTCTCCATCAGAACTTTTCATCGGACGTCGAATACGCACAACGTTGGACCTCCTGCTTCCACCAAGGATATCCGCACCTAGCACAGAACATCAGGAACAGTACGCCGAGATGCAATACAACCGGAAGCACGGAGCCAAGATAAAATCTTTCAAGGCCGGTGATACAGTGTATGCAAGAATCTACAGTGGAAATAAATCTGAGTGGACTCCCGGCATAGTGATCGAACGAGTAGGTAATGTTATGTATAACATTCGCATTGACCTCAAAAGACGCCGTAAACAACTCATCCGTTCTCATATTGACCAAATTCTGCCCAGGACGACAGAGCGACCTACAATGGCGGATTCCCAGTTACCTTTCAACACATTAATTGACGTTTTTGAGATCCAACCACACCAGATACCAACCAGAGATGTGCCACCAGCCGAACCTGGAATTACGTCAACAACCGCCGATATTAGTAAAAATACCGAGCCAACTCCAGTCTACAGACCAGCTAAACGAGCGCATAAAACACCAGCTTACTTGAGGGACTACGAGCTCTTTTAGGGGGGAGATGTTGGCAACCGACATCGATACATAGTTGGCAACACTAAAACTGTTATAATGAAAAACTGTCAAGAAGAAGGAGCCTTCAGCTTCATCTTCAACACTGAAAAGCAGTCTAGTTTTTACTCTAAATAAATTGTCGTGTGTCACGGTTTCTGTAGAAGAACATATTATTAATAAAGGTTTAGTAATCATAATAACTGTCTATTTTCTTGTGCATCACATAGATCCAACAAGTTGCTGCAAAAGTTTCAGAACTACCAACCCAACATTTCAAATTGACTAAGTTTATTGTATGAAAAATATAATTTTCGCAGGTATATATGTAAAGTCCACATGCAGTAAAAATAAATTGGTCCATTTGTTCAAAATTAATAATTTCTAGCATGTTATTAAATGGTGATTGCAATTGTAAATACTATCTGTCAAATTGTGGACTTTGAAGTTAATGAAATGAATGTGTTAGCGCTAGGCGGCAAAGTCGACTTTACTGCAACGGTGAAGTGTCAAAGTTTCTGCATTCATTCTGTTTTGGGCTTAATCCAATCAATTATTGCAATGCAATGCAACGCAATTTTGTATTTCCAGCTTTAGGCAATCGTTATTTTGGTATTATTTTAGGCCGTATCTACACTGTCAATGAAAAATTGCATGCCATATGTTATTGCTTCGAAATTTCAGGAACAAAAATTTGACAGTGGGAAAGTAATGGCAAACAATTTCATATCAAGCATTGCAATGGAGCTGTCTAGGTCCAAAAAAAGTAAAATTGTTGACTTAATTTGTTTAAAGAATTTGGCACTCATTGAGTTGGAAGAGCTAAGAAAATTAAGAAAAAGGAAGTTTTGGGTGAATCCCTTTCTCGCGAAAAGGGAAAAGTATGATATTGAAGACTCTCTTAAAAGATTTGATGTGGGGAGACGGTGAAAATTATCGCAATTTCTGCCGTAAGAAAAAAGAACAATTTAAAGAAGCTATTTCAAGCCAATCCTTATTTTTTAAGTCTATTCTTTTGTACTTTGCACTTTTATAATTCCATAAACACTCATTCAATTTATATATATTTATTAATTTTATTATATCTCCCCGTGTAAGTTTCAAATCCGCCATATTTTCTCACTATGGGTCTGTGCCAAAATAGCAATTCAAATGTCAATTTGTATGGAAAACCCATTTCAATTGGTAAATTTGATTTTCGACGGTTTGCGTCTATGGAAATGCTTAAATTATTATAAACATTTCAGTTTTTACTTTAATCAAGTCAGCCGTTAAATAAATTTAAAAAAGTAAACAAGTAATAACAATAAATTATGGGCAAAAGGAAATGCAAAGAAGATTTTACTTAAAATAATAAATTTGTTGCTTAGCTAAACGGAGATGACAAATGTTTAGAGAAAAATATTATGCAAACAAAATCTTGCTCTGAAGTTTTTTTCCACCCAAATATCAACTGGAAAACACGAAATAAAAGTAAAAATACAAAAACAAAACATAACTGGAAACCAGTTATTAATTATTTATGGTTTTAAAAACTCGCAAGCAGACATCATTTTAGTACAATACTTTTAGTTTTGCAGGAAGAAACTAAAAAAATATTGTAATTAGGGATAACGCTCAATCATTCATTTACAAGAAGAAGAATAAACAATCTAATCTAAAATAATAAAATATTAAAAATTTTCAACAAATGTTTGTTTTGTCGTCCATTTTTACTGAATTTTTTAACTGTCATTGAAATGTGTGAATTGGGATTTTGGCACACTTTAGAATATCGAAGGGCCTTGGAAAATGAGAAAAATTCGAAATGGTATTTTGGCAAACGGCCTATGTCAAATTGATTTCCAGACAAATGCTCAGAAATAAATGGCATACGATATGTTTTACAATATATGTCATAATGTTATTTCCACGGTATACAGAAACATGTGAAATATGTTTCTGTATACCGTGGTTATTTCTATATTTACACCGTCTGCATTGGCAATTTCGAAAAAACAACATATGGCAGGCAATTTTTCATTGCCAGTGTTGACGGGGGGTAGGAGAATGCTGCCTATGCTGTTGCTTTTCCACGGTGAACTTTCTGGCAATGACAATATTGGACAATATTTAGCATTGCTGTTATGAAAAGGTTGGTTGTGGAGACCCTTGGTTAACGCAAAAATTTTCTGTGCAGCCTTCGGGTAACACTTCACGAAGTGTCAAATCGCTCATTTTTGCATGAGGTAAATAATGAGACTAACAAATAGATTATTTGCCCAACATTTGGGATGGATGTTCAAAAAGCATTGGCATGTGCAAGGAAGAAGGGTTCCCCGTGATACGGGTGCAAAAGCGGAGTTAGAAAAGCTAGGCATTAAAGTAGTAGATATTCAGAATGTGGTTCAACCAAAGCGTTCCATGGAAAGGTATGTTTATCAATTCTTTGCTATTAACTAAATACATTTCGTATATTATAGATACGAAGTTATTGGTTATAAACCAAAAGAAATTTTAGAAGATCAAACTCATCCTGATTGGCAAAACGAAAAATGTTATATTTTCGGAGACGGAAACGTGCTTCTTGAAGGTATTCAACAGGCACAAGTTCTAACAAAAACATTGGAAATTGAAGGATTACCTAACCACTTAGAGGAATCTGTAAATAAACTAAAACTCTCTAGCATTACTGACAAAAATGTACAAATGTACATTATGGATTCTCATGTGTATGATGCGGAACAAGAAAAACTTCCTGTAGTAAAGTTGCCAAACAAACCGGCATTTGTCTTGCCAAGGAGTTATGGGATAACAGATAATAGAAAAAAGTAAGTACAGTTGGCTTTACTTTTTGATCTATGGTTTTAAACAAAACAGACTTCGGAAGGACCTTCGCAACGCTTGCATTAACTTTGAAGATATCTCATTGCAGAGTATGGCAAGCGATCGGTTGATCCAATTCCAAACTATTGTTATTGGAAAAGCCATCTAAAGAAATGGTAGATTTCCTATCGCATGTTCATTAATAAATTTAAAAATAATCATCTCGGGGTTCACAGAGTTGGGCAGAGGTAACATAGCCGTGTGCCAAATAACGATTCCAAACTATAATTTCTATTGAAAATTATTTTAAGCTGCTAGTTTTATTTTTGCGCGTTTCTGGAAAAGAAAGAACCGTATTCAATGCCTCGGATTACGACATGCACATACGTTCCTAAAGAGACAACAGCTGCATCTAAGAGGGGCTACAACTGCATCCCTTTGATGAATATTCAATTAATATCTTGCTGCTATGGCGGCGAAAATACTTCACCTTTGCATTCTCATCTTCATCTTATTTTGACCTGTTTTCTCCCCTTTCAACCCAGACAGGATAAACGGTCAATGATTAACCGTCACAAATGAAAAGTACATTTACAATCCCGACAATATCGAGGAAACACCCCAGAAAGTATATATGACCTTACTGTCAATGAATTTCAACAGATATGTTTATAAAATGTTCACCGCCAAAATTTGCTTCGAATATTTCTGTTTTGAAGTGCGAACACAAAAAAATTTATACAATGTAATATCAAGACAGATGGACTGTTAACTTGTAATTTTGACAGTGAAGTCATATAACAAATCATATAATGTAAAGGTACCTGACTTGAAAGTTCGAGCAGGCTCCTTGAACAAAGAAACCCTGCTCCTCGCTATTGTCGGGCACTCATAGAGAACGTGGAGGGCAGACTCATCTTCCTGCAGGCAAAGCCTGCAGATGGGGTCCTCAAGCCAACAAGTGCTCTGACATCATATCTTCTGTGCCAAACTTGGCCGTGTGAGGATACGGCAGAGGAAGGATGAACGCAAAGCCCGTTTATCCAGGGCAACTGTATTTTCGTTGCTTTTGAAGCTCCTGTGACCCGGGAACCAGGCAAGGGTAACTTGATTGAGAACGCCCAATAGCAGTTGGCAGTCCCAAACTAATTTAGACTTGGTCCTACGGGATTTTATCGCTACAATTGCCGCTTGGTTATCAGAGAAGATAAAGATCCGTTTGTTCTGGTAGGTTCTTCTTAAGTCCTCATGAGTGCATGCCAGTATAGCGTACACCTCTGCTTGACAGTTGCTAAGGTGCCTAGGCATATCGCACTACATAATCTGGAGATTTTACTCCAGATTTCGGCGCCCACACCTGTCTCTGTTTTGGAACCATCCTGTACCATACTAGTACACTCGGCGATGCTTTAGGAAAAGTCCAGGTTAGCTTATCTTGTACGTACCGAAGAGATCCCGGAAGCGGAGATGCTATCAGACTGCAAGTCATTTGGAGATTTTAAAGGTCATGTAGTCTGATAGCATCTCCACTTCCGGGATCTCTTTTGGGGCTGTATTACGTACAATGATACTGGCGCAAATGTTAAATGCCCGGAGAAGATGACTAGATAATTTATTTACGGATTTTTAATGACGTTATACTTATTTTCTTGTTGTTGTTTTTCTTAAGTTAGCTTTAATAATGAAGCATTTGTCAAATAAAATTGTATTTAAAATAATGAAAATATTATCCTTTCAAATTTTCCCAGGATGAAGTATCTAAAATCAACATACGTGGCAAATTTATCGAATGATCATTTCCAATCATTGCTTATAATTCGGGTTCCAGATTTTAACCGCAACTTTAAAAAAATTATCATTCCCATTGAAAGTTCCATGACACTATTTTCTAATTATTTATAGGGAATAAGGCATGTTTGTTAATATGGGTGTTTCTGCAGTTGACTGGAAAATCTAAAATTCAATGCTGCGTTTTTGATAATGAGTTTTTTTAATTCACATATTCACGTGGCCCGCTACAAATGATTGAAATGCAATCTGGCCCTTGCGGCAAAAAGTTTGAAGACTCCTGGTATAGATTAATAGCTAAATTTAAAATAATAAAATTATTCACAGATACTTATTATTATTTTTAAATCAAATGCAATATTTTAAATAATACAAAATTATAACATATTCTTTATTTATTTCAGTCGACTTATTTTAAGCAGATTTATTTATGAATGCGAGAAATTGGCTGGTTTTTCACAGAGCTCGTCTAGGAATATCGCCAATGACTTGAAGTTTATTGCTTCCGTACAAAAAGAAGGAGCAAAGATCCAGTTTGATGTTACCGCAGAAACTGTAATGTTCTCAAAACGCCCTATAGAGCCCATTAAAGGGAAGTTTGCAGATGAGCTGCCGGAGATATTTCCGATAAAATCAACAATTACGATTCCCCAGAATAATATATATAAATGGCAAAATTCTTATCGTAAGTCGTATTATATATTTGTTTAAAAAATAGTGTAATATATATTGGTCTGTAGCGTTGCCTTCAGAGTATCCAGGTTCACATCCCCATACAATTTACTTACATTACTCCCCTACGAGTATAAAAAACATTTTTGAAACTCCTGTCACGCAGCAGCAATTCGAAAGTAGGAATTTATTAAAAGCTTTTGCAGTTGCAGCTTCTAGGGCTAAGCAGCTCTATGGGGTGAATTAAATAATTTATTTTTTAAATTACAATAACCAAATCCATTTATTTATAGGAGAATGTAAAAGAAATTCCGCAGCCAGTTGTTGTCCAGAGCATTCAGACGAATGGAAAAATGTTCCATTTTGGCGTTTTTCAGCTTAATACACTAAATATTGACGGGCTAGATGGCACCAAAAATTATTGGTTCCACATACCAAGTATAGATTTATTTTCGGAATGCTGTTATAAAATGGGTCGCCCGGTCCTTGAAGGATATAATAAGGACGTTTTCCGCTATTTTTGCGCCTTTTATAATAATAATTAGAGAATTTTAGAATTGAAATAAATTGATAAATAGCTATTAATTAATTCAGTGTTTCGATGTGTTGCTACTTAAGCAGTAATGGTACTATGGAAAGGATATTATAGATAAAGATGGTCAAAAATTAATGACAGTCATTTTGCAGTATGAAGCGTTTGGAAGTCTGTAGCTGAATATTGCAGGCTGACTGCAGTCACGCGTTTTTGACTAGGCTTTTTGTTATATCAAAAAAATACTTTTTTTTATAAAAATGTATTTTATATTAAGGAACGATTATTAAAGAATTGCACAACTGAACACAAAGCCTGCTGCCTCTAGGCATGGCCTTAGCGTGAATACGCCACTGGTTATTGGTAAGTAATATAAATTTTTAAATAAATAAATAAATCTTACGCAGAAGTCGTAGAGATCGGAACGGCTGTTTCGATAATGAATGCAAGCTGGGAACTGAATATCTGATGAATATCACAATCCATCGGAGTGATGTTCTGCGAGTAGACGTGTTTTTATTTGACCCCTATCATTTTTATTATTACCGCAGTTTTATATTAAATTAATTTTTCATTAAAAACACAACTAAATTACTTTTCGTTGCTACCTAAATAATCTCACAGTGCTTATTGTCCGTGCCTAATAAACATTTAAAAAAATAAAATCATTTCCGATTATCACCCAAAATGTCGAAATCGCATCAATCACGGCCCGCCACCAGGAAATTTGCTGAGAATAACATCTCTAACCCCGCTAAGGTCAATATACCCGAGTCAATCAGCAGGCGTATCGATAGTAGCAGAAGCATCAAAGCAGCCAGATCAACTTCAATAGCAGCGCCTGATAACAGTCTTGAGCTGTTGGAGAAGCGGCTTATGGTGAGTTTCAATCGCATGCTGGCAGAGCAACTTGCAGAGCAATCTGCTATCTTCGAGGATCGGCTTCGACTGCTTGAGACCCGGCTGTCATCTCAAATCGAGGAAGTGCGTAGCTCTCTCACTACTGAATTGGGCAAGTTAAAAGACGAGGTTGAAACCGTCCAGCATGATCTCGTCGTAGTGTCTAATGAGCTTGAGGATCTACGTCGACAAACTAGATTGCATGATGTGGTCGTTCGGGGTATTCCTGTAGGTGATAATGATGATCCAAATCATATTTTAAATTCTATTGCCTCTACCATCGGTTATAAGCTATCACCTTTTAAAATGTGTTCCGGCCACGATTGCGAAGTCACCTTGAGTCGCCGATGGCAAATGACAGGAAGAGTAGCCCGTTGCTAATTGTAAAATTTCCTTCTGCTAATGAGCAGCTGGACTTTCTGAAGAAAACTCGCTAGCATGGTACTTTAATGCTGAATAAGCTAAACTTGGGCTATTCAACTAATAGCCTGGTTTACGTTAATGAAAGCCTAACGTCGAAAAACAGTAATATAATGCGGACGGCGCGGAACCTCCTTAAGAGGAATCTTGTCTCATCTGTTTTTACTCGTCGTGGCTTAGTTTATGTATAAATAGAAAAAAATAAGCGGGCCCAAATATTTACTTCGGCACTCGACCTGAATGAAGCAGCCAACTCTGCGTCAACTCCTGGATCACAGTGAAGAATTTTTGAAGCAGCTCCTCGCCACTGGGGTCATCATCAACAATCTATGCTTGAAAATGATGATAGCTACTAGTATTTTTAAGTATTATTTTTTGATATTAAGGTTTAATAGATTTCCTCTTCACTGTGTTGTTTCTCTCTATCTTCTTTTTTTATTGTTTTCTTCCGCTGTCTTTTACATCTCTTCCCCTTCTATTTTCCTCTGCTTTCTAGATGTTTTCCTTGTGGTTGCTTCTGTATTCTTGGTTGTGCGTTATGATAAAATTTATTAATGAATCGTTCTTCTAATCGGGTGTGCAATGTGGGAATGCTACTCAATATTCTCTGTTCCTCCACTTCAGGACTGAATATATGCACTATGAATGCGAGGAGCTTAAAAAACAAAATGGACGAGGTTAGGTATATGTGCGACCGTACTAAAATACATGTTCTGCTAGTAAGTGAGACTTGGCTTAAACCTGAAGTCCCTTCCTCTTTTGTTTCCCTATCTGGCTTTTCGCTGCATCGCAATGATCGTGTTGGTCGTACTGGTGGTGGGGTTGCCATATATGTATCCTCTATGCTCTTTCTAGAGTTGTTGGTAAATCGAGGGGCTCTCAATTTGAGTTCATTGCTGTTGAAATAAAATCTAAATATGATAAATGTGTTGTCGTCAATGTATACTGTCCCCCTAATATATTTAATCCCGATGTTGCTGTTGAGTTCCACAACTTTGTTTCACGCTTCTCTGTTCATTATGACAATATAATGGTTGCTGGGGACTTTAATGTTAATTTGCTTAGGGACAATTCACGTGCAAACTCGCTTAGATTTTTTCTCGCATCTTTGGACTTACATATTCTTAATCGTCTTCCTACTTTTCTGAATTACTGTAATCCTTCCCTACTTGATGTTCTATCTACTACCTCTATTGATTCAGTGTTAAAACACAACCAAATTTCTCCCCCTAGCTCCCTCGATCATGATATTCTGTTTCTCTCTATTCGTTTTACCTTTCGCCAGTCTTCCATGCATTCGTCAGTTTCTTATCGCGATTATAAGAACATCAATTTCAATCGGCTCTCCGAACTAGCCTCTTCTGTGCCTTGGGGATATATATATATATATATATATATATATATATATATATATATATATATATATATATAACACTACCTGTGTTGACACTAAAGTCGTCCTGACCTCTTTTATTCGATCTCTCTATGATCGGTGTGTTCCCTTGGTTACTAGAAGATGCAATCTGTCTTCACCTTGTCCTTGCTTTTCGCGTCAAATCCGCGACTTGATAATGCAGCGCGGGTCCATGTTAGACGTTATCGCAGGACTAAGATCCCTGGCTACCTAAGCGAATACAATAGCTTCGTAATATCATCACTAGAAAGGTTATCTCCGCTAAACGCGAGTATTACTCCCGCAAACTTGATCCTGCGTTAAAATCTAAACAACTGTGGCATAATCTTCGTTCTTTGGGTATTCATGCTTCGGTGCCTATCCCTTTTAGATGGTAAATAGATGTAAATAGTCTTAATGCATCTTTCATCCAACGTCCTCCTGATCCTATCTCTTCCACCTCTTCTAATTCTGTCTCTTTTGATTCTCTTAGCTCTGATGGCTTTAGCTTCCGATGTGTAGACTCATCCGAAGTTCTTAAAATATTGCTGTCCATCTCCTCCAACAGCGTTGGATTTGATGGAATTTCTCCTCGCTTTATCAAGCTTCTCTCACCCCTAATTGTGGAAACTATAACACACATTTTTAATTACTGCCTTACAATTTCCCAAGTTCCCTTGCTATGGAAAAAAGCCATAGTAATTCCATTACCTAAAAAATCCTCTCCCTCTGACATATCCGATTTTCGCCCTATAAGTATTCTACCTTTCCTAGCCAAAGCTTTGGAGAAAGTCATCTTTATTCAAGTTGTTGGTTATCTTGATTCTAATAATTTCCTCTCTAAATTCCAATCTGGCTTCCGTAAACTTCACAGCTGTGAGACACAGCTGTACTAAAGGTAACTACTGACCTGCGTTCTATGCTTGACCGAGGTGACATTGCGATTAGTTCTTCTTGATTTTTCTAAGGCGTTTGATTCTGTGTTCACTCGCTTCTAATTTCCAAGCTTCGCCAGCTTTATAGTTTTTCCTCTTCTGCAACTCGTCTTTTTTCTTCTCTTCTTTCTAATAGACACCAATGTGTGCGGCATAATTCTATTGTATCATCCTGCCTACCTGTACCCTTGGGTGTCCCACAAGGCTCTATCCTTGGCCCTCTTCTTTTTTCGTTGTATGTTAATAATCTCCCTGATATTATCCATGCATGCTCCTTTCATTTATATGCTGATGATCTACAGTTATATACTTCATGGCCTCCCAATCGGATTGAATCCTGTATTTCTGATCTCAATAATGTCTTATGTCTGATAAATGAATGGAGCTCTTCCAATTTCCTTAAACTTAATCCTAATAAATCCCAAGTACTCATTCTTAGTCGTCGCTCTCTTTCTCTAGACAATATTCCAACCATATCACTTAATAATGTTTCTCTTCCCGTTGTTGACTGTGTTAATAATCTTGGTATTGCCATTAATTCTAAACTATCCTGCTGCAACCATATCTCACTCATGCTTTCCAAAATCTATGGCACGTTACGGAGACTTAGGCTTTATGGTAGCCTTTTATCATCGTCTATTCGGCTCAAGCTTGTTAAAGCTCTTATTGTTCCACACTTCCTCTATGGCTCCCTTGTATATATATCCCTTGATGTATCTTGTCAACGTCTATCAGTCGCATTTAATGATTGTTTAAGGTTCATTTTTCACTTGCGCAGATCAGATCATGTGTCTGGTGTACGAAACTCCCTACTTGGCTGCGACCTCTTCTGTTTTGTTGATGTCGCTGAATTGGTCCTAGTGCATAAAGTTCTCCACACGAAATGTCCCTCTTACCTCTCAGAATTCCTCCTTCCTCTGCAATACATGCGTTCGATTAAATTTCGTATTCCTGTACATTATTCCCTAATGGGTAGCTGTTCCTTCTTTGTGCATTCGATTAGACTTTGGAATAACCTTCCTAGCAATATTCAAAGAATAGGCACAGCCAAGAATTTCAGAAAGCAAGCATCTCTTTTTCTATCTCCCTCTACTTCTCTTTAGTATTTTCTGTCTTTTTCTATCTCCTGCTCTTTTCCTTTCTTGGTCCTTACTTCTGCTTTTTTCCTTCTTTCTCGTCCCGTCCCTCTCATAGTTTATTAAGGTTAGGTTAGTTAGTTTGTAGTTATTAAAGTTAGTTAGTTTGTAGTTATATATTTTTTTCTTTCTTTTTTATATGTACTCTAAAAGATGAAAATCTTGTGTACTCTCCCGTTAATATATTAAAATAAAATAAAAATAAATAAATAAATGCTATGCTGCCGCCACCAAGCATAGAAGAAGTTAGCAGAGCCACCTGCCGGCTCAAAAGCAACAAGGCCTCGGGTGCAGACGGGATCGCAGCGGAGCTGGATAAATATGGAGGACCTACATTACACCAAGCGATTTGTGAATTAATTGTACAAGTATGGGAGCAAGAAGTGATGCCAGAAGACTGGAGAAAAGGCATCTTCTGCCCGGTATTCGGCATCCCCAACAAACTGACAAGACTATGTAGGCTGACCATGACCAATGTGTCAAGCCAAGTAAAGGTATCCGGAACACTGTCCAGGCCAATCAACATCTATAATGGGCTCCGACAGTCTGGCCTGCCTCCTTTTCAACCTGGCGTTGGACAAAGTGATCCGAGATTCGGGCGTGACATCAAGGGATACAATTCTCCACATGTCCACCCAATTACTGGCTTAGGGCCTTTTCGTAAACGCATACGTATGCTTTGCAGCGATGCAACGAGTTCTTAAACGCAGATGATCCAAAGTCATTCGTTCGGAAACGTACAAGATTCAAGTTTGTTGCGCAATAGTCAATGCAACAGCGCAGCCAATTTCGAATGTATTCATACGTTTGCGAAAAGAAGTTTGCGCTGCTTTGTTGCCGATGCGTTGTTGCTCAGTTGCTCTGTTGCTTTGACGTTTACGAAAAGGCCCTTACGCAGACGACATTGACATCATTGGAAAAACAACAACAGCTGTACAAGAAGCTTTCACTCAGATTGAGTAAGCGGCAGAAAATCTGGGACAGTACATTAACGAAAGCAAAACAAAGTACATATTGGCGTCGTCTACAAAAACACCTAACATTGGTCCCACAATCAAGGTAGAGGAACACGAGTTTGACGTGGTAAAATCATTTACCTACCTTGGGTCAATAGTAGCCGACAATAGCATGGAGCCAGAAATACGCGCACGACTGCCAAAAGTCAACAAAGCCTACTACAGTCTGTCAAGGCTCTTTAAATCCATGTATCTAACCATAACGTCTAAACTTTTACCAGCAAGCAATAATAATAAGAGTGATGAGCTAGAACAATTTTTTAAAAATGTTTCATTGTCCTTGAGATCAATTCGAATTGGCGAAGGGCTCAGAACAACCCAGGTCAGTAGGGGTCGCCCTCTATGATGGGCCGCCTTAAGCCTTGTTGCTGTAGACGGGAACAAGCTGCCACGCAGCCTTTTTGTAATCGGGTACTCTCCGGCAGCAACAAAAGACCCCACTGGCATTATGTTGAAAGGGTAAGGGGTCCAAAAGAAGACCGTAAGGGTGTAGGAGTGGAGAATACTTCACAAAGTGCACCACATAAAATCCACAGATATGTCAGGATGGTGAACACTGCAATTTTGGACCGATGGCAGGAGAAGCCTCTTTTAACGAGAAGGTGACTCTCAGCCTTACTAGCTGGGGCAAGCCCTAATGTCCAACCATGCAATACAAACAGCCACATACCCTTCAAAGAAGGTGGTGCTGTTGGCGAAACGTCGGGGAAGCAACTCTGAGAAAACATACTTCCTCTATTGCCGCTACAGGCGGTAATGTGACCCTAAAACCACCATCGAAATTCATGGGACCCCAGCCTATAAAGACTTGCAAAAGGAGAGATATAATCCCGTAAGGAAATAGCAGGCCAGCAGTACTTGAAAAAAGTTTTATCTAGGACAACTGGAGATACAATTTATGTGAAGTGAAAGCATCGCAGAAAGGGCGCCGAAAGACAATCTTGCTTCACCATCAACAAGGGCTAGGGCCGGCGCTGCTCGTACAGCTTCGATACAAGACAGACACATGCCAGATCCTGTCTTGATGATGGTGAACTAATGTGAGCTCTATTAATTACGACATTATACTCATTTTGGAGTGGGGAAGCAAGAATCGTGTCAAATTCAACTCCACCAAAACAAAGTACTGTCTTATTTTAGGCGTAACAATGCTTGTGATTTCTTAAGAGGTGCAAGTTCTTCCTCCAGCCATCGCCCCGTGCTGTTATTTAAAAATCTTACATTCGGCCTTTTCTCGAATATAACTCCCTCGTTTGGGGTGGCGCTTTGAATACGGTACAAAAACTAAGCTCTTAAATTAATTGATGACGATAGCGCTGGCTCCACCATCGACCCTCTGAGCCATCGTAGGAATGTAGCAGCACTGACAAAATTTTGTCGCTACTATCGTAGTGACTGTTCCTTCGAGATAAGCGCTCTTCTGCCTCCACGGTAATCCTATACCCGCAACAGCAGATTAGCTCACTCATCTCTCTCTCCCGCCGCTTGCAGCCTATCCTTTCGTGCACTCAACAAGATAGCAATTCATTTATCAATAGAACAACTCGACTGTGGAATAATCTCTTGCAGTCAGTACTTCCGAGCTCCTACAACATCCAAGAGTTCAAACGCAGTGTTCAACACCACCTTCTTTAATACCCCCCCCCCCCCGTACCTTCATAACCCATAACCTATTTCCCCCTCCTCCGTTCACCGATCAGCATCAAATCTAGCATGTATGCATAGTAGCGTGGCAATGCAATCTGGCCATTTTGTTAAACAATCAAAACGGCGGTTCCAAGATGACGCGACACTTGTAATTGTGCTCCCCGACTCCCGAGCAGCATTTTTTAAGTTCAATCCTGCTTATATGCATTGTTCCCGTAAAAAATCAAAATGGCAGTTCCAAGATGGCGGTTCCAAGATGACGGCGCATTTTTTCGATTGTGTAGGCTGTATCAGATCCAACTTTTTGAGCAGCGGCAGAAGCAGAGGAAATAGCAGAATTCTGCCTGCTGAATCAGATCCACGTAAAGCAGCGGCAGACTTTTAATTTTTTATCAAGATATTTAAAAAATAACAAAAAATAACATTTTTTCTGAATCATAACTGTGTATATACATAAATAGATACAAAAAACCACCCTAAAATATCCATTTGTCATTTAAAAACAACTTGCCAAGTAACAAATGTTTGAAATGTCAAAAAATTCTGCTTTGCAAAGCAGCAAAATTAGGATTTGAGATGAAAAAGCAGCGGCAGAACTCTCTGCTGCTTTTCTTGTCACGTGACCAGTGTAAGCCAATAGAAACAATTCTCTGCCGACGGTTCTGCTTCTCTGCTTTGGATCTGATAGAGCCTTGTTCCCCACCCCGACGGGTATTAAATAAAAAGGTATGACGATTAGAATACAGTAATCTGTGTGACGTTATTTGAAATCTAATATGGCGGCCACCACAAAATGGCAGAAAACATACAATAGTCTTAAAAGTAGAAAATATAACCGATTAACTTCAAATTTTTCACATACGCATAGTTTAGCTAACAATGGAATTCGACCATTTCGTTAAAAATCAAAATTTAAATTTAAAATGGCCGACTTCTTTTCTCTTTACAACCCCTTTAGTATGGGTATCAAATGAAAGGGTATGGCGATTGCAATCTTGTAGTCTGTGTGACGTTATGGTAAATCTATTATGACGGCCACCGCAAAATAGCCGAAAACATATAATTTACTTAAAAGTAGAAAATAAAAAAATACAGATTTTATTTGGAGTTACATTCGCAGTTGTAGAAAAATCGTAAGGGACCGCACCTAAATTTTTTTATTTGCCTCATCGATCAGCTGATCGTGAAGACAACAAAAATTCGAATAGTATTCGACGCGTCAGCGCATGCAGAACGCTGCCAATCGCTTAACGATTAGTTATTGACACGAACTAATTTATTGCCAGACGTCTTAAAGATATTGGTCAATTTTCGTTTAGGGTACATTGGACTAATCGCTGACATCGAAAAGGCATTCTTACAAATAATGCTTAATGAAGTAGGCCGAGATGTCCATCGATTTTACTGGTATGCGAGTAAGATAGAATCAGCCGAAAATTTCCCACTCGCTTCAGATTTACAGAATGGGCGCATCCGGCGCACTCAGCGGAAAAGCCACTTAGCTGAACAGCACAGCGTAAAAAGTAACTCAGCGATATGTGTCGGCTGGATGGGTAGCTGAGTTAAAATTTATTTTGACAGCTAAATTTTTATTTCTATTTTAAAAAACATCAATTCACTATCGCTGAGCTACTTAGCATAAAATTTTTACGCTGAGAAATTCGCCAGCCGCTGAGCCAAGCTGCTTAGTTCAGCTTGTCATCCAACGAGCTCAGCACTTAGCCGATACTCAGCCGCTGAGTGCGTTGAATGCGCCCAATGACTCGTGTAATTTTTGGGGTGACTTCTAGCCCGAAAACGAAAATTATAAAAAATTATATGTGACTTACCTTGTCTATGTCCCCTGTGTGTTTTAATCCAAATTCATTGCAAATGTCGATCAAATTCATTGCAAATGTCGATCAAGCCAGGGGCTCGAGAAGCCATTACTAGTCCAATCAATCTACGCAAATCCATCTAATAATTGCCATCAGGAAACAAAAAATATGGTCATATAGGAAAAAAAAAATTCTAAAAAAGATAGCGTTTTCTTTTTCAGAATTTGGAATGGCGAACCTAACCTAAAAAATCTCGGAAAGTGTAAAAAACGCTATTTAGCGAATAAAAGAAAAACGTGACCTCGGATCGCAAAAAATCAAATTATAAAGTTGTAGCTATTCAAATTATCTTTCGATTGATGTATATTGAGTTAAAGGTTAGGGTACAAAACATAGAGAAAAATGGGAAAAACTGTCGAAAATCAGGATTTTTTAATTTGTTAATAACTTTTGTTTAACGCCACTTACACATTACACTTACATCGCCACTTACAATTCTATTTTTCAAAAAACACTCGATAAATTAAGAAATTTTAGACTGACATGATAACAAAAGTTGGAAGTAATGTTAAAACTGTCAAAGCAAGCGCCGCATTCATTGGGACGGTTAAGGTGCCGGCCCATAGAACGCGTTAACGCGATGCGCGCGCAAGATGCGTGTGACATTTCAGTTGAAGAAAATGGTATTTAATGGAACCAGTCCCAATGACTACCGCGACACACGCAAATAAAGCTCCCAACGCTTGAAGTTGACCAATTTTCAACTTTTCCATGCGATAGGCGCGTTTGACGTTTGTTGTGTACACAATTTGAATTTTCAATCTTTTTTTAATCTAGTGTGCGAAGTTTAAAAACAGGAATTTTTATCAAGTTTGTTGTGTTATTAAAAATGGCAAATTTTGACGAAAAATTAGTGTGCGAAGTTCAAAAATATGAATTTTTCTTGAAATGTCATACGCGTACAACGCGTTCATTGGGTCTGTCGAATTTTTCGGAAACGGAACTCTCATACGCATCTTGCGCGCGCATCGCGTTAACGCGTTCTATGGGCCGGCACCTTTACACTCGTCATAGGATTGTTATAAACGCATTGCATGAAAGCGACGTATGAAATGCGTTCTTTGGGCTGGTACCTTTAATGCGACCTAATGCCTCCATCGAAAATACATGTGTGTAGCCTAAAACTTTTTTTCGTCGTTTCCGTCGTTGAAATTTCTTTGACTTTGGTAATAAATTTCGTCTGATAAGACTCTACTTTTGTCTTATGAGAGGATATCCGACTTTTTTAAGAGAGTACCACTCTCATAACTTACACTTTTAAAACACTACAAGTGCTTTATGAGTGCGTTGTCAGAATTAAATGGCACAATTATGAGAGTTATTTTAGTCTTATAAAAATACCTTAGCTCTCTTTGCAAGTGTGACTATAAGCGTGTTATAAGAGCTATACTCTCCTTAACAGAGCTGTTCGAAAGGGAGCATTGTATGGAAAGGGAATAAAATAATTTTTATGATAGTTATTTGCTCTAAATAATTCTCATAAGACACTTTTCGAAAAATATTACAGATAAGAATTTAATATTTACTATGTACTAGCATAAAACCCGCGTGCCTTGCAACGCCTTTAAATAAAAACTGTTTATTGCAATGTTTTCCTTAAAAAAAACAAACAAACAAAAAAGTCAGCTGTTATTATCCCTAAAAAGGGTTTTTTATAGTGCATTTTTTTTAATAAATATGGTAAACAAATTGCTGCGTATATTGTATCCTCTGCTCAACAAATCTGCAAGTTTTGAAGCAGAGATTGGCATGTATTTGTCATCAAGAGAAGTGACATTTTAGGGTTTGACGAAGGTTCGTTAAGTTTGTTCGGCTATTTACGTGGGTGCAAGAAATTATTACCGAGTTTCCATGGGAGTCGAGTAGAGTTGAGGTTGAGTTGAAATGACACTCTTCAACTCAACGACTCAACTCTATGCGTTTCCATGGCTGACTTTTCTGCCTGTGTACAGACAGCTGAATGTGTACTTGTATTAAGCAAGCAGCTGTTTTTAAATTTGACGTAATATTTTTGTTATTATAAAATAGTGATCATGGACCGGCTGCGTTCCTAGCAGTTCGTCCAGTTCATCATAGAACTGGCATGTTTGTTTAGAATTCCCACTTACGTTATTGGATTTTTTCGTTGCCGTAAATTGCTTTTTTAAGTTTTTCCATTTATGTTCAATTGATAACGCACTTTTATCCATAAAACCTTTTTTCTGAAATTCATTTTCTATTAATTTAAATATTTCCGTCTTTTTCCATCTATTAATTTTATAGATTTTTCTTTAAAAACATTTATTAAATATAAAGTTTCTTCAGACATCCAAGCCTGGCGCGACATTTTGACTTTTTTAACATTTGACAATCCCGTTTGTAGTTGTGTGCGTGAACTCTGTTCAATTTACCTATTTTCGTTGAGTTGAGCAGAGTTGAAAATCTTTAACGAAAACTCTTGACTGCGACTGTTTCCATGGAGTTCAACTCGGGTTCAACTCTGGTTGAACTCTCATGGAAACTCAGTATATGAAGCAATCACAAATGAATATTAAATAAAGTGAATTTCGAGCCATTCATTTCTACGTGATTATAGGGATGCACTATCAAAATTTCAGCCCTTCAGCTTCAGAGGTTTGGGTTAACTCCATTTCACCCCCTTAGGAGATGAATTTCGAGTAATCACCTCAGTGGATGTCCACGTCATTATAGGGATACACTGTCGAAATTTCAGCCTTATAGCTGTAGTTTGGTAACCCCATTTCACCTCGTTAGGGGATGAATTTCGAAAAATCGCTTCTTGGTGAATGTCATGTCAGCCGTTTAGCTCCAGCGGTTTGGGTTAACCCTATTTAACCTCCTTAGGGGATAAATTTCAAAATATCGCTTCTTAGTGGATGTCTACGTCATTAACCCTTAGCTGGACCTGGGGGTGCAGGGACACCCCAGGCCTAAAAGAAACCCTTTTTCCATGATATCAATCTAATAACAATATTTGTGGGTCCATCTAGTGTGTCTTTAAGGTTGTAAGTTTCACTTGTGTTAGATGGTGTTATGTACAGAGCTTTTACGCCGTTGCGGGTGTCCATACATTCAAAAAACATAGGAGTTTTGATTTTTTGAAGCAAAATGTCGATTTTTCATGTTTTATCGCACCTTAATTTTTTTTCTGTCGTAGTAAGAAAAAGTTTCTCAACCATTGGAACATAAAAAAGTGTTGTCAAAGAACTCCACTGATTTTTTTAAACGGTCAATATTGCATATTTTCCGTGGAAATAGTTTTTTTCCGTAGGGTGCGTGGACACCCCATAGGCCAGCAATGTTACAAAAACGAGGTGGGCCAGCTAAGGGTTAAAGGGATGCACTGAAAAAATTTCAGCACTATAGCTGCAGCGGTTTGGGTAAACCACATTTCACCCCCTTAGGGGATGAATTTTGAAAAATCGCTTTATAGCGGATGTCCACGCCATTATAGGGATGCACTGTCAAAATTTCAGCCCTATAGCTCCAGCGGTTTGGGGATGAATTTCCCCCTAAGGGGATGAATTTCGAAAAATCGCTAGGGATGCACTGTCAGAATTTCAGCCCTTTAGCTCTAGCGGTTGTCTGTCAGTCAGTTACTTTTTATACAATAGAAAAAAAAGTAAAGAAAGTTTGTTCGTTGGGTAGAGTTATATGTATGATCTAATGATCATTACCGGACGCTGCAACCAGGAAAATTTGCTCAATGGGATGGTAGACAAGTGGTGTTTGCACTTGTTTTAATTACACCCCATGGCATATCTGTGCCATACGAAGCAATGCCCCTCCTCTGATTCAAAGGACTTAGTCCATTCAAAACGCGCCCCCCCCCGTTCCAAAATAACACCGTTAAGAAAATCGAACCTCAAAGGTTTTTGGGGTCGCTGATCACGAAAATCGAGGTCCCGCGGTCCTAAAATTAGGGCGGCACCCCTAAAAATGCAAAAAACACCCCCTTTTTAGGGGGTTTTCGCGATTATTTCAGTAATAATGAAAACTAATGCGATGAAATGCACTTTTATTAATATTTATTTGTGAAGGTGGTTGATTTATACTAAATTTAGGCGAACTTAATGGTAAAGAGTACTCCTAAAGGGTTGAAACTACCCCTAAATTGGCGAAAAATGGCAAAAATTGTAAAAAAAATTGTTTTTCAAGTTTATGCTTCAAATTCGATTGTGGGCGTACTGTCAGGCAAAAATAAATTATTTTCAACCCTTAAGGGGTTAAAACTACCCCTACAATATAGTTCATTGAAAACTAGGGGGGTGTTCCAAAATAACACCGTTAAGAAAATCGAACCCTAAAGGTTTTTGAGGTCGCTGATCACGAAAATCCAGGTCCCGCGGTCCTAAAACTAGGGCGTCACCCCTAAAAATGCAAAAAGCACCCCTTTTTAGGGGGTTTTCGCGATTATTTCAGTAATAATGAAAACTAATGCGATGAAATGCACTTTTTTAATATTTATTTGCAAAGGTGGTTGATTTGTACTAAATTAAGGCGAACTTTATGATAAGGGGTAGTCCTAAAGGGTTGAAACTACCCTTGAATTGGCGAAAAATGGCAAAAATTGTAAACATTTTTTTTTCAAGTTTATGCTTCAAATTCGATTGTGGGCGTACTGTCAGGCAAAAATAAATTGTTTTCAACCCTTAAGGGGTTAAAATTACCCCTACAATATATCCTCTCATAAGTTACTAGTAGAGTCTTATCAGACGAAATTTATTACCAAAGTCAAAGAAATTTCAACGACGGAAACGACGAAAAAAAGTTTTAACATTTTATTACATCAGATTGACGACAATTATTTGTAAAGATATTATATGTATATATATATATATATGGGTGACTTCGTAAATGTAAAATTTAAGCAGTCGGTTTAAGTCAAGACTTCATAAATGTCACAGTTTTAAAGCAGTGTATTCATAATTGCATTGTAAACGACAAAACTTTGCATTGAACTGGGAATTCCGGCATCATGAATAGCTATGATCGGCAAAGTGCGCGGAATAAACGCAAAATGACAAAAGGAAAAGGCGTTTTACGTAAATTGAAAAATTCCTCCATGACCTGTCTTGTATTTGTAGGCCACTTAATGTTTTCTGCAGCTGTAGAGCTGATTAGAATAACTTTTTTATCCATTTTGTAAAAAAGTAAAAAAAAGTACACTTGATAAATGTCAAATTTAAAACTGCATAACTTTGTCTAGGCTTTTACTGAACTTTGACTTGACTGCATTAATACTGTTTTTTGACCCAGTTTATTGGCATTTACGAAGTCACCCTATATATATATATATATATATATATATATATATATATATATATATACCTATATATATATATATATATATATATATATATATATATATATATATATATATATAAATATACAGGGTGTCCCACATAAACTTGCAAAGCGGCCGGCTGTGGATAGGTCTTGGATAGACGAACAAAAAATCGTATGGGTGGGGGGGGGAATCATAACGGTTTAGCCGCTAGGGCGTTTTGAAGTTTTTTTGCTACAGTTTTACATATCACCCTGTATTTTTGTAACCGTATAACCTATTTTCATGGTCAAAGTCAAAATTTTGTTATTTTTTCACTAAAATTTCAACTAAAACCACCTTTTTCCCCAAAAAATACGTGATAAACCAATATTTTTTTTAAATAAATTGGAAAGTTTGGACAATTTCCTATGAATAATGTATTATAACTTTTACGCTAGGGCTTTTACTTTTGAAGTTGTAAGCAATTTTAATGTTAAAATTTGGCTAATTTGGTGCTTATTTGGTACTATTCGATAAAGCTTAGATGGAAAAGTACTAAAGAAGGACGAAATACAGCCAATTTCAACATTAAAAATGCTTATAACTTCAAAACTGGAGGCCGTAGCGTATAAGTTGTATTACATTATTCATAGGAAATTGTCCAAGCTTTCCAATTTTTTTAAAAAAAATATTGGTTTATCACGTATTTTTTGGAGAAAAAGGTGGTTTTAGTTGAAATTTTAGTGAAAAAATAACAAAATTTTGACTTTGGCGATTCATAACTCCAAAAGTTGGTAAGATAGGACCATTGTTTTTACCGTTGTAGATAGGTGGAGGTGGTAGGTGAATTCTGCGTGCACTGGTACCATAACCATGAAAATAGGTTATACGGTTACAAAAATACAGGGTGATATGTAAAACTGTAGCAAAACAACTTCAAAACGCCCTAGCGGCTAAACCGTTACGATTCCCCCCCCACCCATACGATTTTTTGTTCGTCTATCCAAGACCTATCCACAGCCGGCCGCTTTGTAAGTTTATGTGGGACACCCTGTATATATATATACAGGGTGTTCCAAACCACCCGTACCACCCAAATATCTCTGAAATTTGGGATTGAAATAGAAAAACAAAAAACACGTGTTCAATATTTTTTGAAACTCTATCCGACCATACAAAAATGGACCCCCCAAACAACCCCCTCTTTGGGGGGTGGGGGGCAACTTTGGAAATTTAAATGGGACCCCCCATTTTTTTGGCAGATTCGATATCTTCATAAAAAAATATGAAGATTTTGTTCCAAACATTTTTTACGATTCGCCATAGATGGCGCTGTAATCGGAGGAAAACGTTTTTTATGACTTATTTATTCCCGCCGATTACAGCGCCATCTAAGGCGAATCACAAAAAATGATAAGAATAAAATCTTCATATTTTTTCATGAAGAATCTAAATCTGTAATAAAAAATAGGGGTTTTTATTTTGTTTTCAATTCTGCATCCCTTCCCCTCCAAATACCAAGAGAGCCATTTTGATTATTAACTTGAAAACCACTAATTTTTATTGCAGATTTAGATTCTTCATGAAAAAATATGAAGATTTTATTCTTATCATTTTTTGTGATTCGCCTTAGATGGCGCTGTAATCGGCGGGAATAAATAAGTCATAAAAAACGTTTAATTTTTATCAAGAGTTAACCCTTCTAGCACAGAAGGCGCACTTTTCAGCTAAGCATGAAAATCTATATATACATACACATACATATATATAAATATATATGTATATATGTATATAGATATATAGAGTTTCCCTTCTAACACAGAAGGCGCACTTCCCAGCAGGGCTGAGAAATATTTACCACGCCGTGGCTCAGCTGAGACATGCAAACATAAAAGATTAAGTACCAATAAAAATTGCATGCAAAACACATAAACAGTCATGAGACAACAAATAGCCTCCTTTTAAGCAGGTCTTTGTTAGTGCTCACGCTAAAAACATTAATATTTTTATTTACATTAATGAACATGCGATTAACAGGCTCAAATCGGCCATAATTGGTGTTAGAGGAGTTGATGTGTAAGAGCGGTGGTCCTCTCAGATTGTATCGGCTCTCTCTAAACGACGCACGGCGCCTTAGAAAACCTGAGTCGACACGTCCATTAAGAAGCTGGTGGACGAAAACAACATCGGCCACCTCACGACGCTTGTGGAGAGTGTTTAAGTTGAGTAACTTAAGTCGGTATTCATATGGTGGAAGAATTAAAGGGTCTTCCCAAGGAAGGTGATTCAATGCGAATCGAACGAACCTACGTTGAACCGACTCAATTTTTCCAACATGCGAAGAATAGTAAGGAGACCAAACCTGGGACGCATATTCAAGTAAAGGTCTGACAAGGGAGATGTAGAGGTGTTTAGTGATCAGGGTGCTATTGAATTCTTTGGACCACCTTTTAATAAAACCCAAGACTAAGCTGCTCTTGGTAGAAATATAGTTGATATGAGAAGCAAAGTCCAGCTTGGTATCAAATCTAATCCCGAGATCTTTGACAAAATTAACACGGGGGACACCCTCACTAGAAAATGAGTAGTTATAAATTATAGGGTCACGTCGCCTACAAAAAGTCATGACTTCGCATTTACTAATATTAAGAACCAGGTTGTTGTTAGCGCACCAAGAGTAAAAGGTGTCGAGGTCGACTTGCAAAAGTTTGCAGTCCTCCATACTCTTTACGTGACGGTACAATTTGATGTCATCAGCATAAATCAGGATTCTGCAGTGTCTTAGCAAGGTAACAATATCATCAATAGAAAGAATAAAGAGGATAGGGCCAAGATGACTGCCTTGAGGGACACCGGATGACGCCTCAATGGTGGCGGATTTGGATCCACGGAAAAGGACTTGGTAGGTCCTGTCAGCTAAGTAGGACTGGAACCATAATAGAAGGGCTTCAGGGAAACCTAACTTTTTTAGTTTGAAAAGTATAATGGAGTGGGAAAGCTTGTCAAATGCCTTACTGAAATCAGTGTAAACACAATCAGTTTGGCAACCGGAAATGAAGCCTTCAACAGCATGGGAAGTGAATTCTAAGAGATTGGTGGTAGTGGAACGAGCTGGAAGAAAACCATGTTGGTTCGTAGAAATAAGTTTCTTGCAGAAGGGCACGATTGCAGAATAAATGATTGATTCAAAAAGCTTTGGTATGACAGACAGCTTGGCAATTGGTCTGTAGTTCGATATTTCGTTCTTGCTACCACTTTTGTGAATAGGAATTATGAACGAATTCTTCCAAAGAGTAGGGAAGTACCCTTTATCCAGGGACTTTTGAAAAAGGGTTTTCAGTGGAGACTGGAGAACCTCCACACAGGATTTAAGGACAGCAGGAGGGATACCGTCAGGGCCGGAAGTGAAATCATATGGGAGTTCATCAATATGTTTCATGATATCGTCAATGGAGATTGAGAGAGACAAACTAGTAGCCTCTCGGTGTAGAGTTATGTGACGAAAATTATTGTCATTTGGCTGAAAATTAGAAGAGGTGAAAGATTGATGAAAGAATGAAGCAAACATGTTGCAAATCGAGGAAGACTCACTACTTGACCAGTTAGTGTGCTGCATAGTCTTTGGGTAGTTATCAGTTTTTTTCTTGGAATTGACAAATTTGAAGAAGTTTCTAGGATCAGTATAAACCTGGTCCCTCATACTGCTGAGATATTCGCCATACAGAGCAGAAGAGAGTAAACGAAATCTGTTATAGCAATCAGTAAATGTTATAAGACTCGGAGAGTCCTTTCTCTTTAAATAGGTCTTCCAGAGTCTATTTTTCTGATTCCTTAAATGCTTCAGCTCATTATTAAACCAAGGTGGAGTAGAACTGCGCAACTTTTGGGGCTCAAAAGGTACACATGAAGCAATAGCTTCATATAGTACGGTATAAAACCGTGCCACATCGACATCCAACTCATTTGCGGAAAGTAAGCTGTTGAAATCAGTCAAGGCAAGCTTAGATGAGAGTTCATTAAAGTTGGCCTTCTTAAAGTTGAACGAATGGGTTACCGCCTCCGGACAAGGATTGTTCCTTGAGTTCAAGCAGTAATTGATCGAGAGAGGAGGGTGGTAATTGTCAACGGACGTCATGACTATTGGACTGGGTTCAACAATCATGTTTCCTGAGTCAGTAAAGAATACAAGATCCAACTGCCTCCCTAACATATTAGTCACACCACTCATTTGATTAAGGCCAAGTGAGAATAAGGAGTTGAGAAAACAGGATTCCTTAGAATTAAAATTGCCTTCGGGGAGGTAGTTATCGTCAGCTTCGTCGAATACCCACTGAATATTGGGTAAATTGAAGTCACCAAGAAGAAGTAATTCATCACCAGTGTTCATCATATTCAGGCTATAATCAACACAGGAGATGAGAATATCATAGAGGTTTATACCTCCATCGTCAAGTGTGCTTATCATATCTGGTGGGATATAGCAGCACAACAGGAAGAGATTAGATTTTGAAAAAGAGATCTTGAGAGCAACAAGCTCAATGTCCAAATGGTTAGAGAAACTAGGAAGTGAAATTGGGTTACAATTAAGGTGGCTGCGGCATGCAAGAAGTACGCCACCCCCGCGAGCTTCCGAGTCAGTGTGACGGTCCCTCCGAAAGACTTGGTAGGAGGAATCGAAGAGTTCAGCATTAAGAATGCCTTTTCCTCCGATTACAGCGCCATCTATGGCGAATCGTAAAAAATGTTTGGAACAAAATCTTCATATTTTTTTATGAAGATTCCGAATCTGCCAAAAAAAATGGGGGGTCCCATTTAAATTTCCAAAGTTGCCCCCACCCCCCAAAGAGGGGGTTGTTTGGGGGGTCCATTTTTGTATGGTCGGATAGAGTTTCAAAAAATATTGAACACGTGTTTTTTGTTTTTCTATTTCAATCCTAAATTTCAGAGATATTTGGGTGGTACGGGTGGTTTGGAACTGGAACACCCTGTATATATATATATATATATATATATATATATATATATATATATATATATATACAGGGTGTTCCAGTTCCAAACCACCCGTACCACCCAAATATCTCTGAAATTTAGGATTGAAATAGAAAAACAAAAAACACGTGTTCAATATTTTTTGAAACTCTATCCGACCATACAAAAATGGACCCCCCAAACAACCCCCTCTTTGGGGGGTGGGGGCAACTTTGGAAATTTAAATGGGACCCCCCATTTTTTTTGGCAGATTCGGAATCTTCATAAAAAAATATGAAGATTTTGTTCCAAACATTTTTTACGATTCGCCATAGATGGCGCTGTAATCGGAGGAAAAGGCATTCTTAATGCTGAACTCTTCGATTCCTCCTACCAAGTCTTTCGGAGGGACCGTCACACTGACTCGGAAGCTCGCGGGGGTGGCGTACTTCTTGCATGCCGCAGCCACCTTAATTGTAACCCAATTTCGCTTCCTAGTTTCTCTAACCATTTGGACATTGAGCTTGTTGCTCTCAAGATCTCTTTTTCAAAATCTAATCTCTTCCTGTTGTGCTGCTATATCCCACCAGATATGATAAGCACACTTGACGATGGAGGTATAAACCTCTATGATATTCTCATCTCCTGTGTTGATTATAGCCTGAATATGATGAACACTGGTGATGAATTACTTCTTCTTGGTGACTTCAATTTACCCAATATTCAGTGGGTATTCGACGAAGCTGACGATAACTACCTCCCCGAAGGCAATTTTAATTCTAAGGAATCCTGTTTTCTCAACTCCTTATTCTCACTTGGCCTTAATCAAATGAGTGATGTGACTAATATGTTAGGGAGGCAGTTGGATCTTGTATTCTTTACTGACTCAGGAAACATGATTGTTGAACCCAGTCCAATAGTCATGACGTCCGTTGACAATTACCACCCTCCTCTCTCGATCAATTACTGCTTGAACTCAAGGAACAATCCTTGTCCGGAGGCGGTAACCCATTCGTTCAACTTTAAGAAGGCCAACTTTAATGAACTCTCATCTAAGCTTGCCTTGACTGATTTCAACAGCTTACTTTCCGCAAATGAGTTGGATGTCGATGTGGCACGGTTTTATACCGTACTATATGAAGCTATTGCTTCATGTGTACCTTTTGAGCCCCAAAAGTTGCGCAGTTCTACTCCACCTTGGTTTAATAATGAGCTGAAGCATTTAAGGAATCAGAAAAATAGACTCTGGAAGACCTATTTAAAGAGAAAGGACTCTCCGAGTCTTATAACATTTACTGATTGCTATAACAGATTTCGTTTACTCTCTTCTGCTCTGTATGGCGAATATCTCAGCAGTATGAGGGACCAGGTTTATACTGATCCTAGAAACTTCTTCAAATTTGTCAATTCCAAGAAAAAAACTGATAACTACCCAAAGACTATGCAGCACACTAACTGGTCAAGTAGTGAGTCTTCCTCGATTTGCAACATGTTTGCTTCATTCTTTCATCAATCTTTCACCTCTTCTAATTTTCAGCCAAATGACAATAATTTTCGTCACATAACTCTACACCGAGAGGCTACTAGTTTGTCTCTCTCAATCTCCATTGACGATATCATGAAACATATTGATGAACTCCCATATGATTTCACTTCCGGCCCTGACGGTATCCCTCCTGCTGTCCTTAAATCCTGTGTGGAGGTTCTCCAGTCTCCACTGAAAACCCTTTTTCAAAAGTCCCTGGATAAAGGGTACTTCCCTACTCTTTGGAAGAATTCGTTCATAATTCCTATTCACAAAAGTGGTAGCAAGAACGAAATATCGAACTACAGACCAATTGCCAAGCTGTCTGTCATACCAAAGCTTTTTGAATCAATCATTTATTCTGCAATCGTGCCCTTCTGCAAGAAACTTATTTCTACGAACCAACATGGTTTTCTTCCAGCTCGTTCCACTACCACCAATCTCTTAGAATTCACTTCCCATGCTGTTGAAGGCTTCATTTCCGGTTGCCAAACTGATTGTGTTTACACTGATTTCAGTAAGGCATTTGACAAGCTTTCCCACTCCATTATACTTTTCAAACTAAAAAAGTTAGGTTTCCCTGAAGCCCTTCTATTATGGTTCCAGTCCTACTTAGCTGACAGGACCTACCAAGTCCTTTTCCGTGGATCCAAATCCGCCACCATTGAGGCGTCATCCGGTGTCCCTCAAGGCAGTCATCTTGGCCCTATCCTCTTTATTCTTTCTATTGATGATATTGTTACCTTGCTAAGACACTGCAGAATCCTGATTTATGCTGATGACATCAAATTGTACCGTCACGTAAAGAGTATGGAGGACTGCAAACTTTTGCAAGTCGACCTCGACACCTTTTACTCTTGGTGCGCTAACAACAACCTGGTTCTTAATATTAGTAAATGCGAAGTCATGACTTTTTGTAGGCGACGTGACCCTATAATTTATAACTACTCATTTTCTAGTGAGGGTGTCCCCCGTGTTAATTTTGTCAAAGATCTCGGGATTAGATTTGATACCAAGCTGGACTTTGCTTCTCATATCAACTATATTTCTACCAAGAGCAGCTTAGTCTTGGGTTTTATTAAAAGGTGGTCCAAAGAATTCAATAGCACCCTGATCACTAAACACCTCTACATCTCCCTTGTCAGACCTTTACTTGAATATGCGTCCCAGGTTTGGTCTCCTTACTATTCTTCGCATGTTGGAAAAATTGAGTCGGTTCAACGTAGGTTCGTTCGATTCGCATTGAATCACCTTCCTTGGGAAGACCCTTTAATTCTTCCACCATATGAATACCGACTTAAGTTACTCAACTTAAACACTCTCCACAAGCGTCGTGAGGTGGCCGATGTTGTTTTCGTCCACCAGCTTCTTAATGGACGTGTCGACTCAGGTTTTCTAAGGCGCCGTGCGTCGTTTAGAGAGAGCCGATACAATCTGAGAGGACCACCGCTCTTACACATCAACTCCTCTAACACCAATTATGGCCGATTTGAGCCTGTTAATCGCATGTTCATTAATGTAAATAAAAATATTAATGTTTTTAGCGTGAGCACTAACAAAGACCTGCTTAAAAGGAGGCTATTTGTTGTCTCATGACTGTTTATGTGTTTTGCATGCAATTTTTATTGGTACTTAATCTTTTATGTTTGCATGTCTCAGCTGAGCCACGGCGTGGTAAATATTTCTCAGCCCTGCTGGGAAGTGCGCCTTCTGTGTTAGAAGGGAAACTCTATATATCTATATACATATATACATATATATTTATATATATGTATGTGTATGTATATATAGATTTTCATGCTTAGCTGAAAAGTGCGCCTTCTGTGCTAGAAGGGTTAACTCTTGATAAAAATTAAACGTTTTTTATGACTTATTTATTCCCGCCGATTACAGCGCCATCTAAGGCGAATCACAAAAAATGATAAGAATAAAATCTTCATATTTTTTCATGAAGAATCTAAATCTGCAATAAAAATTAGTGGTTTTCAAGTTAATAATCAAAATGGCTCTCTACCCCCAAGTTTTTGGAGGGGAAGGGATGCAGAATTGAAAACAAAATAAAAACCCCTATTTTTTATTACAGATTTAGATTCTTCATGAAAAAATATGAAGATTTTATTCTTATCATTTTTTGTGATTCGCCTTAGATGGCGCTGTAATCGGCGGGAATAAATAAGTCATAAAAAACGTTTTCCTCCGATTACAGCGCCATCTATGGCGAATCGTAAAAAATGTTTGGAACAAAATCTTCATATTTTTTTATGAAGATATCGAATCTGCCAAAAAAATGGGGGGTCCCATTTAAATTTCCAAAGTTGCCCCCCACCCCCCAAAAAGGGGGTTGTTTGGGGGGTCCATTTTTGTATGGTCGGATAGAGTTTCAAAAAATATTGAACACGTGTTTTTTGTTTTTCTATTTCAATCCCAAATTTCAGAGATATTTGGGTGGTACGGGTGGTTTGGAACACCCTGTATATATATATACAGGGTGTCCCACATAAACTTACAAAGCGGCCGGCTGTGGATAGGTCTTGGATAGACGAACAAAAAATATGGGTGGGGGGGGGAATCGTAACGGTTTAGCCGCTAGGGCGTTTTGAAGTTGTTTTGCTACAGTTTTACATATCACCCTGTATTTTTGTAACCGTATAACCTATTTTCATGGTTATGGTACCAGTGCACGCAGAATTCACCTACCACCTCCACCTATCTACAACGGTAAAAACAATGGTCCTATCTTACCAACTTTTGGAGTTATGAATCGCCAAAGTCAAAATTTTGTTATTTTTTCACTAAAATTTCAACTAAAACCACCTTTTTCTCCAAAAAATACATGATAAACCAATATTTTTTTTAAAAAAATTGGAAAGCTTGGACAATTTCCTATGAATAATGTAATACAACTTATACGCTACGGCCTCCAGTTTTGAAGTTATAAGCATTTTTAATGTTGAAATTGGCTGTATTTCGTCCTTCTTTAGTACTTTTCCATCTAAGCTTTATCGAATAGTACCAAATAAGCACCAAATTAGCCAAATTTTAACATTAAAATTGCTTACAACTTCAAAAGTAAAAGCCCTAGCGTAAAAGTTATAATACATTATTCATAGGAAATTGTCCAAACTTTCCAATTTTTTTAAAAAAAATATTGGTTTATCACGTATTTTTTGGGGAAAAAGGTGGTTTTAGTTGAAATTTTAGTGAAAAAATAACAAAATTTTGACTTTGACCATGAAAATAGGTTATACGGTTACAAAAATACAGGGTGATATGTAAAACTGTAGCAAAAAAACTTCAAAACGCCCTAGCGGCTAAACCGTTATGATTCCCCCCCCCCACCCATACGATTTTTTGTTCGTCTATCCAAGACCTATCCACAGCCGGCCGCTTTGTAAGTTTATGTGGGACACCCTGTATATTTATATATATATATATATATATATATATATATATATATATAATATATATATATATATATATATATATATATATATATATATATATATATATATATATATATATATATATATATATATATATATATATATATATATATATATATATATATATAGGGTGACTTCGTAAATGCCAATAAACTGGGTCAAAAAACAGTATTAATGCAGTCAAGTCAAAGTTCAGTAAAAGCCTAGACAAAGTTATGCAGTTTTAAATTTGACATTTATGAAGTGAATCGAAGAGTTCAGCATTAAGAATGCCTTTTCCTCCGATTACAGCGCCATCTATGGCGAATCGTAAAAAATGTTTGGAACAAAATCTTCATATTTTTTTATGAAGATTCCGAATCTGCCAAAAAAAATGGGGGGTCCCATTTAAATTTCCAAAGTTGCCCCCACCCCCCAAAGAGGGGGTTGTTTGGGGGGTCCATTTTTGTATGGTCGGATAGAGTTTCAAAAAATATTGAACACGTGTTTTTTGTTTTTCTATTTCAATCCTAAATTTCAGAGATATTTGGGTGGTACGGGTGGTTTGGAACTGGAACACCCTGTATATATATATATATATATATATATATATATATATATATATATATATATTCATATATAAAAATATGTACATACACTAATGAGCGATTCATCAATTATTCCGGTTTCACAAAAAATATACCCCTACCATTAGTCTGATATGTTTTTATATAAATACGATTTACCTTGTAAATACAATAATACATATATTTCACTTACACCGAAAGGCAATTTGCGCAGCCCTGCATGAGCTCACAATTATTCTTAGAAATTCCTATACTACACGGCTGCGTTGTCAGAAAGGTAACAATTTTGAATCACTATAGATACAGGTGTCATCATGAGCAAATCAGTTCCACCTACAACCAACGGTATCGTGTCAACGGAAGGTAGTGAAAAACAACGCGTCGCGGAAGATATCACCCGGTCTACAGTTTACAGGCAAGAAAAGCAATTAATAATAAGAGTGCAGCTTTACAGTTAATTTGTGTTAAAAAATATATTAGTGAAAAGTCCTCTCATACCTATTAGTTATCAATTAATTTATACCTTTGTGAGTATTCCATTGCATACGCTACCCAGTGTGAGTTTATAAATAAAAATGTTAATTTATTCCGATTCTGGTCGATTGAGTATTGCCTATCGTGTGTAGAGCCTTGAATTTAAAAAAGATAGGATTATTGATTGCTGTCAGTCATGTTAGGGTTATTCCCATATTTAATCTATTCCAGGATGTAGGCCACGCTCGCTTCCATTTTGGTACAAGTTACGAGTTCTCGATAAACGTTTAATAATATATAATGGTAAATAAATTGTTTTTTGAGAATTCTCCCTTTCTGTGGAAAAACTTGTTGTACATATATGTAAACATTGAATTTAAAATTTTGTGTAGGAAGTAATGTATGAATATTATATCATTTGATTATTCATTTTGCGCTTTGGAATACGTAATATGACAAAGTGATGTACGGAGTGTTTTAGACTAAGATGATAAACTGTGGGTGTAGAAAACAATTATTCTAACATCGCTAACCCCTATGATACAGAGGCCAGTTCACGCAATTCGACGTCGACTGAAAACGACACGTTGAATGTCGTTTTTGGCTCACCCAAGTCGACGTTTTATGTTTTTCGTTTTAAATGTGTCGTTAATCTCCCCGACATCAAAGTTGGCAAAAAGTATCTCAAATATATAAAGTAAAAAATTTACAATTGTATAAAACATAATTGTATTAAATATATGGTTTTAAATATAACATCGAAAGAACATTACTGACAAATAAGAATTCTATTGCCAAGACTGGTTGTGGATTGTATGAAGCTTCTCGTATAACGCCACTAGAAGAAAGTGTTATGTCAACAACAAGTTTCGAAGTCTCCCACATGCGAGATCAAATGGACCTGGCTCTGTCAGCAGAAATGCAGAATGGTCTTCTTCGATAAATAGCTCTTTACAAGAAATTGTGTCAGATAAGATTGAAACAAATCTCATTAGCTTATTAAAAGATTCAATTTCTGAGGGTATAAACGAAATTATTTCATCTAAGCCTACGAAGCAAGCAGCTTCTGCAAACGTGTGTAACGCTTTTATTAGGCAACAGTAGAAAAATCAACATTTATCTCCTGAAGAACACATTATTCTTATTGACCACATCCTAATTGAGAGAAGGGGGCCACGAGTATACTGGACGTAAGAACAATGAGATGAGCGTGCTGTGGTAGCACTATCTAGTCATGGTTAAATTGAGAGTTCGGATAGCAACCAAAACGCATAGAGGACAAACTCAACCAAAATACTATACTATTGATAAGCTGAAACTGGAAGTAAGAAGAGATGCCTACCAGCATGCTGTCGTACAAAACTTAGGAGAAGCAGAAGAACAGCCCAACATCAACGAAAAATAGGAGCAAATAAAAAGCAGCATAAGGGGCAGCAGAAGAGGCACTAGGCTGAGCCTCCAGACAGACTAGAATTTACTGGTTTGATCAGTACTGTAAAGCCGCAATGGAAGAAAGAAACCACCGGGAGTACATCGCAAGGCCCACAAGAACAAGGATGGCAGTCTTCAAGCAAAAAGGAAAAATCGCAGACAAGTCTTGCAGAAAGAAGAAGAGAGAATTGTAAACAGGATCTTACAGAAACAGGAAGACTTCAATAAAGGGAGAATCCGACAAGCGTATATAGGAACTGACCAGATCACCAATAAGTTTCGGCCAAGAACGGATATCTGCAGACATAGATGGAATCCTATGATAGGATAAAAGAAAAGTGAAGAGAATATTTTCAGAACCAATTGAAATCTATTCCCCAACTGAACGGAAGTCTGGCAGAGAGCATTTGTAATCCATCCATCCAATGGCGCAAATCGAGCCTAGGCCTCCTCTAGGGCGTTTCTCCAAGTTTGACGGTTCCTTGCAAAGTCTAGTAATAACAAGTCTTTCATCTTCATAAAAATTTTTCCTCCCGTTAGTTGTGTGCGTACATATATGAACAACACTGTTGAGCAAAACTCAACGCATACTTCGTGAATTCAGCGAGACAAAGCCAGATTCTCTTTTAACGATAAAGTATGCAGAACAGAAAAGGAAAGAAAATTGAATCAGCTGTTTTCTTTCATAAATCAAAACAAACGAGCAAATATGAACCAATACATTAAGTTTATTCGAATATAAACTCATAAAAGTTTAGCTGTTTAGTTGTATGCAAACGCGTATAAAAATGTTGCATTCTCTCTCTGATAGCCAGACATCGTCATTTGAGGAACTTTTGCATATATGTAGCTGTTCGTCTTCCACTCATTAACTATATGAAGATGAAAGACTTGTTAATTTCTAGACTTTGGTTCCTTGCAGCAGTTCTTCAGTTCCGAATGATGAGCATTGTCTCTGCGTCAGCCGTAACAGAGTCCATCCATCTCCTTCTGGGTCTACCTACTGGTCTATTTTCTGGAATTTCTGCCACCTTAACCCATTTTGGAATACGGTTGTCGTTCGTCCTAATTACGTGGCCGGCTAGTCTTAGTCTGTTGATTTTTATAAACGTTGAGAGTTGTAGGTCGTCACAAATTTCATACAACTCGTTGTTGTATCTCCTTCGCCATATTCCATCCTTTCTCGTTGGGCCTATTATGCATCTGAGAACTTTCCTCTGAAACCTGTTGACTCGTTCCTCTATGTCCTGGGTCGTAGTCCAAGTCTCGCTGCCATAGCACAGTACTGGTCGTATTACTGTTTTGTAGAGTGAAAGTTTCGTTTTTCTGTGCACAAATCTTGAGTGCAGGATTTGTTTTTATGCATAAAAAGCTCTATTAGCCAGAAGTATTCGTCTAGTTATTTCTTCCTTTTCATCGTTTCTTTTTTTAATTGTAGACTCAAGGTAGACTGTTTTATCGACAACTTCTAGATTGTGTTCGTCGATGCCCATTCTAACCTTCCAGCTCTGGCTTACTGCATCACCTTTGTTTTCTCTTCGTTGATGTTCAGCCCTATGTCCTTGGCCGCCTCTCTTAATTCGACATAGACTTCTTTTACTGCCAAGAAGGACCTTCCCACGATGTTAACGTCATCCGTATATCCAAGTAGTTGTACAGACTGCGTTGCTATGAACGCACTTCTCTGTACTGACGTTTTTCTTATCACCCATACTAGCGCCAAGTTGAAAAGCATGGGGGCTAGTCCATCTCCTTGTCTAAGTCCTTGTTGCACTTCGAACTCTTATGTTACTGCATTTTGGATCCTTACTTCCGCCAGGGAGCTATTCGTTGCACATTTTATCAGTCGTACCAGCTTGGAGGGGGCTCCTAATACCAAAAGGTCATATGCGTGTTGAAAGTCGACAAATATCTGGTATATATTTATTTATTTAGTCTACAGTGCATTCAAACTTACAGACTATTAGAAATTATAAGTAAATATATCTACAATAATTATTTATTTATCTACTAAAGCAAACTAATTAATTAACTAACAAAACACTAAATTAAAAGAACCAAGCAATTAAAATTACAATATTAATAAATTACATGACATTGTAATGGAAATGCTAATTCAACAAAGACAGATTTTGCTTGAAAACTAGAGCTAAAAACTATAAAAAAAAGATTAAATAGACTAGAAAAAGCCACAACACCAAAAGGCAGACTATGTAGCAGCAAGTAAATGTGATTTCATTATAAGTTTAAATTTATCTCTATCCATGATTAAATCAACATGATCACATATAGACTTGAAACACGATGCTGAGAAGGTAATCGGCTCATTTGTCCCATACAATGTTCTATGCGATGGTATTTTTGGTTCTAAGGCACAACTCTGGAGCATAGATGTTAAACAAAGCAAGTAAAGATGATGAGCATACACTGTAACACAAGATATCCCTAACAAACATAATCGAAGCGAAAATCCGCCTATTCTGAAGAGATTCTAGACCAGGAAGTTGGCAACGAGCATTATATGTAGGAACCGTATAAGTTCTAAGCAATTTTCGCAAAGCATATCTAGTAAACCTTCTTTGAACCGATTCAATCCTACTAGAAAGAACATTTGAGTGTGGATTCCAGACCACTGACGCATACTCCAACGATGATCTAACTAAAGACACAAATAGTATTTTCAGAGTGTAAGGATCTTCAAACATGGATCAATTTCTTTTTATGAAACCAAGCATCTGATTAGCCTTAGAACAAATTACATCAACATGGACCGCATTATCAAACTTGTGATCAAAGTGAACACCTAAATCACAAATAGTCGACGGACGACTTAGAATAGCACCATCCAGGGAATATGGGAAAATAACTGGAGAACGTGCACGGTAATAGGAGAACGCCTTACATTTGGAAATACTCAACTTCAGTCCCAGACATTTACACCAGTAAACAAATAAATGAAGATCACCTTGAAGACGTAAACAATCAGAGACACTGCTAATAGGTGCAAAGATTTTTATATCATCAGCATATAAAGATACTGACGCATAATTAAATAAAAAACACACAGAATTTATAAAAATGTCAAACAAAAGAGGCCCTAAATGGCTGCCCTGAGGGACACCAGTATATCTACATATATCCCTTTCACAGGCTTTCTCCAGAATTTGTTTTAAGGTCAGCAGCTGGTCCGAGATGCCTCTGTAGTTTTTACAAGTTAATTTATCTCCCTTCTTGTAGATTAGATATAATCGCTTTCTTCCAGTCATCTAGTATAACTTCTTCCTCCCAGATGTTGCATATGAGTTCGTGTAAGTTTCTTAAGAGTTGCGGTCCTCCTTCCTTTAGTAGCTCAGCTGCGATTCTATCGATGTTTGGGGATTTGTTGGTTTTTTGTCGTTTCACAGCTTCACGTACCTCATCCACTGCTGGTGGTTCTATTGGAATACTATCCTGAGGGATTTCCATTGCATCCGCCTGTGACTCTTCGCTTATTCCTTGGGTTGGATTCAATAAGTTTTGAAAATGTTGTCTCCATCTTTCCTTTATTGTATCCGGGTCTGCTAGTAGGTTCCCATCTATGTCTCTACAGATATCCGTTCTTGGCTGAAACTTATTGCTGATCTGGCGTGTTCCTTTGTAAGCTTGCCTAATTCTCCCGTCGTTGAAATCTTCTTGTATCCGTAGGATCCTCCTGTTTAGATACTCTCTTTTCTTTTTGCTACACAGCTTGTCTGCAGTTCTTCTTTTTAGCTTAAAGACATCCCTCCTTGCTCTTGTGGGCCTTACGATGTACTCCAGGTGGCTCTGGTTTCGTTCTTCTATTGCAGCTCTACAATCCTGATAAAACCAGTCAATTCTAGTCTGCCTGGGGCCCAGCCTAGGACTCTTCTGCTGCCTCCTGTACGATGTTTTTTAGTTTTTCCCATTTGTTGTTGATTTCAGGCTCTTCTCCTACTCCTTCTCTCAGGTTTTGTATGATAGCATTCTGATAGGCATCTCTTCTTTCTTCAAGTTTTAGCTTGTCTATACCCAGCGGGAAATGGAGTGCTCCAAGAGCAATCTTTGAGCGCACCAAAAGGAGCTTACAGTGCTCCCGTTCCCATACCAGTTCCATATTCTTTTTAACATTGCATGTCATTGCGAGGGAGCATACGTTTTTATGCTCCCAAAAAGGCGTTGTTGGAGCATTATAAAAAAGCTTTTTAAAAAAGAAATATTCATATGCGCCTGTGGGTATGTGATCCGATATTGAATTTTTGAAAACTCCAGAAAAGCTTGAAAGTGCTCCAAGTGCACTCCCCTGTGCAGCGCTCCCAATTTTTCCCACTGGGTATCGTACCTTAGTTGAGTTTGCCCTCTGTGGGTTTTGGTCGTTATCCGGGCTCTAAATTTCACTTTGACGAGATAGTGGCCCGAGCCACAGCACGCTCTTCTCATAGTTCTCACATCCAGTACACTCGCGGCCCCTCTTCTCTCAATTAGGACGTGGTCTATTTGATTATTTGTTACCCCGTCTGGTAAATGCCACGTCATCTTATGGATGTTTTTGACGGGAACATTGTTTAACTTACTACCATTGAGTTCGAGCTAGCGAGATCGATCAATCTACTACCGTTGTCATTGATAGCCGCTTCTTTTCCTACTTTGGCGTTCATTTCTCCAAGCGCCATTTTAATATCGTTTGACGGTATTTGTAATACCTCAAGATAATATCTTAATAGAACCAACAACCCTGGATAAGGTACGTGAAGCTGTAAAAAGGCGAAAAAGCAACAAAGGAAGACATTATACCAAATGCCTGGAAGAAGGCAATTAGATGCCCAATATACGAGAAAGGAGATAAATTAACCTGTGAAGCTCTCACTTTTCAGCACCAGCTACAAAACCTGCACAATCCTATTGAAACCAAATCTAGAACCTATAGCGGACGGCCTTATAGTAGAATATCAAGCTAGTTTTTTAGGACTAACAGGTCAACATCAGCCCCACTGGTGACCGTAAAACAAATTCTTCGAATGGAATGTAGGTATATACCAAAGAGAGGCTGTACGAGATCCTATGGGAATTAGGAGTCCGCTAGAAGCCGGTACAACTGATAAAATGCGCAACAAATGGCTCACTGTGAAGTACGGATCCAAAAAACTGTAACAGAAGAGTTCGAAGTACGTTCAGGGCTTAGACAAAGTGATGGGCTGACCCCAATGCTCTTCAATCTTGCCCTAGAATGGGTGATAAGGAAAAGTCAACCCAGAGAGATGCATCAATTGCTATTCAATTACTTGGTTATGCGTATGACGTTAACATCATGAGAAGGTCCTTTTTGGCAGCTAAAAAAGCTTAGGTCAAATTAAAAGAGATGGCAAAAGACATAGGCATCACCTTCGGGTTTTTTTGGTTTATCTTCAGAACCAAGAAAAAACGTAGGTGATGCAACAATCCAGAAAGGAAGAATTATAACACTATTGGGTTATGTTCGTCAACTACAAGTAGTCGATAAAACAGTTTACCTTGGGTCTAATATTAATAAAAATAATTAATAACTTGACGCTAATAACGGCTTACAGAGTCGTTTATGCCAAAAAGCAAATACTGCACTCAGGATTTGTGCACACGAAAACGAGACTCTCACTCTACAAAACAGTAATACGATCAGTACTGTGTTATTTTCGCGAGACTTGGACTATGACGCAGGACATAGAGGAACGAGTCACCAGGTTTGAGAGAAAAGTTCTCAGATGTATAATAAGCCCAACCAGAGAGGATTTAATATGGCGAAGGCATACGAGTTGTATGAAATTTTGGCGACCCAAAACTCTCAACTTTAACATACGACCCAAAACTCTTTAATTAACAGACTAAGACTAGCCGGCGACGTAATCAGGATAAAGGGCAATCGCATCCCAAAGGGGCTATGATAGCAGAAATTTCGGTAAATATATATCAATTTATCAATAGGCAGATCCAGTGACGCAGAGGTAATGCTCAACATCCGGAACTGGGGACATGCTACATGAAGGGACTGTCAAACTTGGAGAAATTCCTTAGGGGAGGCCAAGGATCGGTTTGGGCTGTAGCGCCATTGGATGAATGAATGGATGCGCAATAAATTCCGACGTTTAATATCAGTTTTACTCTGATTTTACTTGAATTTTGAATATTAATAACTCGAATGCAAAACGTCCAATGTTTTTTTTAAAAAAATTTATCGCATGTATGAGATATCGATAAATAACGTATTCAGATTATAGATTTATAATTTGGAATATGCTCCTTCAATCGATCTTCGATCAGTTTTCTTACACACTCCTATAAGTAACCAAACTAATGCACCTTCCAACAAGCTCAGAAAAAACAACATAAGGGAGGGACTGCATTATCTGTTTTGAAGCGGCTAGCGCCGGGCCTGACTATACTCTACTTTCATGAGGAGTGTTTTTTGTTATATTATTAAGTTGTTTTAGTTTGTAATATTTAAAAAAAATACTTTTTAAATCATTGGATAGTTGCGAGGAATTTGTATGGCAATTTTGGTCTATAGGCGAGATTATTATTGGAGTCGCTTTGTTTTAGGGTACTTTAACACCATGAGTTTTGCTCACAATTTTGTTGACCGCATAATATTTTAATTAACTTATTGTGAATAAAAAGACACTTTTTTATATTTCTTTCAATATCTCCGTTCCTGCTAACTTTTAGTTAACATATGTATTGGGAAAGCTCTTGACATTTTCCAAAAAAATAAGCCCTGTTAGAAGTCCCTAGGTACCAGTGTGATCTTGCAAATAACCTCCAAAGTTACTTTCACTATTTGTTTAATCGAAAACAACTCCACATAGAGTTGCTAACTAACAGATCGTGTTTATGTAGTCCCGGAAATGTACAAACACGATCGGTTCATCACTTTTTTTAACAGTGCCGCCATTTTTTGTAAGTTAATATTACAACTAGCATAATAAAAAGAATTCAAGAGAAAAAGATAGAGACAGAAAGTGGAATTAAAATTGAGATTGAAGTGGGGAGTGATAGAGGTAGTGACAGAAATATATAGCTAGTGAGAAGAAGAAGATAGAAAAAGATATGCATGTCTTCTGCTCACTCTCTGAATGTGGTTAGGAAGATTATTCCAGATTCTGAGAGTATGCACAAAGAAGGGACGACTACCAATTAGGGAAGAATGAGCAGAAATCAGGAATTTGATGGATCTCAAGGATTGCAAAGGAAAAAGGAAGTCAGCAAGGTAGCAATGGCTTTTGGTATAAAAAACCTTATGCAAGAGAAGTAAAGCCATGAGATCGAAGAATTGACCTAGTCGCAACCCAGTAAGGAGTTTTAGACACCCGACACATGTTCAGATCTTCTGATATGAAAAATGAACTTAATGCATCATTAAATGCCACTCTAAGACGCTGACGGCAAGAAGAGTCGAAGGAAATATATACCAGCGAGCTGTAAAGGAAATGGGGAAAAACAAGAGATTTAGTAAGTTTGGCTCGAATAGGCGTGGATAACAGATTGCCATGTAGCCATAGTTTACAAAGTGTGCCATAGATCTTAGAGAGCAGCAATGAGACATGATTGCAGCAGGAGAGTTTGGAATTGACAACAATATCCAGGATTTTGGCACATTTAACGATTGGAAGGAGAACATTATTAAGTAAAAGCGGTGAGAAACCATCCGGAGACAGTGAGCGACGACTAAAGAAAAGTACTTGCGATTTAATTGCGATTCGAGACAAGGTGCTATTGAGTTCAGACACACAATTTTCAATTTGATTAGTAGGACAAGAGGTATATAACTACAGATCATCAGCATACAAATGCAAAGAGCAGCGACAGGTAACAGAGAACAGGAAAGGTCCAAGAATCGAACCCTGAGGCACACCTGCAGGAACACTTAGGAAAGAGGAAGTAACATTATTATGAAACTCATTTAGAAAACTTAATAAACAATTGAAAATGTAATGCCGTTGGAGTACTACCTTTTTATACGAGAGAAGAAATATCTTATTGTGAATAACGGTCATACATTGTGACCCATTCACTATTTTTTTAAAATACCAACTTTTAGATATGCAGGAGAGCATTTTCTAAAGCAAAAATATAACAAGTAGTATGGCTATTGATGTCTCGTATAAAAAGATAGAAACGTGCGTAGACAACCATAAAATCGAGCAAATTTGCGATTTTTCAAAAATTACAACGGAATTTCATCTTCATTGAGCCTATTCACACGATGCCACAGGTATGTTGAGAGAATCCTCGAAAATTACACGGGGCGTAATTATGTTTAGTAAATTTGAAAGCTTTACAGGAACGTTTAAATGTACGTTTAAATGTATTGTAGATGCAATTCACTTGTTAGAGAAGAACAGAGTTAAAGAACGCAAGAGACAGAAGTAACTTTTATATGTGAGTAAGTTTTCATGCGTTTGTCTTTGCGTGAAAAATGTTTCGTTAAGTTCTTCTGCTCCCTTCCCTCTCTCATCTATAAAACCTGGGGTTACTTGCCATGAATAAGCACCGTGTGAAGAGGCCCAACGGTTTCTTAAGTTTTCTAAATGAGTTTCTAAATTATAAATCGATCTTACAAAAAATCATCATCTGTGTTTGTGCGTGATTTTGGGGTGGTACTAGTAATGAGGAAAAATGGTCTTGTTCTTGCAGTCTTGTCCTGTTCTTGCGCATTTAGCAAGACCAAGCACAAGAACAAGACTTAGTTATGCTTGCAAGAACAAGAACAAGACTAACTGTGCAAGAACAAGACCCAGAGTAAGACTTTAGCAAGATTCTTGCAAAATTTTCACCTAAATTCATCCCTTTAAAAACAAAAAATATAAAATTAATTATGATGTTCAAGTAATTATGATATAAATACATGTGTGTTTATTTACTTTTAAGTATGATAATTGTAAAAGCGTTAGTACATAAGGAGTCGTTCATAAATTAGGTGAGGTGATTTTTGCGATTTTTCGACCCTCTCTCCCCCTTGGTGAGATATCTTGATATTTCTCTCGATCCCCCCACCTAATCTCACGTGAGACTTCAAATTTTAAAAAATCTTACATTAAATATATTTAATTACAGTCGTAACCACAGCAAGGCTGGCCTTTCCTTGGAATATCGAACAGCAAGAAAGGCCCTCGCGTATAAAATCCGTGTACGTAGATGATCGTATTTAAATACATATAGTGAACGGCTTGTAAAAAGTTCATCAGGGTGGATGGGGGAGGGGGTGTAGGGACCAAGATTTTATTTGAGATAACTCATAATTCGGACTCCCTTGCCCTCCCTGTTTTCCACTTGTGGTGGACACACAACTACCAAAGCGTGAGCACTTACCCAACAAGCATTTCATTACGCTAAAATTCGGCGATTGCCTTCTTGTAGATCTAAATTCAAATGGCCTTTTCATGGTTTAGTGTTATTTGGCAGGTCTGTGAAGTTGGCAGCACGAAATGCGAATTTTGAGAAATTTTTTTTTCATTCGTTTGTCCATCGTTTGTCCAAGTTTGTCCAGCAGTTATTTTTATTTGTCCACCCCCCAATCAATTATAATAAATAATTGAAATTTTTTATGGTTGTGAAGTTGGCAACACGAAATGCGAATTTTGGAAAAAAAATTTTCATACGTTTGTCCATAGTTTGTCCAAGTTTGTCCAAGCAAAATAACCGTTAATAAGTTACAAGCAAAAAAAGTTGTTTGCAAGTTTTTTCAACCAGCACCCCAAATTTGCAAAAAAAAGTTCAACCGCATAGATCGTTTGTTCATCGTTTGTCCAAGTTTGTCCAAGCCCAATTTTTTTTGTCCAGGCACCGTTAACAAGTTATAAGCAAAAAAATATTTGCCAGGAACAGATTCGTTTGCCCATGCCAGAATTCGTTTGTCCAGGCACAGATTCGTTTGTCCAAGCCAGAATTCGTTTGTCCATGGACAGAAATCGTTTGTCCAAGCCAGAATTCGTTTGTCCATGGATAGAAATCGTTTTTCCAAGCCGGAATTCGTTTGTCCATGCCTGAATTCGTTTGTCCCGGCACAGATTCGTTTGTCCAAGCCAGAATTCGTTTGTCCAAGCCAGAATTCGTTTGTCCATGGACAGAAATCGTTTGTCCAAGCCAGAATTCGTTTGTCCGTGGACAGAAATCGTTTTTCCAAGCCGGAATTCGTTTGTCCATGCCTGAATTCGTTTGTCCAGGCACAGATTCGTTTGTCCAAGCCAGAATTCGTTTGTCCATGGACAGAAATCGTTTGTCCAAGCCAGAATGCGTTTGTCCATGGACAGAAATCGTTTTTCCAAGCCGGAATTCGTTTGTCCAGGCACATATTCGTCTGTCCAAGCCAGAATTTGTTTGTCCAAGCCAGAATTCGTTTGTCCATGGACAGAAATCGGTTGTCCAAGCCAGAATTCGTTTGTCCATGGGCAGAAATCGTTTTTCCAAGCCGGAATTCGTTTGTCCATGGACAGAAATCGTTTTTCCAAGCCGGAATTCGTTTGTCCATGCCTGAATTCGTTTGTCCAGGCACATATTCGTCTGTCCAAGCCAGAATTTGTTTGTCCAAGCCAGAATTCGTTTGTCCATGGACAGAAATCGGTTGTCCAAGCCAGAATTCGTTTGTCCATGGACAGAAATCGTTTTTCCAAGCCGGAATTCGTTTGTCCAAGCCAGAATTCGTTTGTCCTTGGACAGAAATCGTTTATCCAAGCCGGAATTCGTTTGTCCGTGCTTGAATTCGTTTGTCCAGGCACAGCTTCGTTTGTCCAAGCCAGAATTCGTTTGTCCATGGACAGAAATCGTTTGTCCAAGCCGGAATTCGTTTGTCCATGCCTGAATTCGTTTGTCCAGGCACAGAGTCGTTTGTCCAAGCCAGAATTCGTTTGTCCATGGACAGAAATCGTTTGTCCACGCCAGAATTCGTTTGTCCAGGCACAGAAATCGTTTGTCCAAGCCGGAATTCGTTTGTCCATGCCTGAATTCGTTTGTCCAGGCACAGATTCGTTTGTCTAAGCCAGAATTCGTTTGTCCATGGACAGAAATCGTTTGTCCAAGCCAGAATTCGTTTGTCCATGGACAGAAATCGTTTTTCCAAGCCGGAATTCGTTTGTCCATGCCTGAATTCGTTTGTCCATGGACAGAAATCGTTTGTCCAAGCCAGAATTCGTTTGTCCGTGGACGTCTGTGCCTGGACAAACGAATTCTGGCATTGAAAAACGATTTCTGTCCATGGACAAACGAATTCTGGCTTGGACAAACGAATCTGTGCCTGGACAAACGAATTCAGGCATGGACAAACGAATTCCGGCTTGTACAAACGAATTCCGGCTTGGACACACGAATCTGTGCCTGGACAAACGAATTCTGGCATGGAAAAACGATTTCTGTCCATGGACAAACGAATTCTGGCTTGGACAAACGATTTCTGTCCATGGACAAACGAATTCTGGCTTGGACAAACGATTTCTGTCCATGGACAAACGAATTCAGGCATAGACAAACGAATTCCGGCTTGTACAAACGAATTCCGGCTTGGACAAACGAATCTGTGCCTGGACAAACGAATTCTGGCATGGAAAAACGATTTCTGTCCATGGACAAACGAAATCTGGCTTGGACAAACGATTTCTGTCCATGGACAAACGAATTCTGGCTTGGACAAACGATTTCTGTCCATGGACAAACGAATTCTGGCTTGGACAAACGAATCTCTGCCTGGACAAACGAATTCAGGCATGGACAAACGAATTCCGGCTTGTACAAACGAATTCCGGCTTGGACAAACGAATCTGTGCCTGGACAAACGAATTCTGGCTTGGACAAAGGATTTCTGTCCATGGACAAACGAATTCCGGCTTGGAAAAACGATTTCTGTCCATGGACAAACGAATTCAGGCATTGACAAACGAATTCCGGCTTGGAAAAACGATTTCTGTCCATGGACAAACGAATTCTGGCTTGGACAAACGATTTCTGTCCATGGACAAACGAATTCTGGCTTGGACAAACGAATCTGTGTCTGGACAAACGAATTCTGGCATGGGCAAACGAATCTGTTCCTGGCAAATTTTTTTTTGCTTATAACTTGTTAACGGTGCCTGGACAAAAAAAATTGGGCTTTGACAAACGATGAACAAACGATCTATGCGGTTGAACTTTTTTTTGCAAATTTGGGGTGCTGGTTGAAAAAATTTGCAAACAACTTTTTTTGCTTGTAACTTATTAACGGTGTCTGGACAAAAAAAACTTTTGCTTGGACAAACTTGGAAAAACTATGGACAAGCGTATGAAATTTTTTTTCCAAAATTCGCATTTCCTGTTGCCAACTTCACAAACCTGAAAAATTTCAATCATTTATTATAATCAATTGGGGGGTGGACAAATAAAAAAAACTGTTGTACAAACTTGGACAAATGATATATGTGGTTAAACAATTTTTTTTTCAAAGTTGGGGTGTTGGTTGAAAAATTTGCAAAAATTTGTTTTGCTTATAACTTGTTAACGGTGCCTGGACAAAAAAAAATTTTGCTTGGACAATCTTGGACAAACGATGGACAAAGGAATGAAAAAAAAAAATTCTCAAAATTCGCATTTCGTGTTGCCAACTTCACAGACCTTTATTTGGCTCGTACTCTGCAGCATTCCACGAGTCGCGGGTTTGGCTAGCCGTTGGAAGCTAAACAATCGAGTAAATTTTTGTGTAGGATTTACCCATATCTTAAGGCCCCAATTTACACCCAGTTCGACGGCAGACCGTGACGTGAAAGTTTACGCCTTGAGGCCAAGTATTACTATACACTGATCGGCCGCCAACTGTATGGCCTGAAGCTCAAGAATGTCTACAGTTCAATGCTGACAAAAATCGCATTTATCGTCAGTTCGGGCCTGAAGATCTGAGCTTCTATTCACTCTCGAGCCGTGAATTGACGGCAAGAATTCACGCCGTATCCACTCGTAACGGAAAGCAAGGCGCCAGCTAAGCGTGAAAACCATCCACACCCGCGTTCGCGCTTGTTTGCGGGTGTTCATGGCGTGAGACTGGAGCCGCCTTGAAGCTTTCGTTGAGGCCATGAACATTTTTGAATTAATAACCTGCTATGTATGCTAAGCAGTCGTTTTCGCCTGTGCGTCTGTAGGAAATCATGATTTCATCTGCATGCCAGGGCCAAAGTCTAGAAATTAACAAGTCTTTCATCTTCATATGGTTAATGAGTGAAAGGCAGTTATATGTATATACAAGTTCTTCAATCTTCAAATGACGAGGTCAGGCTATCAGCGAGAGAATGCAACATTTTTATATGTGTTTGCACGCAACTAAACAGCGGGTTTTATGAGTTTATATGGGGATAAACTTGATGTTTTGGAGCATATTTGCTCAGCAGTGATGTTCATATATACTCGCACACAACTAACAGGGGGGGGGATTTGTATGAAGATGAAAGGCTTGTTATTACAAGACTTTGACCACGGCCTGTCAGGCGGATACCTGAAGTATTATCCCTCAGTTAGACTGAGTCAAGCTTAGTCGCACCGGTTGACCTGGTCTGACAAGAACAAGACAGACTGAACAAAAACAAAACAAGAGCAAGACTAGATTAGTCTTGTCTTGTTCTTGAGTTTGCTCATCAATCATTACGTTTACATCACTGACATATAGGAATGGACTGCTGATTGACAATGCTGAATGGTACCATTTTTCTCCAGAAATAGAAAACTTTTTTATGTAAACAAAAAATTTTTCTTCGAATTTAGGAGAAAATAAGTGAAAAGATGTCTGTTAAATTAATAGAAATAAATTTCCATCACTCATTTTTATTTATTAGCAGTTTTTTCATTAAATAAATGTATTTATTCCAAAACTGTGTCTGTTATTTGTTTAACGAGCTTTTCAAAATAGCTCAAGAGTGAGGCAGAAGAACGCAAACTATGCCTGGCTATCTACGTTTATATCGCTGACATGCGCTGACTGATTTAAAGGATTAAAGTTCATTTGGATTTAACGTGCGAGCGAGACAGCAATAGTTTTTGGTGCCATTTTTTTGTATGAGATTTTGCTCATTTAGCAGTCCAATACTATTAGTCCAATCAATCTACGGAATCACCACGTTAATTTCCAGACAATTGAAGGCAGGAAAAAAATATGGGCGTGTAGAACACTTAATTTGAAGAATGATAGCGTTTTTTTTACGGACCTGCATTGGCGAACTTAACCTAAAAAATTCGCAAAAGTCAAAAAACCGGTTTTTCGCCAATAAAACAAAAAGTTGAGCTCGGATCCGAAAAAGTTAAATTATAAAGTTATAGGTATTAAAATTATCTTTCAATTGATGTGGTACAAAATATTGGTTAGTGTCTTATACATGGAGAAAAATGCTAAAAACCGCTAAAAATCGCTTCTTTTTCTTTTATTTTTTTCTTTTTATTGATGCGACCTAGAAACTTTTTATTTGGTAAAAATGTTGCTTTTGGCAATCTGAAAACTTATTATTTTTTTTGGCTCGAAATTTTGCAAAATATGGGTGAAATTTCGATTTATGTAAAAAAAGCGTTTTCGTAAAATCCTTCGTCTACAGCTCCTCGACCTCGTGGGACATTTTTTCGAAGCTCTTTTTCTTCGTTAAGAGTTGGACTATCATGCACTATAAGTTAAAATTGGAGTTTTTCAATTTTATGTACAAAAAACTCCACCGCAAAAAAGACAAGTTTTTTTGCCACAAAAAAGACAAGTTTTTTATTTCATTATTTTTCGACTCCAAACTACTATTTAATAAAAGTTTATATTCTTTTTAGAGAATAAATAGGCAATTTGGTCATACATTATATAAATGTATATTGAATCTAATATCTCACACTTTTATAGGAATAATTTGTTTTTGGTTGATCTACATGAAAAGTAGTTGAAGAGTTGCATGTTGTATTTTGAAGAGTTGGGTTTATTTAAATGGTTTAACGTTGGTGGTTTTTAGAGAATAAATAGGTAATTTGGTCACACATTAGGTATATAAATGATAATAAAAGTTGGTTTTTTGGCATGGCCTTTTCCAACTATAAAAAATTGTTTAATTTTTCAATTCTTCTCGAAAAATTTTGTTATTGCAGACTTCTAGAGTTAAATTAAAAAAAGCTATAGAAAATGGCCCTCGAATTTCGAGTCCTGGATGCGGCTATTTGCATTAATTTTAAATATTTTAACGTTCAGGCAATTTTGGTCATAGTTCAAATAAATGTATTTTGAATCTAATGACACCAACTTTTATAGGAAAAGTTGGTTTTTAATTATTGGTTGATAAAAGTTGAATTTAGAAGCTTTGAAATGATTTTAAATATTTAAACGTTAGCTGCAGCAAGGCGCACCGGGTCCTAGCTATCCAAAATACAGAAAATAAGCAGTTCATTGCGACACTGCATCTGTGTATGAAAATTCATATCTCGAAAAATGATATGTCAATGGATGGTTTTTATTGTCGCGATCAACATGTCAGATCCCTAATAGTTTCACATTTTGTTATTTGGAATCAAAAATACCAAAAAATTGCCTTTTTCAAACTCCCTTACGGTATATTAAAATGCTTCACCTGATTACTACTATTGGCTTATGGGTGCAGCATAGGCGCCCGGGTCCCAGCTAGTTTATATAATAAAAATTGATTCGAACAACCAGAAATTACTACAGCGCGAAAAGTTAGAAGTGGCCGCTCACCAAGTAAACATTCTACGTAAAAGATGAAATTGCACATGATCCGTGCTGTTGAGACGTCAATAACAACTTGTATGTATGTAGTACAGTAAATATTGAACAACAATATGTCTCAAATTCACAGGTATTTAACAAAGGAAAAAGGCTCCGTTATGTAAAAAAATGTCTTCGCTGTTGACGGTCGTACGGTTAATTTATTTTATTTTAAAATTAGTAAAAAGAATATAAACTTTTATTAAATAGTAGTTTAGAGTCGAAAAATAATGAAATAAAAAACTTGCAGTACAAAAACTTGTCTTTTTTGCGGCAAAAAAACTTGTCTTTTTTGCGGTGGAGTTTTTTGTACATAAAATTGAAAAACTCCAATTTTAACTTATAGTGCATGATAGTCCAACTCTTAACGAAGAAAGAGAGCTTCGAAAAAATGTCCTACGAGGTCGAGGAGCTGTAGACGAAGGATTTTACGAAAACGCTGAGTTTTCAGATTGCCAAAAGCAACATTTTTACCAAATAAAAAGTTTCTAGGTCGCATCAATAAAAAGAAAAAAAAAAAAGAAAAAGAAGCGATTTTTAGCATTTTTCTCCATGTATAAGACACTAACCAATATTTTGTACCACATCAATTGAAAGATAATTTTAATATGTACCTATAACTTTATAATTTAACTTTTTCGGATCCGAGCTCAACTTTTTGTTTTATTGGCGAAAAACCGGTTTTTTTACTTTTGCGAATTTTTTAGGTTAAGTTCGCCAATGCAGTTCCGTAAAAAAAACGCTATCATTCTTCAAATTAAGTGTTCTACACGCCCATATTTTGTTTCCTGCCTTCAATTGTCTGGAGAATTTCCGTAGATTGATTGGACTATATATGTCAGTGGAGTGGTTTACAAGCTTACTTGAAATAGATTTCAAGTAACTAAATTTGCATGTAAACTTGTCCTGACTTTAAGTATACTTGAGTCAAGTAAAACACAAAAATTTGTTTGATTGACTTGTAAAAGTTCATGTAAACGCTACTTGAATACTTGAAATTTTGCATGCGTATTTTTTCCTTGGAACAAGAAGATAAAAACTGTGGTGAATGTATACTTTTGATGCAATATTTTTAAGTTATTTATATTATAAAGTGAAGCTAGTTTCTGTTATAATGCGAAAGGTCAACTGTCCGCTCAAGGAAAATTTCAAGACATTTTGAAGTCAAGTAAATGAACCGAAAACGCAACTTGAGTTTCAAGTAAATTTCAAGTCAAGAACTTAATTAATTAAGTGGTACACTAGTCCAGTAAATAGGTCGAAAAAAAGGCCTTCGTAATGCAAAAAATACCGCACTCGATTTTTTTTTACCAAATGTTTTGACATATTTTTATGAGCTTAAATTCAAAATGGCGTCATCCCCACCCTTATGCTTCACTTACAATAAAGGGAAACGCGTTTAATTATATATATTTTTGTAGATAATTAAGTGATTTAACTTTTTTGTTCAGAAATTTTTTTTGTAAAGTCAATATGTTCGGAGTTATAGTGCTTCAAACTTTATATATCACTTTCTTTGCACTATAATTCGTTAACGGTTAGCCCGCCATAAAAAAGTCCTTCCTAAGACTTATAGAACACACGATTATCTATAATTTTTGCTTTTATCATTTTTACATAGGGCTAATATTTCACGAGTTATAGCGCTTTAAATGTCTGAAAATGTAAATTCAAAAAAAAAAACCTTTCTTTCCCCGTTTCATTTCAAAACTGATTATATCGTGTGTTGAGCTCATCATTGCCCACATTTGTTAGCTTTACTTTTTTCTATAAAGTTGATATTTATGGATTTATTACACCTCCAAAGTTTATTAAAAATGTTTTTTTTGCAAATATCTAGTCAACTATTTATTTACGATGACAAGTTATACCAACAAATATGTTTGTTATAAAGTTCCGTTTAAATTTTACTTTAAACGTTTTTTTCTAGCATTATGTACTTTAGCCGCAATTCAGCGCCGATTGTTTCATATAGATACACATTAATGTTCATACATATAATTAAGAAATTTCGTTGGCGTACAAACCATTTTCCACACACCCTGGAGGTCGAGTTTTTGGCGCGTTTTTTTATTGTGGTTTCCCCAGTAGGCCCACCCACCCACAAGAAAACGAAGCAATGATGCTATAACATGTTATTTAGCCTCATATGTTTCGAAGATGCCGGTTGACAATCGGATAGACCAATGAAGCTGCCATCTAATGACTTGACGTTGTCTTCGTCGAATGATATATCTGGGAGACTTGAAAACTCGCAAATGTTCTCATTTATTTCATTGTTTTCAAGGAGGTTTGCATCCTTCGTCACATTTTCGCAATTTCCTCCACTGCAGTTAGAGCAAATTATGGTACATTTGAGACCAGCCTTGCGGCATCCACAGGAACCGTCACATTTTTTCCCACATTTGCAGGATATTAATTTTATAAATTTGCTGGTGCCGGAGCAATTGTCATTGGGACCGGTTGTAAGCCAAATCTTGTTCGCTTCTAGTCGATAACTATCAAGCCAAGTTTGCACTTGATGATATACTCGAAATGAGTGAAGTCGAGCAGCATCTTTAGTTGGAGGCAGAGCTGATAAGTTCACTTTGGTTTTTGTAGCCGATTTTCCAAAACATTTGAACCTTAGTGAATGCTTAAACAAACGAATTTCCGGACGATTTTCCCTGTCGATTAACGCGAGCAACTCAGAAACTCTAAATTGACATTCCGCACTGTTCGTTATAAAGCTACTAATATCTTGCATCGCCTCGGACATTGCTTTATTAGGACGACCCCTTTTCCCCCTGTAGATGGTGTGGTTTTCAAATCTCGCATACATGAATGATGATACCTACATAGCACCTATAGCTTTGGCATCAGAAACATTTGCAATGCGTTGCACAATGTCCAAACTTCTTTTATCATTCTGCAAACGTACGCCAACGAAATTTCTTAATTATATACATATACATATGAACCTTAGCTAAAGTATAAATGCTAGAAAAAAAATTAATGGTCTTGGATGTGAAGTATCACGTCCGTATTTTAACGTGACAACATTCTTTATGGATCTGAAACGTGGACACTGCTCAAACCGGACGTTAAGAAGCTCGAGGTCTTCCAAATGCGATGTTTGAGGCAGATCCTCCGTGTCTCACTCCGTGATCGCCTTCGAAACGAGGTTGTCAGACAAAGATGCGATCAGCAAACACTGTTCGAAGAAGAAATGCAAAAACGTCGACTACGGTGGTTTGGACATGTTTGCCGAATGGATGATAACCGCTTGCCACGTAAACTTCTCTGGCGAGACCGTCCTGCAGACTGGTGAATAGAGCGATCGGCACCGAAGAAAACCTGGTTGAAGAATATCGAAGGTGACTTAAAGAATCAACGATTATCAGTTACCGAAGCTCGAGACACCGCCAAAAACCGAGAAGAATGGAAGCGAATCGTGAATAGAGTTCGGGACCCAGCGGCACCGACAGCAGCGTATCCGTTGCGGGGACGTGCTGCTCGGACCGCCAGCTAACGGATCAAAGAAGAAGAAGAACGTGACAACGTCTGTTATTACGTTTTGTATTATTTTCTCAATTAATAAATTATATATTTCGAAGCAAATTTGTTTTTGTGTGCGGGACATTTTCACACGCGCGTCCTATCTTAAACCGATTTAATAGACGTTGTCAAGTCAATAAGGTGAATGAATGTATTTTTCCCGTGTAGAGGATAAATTAACGAAAATTTTGAGTCATTAACCACCCCCCTAACATGTATGGGGGCGGAGATATGATTTTTTTTTGTGTGCGGGACATTGTGCGGGACATTTTTACACGCGCGTCCTATCTTAAACCGATTTAATAGACGTTGTCACGTCAAAATGTTTACAGTAAAATATCAACGGAATTTATTAACAAACAAATTTGTTGACTAGATATTTGCAAAAAACCAATTTTAATAAATTTTTGAGGTGTAATAAATCCATAAATATCAACTTTATAGCAGAAAGTAAAGGCAACAAATGTGAGCTCAACACACGATATAATCAGTTTTGAAATGAAACGCGGAAAGAAAGGATTTTTTTTTTGAATTTACATTTTCCGACATTTAAAGCGCTATAACTCGTGAAATATTAGCCCTATGTAAAAATGATAAAAGCAAAAATTATAGATAATCGTGTGTTCTATAAGTCTTAGGAAGGACTTTTTTATGGCGGGATAGCCGTAAATGAAATATAGTGCAAAGAAAGTAATGTATAAAGTTTGAAGCACTATAACTCCGAACATATTGACTTTACAAAAAAAAAATTCCAAACAAAAAAGTTAAATCACTTATTTATCTACAAAAAAGATTATATACATTTTTGTCGTAAAATGCATAGTTTCTGAGATATATAATTAAACGCGTTTCCCCTTATTGTAAGTGAAGCATAAGGGTGGGGATGACGCCATTTTGAATTTAAGCTCATAAAAATATGTCAAAACATTTGATAAAAAAAATCGCGTGCGGTATTTTTTGCAAAGAAAAAGTACCTATTTACTGGACTACACGGAGACTCAAGAAGTACGAAAAACCTGGTTTTATTGGAAAGAAACCAGAAAAGAGAAGGGAGAGAAAGACCCACATGACGAAACTTTAACGAAAGAATTTTCATCCAAAAATTTCCTGGGTGAAAACTAACTCTTACGCGCACTTGTTTCTATTCTCCCTTCTCAGATGTAAACAATGGGCTTGTTTAGACGGTTCGCTTCCAGGAGCGTTCCTCACGAGCTTTACGGATGAAGGGGGAAGTGGGGATGATGACATCACCAAAGTTCGTGAGGAACGCTCCTGAAAGCGAACCATCTAAACAGGCCCAATGAGTGCGGTATACACTCACAATAAAAACTTTCCTGTAGGATGAAAAATTATTCTAAGCCATGACCTTCTATAATACTTTCTTTATAGAAGGCTGTGTTGGAGTTGAAGGCAGCCTCGTGTAGCATTGAGCCTATTCACACAATGCCACAAGTATGGTAATCAAAACCGGTTTTATTCAACCCCCCGTAAATCACACGGGGCGTAATTATGTTTAGTAAATTTGAAAGCTTTACAGGAACGTATTGCAGCTAAAATTCACTTGTCAGCAAAAACAGGGCTAAAGAAAACAAGAGATAGAAGGAACTTTTTATATGTGTGTAAGTTTTCATGCGTTTGCTTTTGCGTGAAAAATGTTTCGTTAAGTTCTTCCACTTCTTTCCCTCTCTCATCCATAAAATCGGTTTTACTGAGCCTATTCACACAATGCCATAAGTATGTTGAGCAAAAACGGTTTTAATCAACCCCTGGCAAATCACACGGGGCGTAATTATGTTTAGTAAATTTTAAAGCTTTACAGGAACGTTTAAATGTGTTGTAGATAAAATTCACTTCAGAAAAAAGAGAGTTAAAGGAAACAAGACCCAGTAGGACCTGTAAGCTTACAGAAGTACTGAAATAAGCACTTACTAGTTAGGGATAGGCCTTGCCATACTCCTTATAGAAGTGCTTACTTTTACACACGATGTCATAGGAGTTAAGGCCTTACTTTTTACTTTCCCTAGAGTAGTTTCGTAAGTACTTACCTTAGAGTACTTACAGAACTGCTCATCTGAAGATTTTATTTTGTTCATCTTTTGCAAATGCCTTTTTCTTTCCTAAGCAGTCTCCCAACTAAATTCTAACCACTTCTCCAAAGCTGCTTGTCCTCCGTATCGAATGAGAGCCGGGCTATTGAGTGTCAAATTTTATGGCGACGAAGATAATTGGCCATTTTCTTTTTTTCTATAAAATTTATGAAAACTCCAGGAAAGCTCCCTTGAGTCATAGGGCAGATTCTCACTTGTTTGGGTCTAATTCTGGACTACACCTTACCATCTGCCTTCTCTTGTAATGGGTTATATAAGGGCTTATCTAGCACCAAGAAAATAAGGGGTATCCCTTACCAGATGACTACTTATTTCAGTGGTCCAGCCTTCCTAGAATTCCTACTGGGGAGATAGAAGGAACTTTTTATATGTGTGTAAGTTTTTACGCGTTAGCTTTTGCGTGAAAAATGTTTCGTTAAGTTCTTACGCTCCCTTCCCTCTCTCATCTATAAAACAGGTTTTACTTGCCATGAATATGCACGTGTGAATAGGCCCATTAAATGACGAGACGCAAATGTGTTTCAGCTGACTTCTTGAATCTCCCTCCGCCCTTCGTTGATTTTGGTTAATTGGTGTGACCATATCCAAATTTGAGTAAAATATTGAGTGAAACAATTTTATTGAAATTTGTTTTAAATTTAAGCTAATTTTGTTGATTTATAAAAAAACATTGTTGGTGCAATTAAGAAAAATTATAATATTAAAATAATGTGCCGAGTTCCATGCAGGGAAAATTAATATTATTTCGTTGTTGTTAGTGTTTTGTGTTGTGTGTGGTATGGTGATAGTTATCTATCATAATTAGATTTTCTAGCCTACATACCTCAACTAAAATGACGGAACCTGAAGAGTATGTGGTTGTTGAAATGTATTTATGGGCTGAAATAAAACCAAAATCTTGGAATTAAATTTTTTGTAGCTATGGAAAGAATCTGGTTTATGAAGCAACTTATGATGTTCCATGTCGGTTTTATTACGAAACAAGAATAGTATTAATGACGATATTTGTAGACGACGGCATAGTTGTGGAGAATACTAAAATTAAAATTAATGGCAACAAAAATGTGGCCAAAGCAAGAAAAATTAGACTACCTTGGAATTGGAATGAAGATAACTTTGCTGAGTAATGGAATGCTGGTACATAAACCTATAGATATGTCAAGAAAATATTAGAAAGTTTTGATTAATATGAAGCCTATCACGAAGTCAAAGGAAGTCTATTGTATTTGTGAACAGAGTCACGTCCAGACATACGTTAAGCTGTGAACTACTTAAACCGCTAAGTTGGGTCTGGGCCAGCGTAGAGAGCGGATTTTAACTGTTCCACTTCCTAAATTACCTAGGCACGGATAAAAAAAAAAAAAAAAACAGTGAAGAAACACAAAAATGAAAAAAATGTGAAGTGTGAAATCTAACAAAAATCCAACTGCTGCACGTGTGTAAGTTTTATAATTATTTTGTCGTGTAATCGAACAAAAACAATATTATATATTGAGAGAAAAAAATATAATTTAACAACCAATAATTTAAAACGCTTCGTAATTTTAAAGTAGACCTTTATTGATTCACGGTCGAAGAAGAACTGAAGTTTTGTCCAAAAAAGGCCCTTAAATTAATTGATGACGATACCGCTTGCTCCACCATCGACCCCCTCAGCCACCGTAGGAATGTAGCAGCACTGACAACATTTTATCGCTACTATCATAGTGACTGTTCCTCCGAGCTAAACGCTCTCCTGCCTCCACGGCATTCTTATACCCGCAACACCAGATTAGCCCACTCGTCTCATTCCCTCCACCTGCAACTCCCTCTTTAACGCACTCAACAAGATATGAATTCGTTTGTTAATAGAACAACTCGGCTGTGGAATAATCTCTCGCAGTCAGTATTTCCGAGCTCCTACAACATCCAAGAGTTCAAACGCAGGGTTCATCACCACCTTCTTCAATTCCCTCCCGTTCCTTTATAACCCCTCCAACCCCCCCCCCGTACTAAGCTTACTGCTAGACTAGTAGTACGGACTAGTAGTACAAAGGGTGATTCCTGAGCTTAGCACTGCCACATAAAAAAAAATTACATTATTAAAGTTTGAAGAAGATATCGTTCAAACTTGCCTCATGAATTTGCTGATGAGCTAAACTATTATTCTCATGTAACTTGAGTGTTTTTCAAATGATATAATTCTATTTGAAATTAGCTAGAATTTAGTCTTGCGAACTTGCTGATAAGCTAAATTATTATTCTCATGTAACTTGAGTAATATGAAATAATTCTATTTGAAAATTAGTTAGAATTTTGTCTCGAAAATTTACTGATAATCTATAAGTTATTATTCTCATGTAATTTGAGTGATTGTTGTATGAAATAATTATATGGAATTATTTTGATCGCGTCAATATCGCTTGCCGAGTATATGACTCGTATTCTAAGCTAAGGCCACCGGCAGAACCTAGAGGCCTAGGCCGAACAGATAGTTTAATCGGGAGTGTACGAATGCAATCAAGATTAAAGAAGCCGCCTTCAGAGTTTCCCAAGCGAATCGTTCCGTCGCGTCGAGAGTATATAAAGTTAAGAAATTCCTGCAAACCCTGCACGCCCACTCAATGGACAAGGTATTCTTCAGGACGCGCGAGCTGTATAGGTGACTCAAGGAACTCAATGCTAACAAATCCACTGGACCTGATAACATACCCCTTACAGTCATAACAAAACGCCTTACTTTTGACTAAACCACAACTATTTACCTTATCATACTTCCCCGGAAGCCGACTATGAACACCCTCCAAAGTTGGACGCTTATTGGTAGGACGCATCATTTGGCCGATGCCTATCTACGCGCGTCCAACGTCAAGCGTCCAAAGTTGGTGTTTGGACAGGTTTGGACTGTTGTCGGTATTGAATCATACGTTGGAAGCGAACAAGAACGTTCACCGTGCCCACCTCTACACGGGTTGGAGTCTACCCACACTCTTGGAAACTTACACATGTTCGGCCCGTACCGAAAAAAGGTGACTCCAGGATTCCTCCAACTATCGCCCAATAGCAATTACTTCTATTCTCTCCAAAACCATGGAGACGATAATCAACAAAAGGCTTTTCCTTTTGGGATATCTAGATCCAGGGAACCTAGGATTTTCTTTGACTTAGTTATAAGATGACTTGGGATCATACGTTGTAAAATAAACATGAGCATATTTTGGAACATAGCTTAAGTTCAAATTTTGAAAACAAGTGCCTTATGCTTTTGACAAATAATATTTTTTCTTAATGGCGATAGTGATCCTTCAACTTCAACTTATCCATGCTGGATCGCCTGGAACGATCAGAAAATTATAACAAAATTTACAATTAACCTTTACTTCTCTTTACAATTATTCCAATTTTAATTTTAATTATACTCTAATATTAAAAATTATATGTACCTATACTCCACCATTATTTTAAAAGAATACTACTATAAATTATTGTACAAATCTTTTTATTCGTAGAGCTGCAAAACATTGGAAAAAAATCGCAGAAATTAGTGAAAAAGAGGAAAAGCGCCCACCATGGAGAATGGTGAGCCAATCAACTTTGCCAAAGGCAGACAAAAATGCAATACTCCGAGCAAAGCTGTTAGATGCCTCAAGGTTTCTCAAATAATTTCTTTGATCAATTTCAATTACCTCCATTTATTTCCATTCCATTGCAGAAGAATGCGACTCGGAAAGACTGGCGTCGCATGTCAAACAGATAACATCCCAACAAAATTGATGAAAGAAGTCAATATCGATGTTCAGCGGGACTTGATTGGAACACGCGATGTTGAGATACTTACCGATGGCACCATTACGCTTAAGCAAGAAGGACCTGGAGAATGTAATTTGTTTATATAAGTTAATCAATTATTAATATTTTCTTTTAAGTTGTTCTAACGCATTCCGTTGCTCAAATGACAGACGATATACGAGCATCAGATGCTCAAACACAAACGGCCACTCCAAGAACTACTAACAGATTTTTCGAAGAATATTTTGCCCGACAGCCGGTTCTTGACGAAAATTCTGATTTCAATTTTAGTAAAAATGAAAAGAAACTTTTACATCAAATTAAGGAAATAAAGAAAATTGATCAGCAATTACAAGGAGAGAAACGAAACGAAGACGAAAAAAATGAGTCTGAACTATCCGAGGATTCCTTAGTGGATGATGAAAGTGGGTCATCAGTTTATGTGAAAAGGTATTTGAGGAAGAAATCTTACAAAAGACCAAATAATTTCATTCAGCAAACAATACCCTCTTGGCATTTCGATTTTTCCGAAGAGGAAGAGTTCGCGCTGACAACTCTACCAAGAAAGCAGTATACCGAAGGCAACCGTCCTTGGAGCAGCTTCAATGACATGGTTATAGGCAATAAGTTGGCCAATATGAAACTATCACCTGTTCCAGCGCGAAAGGCAACTGTGAAGAAAAAATTGGTAACTTGGAGTGATGCTCAATATAATGCCGTTGCTGAGCTTATAAATGAAGCAAATGCTTTACTGAATGTGTTTGAAGAAATGTCCATCATGCTGGGGCCTGATATTCAGTTGAACGAGCTTCCGCCGAAAGATGAAACTAAAATACAATTTTTGTCAGAGTACTGGGAGCCAATTTTAAGAGAATCGAAGGACATTCTTGATCAAAAATTAAGCAACCTGAAAAATCCCACCATAAAGAAAGTAGAACGCATAAGTCCTGAAATGTTGGAAAAGTTTATTTAATAAATTATTGATTGTATTACGTGTTGAAGACTTGTAGTTAACCTTTTGAGAAGTTAACAGAACCCAAACAATATGCAGCGATTATTTGTACTGCTGTTGAAAATTATTTATTTTCTGTTTATTCAATGGAAGTCGATCACCAAAGTCTCCAGTCTCCTCGGTCTTCGTATCTTTTTTACTTTTCCTAAATTTTACTTATTGTCAACATAATTTAAGATTCACAAAACTTTAAAGGACAAAGGTCTTCGTTCACCTTAATCCTGTATTTTTTAATTCCCAGCTTTGGACGTTATCTCCGGCACCACCGCGTAGGTGTATTCTCCAGGTATACTAGCATGTTCTAAACTAAAGATTTGTTGGACTTGTTATTGATATTTTATTTTATTATTATTGCCACTCGAAGTCCTGATACTCCAGTCGTCAGAGCAAAATTTTAATGAAAATCTCTAACTAAATGTTAACTCTTATGGTTAAAAAGAAGTTTCGGAAAATTAGCCGTTTGCTAACCCTAATAACACCCCCTAAAAGCAAAAAAAAAAATCCAAAAACTGCAGTAACAGTGAAAATCTGGAGACGGAAAGAAATGCCTGATGAATGGAACGAGGGCATAGTGTTTCCCTTACACAGAAAAAGAGACCCTCTATCTTGCAGCAACTATAGAAGAATAACGCTATTGAATACAACATACAATGTTTTTTCGCGTGTACTCTATAGCAGACTACAACCATACGTGAAAAGAATATTAGGAGAGTATCAATGCGGTTTTCGTCCTGGATGATCCAGAACAGACTAGCTATTTATACTCAAAGAAACCATAGAAAAAGCTGTTTAAATTAAAATAAACATCAATATGTAGTTCACCGACTAGAAATATGCTTAGGATAGTCTGAACCGTAATGAGTTATTTGATGCTATGGAGGAGCTCGGAATACCAAAACACTTAAGGCTTACCACAACACCTTAATCCTTGGAAGATCGTTTGAGAACATGAAGGAGACTTTGTAGCACTTGAACATGCCGCAAAAAAATAAATCGGGTTGGAAATAAACGAGGACAAAACAAAGTGTATGTGCACAAAAAACGCCAGAAGTAGCAGACAAAATATAACGATCGACACCTACAATATAGAAGCAGTGGATGAATTCATATATTTAGGCACGATTATAACAAAAGGAAATGATACATCGGCCGAAATCAGAAGTCGAATAGCACTGGCTAATAAATGCTACTTTAGTCTACGTAAGCATCTCACGTCCAGGAATATTTCAAGGAAGATAAAATTGATACTTTACACAACACTAATAAGGCCTGTGCTACTATATGGTTCGGTAGTGTGGACATTGAAAAACGCAGACGAAGCATTGGTAGCATTTGGGGGCCTCGGTAGTCTAGTTGTTTCTCGATGCCCCGATGTCAAAGTCGCGACAGTAATGGTTGGGAGTAGGTGGACTGAAAAATATCTCTGGTAGGTTGTGACAGCTCCTTCCTTCCCCGACTAGAGCTGCTGTTCGACATTGCACTCTATATGAAGAAAATAGATTGTCGACACAGTATAAAGGGCGTTTTCTGAGACTCTAGTCTTTCACATAAAAAAAAGATTCGATAGGAATATCGTTCGATGTACAAAGGAATACAGGTTGATGGCGTTTGGAGGAGAAGATACAACTCAGAGTTGTATGAAATCAGTAAGATTCCAAACGTTGTTAAAGTGATCAAAATAAACAGACTACGATGGATTGGTCATGTCCAACGAGAAGGGGAATGGAACCCGACAAAGATAGTGCTGTGAAAAGTATCTCCAGGAAAACGGAGACTAGGTCGTCCTAAGAAAAGATACATAGATGACGTCGAGGATGAGTTGAGACAGTTGAGTATAAGAAACTGGAAAAGTCGGAGAATCATGGAGGCGATTGCTGGAGGAAGCCAAGGCCAGCAATAGGCTGTGGAGCTTCTGATGAAGATGAAAAGCAAAACAATTGATTGTTGGCTAATATCTCTTAAACTGTAATTTTTATCACAAAATAGTGTTTACCAAGTTTGTAGATTATACGATTATCTACAAAAAAATATTAGACAGTTTCCTTTACGAATTGCCATTCATGAGATATTGCCGTTTTAAAGATTTAAAATACTTATATGCACTCATTCGCGACTTGTATAGGTCATCAGACGTGCAATAAATTCGTTTTTGTACTCCTTCCTAATATTTTCAGATGGATTTCTGGATTTGTTTGGAGAAAAAAACTATCCTAAAACTATCTATTCGTATATTTTTTTTTTGAATTTAATTAATCTTGAATAACTGCTAGACTTTTAAATGTGTATTTTTCTATTTGATATTGTTACGTTTTTAGGGCTTAACGTAGGATTAATTAAGGAATACACTTTTTAATTATCCACACAGAAACTTATTTATTACAAACCAAACACAATTTAATAATAAACACAATTCTTAAAGTTCACTATAATCACTTGCAATGTAATATCTCACTATTAAATTCTATTTATCGCTTTTTAATTCACTTTCCAATCACCACTTTAGGTCACTTTTATCATTTCAGAACACTTTCATCGCTTTTCAAATCAAAACTGGCTTTTTAAAAGCCTGCACGTCTCTTTTATATATCCAAGCAAGTTTCAGAGCTTCCCATCCTATACTGGAAACTAGTAGAAAAGTCTTTTTCGAGAAAATACGCAGCTTTTTCCGTTCGGTTTCATTCTAATAGATGGCGCCATGTTAGCATAATGGATAATTCAAAACCTCGTATCCTCATAGATCAAAAAGATCGTTTAATTCAAAACCTAACAAAGACGTTATTAATAACCGTTGATTCAACTTCTAACAAACAGATGGCGCATAAACCATCACAACTTGGCGTTCTCCTATTGTTGGAGTGCGGCAGCATCGGCCCTAGGACAGAGCGAGTAGAGCGTTCGCTCTAGGCGTCAGGTGGTAAGGGGCGCTAAAATGAATGCGAAAAACAATTTCGAGAAAAAAATAAAATTTTGATGGCACGTTTTGAGGGCGTTGTTTGCAGCTAGCCAAGTCTATGTACTCATCAATATGACTCGAACACGGCACAAGAAGGGAGCACTGACTCCAAGACCGATCGTACATGGCCTTAGACCACATCCTGCTCGAGATGCATGGAGCAGACTGAATACAGCGGATCTAAACTCGATAAAAACCGAATGTGTAAAAATTCGTGCTGAAGTTATGAATGGTACTGCGTGAATGTACTACTAACGATTTACTGCGGATACCAGGTGAACTTCGCTTTGAATTAACCTTCCATTGGTGATACGGAGCTGTGCCATGGGCGACTTTCCTTTCTCGACGAGCTCGTGGTATCAATATAAAATCATCTTAAAAAAACGAGTGTGCGTAGGACCACACTTTAGAAGTTTTAACTTCTATGGGTAGTCTAAATGTCCAAATCAATCTCAATACAAGACGATAAGGATTAATATATTTTATTTATGAATATTCTGTTAAAGTTTATTTAATTGTTACTTATATCCACTCACTCCAAAATGTGTTGCAATGTTTTGGAAATTAAAATATTTGTCTTAAACTTATCACACAAAGATCGGACGATGGATGACTGGGATAATGTAGTTTTTATTAAAAATATTAGCTAATATATAGTAATAAATACATAGTGCATAGTTCATAGGAAATATGTAGTACATAGTACACAGTACATTTCGTCGGGTTGATGCAATAGTCACGAAACAGAAATTTTTGCTATTTTAAACATTGTGCAAATATGCAAAAAAGTCATATTATATTCAGCCAAAGTCACGGATCTAAATTTTTATGAGAATCTACTGGATTCAATTTGAATTTTTTCAGAACCAGTACAATAAGTAAAATTAAGCGATTTATATTTGTATCATAAACATAAATTCAAATATATGTTTATACATTAAAGATCAGAAACTTAATGGCTGAGATAACTGAAGCAGCGAATGTGTGCGAGAGGATGAAATGAATGCTAAGAGCGGCGTCTGCATTGCGAAAATATGAAATGAATGGGTGCGAGAATATGCCATGGATTTTGAGAGCGCGTCTGCATTGCGACTTAACATTCATTTCATCCTCTCGCACACATTCGCTGCTGTGTGCGATGGCGTGCGAGAATATGACATGAATTTTGAGAGCAGCGCGAGAATATAAAACGAATACTGAGAGCAGCTTCTGCATTGCAACATTCAAACCCAATCCCTTTCACCAAGCGCGGGCTATTTTGCCTCGCACACATATAATTATACGCTGCTGTTTGTAAGTGGAGCTCAACTAAAAGTTTCCATGCTCTAGCCAGCTGCATAGGCACAAGTGCCCAGAAACGAGTGAGCAACAAAGTGCGCGTGTCGCCATCATGTGTCCAGAAACGGGTGTAGCAACAAAATGCGCGTGTCGCGAATTCTCTGTTTTACCCCCAGCGAAAAAGTGCCAAACGCGCCTAAAGAAGTTAACACTTCAAAAACTTTTGAAGATGAAGCACTTCAGGGAGGGCAGTCTGAGTCCGTAACCCCAGGGATGGAGTACGTTGAGATCACTCCTTCATTGGCAGATCTATTTAGATCTCCTGCGGAAGAAAGGGCACCTAATCGGAGAGGCGACTCGAAAAAATTACCGCTTTCAGAAGATGGGGTGGTCCAGCCCGCAAGCGTTTTATGCGATACCTGGAAGCTGGCTACTCCCGTGTAGAGGCTGGTAGGGTCTGCGTGGCCCCGAGAAAGAAAGGTTACCGATTTTCTTAATAAGAAGAGGGTTAGATCATCTGGATGTTCTCCAGGGCATAATAACCCGGCAAACAGGGCGAAGGCTTTGGCCATACGTTTTGAAAAGCCTTCAGAAAAGTCGGACGCACTCATAATGAAGTCTAGGACGACTCCAAAGCCGACCTTCTGCCAAATAGCGGAAAATGTCAGAATTGGCGTGCTTGCGACTAACAATCCGGAGACTCTTCTGACCACGAAACAATTAGTGCAAGGAAGTCTTCTTGAGACGGTAGCCGAATTGGCTCAGAGCTCAAAGCAGCCCAGGACAGTAGGGGTCGGTGGGCTCTCCATGATGGGCCGCCTTAAGCCTTGGAAGCGCAGCCTTTTTATAATCGGATACTTTCCGGCAACAACAGAGGACCCCACTGGCATTATGTTGAAAGGATAGAGGTCCATAAGAAGACCCTAAGGCTATAGGAGTGGAGAATACTCCACAAAGTGCCCCGCCTAAAATTCACAAAGATGACGTTGCCAGGATGGTGAACACTGCAATTTTAGGCTGATGGCAGGAGAAGAATCTTTTAACAAGAAGGTGACTCTCTCCACCATCTCAACCTTACTAGCTGGGGCAAGCCTTAATGCCTAACCTTGTAATACAAACAACCAAATAGCCTGCAAAGAAGGTGGTGCTGTTGGCAAAACGTCGGGGAATCAGCTCTGAGAAGACATACTTCCTCTATTGCCGCTACAGGCGGAACTGTGATCCTAAAAACAATATCGAAATCCTTAAGGGGGCCCCCAGCCCATAAAGGCTTGCAAAAGGGGAGATATAGTCCCGCAAAGAAATGGAAGGCAGGCAGTACTCGAAAAAAGTTTTATCTAGGACAACTGGAAATACAATTTATGTGAAGTGAAAACGTCGAACAAAGGGCGCCGAATACAAATCTCGCTCCACCGCCGGCGCTGGAATGCGTCCTTCTTCAAGAAACACTCTTACCTTACTTTCTCTATAAAAAAGCTATTTTTCTTTATAACAACTTTTTATTCAAAAGAAAACCAATATTATTAATTTAAAAAAGAATAATCAGATTATTAGAAAATACAAAAATAATACTTTAGTGTTTGCTGTCGCCCACCACTTCGTGCAAAAAAGCAAGAAAGAGTACCGGAAGAAGAAGAGTTTATTTCTTTTTTTTGCTATTAAATTGAACATTTCGGTTTTGGACTGCCACAACAATATAAAGGGCAGAAATTTGAGTGACTCCGTTTAGAAGATATGTGGTTAAAAATGTGAACAAAATCCCAATATTCTTCGTTTTTTAGCATTTCGATAATTATCGGGACAAGAGTTTATATGGAAGCTGTTCCAAATTAAAAAATCGTTTTCAACTATTCAGTTATTTGGGCACTGCTACTAAAACTAGCCTAATGTAGTTGGATCGAGAGCAAAATTCCTACTTAAATTTATCGGTGGTGGCAAACCATGAGACATCGTAGAAATGTGGCACTGATAGCCCCCGAAGTGCTCTATTGTTTTGCGTCTTCTCCATTTACTCAATGCCCTCTTACTTATGGGGCCCATCCACGGGCCAACTAGTTGCCCAAACTGAGTTGTGTAAAAAGTTGTTGTTTTGCCACAAACGCTTCAACTGAGTTGATATTTCAACTGTCAATTCGATATTTTATAGGCAACTAGCATAAAACCGCGTGCCTTGCAACGCCTTTAAATAAAAACTGTATGTGCAATGTTTTCCTTCAAAAAAAAAAAACAAACAAACAAAAAAGTCAGCTGTTATTATCCCTAAAAAGGATTTATTATAGTGCATTTTTTTAATAAATGTGGTAAACAAATTGCTGCGTATATCACCTCTGCTCAACAAATCTGAAAGTTTTGAAGCAGAGATTGGCATGTATATGTCATCAAGGGAAGTGACATTTTAGGGTATGACGAACGTTCGTTAAGTTTGTTCGCCTATTTACGTGGGTGCAAGAAATTATGAAGCAATCACAAATGAATATTAAGTAAAGTAAATTTCGAGTCATTCATTTCTACGTGATTATAAGGATGCACTGTCAAAATTTCAGCCCTTCAGCTTCCGAGGTTTGGGTTAACCCCATTTCACCCCCTTAGTGGATGAATTTCGAGTAATCGCCTCTTAGTGAATGTTCACGTCATTATAGAGATGCACTGTCAAAATTTCAGCCGTTTAGCTCCAGCGGTTTGGGTTAACCCCATTTAACCCCCTTAGGGGATGAATTTCAAAAAATCGCTCCTAAGTGGATGTCCACGTCATTATAGGGATGCACTGTCAAAATTTCAGCCCTATAGCTCCAGGGGTTTGGGTAAACCCCATTTCACCTCCTTAGGGGATGAAATTCGAAAAATCGCTTTATAGTGGATGTCCGTCATATTGAAGGGATGCACTGTCAAAATTTCAGCATTATAAATTTAGCGGTTTGTATAAACCCCATTTCAACCCCTTAGGGGATGAATTTCGAAAAATCGCTTTTTAGTGGATGTCCACGCCATTATAGGGATGCTCTGTCAAAATTTCAGCCCTATAGTTCCAGCGGTTTTGGGTTGACCCCATTTCACCCACTTAGCGGAAGAATTTCGAAAAATCGCTTTAATAGTGGATGTCCACGTCATTAAAGGGATGCACTGTCAAAATTTCAGCCCTATAGCTCCAGCGGTTTGGGTAAACCCCATTTCACCCCCTTAGGGGATGAATTTCGGAAAATCGCTTTAATAGTGGATTTGCACGTCATTAAAGGGATGCACTGTCAAAATTTCAGCCCTATAGCTCCAGCGGTTTGGGTAAACCCCATTTCACCCCCTTAGGGGATGAATTTCGAAAAATCGCTTTAATAGTGGATTTGCACGTCATTAAAGGGATGCACTGTCAAAATTTCAGCCCTATAGCTCCAGCGGTTTGGGTAAACCCCATTTCACCCCCTTAGGGGCCTATGTCCGTCTCCAAGGTCTAAAATATGTCTGTTGCAAATTTCATCAAAATCGGTCCAGCGGCTTAGGCGTGAAAGCGTAACAGACAGACAGACAGACAGACAGAGTTACTTTCGCATTTATAATATTAGTAAGGATTTGAAAGTTAAATGAAATTGTAGAAAACCCGCGACTAAGTTTTATAATAATAAAAATTGGAGAAAGATGATTTTCTAGATTAATTATAATTTTTTTTTAATTATTAATATAAATATTTATATTTTTTAAAATATAAATTAAATTCTAAAAGTATAAATTATGAAAATAATTTAATATTATGTGAACTTTCATAATTTAAATTAAAAATAATGCAAAATAAACTTGCAAAAAAAATATATTCTTCGAATTCAGGCTTAATTCATCCAAGTAGTTTGCCAAACTGCAATACACACAGTGCAACTAGTTGCCCAAACTCTAGGCCCCGCCCCCATAAAATTAAAAGATTTTGATTTATCCCAACTGAAACCCCAACTGTCAAATCAGTTTGCCAACTGCCCCACACACGATGCGATTCAGTGACAACACAACTCAGTTTACACAACTAGTTGGCCTGTGGATGGGCCCCATTAGATTGGTACTGACGGGGATTCCGCAAATGATGGGGATGGGCTCGAAGGACCAATCTGTGGAGACGGGATGGGTTTTAAAATATTATACGTATAATTATTAAAGACTCGAGCTCGTCTGAGCACAATGCATATATTTGCAAAACTAAACTTTTATTTTACAAAAATTGTCAGCTTTTTTAATTATACGCTGACTCAATCAACTAATTATTACATTTATTTTATATAGTGTATTTCTCCAGGTGTTTTTTGGGGTTGTTTTGAACTTGAACATCCTCCGCCGCCTTGATATATTGTTAATATATCGAAATTTTTTGGGGATGACTTTTGGTTGCGTTGAGTACATACCTATACGCGCATGGAGCTAAGAAATTTTCAATTTAGTAATTAGGTTTTATTTTAAAAAATGTTATTTTTTTTCCTTGTTATTTTATTTTTTTATATTATACACTTCCCTTTAGTTCATTCAAAGCTCAATTTTATATTAATTTTGTATTAATTTTGTGAATTTTTATTTTCCGGGATTGGTCACAATGCGATCTTTGTGATGTTTCTTTTTAATATTCCAGATTTAGTTTTTATTGCCACCACCCTAACCATTCCATCATCTCCGGGAAACACCTCTTCTATTCTGCCAAGCAACCATTGTGTGCGTGGAAGTCTCTCATCCTCAATTAACACAAGGTTTCCGATTTGTACATTCTTCTGTGTTTTCGTCCATTTCGGTCGTTCTTGTAGTCGTGACAAATACTCCCTTGACCATCTTTTCCATAACTGTTGCACTATTTTCTGTAAATACTGCCATCGAGTTAATGCGTGTTGGTTGAGATCTAGATAATTAGATTTCGGAGGCGCTAGAATACATTCCCCTATTAAAAAATGTCCTGGGGTCAACACAGAGAGGTCAGTAACATCATTCGACATAATGGCCTAGAATTCAGACAGGCTTCTATTTGGGTTAGCACTGTCATGAGCTCCTCGAAGGTTAGTGACGTTTCGCCTATTACGCGTCGCAAATGATGCTTCAAAGATTTAACGCCTGCCTCCCATAATCCCCCAAAATGGGGAGAGGCTGGTGGGATGAAATGCCACTTAATCCCCTTCATTGAAACGAAGGTAGCTGCTTCTTCTTGCGCCTTTTGAATTACATGTTTCAGTTCCTTCTGCATGATTCGATTTGCCCCTATGAAATTAGTGCCGCAATCTGAATATATATCTGAACAGAGTCCTCTTCTTGACGTAAACCTTTTTAACGCAGCTAAGAATGCTTGAGTGCTCTGATCGCTTACTAATTCCAAATGTATTGCTTTGGTACACAAACGAAAACAGCTATGTATCCTTTGAAGAATTTAGCTTTTCGCCCTTTTGACATTCGAATATTGATGGGACCCGCATAATCAACTCCAGTATGTGTGAATGCCCGAGATGGTTTGAGTCGTGGTTCGGGCAAGCTTCCCATTAATTGAAACGATCTTGTCTTGTTGTACTTGAAGCATGTCATACACTTATGAATAATTTTTCTGATAATGTTCCTGGATTGGGGTATCCAATATGTGCATCTCAAATACGCTGCCGTCAATTGGGGCCCTCCATGTAACGTCAATAGATGTGCTTGTCTCACAATAAGATGTGTCAGATGGTGATTTGTAGGCAAAATGATTGGATGTGTCGCGTTATAATTTAGATTAGCATGCTGAAGGTGACCTCCAACTCGTAAAAGCCCTTTATCGCATATAAATGGATTGAGTGATATCACCTTACTTTTTGGTGATATGGATTGTTGAGCATTTAGAGACGTCAACTCTACTGAAAATGCGTCCTTTTGAGCAGCCTTAATGAGGAAATTCAATGCCAAACAAATTTCTCATGGTTTAATATTTCTTGTTCGTTGGAGCAAGGCCTTTCTCGGTCGACTTGCATGTGATTTGAGTATGATACGAGTATCATACAAGTCGCTAGGAAGTTTCCGCGATACAGTTTTAGTTAGGTCCGTATACTCAGTGCTCCCCACCCCCTCCATCGGAACGCTTTTTGTATGAAGAAAATTCAACTTGAACATTTATAACACCATTTCGTAATTTTGGTGGTACATTCGGCGCGAAGAAAATACACTAGAAATATCACCACAAATAAATCACAGAGTTATTGTGATTTATTTTAAATATCACAAAAATATAGAGCTTCTTGTATCTCGAACACGGATCGCAAGTGGCTCATAAATAGTGGTTAAAGTCAGGGAGGAATCGGACAATAAAGATCTTTGATATCACGTTAACTTTCCCGACCATAGGAGTAAAAAGTGCACTTTCTGATCCGCTGAAAGTTTTTGGCAAATTTCACTCCACAAATAACTTGAAATCTAAATTGCAATTATTTGAAATCTTTTCAAATCTACCTGGAGCCATCATGATAATGAAGGGCCATTATTGAGCGCTTTTCCAGGTATTTCGCGTATAAACCTAAAATTTGACGAAGTTTTCACGTAGACGCGTTTCAACAGGAATTCCTTAAATCTGCGTCTTAATAAATCTATTCGTATAACTTATTCGACTGTGTATATCGAATCTTTAAGCCACAATCAGTCTACCATCGAGCAAGTAGTGAAATCTGGGCCACCCTAACCACAAGGCTAAGTGGTCTACAGCAGGGATATTATGGAGCTCCGTAACCGCAACTATCTGATATCTATCTATTGTATAAATATAATTGGAGTGTCTGCCTGTGTTATTGTGTTTTTTTAATTTTATGTGGTCATTTACATGATTTTAAAACGAAATCACGCATTTTGAAAAGTTTTGTCTGTGTGTATGTCTGTATGTCTGTTTGTTCGGGCTAATCTGGAAACGGCTAATCCGATTGGGATAAGGCTTTCACTGGAAGATTCAGTATTTTGGCGGGCATGTTATAGGCTATTTATATGCACTATATATTAGCTCTACCTGTATGTATGTATGTGGGATTTAATTTAAATCTATCCAAGAAATAACCAAATCGACTACCATGACAAATTATTTATTAATATGTACAAAAGTTAATACTCAACAGAATCTAATTCAATAAACAAATTATTAAGTCTAAATGCAATTCAATAAAAAAAACGATGTTACCGCGTCCACGATTGCTTCGTCCACGTCCACCTCGGTCCACGGCCAAAATCAGAGAGAGAGATTCTAAAAATTATGATAAAAATGTGGGATTTTCTAACTTCGAAAAAGTGCTGCCACATTCGGCCCTCCTGTTATTTTATCTGCCCTCAGATAAATCGTTGTTGGTTGCAGTCGGTAGGATTTGGATGCCACTTCCTACATCTCTTCCTTCTTCTTGATACTCGCCTTCATTCAAGTCCTCGTCAGCTTCTTCATCTGCATTTTCCGAATCGCTTTCTTCTTCGCACCACGGCTTCAGTTTGTCTGCACTTACGGTTGTATCTTTCGACCCTTCATGTTCGCCTACCTTTTCTACTCGATAGCGGTCGAATCCTTTTACGGCAACTATTTTATAAGGACCCAAGAATTTTGGTTTTATTTTTAATCCGGTACCAAATTGAACTCGCTCAATGGCTACGAGATCGCCTACGGAATAATTATGAGCAACTTTTCGTCGTTTATTATATTGTCTTCGGTTTTCATCCTGCATCTTAGCGATTTCTACCTTGGCTGCTAATCTTTGTTCGTATCTCTCTTCGTCGAATTGTTGTCTGGCTTCTTCTTCGATGATTTCAAGAATGCGTGTTTCCTGTTCGGTTTTCATTTTGACCCCTACTAGTAGTTGCATCGGTGTTGTTTTTATCGCTCGGTGATACGTTGAATTTAGCGTGCGTTGCACCGTCTTCACAAAAGTATACCATTTTTCCGGATCCTCAAGTGATAATTTGGTTAAAACTGAAATAACGGTTGAATGTAGCCGCTCAACTTGACCATTTCCTCGTGGGACTCCAGCGGTGATGAAATACAGCTTTATCTCATGTTGTTTGCAGTAACTTTGAAAATTGTTCGACGTAAAAGCTCCGCCTCGATCGGTAACGATTCTATGAGGAAATCCAAATGTCTCAGCAACTATTTCTAATTTTTTCAGCACCTCATCAGAGTTCAACGTTTTAGTTGGGAATAGCCAAACAAACTTGGTGAACGCGTCGATTATCGCAAGCAAATAACGATAGCCCTTCTTCGTGTTCTGCAACGGTCCTAGATGATCTAGATGGAGAGTATCGAGCGGTAAATCGCCTTTGGGTATAGGGTTTAATAAACCCTCCTTCTTTCCTGTTTTGCGTTCGGCAAGTATGCATCTGATGCATCCAAAGATATGTCGCTCAATTTTCTGCTTCAAATTTGGTATGTAAAATTCACTTTCCAGCATTTCCTTCATCTTCTTAAAATGAAAATGCCCCTTTTCGTGCGTTTCTCGTATAAGGCTCCTTGACATGACATCTGGCACTACAAATAAAAGAGAGTTATTGGAATTCTTACACAGTATATTATTGCTGATGGAATAATCTTTATAAGGTCCTTGTTTTAACAGCTCGATAATAGCGTTTAATTTTTCGTCTCCTCTCTGAGCATCAGCTAGCTTCCTTAGAAAATTACTGTTCCTGTTCACACACATGACTACGGCATTACGACTTAGCGCGTCTACGTGCTTCATTCTGGAACCCGGTCTGTGCTCTACCACGTAGTCAAACTCTTCAAGTAAGAGCGCCCATCGGGCAACCCTAGTGGTCAGATCCTTCTTCTTTAACGTGCATTGAAAAGCCTGGCAGTCGGTTACTAGTTTGAATTTCTGTCCCAGCAGGTATACTCTAAATTTCTTCACGGCTGTTATGACCGCAAGCCCCTCTTGTTCGTAGCTACTATATTTCTCTTCAGCTTCCGTTGTTTTTTTACTCATGAAGTAAACTGGATGTAGATGCCCATCTTCCTCGTCTTTTTGCATCAGCATCGCTCCGTATCCGTACTTGCATGCATCGGTATGTAACTCCGTGGTGAGACCATATTGGAAAATTTTTAAAACTGGCTTAGTCGACAACAGCCTTTTTATATCTTCTATAGCCTGTAGTTGCTCCTTCTTAATTTCGAATGTCGTTTCCTTTTTCAGAAGATCACTTAAAGGCTTTGCTATCAATGCGAAATTAGGAATAAACTTCCTAAAATATCCAGCCAGACCAAGAAAACTTTGAACTTGTTTGGTGCTGGTCAGAGCGGGAAAGTTCGTCACTGCTTTCACCTTCGTTGGCGACGGCATTATGGTACCCTTTTGAATACGGTGGCCTAAATATTCTATTTCCTACTTTAATAATTGGCATTTCTTCCACTTGATCCTCAGCCCGTTAGCTGCCGCTACCCGTAAGACTTTTTTAAGTTTATCTACAGCTTCAGTTACTGTTTTTGCCGGTATAACGAGGTCGTCGATATAAATTATCACTGATCCATCTCTGAGCAACTCCCTAAAAATATAGTTAATGTATTTTTGAAAAGTACCTGGTGAGTTACAGAGTCCAAATGGGACTTTATTAAATTCAAAATGTCCACTCTGGGTTACGAAAGCGGTGAATCTGCGGCTTCTCTCTTCAATTGCTACGTGGAAAAATCCGCTTTCTAGATCTAACGTCGTAAAATACGTGGCACCTTGTAGTTTGTCCAGCTCATCCTCAATGTGGGGCAAAGGATAGCGATCCTTATGTATTTTGTTGTTCAAGGCCCTGAAATCGATGCAAAGACGATGCGTGTTATCCTTTTTCTTGACAAGGACAACTTGACTGGCGTAGTCGGATGCGCTCTCACGGATTATTCCTTTAACAAGCCATTCGTTCACCTGGTCGTCGACAATTTTCTTTTCACAGGGCGGAAATCTTCGTGGTGGTCTAAAAACAGGTTCTTCGTTTAGAGGAACGATGGTCATCTGCACCGGTGACTCGGGAGGTTCTTCTGGTGAATATTGACAGATTAAGCTTTGGACTTCTTTCTTCAAGACTGGGTCAGATAAATGCGATAAATCAGGAAAGTTTGGGTCGCCTTCATACAAGTTTGCTTCAATATGTGCTAGGAAGCAATCCGTTTCTGCGTTTGATTTTCCTCCGGTTTCGTCTTCATCATCCACGGGGCTGTTTCTTTTCACGGTAATTCGACCATCTCTTATCTCTATAGTGGCTCTGGACAGCAGATCCATTCCGATCACCAAATCTGGTTTCATGCAAGAAGCAGCTACTATGTGCAAGGTAACATCCTCAAAGTCAACACCATCGATGCTGATTCGTACTGTGCATGAACCCTTGGTAATTACATTAGCTCCCACTCCAGCAACTGAAATACGGCTTCGGCTAAAATAATTAACATTGATTAGTTTTATGAAAGAATCTTTAATAATACAAATTTCGCTGCCCGTATATAAAAGTCCATTCATCACAACACCATTCACTTCTACTGGATACCGTGAACTATCTTTTTGCACTGGTAGAGCTGTTTTGCTTGGAGATGTAGGGCATTCACTTCGTTTGTGGCCAAATTTGTTACACCCAAAACATTTAGGGCCACTGCCCTTATGGGGACATGTGAACGACTCGTGTGCCGTGGAACCGCAGTTGAAACAGTATTTCCTTTCCTTTTTCCTTTCCGTTCTGTTCTCGTTTCCCTTCTTCAAAAATTCATTCGTCTCACCTGTGCTTCTACCTTTATCTGCCTTAATTTTTTCATATATTAGAAACCTTTGTTTTAGCTCATTTATATTATTTGCCCCAAATAAAACTGTTTTATTTAAAGGCGCGTCTCTAATACCCTGTATAATATAGCTAATGATTGACGCTTCGTCGACACTTGCTTGAGATGCGATATCCAACATGTGATATAAATATTCCCTAAGTGATTCTCCGTCTTTTTTCTTTCTTTCGTGGAGTAATTTATGCACATCAGCACTATTAAAAGTTGGATTAAATTCCCGAAAAAGTGCATCAGTTAGTGAATTAAAATTGGTAGGTTTTGCTTCGCACTCAATGAATAATTTCGCTGTTCCGGTTAGCGCACGTTTACAACATATGAACTTTTGCATACTATTCAACTTTAGGCTATTTGCATACATCTCGAACTCTTGTAACCACGAGGCTACGCTCATTTTCCCATCTCCAGAAAACTTTCTTATTAAATGTTCCATATCTGACAAACCTATTCGGGTATTTGATTCAAAGTCTACCGAAGCACGTGGAGCACCCTGCGAATCTACTTCAAAATCGTTGATTGCTTCACTTCTTTGCAAAGTTCTTCTTCGTCGTCCGGCCATTTTATATAGTACCTCGTTTAATTCACAGAATAACAATAAAAATTTTGTCTTGATCTCTCTGAAATTTTTTTTTTTAAATTAATTAATAATTCATAAAAGGTCCTAATCTTCCAAATATTTCAATCCAATCTTAATTAGCAAGTATAATGAAATAATTCCTAAAATTTTTAAATCAAATCTTAAAGCATATAAAATTCTGAAATTAAATGTTTTTAAATTCAAATTATAAAACAAAAAGTTTTTACACCAATTCAATATCCAAAAGTTTCGATCATAGCTCACTAGCAAAATGTCTTTACCGAACAACTGTGTCTCTCAATTCACGTGATCTTGTTTGCATTTAATTTCTGTAATCACAATTTCAATAGGAATTTTCGTTATCAAAATTTTGTACTTTCCGTAATGCACTTTAGTCAATGGTAATTTATTGATATGTTCATATATTGAATAAGGTTAATTGTTACGTCCTTTCACTAACGTTTAGCTGTCACCAAACCGCAATAAAACTGTTCGTTGAGCCGAAATTTTGTAAAAGTTGGCAATTTTTGGCTTAGCACAAAAGAAATCCCGGACGATTTTAATTCTTGTTTTGTGTAAAGAAATCCCGGTTGAGCCCCCAAATGTGGGATTTAATTTAAATCTATCCAAGAAATAATCAAATCGACTACCATGACAAATTATTTATTAATACATATGTACAAAAGTTAATACTCAACAGAATCTAATTCAATAAGCAAATTATTAAGTCTAAATGCAATTCAATAAAAAAAACGATGTTACCGCGTCCACGATTGCTTCGTCCACGTCCACCTCGGTCCACGGCCAAAATCAGAGAGAGAGATTCTAAAAATTATGATAAAAATGTGGGATTTTCTAACTTCGAAAAAGTGCTGCCACATGTATGGATTTATGTATGTAGACAAATCTTGAAAATTGTTTTTGACCCACTTCCATATAACCGATCAGCTTCAAATTTTGCACACATGTACAGTTCAAGTGACAATGCAATCTGACCATTTTATAAAATAATCAAGATGGTCGTTTCAAGATGGCGACCAAATTTCGCAATTGTGCTCGCTGACCGCCGACATGGGTATCATATGAACGGGAATGATAAGTATATTATAATTACCTATTTGGTGCTATTCCCAATTCAAAATGGTGGCCGGAACAAAATGGCGGCCAATACAGATGGCGGATTACTTTTTTATTTACATCACGATCGGTATGGATATCAAATGAAAGGATATGACAAGTAGAATACTATTACCTGGGTGGCGTAATTCCAAATTCAAAATGGCAGCCAACACAAAATGGCGAACTTTCTTTTCTTACAACGCTCTCGGTATGGATACCAAATAAAAGTGTATGATGAGTACACTACATTACATTATTAAAGTTTGAAGAAGATATCGTTCAAACTTGCCTCATGAATTTGCTGATGAGCTAAACTATTATTCTCATGTAACTTGAGTGTTTTTCAAATGATATAATTCTATTTGAAATTAGCTAGAATTTAGTCTTGCGAACTTGCTGATAAGCTAAATTATTATTCTCATGTAACTTGAGTAATATGAAATAATTCTATTTGAAAATTAGTTAGAATTTTGTCTCGAAAATTTGCTGATAATCTATAAGTTATTATTCTCATGTAATTTGAGTGATTGTTGTATGAAATAATTATATGGAATTATTTTGATCGCGTCAATATCGCTTGCCGAGTATATGACTCGTATTCTAAGCTAAGGCCACCGGCAGAACCTAGAGGCCTAGGCCGAACAGATAGTTTAATCGGGAGTGTACGAATGCAATCAAGATTAAAGAAGCCGCCTTCAGAGTTTCCCAAGCGAATCGTTCCGTCGCGTCGAGAGTATATAAAGTTAAGAAATTCCTGCAAACCCTGCACGCCCACTCAATGGACAAGGTATTCTTCAGGACGCGCGAGCTGTATAGGTGACTCAAGGAACTCAATGCTAACAAATCCACTGGACCTGATAACATACCCCTTACAGTCATAACAAAACGCCTTACTTTTGACTAAACCACAACTATTTACCTTATCATACTTCCCCGGAAGCCGACTATGAACACCCTCCAAAGTTGGACGCTTATTGGTAGGACGCATCATTTGGCCGATGCCTATCTACGCGCGTCCAACGTCAAGCGTCCAAAGTTGGTGTTTGGACAGGTTTGGACTGTTGTCGGTATTGAATCATACGTTGGAAGCGAACAAGAACGTTCACCGTGCCCACCTCTACACGGGTTGGAGTCTACCCACACTCTTGGAAACTTACACATGTTCGGCCCGTACCGAAAAAAGGTGACTCCAGGATTCCTCCAACTATCGCCCAATAGCAATTACTTCTATTCTCTCCAAAACCATGGAGACGATAATCAACAAAAGGCTTTTCCTTTTGGGATATCTAGATCCAGGGAACCTAGGATTTTCTTTGACTTAGTTATAAGATGACTTGGGATCATACGTTGTAAAATAAACATGAGCATATTTTGGAACATAGCTTAAGTTCAAATTTTGAAAACAAGTGCCTTATGCTTTTGACAAATAATATTTTTTCTTAATGGCGATAGTGATCCTTCAACTTCAACTTATCCATGCTGGATCGCCTGGAACGATCAGAAAATTATAACAAAATTTACAATTAACCTTTACTTCTCTTTACAATTATTCCAATTTTAATTTTAATTATACTCTAATATTAAAAATTATATGTACCTATACTCCACCATTATTTTAAAAGAATACTACTATAAATTATTGTACAAATCTTTTTATTCGTAGAGCTGCAAAACATTGGAAAAAAATCGCAGAAATTAGTGAAAAAGAGGAAAAGCGCCCACCATGGAGAATGGTGAGCCAATCAACTTTGCCAAAGGCAGACAAAAATGCAATACTCCGAGCAAAGCTGTTAGATGCCTCAAGGTTTCTCAAATAATTTCTTTGATCAATTTCAATTACCTCCATTTATTTCCATTCCATTGCAGAAGAATGCGACTCGGAAAGACTGGCGTCGCATGTCAAACAGATAACATCCCAACAAAATTGATGAAAGAAGTCAATATCGATGTTCAGCGGGACTTGATTGGAACACGCGATGTTGAGATACTTACCGATGGCACCATTACGCTTAAGCAAGAAGGACCTGGAGAATGTAATTTGTTTATATAAGTTAATCAATTATTAATATTTTCTTTTAAGTTGTTCTAACGCATTCCGTTGCTCAAATGACAGACGATATACGAGCATCAGATGCTCAAACACAAACGGCCACTCCAAGAACTACTAACAGATTTTTCGAAGAATATTTTGCCCGACAGCCGGTTCTTGACGAAAATTCTGATTTCAATTTTAGTAAAAATGAAAAGAAACTTTTACATCAAATTAAGGAAATAAAGAAAATTGATCAGCAATTACAAGGAGAGAAACGAAACGAAGACGAAAAAAATGAGTCTGAACTATCCGAGGATTCCTTAGTGGATGATGAAAGTGGGTCATCAGTTTATGTGAAAAGGTATTTGAGGAAGAAATCTTACAAAAGACCAAATAATTTCATTCAGCAAACAATACCCTCTTGGCATTTCGATTTTTCCGAAGAGGAAGAGTTCGCGCTGACAACTCTACCAAGAAAGCAGTATACCGAAGGCAACCGTCCTTGGAGCAGCTTCAATGACATGGTTATAGGCAATAAGTTGGCCAATATGAAACTATCACCTGTTCCAGCGCGAAAGGCAACTGTGAAGAAAAAATTGGTAACTTGGAGTGATGCTCAATATAATGCCGTTGCTGAGCTTATAAATGAAGCAAATGCTTTACTGAATGTGTTTGAAGAAATGTCCATCATGCTGGGGCCTGATATTCAGTTGAACGAGCTTCCGCCGAAAGATGAAACTAAAATACAATTTTTGTCAGAGTACTGGGAGCCAATTTTAAGAGAATCGAAGGACATTCTTGATCAAAAATTAAGCAACCTGAAAAATCCAACCATAAAGAAAGTAGAACGCATAAGTCCTGAAATGTTGGAAAAGTTTATTCAATAAATTATTGATTGTATTACGTGTTGAAGACTTGTAGTTAACCTTTTGAGAAGTTAACAGAACCCAAACAATATGCAGCGATTATTTGTACTGCTGTTGAAAATTATTTATTTTCTGTTTATTCAATGGAAGTCGATCACCAAAGTCTCCAGTCTCCTCGGTCTTCGTATCTTTTTCACTTTTCCTAAATTTTACTTATTGTCAACATAATTTAAGATTCACAAAACTTTAAAGGACAAAGGTCTTCGTTCACCTTAATCCTGTATTTTTTAATTCCCAGCTTTGGACGTTATCTCCGGCACCACCGCGTAGGTGTATTCTCCAGGTATACTAGCATGTTCTAAACTAAAGATTTGTTGGACTTGTTATTGATATTTTATTTTATTATTATTGCCACTCGAAGTCCTGATACTCCAGTCGTCAGAGCAAAATTTTAATGAAAATCTCTAACTAAATGTTAACTCTTATGGTTAAAAAGAAGTTTCGGAAAATTAGCCGTTTGCTAACCCTAATAACACCCCCTAAAAGCAAAAAAAAAATCCAAAAACTGCAGTAACAGTGAAAATCTGGAGACGGAAAGAAATGCCTGATGAATGGAACGAGGGCATAGTGTTTCCCTTACACAGAAAAAGAGACCCTCTATCTTGCAGCAACTATAGAAGAATAACGCTATTGAATACAACATACAATGTTTTTTCGCGTGTACTCTATAGCAGACTACAACCATACGTGAAAAGAATATTAGGAGAGTATCAATGCGGTTTTCGTCCTGGATGATCCAGAACAGACTAGCTATTTATACTCAAAGAAACCATAGAAAAAGCTGTTTAAATTAAAATAAACATCAATATGTAGTTCACCGACTAGAAATATGCTTAGGATAGTCTGAACCGTAATGAGTTATTTGATGCTATGGAGGAGCTCGGAATACCAAAACACTTAAGGCTTACCACAACACCTTAATCCTTGGAAGATCGTTTGAGAACATGAAGGAGACTTTGTAGCACTTGAACATGCCGCAAAAAAATAAATCGGGTTGGAAATAAACGAGGACAAAACAAAGTGTATGTGCACAAAAAACGCCAGAAGTAGCAGACAAAATATAACGATCGACACCTACAATATAGAAGCAGTGGATGAATTCATATATTTAGGCACGATTATAACAAAAGGAAATGATACATCGGCCGAAATCAGAAGTCGAATAGCACTGGCTAATAAATGCTACTTTAGTCTACGTAAGCATCTCACGTCCAGGAATATTTCAAGGAAGATAAAATTGATACTTTACACAACACTAATAAGGCCTGTCCTACTATATGGTTCGGTAGTGTGGACATTGAAAAACGCAGACGAAGCATTGGTAGCATTTGGGGGCCTCGGTAGTCTAGTTGTTTCTCGATGCCCCGATGTCAAAGTCGCGACAGTAATGGTTGGGAGTAGGTGGACTGAAAAATATCTCTGGTAGGTTGTGACAGCTCCTTCCTTCCCCGACTAGAGCTGCTGTTCGACATTGCACTCTATATGAAGAAAATAGATTGTCGACACAGTATAAAGGGCGTTTTCTGAGACTCTAGTCTTTCACATAAAAAAAAGATTCGATAGGAATATCGTTCGATGTACAAAGGAATACAGGTTGATGGCGTTTGGAGGAGAAGATACAACTCAGAGTTGTATGAAATCAGTAAGATTCCAAACGTTGTTAAAGTGATCAAAATAAACAGACTACGATGGATTGGTCATGTCCAACGAGAAGGGGAATGGAACCCGACAAAGATAGTGCTGTGAAAAGTATCTCCAGGAAAACGGAGACTAGGTCGTCCTAAGAAAAGATACATAGATGACGTCGAGGATGAGTTGAGACAGTTGAGTATAAGAAACTGGAAAAGTCGGAGAATCATGGAGGCGATTGCTGGAGGAAGCCAAGGCCAGCAATAGGCTGTGGAGCTTCTGATGAAGATGAAAAGCAAAACAATTGATTGTTGGCTAATATCTCTTAAACTGTAATTTTTATCACAAAATAGTGTTTACCAAGTTTGTAGATTATACGATTATCTACAAAAAAATATTAGACAGTTTCCTTTACGAATTGCCATTCATGAGATATTGCCGTTTTAAAGATTTAAAATACTTATATGCACTCATTCGCGACTTGTATAGGTCATCAGACGTGCAATAAATTCGTTTTTGTACTCCTTCCTAATATTTTCAGATGGATTTCTGGATTTGTTTGGAGAAAAAAACTATCCTAAAACTATCTATTCGTATATTTTTTTTTTGAATTTAATTAATCTTGAATAACTGCTAGACTTTTAAATGTGTATTTTTCTATTTGATATTGTTACGTTTTTAGGGCTTAACGTAGGATTAATTAAGGAATACACTTTTTAATTATCCACACAGAAACTTATTTATTACAAACCAAACACAATTTAATAATAAACACAATTCTTAAAGTTCACTATAATCACTTGCAATGTAATATCTCACTATTAAATTCTATTTATCGCTTTTTAATTCACTTTCCAATCACCACTTTAGGTCACTTTTATCATTTCAGAACACTTTCATCGCTTTTCAAATCAAAACTGGCTTTTTAAAAGCCTGCACGTCTCTTTTATATATCCAAGCAAGTTTCAGAGCTTCCCATCCTATACTGGAAACTAGTAGAAAAGTCTTTTTCGAGAAAATACGCAGCTTTTTCCGTTCGGTTTCATTCTAATAGATGGCGCCATGTTAGCATAATGGATAATTCAAAACCTCGTATCCTCATAGATCAAAAAGATCGTTTAATTCAAAACCTAACAAAGACGTTATTAATAACCGTTGATTCAACTTCTAACAAACAGATGGCGCATAAACCATCACAACTTGGCGTTCTCCTATTGTTGGAGTGCGGCAGCATCGGCCCTAGGACAGAGCGAGTAGAGCGTTCGCTCTAGGCGTCAGGTGGTAAGGGGCGCTAAAATGAATGCGAAAAACAATTTCGAGAAAAAAATAAAATTTTGATGGCACGTTTTGAGGGCGTTGTTTGCAGCTAGCCAAGTCTATGTACTCATCAATATGACTCGAACACGGCACAAGAAGGGAGCACTGACTCCAAGACCGATCGTACATGGCCTTAGACCACATCCTGCTCGAGATGCATGGAGCAGACTGAATACAGCGGATCTAAACTCGATAAAAACCGAATGTGTAAAAATTCGTGCTGAAGTTATGAATGGTACTGCGTGAATGTACTACTAACGATTTACTGCGGATACCAGGTGAACTTCGCTTTGAATTAACCTTCCATTGGTGATACGGAGCTGTGCCATGGGCGACTTTCCTTTCTCGACGAGCTCGTGGTATCAATATAAAATCATCTTAAAAAAACGAGTGTGCGTAGGACCACACTTTAGAAGTTTTAACTTCTATGGGTAGTCTAAATGTCCAAATCAATCTCAATACAAGACGATAAGGATTAATATATTTTATTTATGAATATTCTGTTAAAGTTTATTTAATTGTTACTTATATCCACTCACTCCAAAATGTGTTGCAATGTTTTGGAAATTAAAATATTTGTCTTAAACTTATCACACAAAGATCGGACGATGGATGACTGGGATAATGTAGTTTTTATTAAAAATATTAGCTAATATATAGTAATAAATACATAGTGCATAGTTCATAGGAAATATGTAGTACATAGTACACAGTACATTTCGTCGGGTTGATGCAATAGTCACGAAACAGAAATTTTTGCTATTTTAAACATTGTGCAAATATGCAAAAAAGTCATATTATATTCAGCCAAAGTCACGGATCTAAATTTTTATGAGAATCTACTGGATTCAATTTGAATTTTTTCAGAACCAGTACAATAAGTAAAATTAAGCGATTTATATTTGTATCATAAACATAAATTCAAATATATGTTTATACATTAAAGATCAGAAACTTAATGGCTGAGATAACTGAAGCAGCGAATGTGTGCGAGAGGATGAAATGAATGCTAAGAGCGGCGTCTGCATTGCGAAAATATGAAATGAATGGGTGCGAGAATATGCCATGGATTTTGAGAGCGCGTCTGCATTGCGACTTAACATTCATTTCATCCTCTCGCACACATTCGCTGCTGTGTGCGATGGCGTGCGAGAATATGACATGAATTTTGAGAGCAGCGCGAGAATATAAAACGAATACTGAGAGCAGCTTCTGCATTGCAACATTCAAACCCAATCCCTTTCACCAAGCGCGGGCTATTTTGCCTCGCACACATATAATTATACGCTGCTGTTTGTAAGTGGAGCTCAACTAAAAGTTTCCATGCTCTAGCCAGCTGCATAGGCACAAGTGCCCAGAAACGAGTGAGCAACAAAGTGCGCGTGTCGCCATCATGTGTCCAGAAACGGGTGTAGCAACAAAATGCGCGTGTCGCGAATTCTCTGTTTTACCCCCAGCGAAAAAGTGCCAAACGCGCCTAAAGAAGTTAACACTTCAAAAACTTTTGAAGATGAAGCACTTCAGGGAGGGCAGTTTGAGTCCGTAACCCCAGGGATGGAGTACGTTGAGATCACTCCTTCATTGGCAGATCTATTTAGATCTCCTGCGGAAGAAAGGGCACCTAATCGGAGAGGCGACTCGAAAAAATTACCGCTTTCAGAAGATGGGGTGGTCCAGCCCGCAAGCGTTTTATGCGATACCTGGAAGCTGGCTACTCCCGTGTAGAGGCTGGTAGGGTCTGCGTGGCCCCGAGAAAGAAAGGTTACCGATTTTCTTAATAAGAAGAGGGTTAGATCATCTGGATGTTCTCCAGGGCATAATAACCCGGCAAACAGGGCGAAGGCTTTGGCCATACGTTTTGAAAAGCCTTCAGAAAAGTCGGACGCACTCATAATGAAGTCTAGGACGACTCCAAAGCCGACCTTCTGCCAAATAGCGGAAAATGTCAGAATTGGCGTGCTTGCGACTAACAATCCGGAGACTCTTCTGACCACGAAACAATTAGTGCAAGGAAGTCTTCTTGAGACGGTAGCCGAATTGGCTCAGAGCTCAAAGCAGCCCAGGACAGTAGGGGTCGGTGGGCTCTCCATGATGGGCCGCCTTAAGCCTTGGAAGCGCAGCCTTTTTATAATCGGATACTTTCCGGCAACAACAGAGGACCCCACTGGCATTATGTTGAAAGGATAGAGGTCCATAAGAAGACCCTAAGGCTATAGGAGTGGAGAATACTCCACAAAGTGCCCCGCCTAAAATTCACAAAGATGACGTTGCCAGGATGGTGAACACTGCAATTTTAGGCTGATGGCAGGAGAAGAATCTTTTAACAAGAAGGTGACTCTCTCCACCATCTCAACCTTACTAGCTGGGGCAAGCCTTAATGCCTAACCTTGTAATACAAACAACCAAATAGCCTGCAAAGAAGGTGGTGCTGTTGGCAAAACGTCGGGGAATCAGCTCTGAGAAGACATACTTCCTCTATTGCCGCTACAGGCGGAACTGTGATCCTAAAAACAATATCGAAATCCTTAAGGGGGCCCCCAGCCCATAAAGGCTTGCAAAAGGGGAGATATAGTCCCGCAAAGAAATGGAAGGCAGGCAGTACTCGAAAAAAGTTTTATCTAGGACAACTGGAAATACAATTTATGTGAAGTGAAAACGTCGAACAAAGGGCGCCGAATACAAATCTCGCTCCACCGCCGGCGCTGGAATGCGTCCTTCTTCAAGAAACACTCTTACCTTACTTTCTCTATAAAAAAGCTATTTTTCTTTATAACAACTTTTTATTCAAAAGAAAACCAATATTATTAATTTAAAAAAGAATAATCAGATTATTAGAAAATACAAAAATAATACTTTAGTGTTTGCTGTCGCCCACCACTTCGTGCAAAAAAGCAAGAAAGAGTACCGGAAGAAGAAGAGTTTATTTCTTTTTTTTGCTATTAAATTGAACATTTCGGTTTTGGACTGCCACAACAATATAAAGGGCAGAAATTTGAGTGACTCCGTTTAGAAGATATGTGGTTAAAAATGTGAACAAAATCCCAATATTCTTCGTTTTTTAGCATTTCGATAATTATCGGGACAAGAGTTTATATGGAAGCTGTTCCAAATTAAAAAATCGTTTTCAACTATTCAGTTATTTGGGCACTGCTACTAAAACTAGCCTAATGTAGTTGGATCGAGAGCAAAATTCCTACTTAAATTTATCGGTGGTGGCAAACCATGAGACATCGTAGAAATGTGGCACTGATAGCCCCCGAAGTGCTCTATTGTTTTGCGTCTTCTCCATTTACTCAATGCCCTCTTACTTATGAGGCCCATCCACGGGCCAACTAGTTGCCCAAACTGAGTTGTGTAAAAAGTTGTTGTTTTGCCACAAACGCTTCAACTGAGTTGATATTTCAACTGTCAATTCGATATTTTATAGGCAACTAGCATAAAACCGCGTGCCTTGCAACGCCTTTAAATAAAAACTGTATGTGCAATGTTTTCCTTCAAAAAAAAAAAAACAAACAAACAAAAAAGTCAGCTGTTATTATCCCTAAAAAGGATTTATTATAGTGCATTTTTTTAATAAATGTGGTAAACAAATTGCTGCGTATATCACCTCTGCTCAACAAATCTGAAAGTTTTGAAGCAGAGATTGGCATGTATATGTCATCAAGGGAAGTGACATTTTAGGGTATGACGAACGTTCGTTAAGTTTGTTCGCCTATTTACGTGGGTGCAAGAAATTATGAAGCAATCACAAATGAATATTAAGTAAAGTAAATTTCGAGTCATTCATTTCTACGTGATTATAAGGATGCACTGTCAAAATTTCAGCCCTTCAGCTTCCGAGGTTTGGGTTAACCCCATTTCACCCCCTTAGTGGATGAATTTCGAGTAATCGCCTCTTAGTGAATGTTCACGTCATTATAGAGATGCACTGTCAAAATTTCAGCCGTTTAGCTCCAGCGGTTTGGGTTAACCCCATTTAACCCCCTTAGGGGATGAATTTCAAAAAATCGCTCCTAAGTGGATGTCCACGTCATTATAGGGATGCACTGTCAAAATTTCAGCCCTATAGCTCCAGGGGTTTGGGTAAACCCCATTTCACCTCCTTAGGGGATGAAATTCGAAAAATCGCTTTATAGTGGATGTCCGTCATATTGAAGGGATGCACTGTCAAAATTTCAGCATTATAAATTTAGCGGTTTGTATAAACCCCATTTCAACCCCTTAGGGGATGAATTTCGAAAAATCGCTTTTTAGTGGATGTCCACGCCATTATAGGGATGCTCTGTCAAAATTTCAGCCCTATAGTTCCAGCGGTTTTGGGTTGACCCCATTTCACCCACTTAGCGGAAGAATTTCGAAAAATCGCTTTAATAGTGGATGTCCACGTCATTAAAGGGATGCACTGTCAAAATTTCAGCCCTATAGCTCCAGCGGTTTGGGTAAACCCCATTTCACCCCCTTAGGGGATGAATTTCGGAAAATCGCTTTAATAGTGGATTTGCACGTCATTAAAGGGATGCACTGTCAAAATTTCAGCCCTATAGCTCCAGCGGTTTGGGTAAACCCCATTTCACCCCCTTAGGGGATGAATTTCGAAAAATCGCTTTAATAGTGGATTTGCACGTCATTAAAGGGATGCACTGTCAAAATTTCAGCCCTATAGCTCCAGCGGTTTGGGTAAACCCCATTTCACCCCCTTAGGGGCCTATGTCCGTCTCCAAGGTCTAAAATATGTCTGTTGCAAATTTCATCAAAATCGGTCCAGCGGCTTAGGCGTGAAAGCGTAACAGACAGACAGACAGACAGACAGAGTTACTTTCGCATTTATAATATTAGTAAGGATTTGAAAGTTAAATGAAATTGTAGAAAACCCGCGACTAAGTTTTATAATAATAAAAATTGGAGAAAGATGATTTTCTAGATTAATTATAATTTTTTTTTAATTATTAATATAAATATTTATATTTTTTAAAATATAAATTAAATTCTAAAAGTATAAATTATGAAAATAATTTAATATTATGTGAACTTTCATAATTTAAATTAAAAATAATGCAAAATAAACTTGCAAAAAAAATATATTCTTCGAATTCAGGCTTAATTCATCCAAGTAGTTTGCCAAACTGCAATACACACAGTGCAACTAGTTGCCCAAACTCTAGGCCCCGCCCCCATAAAATTAAAAGATTTTGATTTATCCCAACTGAAACCCCAACTGTCAAATCAGTTTGCCAACTGCCCCACACACGATGCGATTCAGTGACAACACAACTCAGTTTACACAACTAGTTGGCCTGTGGATGGGCCCCATTAGATTGGTACTGACGGGGATTCCGCAAATGATGGGGATGGGCTCGAAGGACCAATCTGTGGAGACGGGATGGGTTTTAAAATATTATACGTATAATTATTAAAGACTCGAGCTCGTCTGAGCACAATGCATATATTTGCAAAACTAAACTTTTATTTTACAAAAATTGTCAGCTTTTTTAATTATACGCTGACTCAATCAACTAATTATTACATTTATTTTATATAGTGTATTTCTCCAGGTGTTTTTTGGGGTTGTTTTGAACTTGAACATCCTCCGCCGCCTTGATATATTGTTAATATATCGAAATTTTTTGGGGATGACTTTTGGTTGCGTTGAGTACATACCTATACGCGCATGGAGCTAAGAAATTTTCAATTTAGTAATTAGGTTTTATTTTAAAAAATGTTATTTTTTTTCCTTGTTATTTTATTTTTTTATATTATACACTTCCCTTTAGTTCATTCAAAGCTCAATTTTATATTAATTTTGTATTAATTTTGTGAATTTTTATTTTCCGGGATTGGTCACAATGCGATCTTTGTGATGTTTCTTTTTAATATTCCAGATTTAGTTTTTATTGCCACCACCCTAACCATTCCATCATCTCCGGGAAACACCTCTTCTATTCTGCCAAGCAACCATTGTGTGCGTGGAAGTCTCTCATCCTCAATTAACACAAGGTTTCCGATTTGTACATTCTTCTGTGTTTTCGTCCATTTCGGTCGTTCTTGTAGTCGTGACAAATACTCCCTTGACCATCTTTTCCATAACTGTTGCACTATTTTCTGTAAATACTGCCATCGAGTTAATGCGTGTTGGTTGAGATCTAGATAATTAGATTTCGGAGGCGCTAGAATACATTCCCCTATTAAAAAATGTCCTGGGGTCAACACAGAGAGGTCAGTAACATCATTCGACATAATGGCCTAGAATTCAGACAGGCTTCTATTTGGGTTAGCACTGTCATGAGCTCCTCGAAGGTTAGTGACGTTTCGCCTATTACGCGTCGCAAATGATGCTTCAAAGATTTAACGCCTGCCTCCCATAATCCCCCAAAATGGGGAGAGGCTGGTGGGATGAAATGCCACTTAATCCCCTTCATTGAAACGAAGGTAGCTGCTTCTTCTTGCGCCTTTTGAATTACATGTTTCAGTTCCTTCTGCATGATTCGATTTGCCCCTATGAAATTAGTGCCGCAATCTGAATATATATCTGAACAGAGTCCTCTTCTTGACGTAAACCTTTTTAACGCAGCTAAGAATGCTTGAGTGCTCTGATCGCTTACTAATTCCAAATGTATTGCTTTGGTACACAAACGAAAACAGCTATGTATCCTTTGAAGAATTTAGCTTTTCGCCCTTTTGACATTCGAATATTGATGGGACCCGCATAATCAACTCCAGTATGTGTGAATGCCCGAGATGGTTTGAGTCGTGGTTCGGGCAAGCTTCCCATTAATTGAAACGATCTTGTCTTGTTGTACTTGAAGCATGTCATACACTTATGAATAATTTTTCTGATAATGTTCCTGGATTGGGGTATCCAATATGTGCATCTCAAATACGCTGCCGTCAATTGGGGCCCTCCATGTAACGTCAATAGATGTGCTTGTCTCACAATAAGATGTGTCAGATGGTGATTTGTAGGCAAAATGATTGGATGTGTCGCGTTATAATTTAGATTAGCATGCTGAAGGCGACCTCCAACTCGTAAAAGCCCTTTATCGCATATAAATGGATTGAGTGATATCACCTTACTTTTTGGTGATATGGATTGTTGAGCATTTAGAGACGTCAACTCTACTGAAAATGCGTCCTTTTGAGCAGCCTTAATGAGGAAATTCAATGCCAAACAAATTTCTCATGGTTTAATATTTCTTGTTCGTTGGAGCAAGGCCTTTCTCGGTCGACTTGCATGTGATTTGAGTATGATACGAGTATAATACAAGTCGCTAGGAAGTTTCCGCGATACAGTTTTAGTTAGGTCCGTATACTCAGTGCTCCCCACCCCCTCCATCGGAACGCTTTTTGTATGAAGAAAATTCAACTTGAACATTTATAACACCATTTCGTAATTTTGGTGGTACATTCGGCGCGAAGAAAATACACTAGAAATATCACCACAAATAAATCACAGAGTTATTGTGATTTATTTTAAATATCACAAAAATATAGAGCTTCTTGTATCTCGAACACGGATCGCAAGTGGCTCATAAATAGTGGTTAAAGTCAGGGAGGAATCGGACAATAAAGATCTTTGATATCACGTTAACTTTCCCGACCATAGGAGTAAAAAGTGCACTTTCTGATCCGCTGAAAGTTTTTGGCAAATTTCACTCCACAAATAACTTGAAATCTAAATTGCAATTATTTGAAATCTTTTCAAATCTACCTGGAGCCATCATGATAATGAAGGGCCATTATTGAGCGCTTTTCCAGGTATTTCGCGTATAAACCTAAAATTTGACGAAGTTTTCACGTAGACGCGTTTCAACAGGAATTCCTTAAATCTGCGTCTTAATAAATCTATTCGTATAACTTATTCGACTGTGTATATCGAATCTTTAAGCCACAATCAGTCTACCATCGAGCAAGTAGTGAAATCTGGGCCACCCTAACCACAAGGCTAAGTGGTCTACAGCAGGGATATTATGGAGCTCCGTAACCGCAACTATCTGATATCTATCTATTGTATAAATATAATTGGAGTGTCTGCCTGTGTTATTGTGTTTTTTTAATTTTATGTGGTCATTTACATGATTTTAAAACGAAATCACGCATTTTGAAAAGTTTTGTCTGTGTGTATGTCTGTATGTCTGTTTGTTCGGGCTAATCTGGAAACGGCTAATCCGATTGGGATAAGGCTTTCACTGGAAGATTCAGTATTTTGGCGGGCATGTTATAGGCTATTTATATGCACTATATATTAGCTCTACCTGTATGTATGTATGTGGGATTTAATTTAAATCTATCCAAGAAATAACCAAATCGACTACCATGACAAATTATTTATTAATATGTACAAAAGTTAATACTCAACAGAATCTAATTCAATAAACAAATTATTAAGTCTAAATGCAATTCAATAAAAAAAACGATGTTACCGCGTCCACGATTGCTTCGTCCACGTCCACCTCGGTCCACGGCCAAAATCAGAGAGAGAGATTCTAAAAATTATGATAAAAATGTGGGATTTTCTAACTTCGAAAAAGTGCTGCCACATTCGGCCCTCCTGTTATTTTATCTGCCCTCAGATAAATCGTTGTTGGTTGCAGTCGGTAGGATTTGGATGCCACTTCCTACATCTCTTCCTTCTTCTTGATACTCGCCTTCATTCAAGTCCTCGTCAGCTTCTTCATCTGCATTTTCCGAATCGCTTTCTTCTTCGCACCACGGCTTCAGTTTGTCTGCACTTACGGTTGTATCTTTCGACCCTTCATGTTCGCCTACCTTTTCTACTCGATAGCGGTCGAATCCTTTTACGGCAACTATTTTATAAGGACCCAAGAATTTTGGTTTTATTTTTAATCCGGTACCAAATTGAACTCGCTCAATGGCTACGAGATCGCCTACGGAATAATTATGAGCAACTTTTCGTCGTTTATTATATTGTCTTCGGTTTTCATCCTGCATCTTAGCGATTTCTACCTTGGCTGCTAATCTTTGTTCGTATCTCTCTTCGTCGAATTGTTGTCTGGCTTCTTCTTCGATGATTTCAAGAATGCGTGTTTCCTGTTCGGTTTTCATTTTGACCCCTACTAGTAGTTGCATCGGTGTTGTTTTTATCGCTCGGTGATACGTTGAATTTAGCGTGCGTTGCACCGTCTTCACAAAAGTATACCATTTTTCCGGATCCTCAAGTGATAATTTGGTTAAAACTGAAATAACGGTTGAATGTAGCCGCTCAACTTGACCATTTCCTCGTGGGACTCCAGCGGTGATGAAATACAGCTTTATCTCATGTTGTTTGCAGTAACTTTGAAAATTGTTCGACGTAAAAGCTCCGCCTCGATCGGTAACGATTCTATGAGGAAATCCAAATGTCTCAGCAACTATTTCTAATTTTTTCAGCACCTCATCAGAGTTCAACGTTTTAGTTGGGAATAGCCAAACAAACTTGGTGAACGCGTCGATTATCGCAAGCAAATAACGATAGCCCTTCTTCGTGTTCTGCAACGGTCCTAGATGATCTAGATGGAGAGTATCGAGCGGTAAATCGCCTTTGGGTATAGGGTTTAATAAACCCTCCTTCTTTCCTGTTTTGCGTTCGGCAAGTATGCATCTGATGCATCCAAAGATATGTCGCTCAATTTTCTGCTTCAAATTTGGTATGTAAAATTCACTTTCCAGCATTTCCTTCATCTTCTTAAAATGAAAATGCCCCTTTTCGTGCGTTTCTCGTATAAGGCTCCTTGACATGACATCTGGCACTACAAATAAAAGAGAGTTATTGGAATTCTTACACAGTATATTATTGCTGATGGAATAATCTTTATAAGGTCCTTGTTTTAACAGCTCGATAATAGCGTTTAATTTTTCGTCTCCTCTCTGAGCATCAGCTAGCTTCCTTAGAAAATTACTGTTCCTGTTCACACACATGACTACGGCATTACGACTTAGCGCGTCTACGTGCTTCATTCTGGAACCCGGTCTGTGCTCTACCACGTAGTCAAACTCTTCAAGTAAGAGCGCCCATCGGGCAACCCTAGTGGTCAGATCCTTCTTCTTTAACGTGCATTGAAAAGCCTGGCAGTCGGTTACTAGTTTGAATTTCTGTCCCAGCAGGTATACTCTAAATTTCTTCGCGGCTGTTATGACCGCAAGCCCCTCTTGTTCGTAGCTACTATATTTCTCTTCAGCTTCCGTTGTTTTTTTACTCATGAAGTAAACTGGATGTAGATGCCCATCTTCCTCGTCTTTTTGCATCAGCATCGCTCCGTATCCGTACTTGCATGCATCGGTATGTAACTCCGTGGTGAGACCATATTGGAAAATTTTTAAAACTGGCTTAGTCGACAACAGCCTTTTTATATCTTCTATAGCCTGTAGTTGCTCCTTCTTAATTTCGAATGTCGTTTCCTTTTTCAGAAGATCACTTAAAGGCTTTGCTATCAATGCGAAATTAGGAATAAACTTCCTAAAATATCCAGCCAGACCAAGAAAACTTTGAACTTGTTTGGTGCTGGTCAGAGCGGGAAAGTTCGTCACTGCTTTCACCTTCGTTGGCGACGGCATTATGGTACCCTTTTGAATACGGTGGCCTAAATATTCTATTTCCTACTTTAATAATTGGCATTTCTTCCACTTGATCCTCAGCCCGTTAGCTGCCGCTACCCGTAAGACTTTTTTAAGTTTATCTACAGCTTCAGTTACTGTTTTTGCCGGTATAACGAGGTCGTCGATATAAATTATCACTGATCCATCTCTGAGCAACTCCCTAAAAATATAGTTAATGTATTTTTGAAAAGTACCTGGTGAGTTACAGAGTCCAAATGGGACTTTATTAAATTCAAAATGTCCACTCTGGGTTACGAAAGCGGTGAATCTGCGGCTTCTCTCTTCAATTGCTACGTGGAAAAATCCGCTTTCTAGATCTAACGTCGTAAAATACGTGGCACCTTGTAGTTTGTCCAGCTCATCCTCAATGTGGGGCAAAGGATAGCGATCCTTATGTATTTTGTTGTTCAAGGCCCTGAAATCGATGCAAAGACGATGCGTGTTATCCTTTTTCTTGACAAGGACAACTTGACTGGCGTAGTCGGATGCGCTCTCACGGATTATTCCTTTAACAAGCCATTCGTTCACCTGGTCGTCGACAATTTTCTTTTCACAGGGCGGAAATCTTCGTGGTGGTCTAAAAACAGGTTCTTCGTTTAGAGGAACGATGGTCATTTGCACCGGTGACTCGGGAGGTTCTTCTGGTGAATATTGACAGATTAAGCTTTGGACTTCTTTCTTCAAGACTGGGTCAGATAAATGCGATAAATCAGGAAAGTTTGGGTCGCCTTCATACAAGTTTGCTTCAATATGTGCTAGGAAGCAATCCGTTTCTGCGTTTGATTTTCCTCCGGTTTCGTCTTCATCATCCACGGGGCTGTTTCTTTTCACGGTAATTCGACCATCTCTTATCTCTATAGTGGCTCTGGACAGCAGATCCATTCCGATCACCAAATCTGGTTTCATGCAAGAAGCAGCTACTATGTGCAAGGTAACATCCTCAAAGTCAACACCATCGATGCTGATTCGTACTGTGCATGAACCCTTGGTAATTACATTAGCTCCCACTCCAGCAACTGAAATACGGCTTCGGCTAAAATAATTAACATTGATTAGTTTTATGAAAGAATCTTTAATAATACAAATTTCGCTGCCCGTATATAAAAGTCCATTCATCACAACACCATTCACTTCTACTGGATACCGTGAACTATCTTTTTGCACTGGTAGAGCTGTTTTGCTTGGAGATGTAGGGCATTCACTTCGTTTGTGGCCAAATTTGTTACACCCAAAACATTTAGGGCCACTGCCCTTATGGGGACATGTGAACGACTCGTGTGCCGTGGAACCGCAGTTGAAACAGTATTTCCTTTCCTTTTTCCTTTCCGTTCTGTTCTCGTTTCCCTTCTTCAAAAATTCATTCGTCTCACCTGTGCTTCTACCTTTATCTGCCTTAATTTTTTCATATATTAGAAACCTTTGTTTTAGCTCATTTATATTATTTGCCCCAAATAAAACTGTTTTATTTAAAGGCGCGTCTCTAATACCCTGTATAATATAGCTAATGATTGACGCTTCGTCGACACTTGCTTGAGATGCGATATCCAACATGTGATATAAATATTCCCTAAGTGATTCTCCGTCTTTTTTCTTTCTTTCGTGGAGTAATTTATGCACATCAGCACTATTAAAAGTTGGATTAAATTCCCGAAAAAGTGCATCAGTTAGTGAATTAAAATTGGTAGGTTTTGCTTCGCACTCAATGAATAATTTCGCTGTTCCGGTTAGCGCACGTTTACAACATATGAACTTTTGCATACTATTCAACTTTAGGCTATTTGCATACATCTCGAACTCTTGTAACCACGAGGCTACGCTCATTTTCCCATCTCCAGAAAACTTTCTTATTAAATGTTCCATATCTGACAAACCTATTCGGGTATTTGATTCAAAGTCTACCGAAGCACGTGGAGCACCCTGCGAATCTACTTCAAAATCGTTGATTGCTTCACTTCTTTGCAAAGTTCTTCTTCGTCGTCCGGCCATTTTATATAGTACCTCGTTTAATTCACAGAATAACAATAAAAATTTTGTCTTGATCTCTCTGAAATTTTTTTTTTTTAAATTAATTAATAATTCATAAAAGGTCCTAATCTTCCAAATATTTCAATCCAATCTTAATTAGCAAGTATAATGAAATAATTCCTAAAATTTTTAAATCAAATCTTAAAGCATATAAAATTCTGAAATTAAATGTTTTTAAATTCAAATTATAAAACAAAAAGTTTTTACACCAATTCAATATCCAAAAGTTTCGATCATAGCTCACTAGCAAAATGTCTTTACCGAACAACTGTGTCTCTCAATTCACGTGATCTTGTTTGCATTTAATTTCTGTAATCACAATTTCAATAGGAATTTTCGTTATCAAAATTTTGTACTTTCCGTAATGCACTTTAGTCAATGGTAATTTATTGATATGTTCATATATTGAATAAGGTTAATTGTTACGTCCTTTCACTAACGTTTAGCTGTCACCAAACCGCAATAAAACTGTTCGTTGAGCCGAAATTTTGTAAAAGTTGGCAATTTTTGGCTTAGCACAAAAGAAATCCCGGACGATTTTAATTCTTGTTTTGTGTAAAGAAATCCCGGTTGAGCCCCCAAATGTGGGATTTAATTTAAATCTATCCAAGAAATAATCAAATCGACTACCATGACAAATTATTTATTAATACATATGTACAAAAGTTAATACTCAACAGAATCTAATTCAATAAGCAAATTATTAAGTCTAAATGCAATTCAATAAAAAAAACGATGTTACCGCGTCCACGATTGCTTCGTCCACGTCCACCTCGGTCCACGGCCAAAATCAGAGAGAGAGATTCTAAAAATTATGATAAAAATGTGGGATTTTCTAACTTCGAAAAAGTGCTGCCACATGTATGGATTTATGTATGTAGACAAATCTTGAAAATTGTTTTTGACCCACTTCCATATAACCGATCAGCTTCAAATTTTGCACACATGTACAGTTCAAGTGACAATGCAATCTGACCATTTTATAAAATAATCAAGATGGTCGTTTCAAGATGGCGACCAAATTTCGCAATTGTGCTCGCTGACCGCCGACATGGGTATCATATGAACGGGAATGATAAGTATATTATAATTACCTATTTGGTGCTATTCCCAATTCAAAATGGTGGCCGGAACAAAATGGCGGCCAATACAGATGGCGGATTACTTTTTTATTTACATCACGATCGGTATGGATATCAAATGAAAGGATATGACAAGTAGAATACTATTACCTGGGTGGCGTAATTCCAAATTCAAAATGGCAGCCAACACAAAATGGCGAACTTTCTTTTCTTACAACGCTCTCGGTATGGATACCAAATAAAAGTGTATGATGAGTACACTACATTACATTATTAAAGTTTGAAGAAGATATCGTTCAAACTTGCCTCATGAATTTGCTGATGAGCTAAACTATTATTCTCATGTAACTTGAGTGTTTTTCAAATGATATAATTCTATTTGAAATTAGCTAGAATTTAGTCTTGCGAACTTGCTGATAAGCTAAATTATTATTCTCATGTAACTTGAGTAATATGAAATAATTCTATTTGAAAATTAGTTAGAATTTTGTCTCGAAAATTTGCTGATAATCTATAAGTTATTATTCTCATGTAATTTGAGTGATTGTTGTATGAAATAATTATATGGAATTATTTTGATCGCGTCAATATCGCTTGCCGAGTATATGACTCGTATTCTAAGCTAAGGCCACCGGCAGAACCTAGAGGCCTAGGCCGAACAGATAGTTTAATCGGGAGTGTACGAATGCAATCAAGATTAAAGAAGCCGCCTTCAGAGTTTCCCAAGCGAATCGTTCCGTCGCGTCGAGAGTATATAAAGTTAAGAAATTCCTGCAAACCCTGCACGCCCACTCAATGGACAAGGTATTCTTCAGGACGCGCGAGCTGTATAGGTGACTCAAGGAACTCAATGCTAACAAATCCACTGGACCTGATAACATACCCCTTACAGTCATAACAAAACGCCTTACTTTTGACTAAACCACAACTATTTACCTTATCATACTTCCCCGGAAGCCGACTATGAACACCCTCCAAAGTTGGACGCTTATTGGTAGGACGCATCATTTGGCCGATGCCTATCTACGCGCGTCCAACGTCAAGCGTCCAAAGTTGGTGTTTGGACAGGTTTGGACTGTTGTCGGTATTGAATCATACGTTGGAAGCGAACAAGAACGTTCACCGTGCCCACCTCTACACGGGTTGGAGTCTACCCACACTCTTGGAAACTTACACATGTTCGGCCCGTACCGAAAAAAGGTGACTCCAGGATTCCTCCAACTATCGCCCAATAGCAATTACTTCTATTCTCTCCAAAACCATGGAGACGATAATCAACAAAAGGCTTTTCCTTTTGGGATATCTAGATCCAGGGAACCTAGGATTTTCTTTGACTTAGTTATAAGATGACTTGGGATCATACGTTGTAAAATAAACATGAGCATATTTTGGAACATAGCTTAAGTTCAAATTTTGAAAACAAGTGCCTTATGCTTTTGACAAATAATATTTTTTCTTAATGGCGATAGTGATCCTTCAACTTCAACTTATCCATGCTGGATCGCCTGGAACGATCAGAAAATTATAACAAAATTTACAATTAACCTTTACTTCTCTTTACAATTATTCCAATTTTAATTTTAATTATACTCTAATATTAAAAATTATATGTACCTATACTCCACCATTATTTTAAAAGAATACTACTATAAATTATTGTACAAATCTTTTTATTCGTAGAGCTGCAAAACATTGGAAAAAAATCGCAGAAATTAGTGAAAAAGAGGAAAAGCGCCCACCATGGAGAATGGTGAGCCAATCAACTTTGCCAAAGGCAGACAAAAATGCAATACTCCGAGCAAAGCTGTTAGATGCCTCAAGGTTTCTCAAATAATTTCTTTGATCAATTTTAATTACCTCCATTTATTTCCATTCCATTGCAGAAGAATGCGACTCGGAAAGACTGGCGTCGCATGTCAAACAGATAACATCCCAACAAAATTGATGAAAGAAGTCAATATCGATGTTCAGCGGGACTTGATTGGAACACGCGATGTTGAGATACTTACCGATGGCACCATTACGCTTAAGCAAGAAGGACCTGGAGAATGTAATTTGTTTATATAAGTTAATCAATTATTAATATTTTCTTTTAAGTTGTTCTAACGCATTCCGTTGCTCAAATGACAGACGATATACGAGCATCAGATGCTCAAACACAAACGGCCACTCCAAGAACTACTAACAGATTTTTCGAAGAATATTTTGCCCGACAGCCGGTTCTTGACGAAAATTCTGATTTCAATTTTAGTAAAAATGAAAAGAAACTTTTACATCAAATTAAGGAAATAAAGAAAATTGATCAGCAATTACAAGGAGAGAAACGAAACGAAGACGAAAAAAATGAGTCTGAACTATCCGAGGATTCCTTAGTGGATGATGAAAGTGGGTCATCAGTTTATGTGAAAAGGTATTTGAGGAAGAAATCTTACAAAAGACCAAATAATTTCATTCAGCAAACAATACCCTCTTGGCATTTCGATTTTTCCGAAGAGGAAGAGTTCGCGCTGACAACTCTACCAAGAAAGCAGTATACCGAAGGCAACCGTCCTTGGAGCAGCTTCAATGACATGGTTATAGGCAATAAGTTGGCCAATATGAAACTATCACCTGTTCCAGCGCGAAAGGCAACTGTGAAGAAAAAATTGGTAACTTGGAGTGATGCTCAATATAATGCCGTTGCTGAGCTTATAAATGAAGCAAATGCTTTACTGAATGTGTTTGAAGAAATGTCCATCATGCTGGGGCCTGATATTCAGTTGAACGAGCTTCCGCCGAAAGATGAAACTAAAATACAATTTTTGTCAGAGTACTGGGAGCCAATTTTAAGAGAATCGAAGGACATTCTTGATCAAAAATTAAGCAACCTGAAAAATCCAACCATAAAGAAAGTAGAACGCATAAGTCCTGAAATGTTGGAAAAGTTTATTCAATAAATTATTGATTGTATTACGTGTTGAAGACTTGTAGTTAACCTTTTGAGAAGTTAACAGAACCCAAACAATATGCAGCGATTATTTGTACTGCTGTTGAAAATTATTTATTTTCTGTTTATTCAATGGAAGTCGATCACCAAAGTCTCCAGTCTCCTCGGTCTTCGTATCTTTTTCACTTTTCCTAAATTTTACTTATTGTCAACATAATTTAAGATTCACAAAACTTTAAAGGACAAAGGTCTTCGTTCACCTTAATCCTGTATTTTTTAATTCCCAGCTTTGGACGTTATCTCCGGCACCACCGCGTAGGTGTATTCTCCAGGTATACTAGCATGTTCTAAACTAAAGATTTGTTGGACTTGTTATTGATATTTTATTTTATTATTATTGCCACTCGAAGTCCTGATACTCCAGTCGTCAGAGCAAAATTTTAATGAAAATCTCTAACTAAATGTTAACTCTTATGGTTAAAAAGAAGTTTCGGAAAATTAGCCGTTTGCTAACCCTAATAACACCCCCTAAAAGCAAAAAAAAAAATCCAAAAACTGCAGTAACAGTGAAAATCTGGAGACGGAAAGAAATGCCTGATGAATGGAACGAGGGCATAGTGTTTCCCTTACACAGAAAAAGAGACCCCCTATCTTGCAGCAACTATAGAAGAATAACGCTATTGAATACAACATACAATGTTTTTTCGCGTGTACTCTATAGCAGACTACAACCATACGTGAAAAGAATATTAGGAGAGTATCAATGCGGTTTTCGTCCTGGATGATCCAGAACAGACTAGCTATTTATACTCAAAGAAACCATAGAAAAAGCTGTTTAAATTAAAATAAACATCAATATGTAGTTCACCGACTAGAAATATGCTTAGGATAGTCTGAACCGTAATGAGTTATTTGATGCTATGGAGGAGCTCGGAATACCAAAACACTTAAGGCTTACCACAACACCTTAATCCTTGGAAGATCGTTTGAGAACATGAAGGAGACTTTGTAGCACTTGAACATGCCGCAAAAAAATAAATCGGGTTGGAAATAAACGAGGACAAAACAAAGTGTATGTGCACAAAAAACGCCAGAAGTAGCAGACAAAATATAACGATCGACACCTACAATATAGAAGCAGTGGATGAATTCATATATTTAGGCACGATTATAACAAAAGGAAATGATACATCGGCCGAAATCAGAAGTCGAATAGCACTGGCTAATAAATGCTACTTTAGTCTACGTAAGCATCTCACGTCCAGGAATATTTCAAGGAAGATAAAATTGATACTTTACACAACACTAATAAGGCCTGTCCTACTATATGGTTCGGTAGTGTGGACATTGAAAAACGCAGACGAAGCATTGGTAGCATTTGGGGGCCTCGGTAGTCTAGTTGTTTCTCGATGCCCCGATGTCAAAGTCGCGACAGTAATGGTTGGGAGTAGGTGGACTGAAAAATATCTCTGGTAGGTTGTGACAGCTCCTTCCTTCCCCGACTAGAGCTGCTGTTCGACATTGCACTCTATATGAAGAAAATAGATTGTCGACACAGTATAAAGGGCGTTTTCTGAGACTCTAGTCTTTCACATAAAAAAAAGATTCGATAGGAATATCGTTCGATGTACAAAGGAATACAGGTTGATGGCGTTTGGAGGAGAAGATACAACTCAGAGTTGTATGAAATCAGTAAGATTCCAAACGTTGTTAAAGTGATCAAAATAAACAGACTACGATGGATTGGTCATGTCCAACGAGAAGGGGAATGGAACCCGACAAAGATAGTGCTGTGAAAAGTATCTCCAGGAAAACGGAGACTAGGTCGTCCTAAGAAAAGATACATAGATGACGTCGAGGATGAGTTGAGACAGTTGAGTATAAGAAACTGGAAAAGTCGGAGAATCATGGAGGCGATTGCTGGAGGAAGCCAAGGCCAGCAATAGGCTGTGGAGCTTCTGATGAAGATGAAAAGCAAAACAATTGATTGTTGGCTAATATCTCTTAAACTGTAATTTTTATCACAAAATAGTGTTTACCAAGTTTGTAGATTATACGATTATCTACAAAAAAATATTAGACAGTTTCCTTTACGAATTGCCATTCATGAGATATTGCCGTTTTAAAGATTTAAAATACTTATATGCACTCATTCGCGACTTGTATAGGTCATCAGACGTGCAATAAATTCGTTTTTGTACTCCTTCCTAATATTTTCAGATGGATTTCTGGATTTGTTTGGAGAAAAAAACTATCCTAAAACTATCTATTCGTATATTTTTTTTTTGAATTTAATTAATCTTGAATAACTGCTAGACTTTTAAATGTGTATTTTTCTATTTGATATTGTTACGTTTTTAGGGCTTAACGTAGGATTAATTAAGGAATACACTTTTTAATTATCCACACAGAAACTTATTTATTACAAACCAAACACAATTTAATAATAAACACAATTCTTAAAGTTCACTATAATCACTTGCAATGTAATATCTCACTATTAAATTCTATTTATCGCTTTTTAATTCACTTTCCAATCACCACTTTAGGTCACTTTTATCATTTCAGAACACTTTCATCGCTTTTCAAATCAAAACTGGCTTTTTAAAAGCCTGCACGTCTCTTTTATATATCCAAGCAAGTTTCAGAGCTTCCCATCCTATACTGGAAACTAGTAGAAAAGTCTTTTTCGAGAAAATACGCAGCTTTTTCCGTTCGGTTTCATTCTAATAGATGGCGCCATGTTAGCATAATGGATAATTCAAAACCTCGTGTCCTCATAGATCAAAAAGATCGTTTAATTCAAAACCTAACAAAGACGTTATTAATAACCGTTGATTCAACTTCTAACAAACAGATGGCGCATAAACCATCACAACTTGGCGTTCTCCTATTGTTGGAGTGCGGCAGCATCGGCCCTAGGGCAGAGCGAGTAGAGCGTTCGCTCTAGGCGTCAGGTGGTAAGGGGCGCTAAAATGAATGCGAAAAACAATTTCGAGAAAAAAATAAAATTTTGATGGCACGTTTTGAGGGCGTTGTTTGCAGCTAGCCAAGTCTATGTACTCATCAATATGACTCGAACACGGCACAAGAAGGGAGCACTGACTCCAAGACCGATCGTACATGGCCTTAGACCACATCCTGCTCGAGATGCATGGAGCAGACTGAATACAGCGGATCTAAACTCGATAAAAACCGAATGTGTAAAAATTCGTGCTGAAGTTATGAATGGTACTGCGTGAATGTACTACTAACGATTTACTGCGGATACCAGGTGAACTTCGCTTTGAATTAACCTTCCATTGGTGATACGGAGCTGTGCCATGGGCGACTTTCCTTTCTCGACGAGCTCGTGGTATCAATATAAAATCATCTTAAAAAAACGAGTGTGCGTAGGACCACACTTTAGAAGTTTTAACTTCTATGGGTAGTCTAAATGTCCAAATCAATCTCAATACAAGACGATAAGGATTAATATATTTTATTTATGAATATTCTGTTAAAGTTTATTTAATTGTTACTTATATCCACTCACTCCAAAATGTGTTGCAATGTTTTGGAAATTAAAATATTTGTCTTAAACTTATCACACAAAGATCGGACGATGGATGACTGGGATAATGTAGTTTTTATTAAAAATATTAGCTAATATATAGTAATAAATACATAGTGCATAGTTCATAGGAAATATGTAGTACATAGTACACAGTACATTTCGTCGGGTTGATGCAATAGTCACGAAACAGAAATTTTTGCTATTTTAAACATTGTGCAAATATGCAAAAAAGTCATATTATATTCAGCCAAAGTCACGGATCTAAATTTTTATGAGAATCTACTGGATTCAATTTGAATTTTTTCAGAACCAGTACAATAAGTAAAATTAAGCGATTTATATTTGTATCATAAACATAAATTCAAATATATGTTTATACATTAAAGATCAGAAACTTAATGGCTGAGATAACTGAAGCAGCGAATGTGTGCGAGAGGATGAAATGAATGCTAAGAGCGGCGTCTGCATTGCGAAAATATGAAATGAATGGGTGCGAGAATATGCCATGGATTTTGAGAGCGCGTCTGCATTGCGACTTAACATTCATTTCATCCTCTCGCACACATTCGCTGCTGTGTGCGATGGCGTGCGAGAATATGACATGAATTTTGAGAGCAGCGCGAGAATATAAAACGAATACTGAGAGCAGCTTCTGCATTGCAACATTCAAACCCAATCCCTTTCACCAAGCGCGGGCTATTTTGCCTCGCACACATATAATTATACGCTGCTGTTTGTAAGTGGAGCTCAACTAAAAGTTTCCATGCTCTAGCCAGCTGCATAGGCACAAGTGCCCAGAAACGAGTGAGCAACAAAGTGCGCGTGTCGCCATCATGTTTTTTTTTTTTTTTTTTTATTTTTATGTGAAAGACTAGAGTCACAGGAAAGGCCCTTTATACTGTTGACAATCTATTTTCTTCTTATAGAGTGCAATGTCGAACAGCAGCTCAAGTCGGGGAGGAAGGAACTGCCACAACCTTCTCTCGATATTTTTTTTTTTTAGTCCACCTACTCCCAAACCATTACTATCGCGACTTTGAAATCGGGGCATCGAGAAACAACTCGCTGGAGTGTTATGCCTCCTGAAACGAGTTGAATCTCATCAACCAACAGCTGACATGCGCTTTGGTGGAGCGGGGAAGGGCTAAGGAAGGCTATGACAGAAGGAATCAGGAATGTAAAGAGGGGAGAAGAAAGAAGGAAAGTTATGTAGGCGGAAAATTGGGAAAGGCTAGGACCGTGGCACCGCCGGGAATCGAACCCGGGACCTCTGGGGATAGTAGTCAGGCGCCTTACCCCTAGACTACCGAGGCCCTAAAACGGGTGTAGCAACAAAATGCGCGTGTCGCGAATTCTCTGTTTTACCCCCAGCGAAAAAGTGCCAAACGCGCCTAAAGAAGTTAACACTTCAAAAACTTTTGAAGATGAAGCACTTCAGGGAGGGCAGTCTGAGTCCGTAACCCCAGGGATGGAGTACGTTGAGATCACTCCTTCATTGGCAGATCTATTTAGATCTCCTGCGGAAGAAAGGGCACCTAATCGGAGAGGCGACTCGAAAAAATTACCGCTTTCAGAAGATGGGGTGGTCCAGCCCGCAAGCGTTTTATGCGATACCTGGAAGCTGGCTACTCCCGTGTAGAGGCTGGTAGGGTCTGCGTGGCCCCGAGAAAGAAAGGTTACCGATTTTCTTAATAAGAAGAGGGTTAGATCATCTGGATGTTCTCCAGGGCATAATAACCCGGCAAACAGGGCGAAGGCTTTGGCCATACGTTTTGAAAAGCCTTCAGAAAAGTCGGACGCACTCATAATGAAGTCTAGGACGACTCCAAAGCCGACCTTCTGCCAAATAGCGGAAAATGTCAGAATTGGCGTGCTTGCGACTAACAATCCGGAGACTCTTCTGACCACGAAACAATTAGTGCAAGGAAGTCTTCTTGAGACGGTAGCCGAATTGGCTCAGAGCTCAAAGCAGCCCAGGACAGTAGGGGTCGGTGGGCTCTCCATGATGGGCCGCCTTAAGCCTTGGAAGCGCAGCCTTTTTATAATCGGATACTTTCCGGCAACAACAGAGGACCCCACTGGCATTATGTTGAAAGGATAGAGGTCCATAAGAAGACCCTAAGGCTATAGGAGTGGAGAATACTCCACAAAGTGCCCCGCCTAAAATTCACAAAGATGACGTTGCCAGGATGGTGAACACTGCAATTTTAGGCTGATGGCAGGAGAAGAATCTTTTAACAAGAAGGTGACTCTCTCCACCATCTCAACCTTACTAGCTGGGGCAAGCCTTAATGCCTAACCTTGTAATACAAACAACCAAATAGCCTGCAAAGAAGGTGGTGCTGTTGGCAAAACGTCGGGGAATCAGCTCTGAGAAGACATACTTCCTCTATTGCCGCTACAGGCGGAACTGTGATCCTAAAAACAATATCGAAATCCTTAAGGGGGCCCCCAGCCCATAAAGGCTTGCAAAAGGGGAGATATAGTCCCGCAAAGAAATGGAAGGCAGGCAGTACTCGAAAAAAGTTTTATCTAGGACAACTGGAAATACAATTTATGTGAAGTGAAAACGTCGAACAAAGGGCGCCGAATACAAATCTCGCTCCACCGCCGGCGCTGGAATGCGTCCTTCTTCAAGAAACACTCTTACCTTACTTTCTCTATAAAAAAGCTATTTTTCTTTATAACAACTTTTTATTCAAAAGAAAACCAATATTATTAATTTAAAAAAGAATAATCAGATTATTAGAAAATACAAAAATAATACTTTAGTGTTTGCTGTCGCCCACCACTTCGTGCAAAAAAGCAAGAAAGAGTACCGGAAGAAGAAGAGTTTATTTCTTTTTTTGCTATTAAATTGAACATTTCGGTTTTGGACTGCCACAACAATATAAAGGGCAGAAATTTGAGTGACTCCGTTTAGAAGATATGTGGTTAAAAATGTGAACAAAATCCCAATATTCTTCGTTTTTTAGCATTTCGATAATTATCGGGACAAGAGTTTATATGGAAGCTGTTCCAAATTAAAAAATCGTTTTCAACTATTCAGTTATTTGGGCACTGCTACTAAAACTAGCCTAATGTAGTTGGATCGAGAGCAAAATTCCTACTTAAATTTATCGGTGGTGGCAAACCATGAGACATCGTAGAAATGTGGCACTGATAGCCCCCGAAGTGCTCTATTGTTTTGCGTCTTCTCCATTTACTCAATGCCCTCTTACTTATGGGGCCCATCCACGGGCCAACTAGTTGCCCAAACTGAGTTGTGTAAAAAGTTGTTGTTTTGCCACAAACGCTTCAACTTAGTTGATATTTCAACTGTCAATTCGATATTTTATAGGCAACTAGCATAAAACCCGCGTGCCTTGCAACGCCTTTAAATAAAAACTGTATGTGCAATGTTTTCCTTCAAAAAAAAAAAAACAAACAAACAAAAAAGTCAGCTGTTATTATCCCTAAAAAGGATTTATTATAGTGCATTTTTTTAATAAATGTGGTAAACAAATTGCTGCGTATATCACCTCTGCTCAACAAATCTGCAAGTTTTGAAGCAGAGATTGGCATGTATATGTCATCAAGGGAAGTGACATTTTAGGGTATGACGAACGTTCGTTAAGTTTGTTCGCCTATTTACGTGGGTGCAAGAAATTATGAAGCAATCACAAATGAATATTAAGTAAAGTAAATTTCGAGTCATTCATTTCTACGTGATTATAAGGATGCACTGTCAAAATTTCAGCCCTTCAGCTTCCGAGGTTTGGGTTAACCCCATTTCACCCCCTTAGTGGATGAATTTCGAGTAATCGCCTCTTAGTGAATGTTCACGTCATTATAGAGATGCACTGTCAAAATTTCAGCCGTTTAGCTCCAGCGGTTTGGGTTAACCCCATTTAACCCCCTTAGGGGATGAATTTCAAAAAATCGCTCCTAAGTGGATGTCCACGTCATTATAGGGATGCACTGTCAAAATTTCAGCCCTATAGCTCCAGGGGTTTGGGTAAACCCCATTTCACCTCCTTAGGGGATGAAATTCGAAAAATCGCTTTATAGTGGATGTCCGTCATATTGAAGGGATGCACTGTCAAAATTTCAGCATTATAAATTTAGCGGTTTGTATAAACCCCATTTCAACCCCTTAGGGGATGAATTTCGAAAAATCGCTTTTTAGTGGATGTCCACGCCATTATAGGGATGCTCTGTCAAAATTTCAGCCCTATAGTTCCAGCGGTTTTGGGTTGACCCCATTTCACCCACTTAGCGGAAGAATTTCGAAAAATCGCTTTAATAGTGGATGTCCACGTCATTAAAGGGATGCACTGTCAAAATTTCAGCCCTATAGCTCCAGCGGTTTGGGTAAACCCCATTTCACCCCCTTAGGGGATGAATTTCGGAAAATCGCTTTAATAGTGGATTTGCACGTCATTAAAGGGATGCACTGTCAAAATTTCAGCCCTATAGCTCCAGCGGTTTGGGTAAACCCCATTTCACCCCCTTAGGGGATGAATTTCGAAAAATCGCTTTAATAGTGGATTTGCACGTCATTAAAGGGATGCACTGTCAAAATTTCAGCCCTATAGCTCCAGCGGTTTGGGTAAACCCCATTTCACCCCCTTAGGGGCCTATGTCCGTCTCCAAGGTCTAAAATATGTCTGTTGCAAATTTCATCAAAATCGGTCCAGCGGCTTAGGCGTGAAAGCGTAACAGACAGACAGACAGACAGACAGACAGAGTTACTTTCGCATTTATAATATTAGTAAGGATTTGAAAGTTAAATGAAATTGTAGAAAACCCGCGACTAAGTTTTATAATAATAAAAATTGGAGAAAGATGATTTTCTAGATTAATTATAATTTTTTTTTAATTATTAATATAAATATTTATATTTTTTAAAATATAAATTAAATTCTAAAAGTATAAATTATGAAAATAATTTAATATTATGTGAACTTTCATAATTTAAATTAAAAATAATGCAAAATAAACTTGCAAAAAAAATATATTCTTCGAATTCAGGCTTAATTCATCCAAGTAGTTTGCCAAACTGCAATACACACAGTGCAACTAGTTGCCCAAACTCTAGGCCCCGCCCCCATAAAATTAAAAGATTTTGATTTATCCCAACTGAAACCCCAACTGTCAAATCAGTTTGCCAACTGCCCCACACACGATGCGATTCAGTGACAACACAACTCAGTTTACACAACTAGTTGGCCTGTGGATGGGCCCCATTAGATTGGTACTGACGGGGATTCCGCAAATGATGGGGATGGGCTCGAAGGACCAATCTGTGGAGACGGGATGGGTTTTAAAATATTATACGTATAATTATTAAAGACTCGAGCTCGTCTGAGCACAATGCATATATTTGCAAAACTAAACTTTTATTTTACAAAAATTGTCAGGTTTTTTAATTATACGCTGACTCAATCAACTAATTATTACATTTATTTTATATAGTGTATTTCTCCAGGTGTTTTTTGGGGTTGTTTTGAACTTGAACATCCTCCGCCGCCTTGATATATTGTTAATATATCGAAATTTTTTGGGGATGACTTTTGGTTGCGTTGAGTACATACCTATACGCGCATGGAGCTAAGAAATTTTCAATTTAGTAATTAGGTTTTATTTTAAAAAATGTTATTTTTTTTCCTTGTTATTTTATTTTTTTATATTATACACTTCCCTTTAGTTCATTCAAAGCTCAATTTTATATTAATTTTGTATTAATTTTGTGAATTTTTATTTTCCGGGATTGGTCACAATGCGATCTTTGTGATGTTTCTTTTTAATATTCCAGATTTAGTTTTTATTGCCACCACCCTAACCATTCCATCATCTCCGGGAAACACCTCTTCTATTCTGCCAAGCAACCATTGTGTGCGTGGAAGTCTCTCATCCTCAATTAACACAAGGTTTCCGATTTGTACATTCTTCTGTGTTTTCGTCCATTTCGGTCGTTCTTGTAGTCGTGACAAATACTCCCTTGACCATCTTTTCCATAACTGTTGCACTATTTTCTGTAAATACTGCCATCGAGTTAATGCGTGTTGGTTGAGATCTAGATAATTAGATTTCGGAGGCGCTAGAATACATTCCCCTATTAAAAAATGTCCTGGGGTCAACACAGAGAGGTCAGTAACATCATTCGACATAATGGCCTAGAATTCAGACAGGCTTCTATTTGGGTTAGCACTGTCATGAGCTCCTCGAAGGTTAGTGACGTTTCGCCTATTACGCGTCGCAAATGATGCTTCAAAGATTTAACGCCTGCCTCCCATAATCCCCCAAAATGGGGAGAGGCTGGTGGGATGAAATGCCACTTAATCCCCTTCATTGAAACGAAGGTAGCTGCTTCTTCTTGCGCCTTTTGAATTACATGTTTCAGTTCCTTCTGCATGATTCGATTTGCCCCTATGAAATTAGTGCCGCAATCTGAATATATATCTGAACAGAGTCCTCTTCTTGACGTAAACCTTTTTAACGCAGCTAAGAATGCTTGAGTGCTCTGATCGCTTACTAATTCCAAATGTATTGCACAAACGAAAACGACAACGAAAACAGCTATGTATCCTTTGAAGAATTTAGCTTTTCGCCCTTTTGACATTCGAATATTGATGGGACCCGCATAATCAACTCCAGTATGTGTGAATGCCCGAGATGGTTTGAGTCGTGGTTCGGGCAAGCTTCCCATTAATTGAAACGATCTTGTCTTGTTGTACTTGAAGCATGTCATACACTTATGAATAATTTTTCTGATAATGTTCCTGGATTGGGGTATCCAATATGTGCATCTCAAATACGCTGCCGTCAATTGGGGCCCTCCATGTAACGTCAATAGATGTGCTTGTCTTACAATAAGATGTGTCAGATGGTGATTTGTAGGCAAAATGATTGGATGTGTCGCGTTATAATTTAGATTAGCATGCTGAAGGCGACCTCCAACTCGTAAAAGCCCTTTATCGCATATAAATGGATTGAGTGATATCACCTTACTTTTTGGTGATATGGATTGTTGAGCATTTAGAGACGTCAACTCTACTGAAAATGCGTCCTTTTGAGCAGCCTTAATGAGGAAATTCAATGCCAAACAAATTTCTCATGGTTTAATATTTCTTGTTCGTTGGAGCAAGGCCTTTCTCGGTCGACTTGCATGTGATTTGAGTATGATACGAGTATCATACAAGTCGCTAGGAAGTTTCCGCGATACAGTTTTAGTTAGGTCCGTATACTCAGTGCTCCCCACCCCCTCCATCGGAACGCTTTTTGTATGAAGAAAATTCAACTTGAACATTTATAACACCATTTCGTAATTTTGGTGGTACATTCGGCGCGAAGAAAATACACTAGAAATATCACCACAAATAAATCACCGAGTTATTGTGATTTATTTTAAATATCACAAAAATATAGAGCTTCTTGTATCTCGAACACGGATCGCAAGTGGCTCATAAATAGTGGTTAAAGTCAGGGAGGAATCGGACAATAAAGATCTTTGATATCACGTTAACTTTCCCGACCATAGGAGTAAAAAGTGCACTTTCTGATCCGCTGAAAGTTTTTGGCAAATTTCACTCCACAAATTACTTGAAATCTAAATTGCAATTATTTGAAATCTTTTCAAATCTACCTGGAGCCATCATGATAATGAAGGGCCATTATTGAGCGCTTTTCCAGGTATTTCGCGTATAAACCTAAAATTTGACGAAGTTTTCACGTAGACGCGTTTCAACAGGAATTCCTTAAATCTGCGTCTTAATAAATCTATTCGTATAACTTATTCGACTGTGTATATCGAATCTTTAAGCCACAATCAGTCTACCATCGAGCAAGTAGTGAAATCTGGGCCACCCTAACCACAAGGCTAAGTGGTCTACAGCAGGGATATTATCTGATATCTATCTATTGTATAAATATAATTGGAGTGTCTGTCTGTGTTATTGTGTTTTTTTAATTTTATGTGGTCATTTACATGATTTTAAAACGAAATCACGCATTTTGAAAAGTTTTGTCTGTGTGTATGTCTGTATGTCTGTTTGTTCGGGCTAATCTGGAAACGGCTAATCCGATTGGGATAAGGCTTTCACTGGAAGATTCAGTATTTTGGCGGGCATGTTTTAGGCTATTTATATGCACTATATATTAGCTCTACCTGTATGTATGTATGTGGGATTTAATTTAAATCTATCCAAGAAATAACCAAATCGACTACCATGACAAATTATTTATTAATATGTACAAAAGTTAATACTCAACAGAATCTAATTCAATAAACAAATTATTAAGTCTAAATGCAATTCAATAAAAAAAACGATGTTACCGCGTCCACGATTGCTTCGTCCACGTCCACCTCGGTCCACGGCCAAAATCAGAGAGAGAGATTCTAAAAATTATGATAAAAATGTGGGATTTTCTAACTTCGAAAAAGTGCTGCCACATTCGGCCCTCCTGTTATTTTATCTGCCCTCAGATAAATCGTTGTTGGTTGCAGTCGGTAGGATTTGGATGCCACTTCCTACATCTCTTCCTTCTTCTTGATACTCGCCTTCATTCAAGTCCTCGTCAGCTTCTTCATCTGCATTTTCCGAATCGCTTTCTTCTTCGCACCACGGCTTCAGTTTGTCTGCACTTACGGTTGTATCTTTCGACCCTTCATGTTCGCCTACCTTTTCTACTCGATAGCGGTCGAATCCTTTTACGGCAACTATTTTATAAGGACCCAAGAATTTTGGTTTTATTTTTAATCCGGTACCAAATTGAACTCGCTCAATGGCTACGAGATCGCCTACGGAATAATTATGAGCAACTTTTCGTCGTTTATTATATTGTCTTCGGTTTTCATCCTGCATCTTAGCGATTTTTACCTTGGCTGCTAATCTTTGTTCGTATCTCTCTTCGTCGAATTGTTGTCTGGCTTCTTCTTCGATGATTTCAAGAATGCGTGTTTCCTGTTCGGTTTTCATTTTGACCCCTACTAGTAGTTGCATCGGTGTTGTTTTTATCGCTCGGTGATACGTTGAATTTAGCGTGCGTTGCACCGTCTTCACAAAAGTATACCATTTTTCCGGATCCTCAAGTGATAATTTGGTTAAAACTGAAATAACGGTTGAATGTAGCCGCTCAACTTGACCATTTCCTCGTGGGACTCCAGCGGTGATGAAATACAGCTTTATCTCATGTTGTTTGCAGTAACTTTGAAAATTGTTCGACGTAAAAGCTCCGCCTCGATCGGTAACGATTCTATGAGGAAATCCAAATGTCTCAGCAACTATTTCTAATTTTTTCAGCACCTCATCAGAGTTCAACGTTTTAGTTGGGAATAGCCAAACAAACTTGGTGAACGCGTCGATTATCGCAAGCAAATAACGATAGCCCTTCTTCGTGTTCTGCAACGGTCCTAGATGATCTAGATGGAGAGTATCGAGCGGTAAATCGCCTTTGGGTATAGGGTTTAATAAACCCTCCTTCTTTCCTGTTTTGCGTTCGGCAAGTATGCATCTGATGCATCCAAAGATATGTCGCTCAATTTTCTGCTTCAAATTTGGTATGTAAAATTCACTTTCCAGCATTTCCTTCATCTTCTTAAAATGAAAATGCCCCTTTTCGTGCGTTTCTCGTATAAGGCTCCTTGACATGACATCTGGCACTACAAATAAAAGAGAGTTATTGGAATTCTTACACAGTATATTATTGCTGATGGAATAATCTTTATAAGGTCCTTGTTTTAACAGCTCGATAATAGCGTTTAATTTTTCGTCTCCTCTCTGAGCATCAGCTAGCTTCCTTAGAAAATTACTGTTCCTGTTCACACACATGACTACGGCATTACGACTTAGCGCGTCTACGTGCTTCATTCTGGAACCCGGTCTGTGCTCTACCACGTAGTCAAACTCTTCAAGTAAGAGCGCCCATCGGGCAACCCTAGTGGTCAGATCCTTCTTCTTTAACGTGCATTGAAAAGCCTGGCAGTCGGTTACTAGTTTGAATTTCTGTCCCAGCAGGTATACTCTAAATTTCTTCACGGCTGTTATGACCGCAAGCCCCTCTTGTTCGTAGCTACTATATTTCTCTTCAGCTTCCGTTGTTTTTTTACTCATGAAGTAAACTGGATGTAGATGCCCATCTTCCTCGTCTTTTTGCATCAGCACCGCTCCGTATCCGTACTTGCATGCATCGGTATGTAACTCCGTGGTGAGACCATATTGGAAAATTTTTAAAACTGGCTTAGTCGACAACAGCCTTTTTATATCTTCTATAGCCTGTAGTTGCTCCTTCTTAATTTCGAATGTCGTTTCCTTTTTCAGAAGATCACTTAAAGGCTTTGCTATCAATGCGAAATTAGGAATAAACTTCCTAAAATATCCAGCCAGACCAAGAAAACTTTGAACTTGTTTGGTGCTGGTCAGAGCGGGAAAGTTCGTCACTGCTTTCACCTTCGTTGGCGACGGCATTATGGTACCCTTTTGAATACGGTGGCCTAAATATTCTATTTCCTCCTTTAATAATTGGCATTTCTTCCACTTGATCCTCAGCCCGTTAGCTGCCGCTACCCGTAAGACTTTTTTAAGTTTATCTACAGCTTCAGTTACTGTTTTTGCCGGTATAACGAGGTCGTCGATATAAATTATCACTGATCCATCTCTGAGCAACTCCCTAAAAATATAGTTAATGTATTTTTGAAAAGTACCTGGTGAGTTACAGAGTCCAAATGGGACTTTATTAAATTCAAAATGTCCACTCTGGGTTACGAAAGCGGTGAATCTGCGGCTTCTCTCTTCAATTGCTACGTGGAAAAATCCGCTTTCTAGATCTAACGTCGTAAAATACGTGGCACCTTGTAGTTTGTCCAGCTCATCCTCAATGTGGGGCAAAGGATAGCGATCCTTATGTATTTTGTTGTTCAAGGCCCTGAAATCGATGCAAAGACGATGCGTGTTATCCTTTTTCTTGACAAGGACAACTTGACTGGCGTAGTCGGATGCGCTCTCACGGATTATTCCTTTAACAAGCCATTCGTTCACCTGGTCGTCGACAATTTTCTTTTCACAGGGCGGAAATCTTCGTGGTGGTCTAAAAACAGGTTCTTCGTTTAGAGGAACGATGGTCATCTGCACCGGTGACTCGGGAGGTTCTTCTGGTGAATATTGACAGATTAAGCTTTGGACTTCTTTCTTCAAGACTGGGTCAGATAAATGCGATAAATCAGGAAAGTTTGGGTCGTCTTCATACAAGTTTGCTTCAATATGTGCTAGGAAGCAATCCGTTTCTGCGTTTGATTTTCCTCCGGTTTCGTCTTCATCATCCACGGGGCTGTTTCTTTTCACGGTAATTCGACCATCTCTTATCTCTATAGTGGCTCTGGACAGCAGATCCATTCCGATCACCAAATCTGGTTTCATGCAAGAAGCAGCTACTATGTGCAAGGTAACATCCTCAAAGTCAACACCATCGATGCTGATTCGTACTGTGCATGAACCCTTGGTAATTACATTAGCTCCCACTCCAGCAACTGAAATACGGCTTCGGCTAAAAGAATTAACATTGATTAGTTTTATGAAAGAATCTTTAATAATACAAATTTCGCTGCCCGTATCTAAAAGTCCATTCATCACAACACCATTCACTTCTACTGGATACCGTGAACTATCTTTTTGCACTGGTAGAGCTGTTTTGCTTGGAGATGTAGGGCATTCACTTCGTTTGTGGCCAAATTTGTTACATCCAAAACATTTAGGGCCACTGCCCTTATGGGGACATGTGAACGACTCGTGTGCCGTGGAACCGCAGTTGAAACAGTATTTCCTTTCCTTTTTCCTTTCCGTTCTGTTCTCGTTTCCCTTCTTCAAAAATTCATTCGTCTCACCTGTGCTTCTACCTTTATCTGCCTTAATTTTTTCATATATTAGAAACCTTTGTTTTAGCTCATTTATATTATTTGCCCCAAATAAAACTGTTTTATTAAAGGCGCGTCTCTAATACCCTGTATAATATAGCTAATGATTGACGCTTCGTCGACACTTGCTTGAGATGCGATATCCAACATGTGATATAAATATTCCCTAAGTGATTCTCCGTCTTTTTTCTTTCTTTCGTGGAGTAATTTATGCACATCAGCACTATTAAAAGTTGGATTAAATTCCCGAAAAAGTGCATCAGTTAGTGAATTAAAATTGGTAGGTTTTGCTTCGCACTCAATGAATAATTTCGCTGTTCCGGTTAGCGCACGTTTACAACATATGAACTTTTGCATACTATTCAACTTTAGGCTATTTGCATACATCTCGAACTCTTGTAACCACGAGGCTACGCTCATTTTCCCATCTCCAGAAAACTTTCTTATTAAATGTTCCATATCTGACAAACCTATTCGGGTATTTGATTCAAAGTCTACCGAAGCACGTGGAGCACCCTGCGAATCTACTTCAAAATCGTTGATTGCTTCACTTCTTTGCAAAGTTCTTCTTCGTCGTCCGGCCATTTTATATAGTACCTCGTTTAATTCACAGAATAACAATAAAAATTTTGTCTTGATCTCTCTGAAATTTTTTTTTTTTTTAAATTAATTAATAATTCATAAAAGGTCCTAATCTTCCAAATATTTCAATCCAATCTTAATTAGCAAGTATAATGAAATAATTCCTAAAATTTTTAAATCAAATCTTAAAGCATATAAAATTCTGAAATTAAATGTTTTTAAATTCAAATTATAAAACAAAAAGTTTTTACACCAATTCAATATCCAAAAGTTTCGATCATAGCTCACTAGCAAAATGTCTTTACCGAACAACTGTGTCTCTCAATTCACGTGATCTTTTTTGCATTTAATTTCTGTAATCACAATTTCAATAGGAATTTTCGTTATCAAAATTTTGTACTTTCCGTAATGCACTTTAGTCAATGGTAATTTATTGATATGTTCATATATTGAATAAGGTTAATTGTTACGTCCTTTCACTAACGTTTAGCTGTCACCAAACCGCAATAAAACTGTTCGTTGAGCCGAAATTTTGTAAAAGTTGGCAATTTTTGGCTTAGCACAAAAGAAATCCCGGACGATTTTAATTCTTGTTTTGTGTAAAGAAATCCCGGTTGAGCCCCCAAATGTGGGATTTAATTTAAATCTATCCAAGAAATAACCAAATCGACTACCATGACAAATTATTTATTAATACATACATATGTACAAAAGTTAATACTCAACAGAATCTAATTCAATAAGCAAATTATTAAGTCTAAATGCAATTCAATAAAAAAAACGATGTTACCGCGTCCACGATTGCTTCGTCCACGTCCACCTCGGTCCACGGCCAAAATCAGAGAGAGAGATTCTAAAAATTATGATAAAAATGTGGGATTTTCTAACTTCGAAAAAGTGCTGCCACATGTATGGATTTATGTATGTAGACAAATCTTGAAAATTGTTTTTGACCCACTTCCATATAACCGATCAGCTTCAAATTTTGCACACATGTACAGTTCAAGTGACAATGCAATCTGACCATTTTATAAAATAATCAAGATGGTCGTTTCAAGATGGCGACCAAATTTCGCAATTGTGCTCGCTGACCGCCGACATGGGTATCATATGAACGGGAATGATAAGTATATTATAATTACCTATTTGGTGCTATTCCCAATTCAAAATGGTGGCCGGAACAAAATGGCGGCCAATACAGATGGCGGATTACTTTTTTATTTACATCACGATCGGTATGGATATCAAATGAAAGGATATGACAAGTAGAATACTATTACCTGGGTGGCGTAATTCCAAATTCAAAATGGCAGCCAACGCAAAATGGCGAACTTTCTTTTCTTACAACGCTCTCGGTATGGATACCAAATAAAAGTGTATGATGAGTAGAGTACAGTAAGCTGAGTAACCTCAGTTTAAATATCGGTCACCACAAAATAACGGAAGACATATACTAAACTAAAAGGTAGAAAACTAAAAATATAGTTTAAAAAAATTAAAAATATGCTTTTGTTTAGAAATGGACTAAAATGTAAACTAGTTGGGATGTGGGTTCGACCCTTTCGGTCCACACGATCAACTTCCCAGTATGATGGATGTTGAATATTATGATTGGATATTTTAATAATAAATGAACAATAGGCAATACAGAATATATGCATAATACTGAGAATTTGTCACAATTGTTTATCAATATTTTCGCTAAAATGTCAAACTTAATGTGCGCACTTACAAGATTAGGATGACGAAAATGTATATAAAATTGTTGTATGAATGTTTTTCGGCACCTCAATGAAGTCGATATAGTTTTTAGTTCGCGCGGTATAGTGCAGGTACAAAAATCACTTAAGTCAGTTAAACCAAAAACCCGCTGGACCGAATATTATAAAAATATTTTCAGATTATATTGTCGCTAATACGCTTCGAACGGCACCTCAAGTAAGTCAACATCTTTTGTGGTTCGGGCCATATCGTGCAGGTACAAAAATCACTTACGCCGCTTAAACAAAAAAACGGCTCGACCGAATTTTATGAAAATCTTTTCAGATCATATTTTGGTTAATACTCTTCGAACGACACGTCAACTAAGCCGATATCTTTTATAGTTCGCGCGATATCGTGCAGGTACAAAAATCACTTAAGTCATTTAAACCAAAAAACCGCTGGACCGAATATTATAAAAATCTTTTCAGATAATATTGTCGCTAATACGCTTCGAACGGCACCTCAAGTAAGTCAATATCTTTCGTGGTTCGGGCGATATCGTGCAGGTACAAAAATCACTTACGTCGCTCAAACAAAAAAACGGCTGGACCGATTTTCATGAAAATCTTTTCAGATCATATTTCGGTTAATACGCTTCGAACAACACCTCAACGAAGCCGATATCAGTTTTGGTTCGCGCGAAATCGTGCAGGAAAAAATGACCACATCCGTACGCACATACACACACACACACACACATACTTCCTCCCAATTTTTTGCTTAAAATGCTCCTGGGACCTTGAAAGATGAAAATACGTTGAAATTTTCGATTTCGATTTTCGGACCGATTACAATAACTTCCTATACTGGGAAGTTAAAAATTATGTTGAATGAAAACTTTTTTGCTCAAGCCAGTATATAATGATATATGGGGCGCTAGCGAAAAGTTGCAGTAATAATAAATTAAGAATATAGATAAAGTCCCACGCTTTTTAACATTTCGAAAGGTCGGTTATTTGGTCAATATGAGATCAGGACAGTAGCACAGATTTCGGCAACTTTACTCCATCAGGAAGAACAGCTCATTCTATGCTTAAGATACCGATCGGAGAAGATTATATGGAAAATCTTGCGTCTCTCTCTTTTATTGGCATAGATTCCGAGCAAATATTGCCGGCTGTCCGGACAAATATTTGAGCCGATGATATTGATGCATGTCTGAAACGATCACTTATTTAGGGACATATCGGAAAACGTCATTTAAAGCAAAAGATGAGACCGCAATCGGAAAACTCAGAATTTAGTATTATTCTCTTTCAACATAGGATATACAATAGAAAATGTTCTGAGATTAATGAGAATGATGACAGTGAGCTGCTGGATGTTGTTTGAAATTTCGTAATAGATGAGAAAATTTTGATGAGCGACATTTATGACGATTTCGAAAATATCAACTCAACTCAATCGAGTCAACTCAGTAATGCCACAAACATTGTAATACTTACAAATGAAACATCTAACATCGTTTATAAACATGCGTTACAGTGGATTGTTAACCAGTGCCGTGAGGGCGGTATGACCGGAAACGACGAAACACGAAAACGGGAAGCAGAAACTGCCCATTTTAGCATCAAATCAGTAGTATCGTCTTAAAATGCCGGCAATCTTCGTCTCAAGCCATGTTCGCCATGGGGCAAGTTCAGGGCCAATTATCGAAGAACGTCAAAATCTACGCGCACAAGACATATTCTGAATAAAATTGGTTAGGTACCTGTTGTGCACGTAATATAAAAGTTTTCCGATGATTAACCTCGAAGCTTAAAAAAAGTTGTAAGTTACATATATTTATAGTCAACTCTAAAGTTTTTTATATATCCAAAATCATGTCTTGCAGATTTGTTCTTTGTTTCATTATACCCTTTTCTTATTCCGGACTATGCACACATAATTTTGTTTTATTAAAAGGCGTTGCGACGCACGCGGTAGTCCGAAATAAAAATCTATCCGAAACCGTAACCTAATCCCATATAAAAGTTTCGAATATTTTCGGATAGGGACGCAGTTGAAATGGGACACGTTATGACGTGTTTCCCACCGGCCGAGCCGACACACCAGCCCCAGTGATTGTAGGTCCAAATATTAACCTAGAAATAAAGTCAAATCATTAAATTACGTGTTTTATGAAATTGAAAATATTATAAATACAGATGTATGCGAGGATCTGCTTTGATGAATTGACCCCCAAAGTTATTTTATGTTTTGCACTTCTGGGACTTGAGTTTTCGCCTGCAATTAAACAAAACACCACTTTTTTCCAAAATTTTATTTAACACAACAATGATTCTCAAAAAATGCGCCCTTCTATAATCACTGTGTCCCTTTCTTTGGTCGCAATACGGCACAATTTTTTGCAACCGGTATCTTCGGTAGTGACTTCATATAAATACCGGTATTTCGGTTGTTTAATGCAAATACCTGAAATATGATAAATAGGTATGTTTGAAATAAGAACGCTGACGTGGCAGTTAACATTCAGACTTTATTGAGTTATGCCCTTAAATTATTACACACTTCACTTATCTAATATTTAATATTAAAAATAATTGTCACTAGTACACTTTTAACTTAACGAATAATGATGTGTCCCTCGTCGAATACCTGAAAGGATGCAAGCATATAGTGTCGACGATTACCAGGATATGGCATGTATCAACACTTATTACTTGCAATAAATTTGATTAAATTGAATACCCAGCACCAAGCATATAAATATCCAATTACCAGAGTTTGGCATATGTCGGATCGTATTACTTGGCTTACCTCTTGGAACTTTCTGACGAACAGAGAGGCTGACTGCTTCTGAGCTCGGGTTTATATAGGCCGAGTTCAACGGTTTTTCTTGTTTGAACTGCATTTTCGTCCTTTGCGATAATTGGGAAATTTTTAGGGAAATTATTTTTTACTTATAAATTCTTTAATAACTCCATATTATTGCCTTGTTTGGCTTTCGATATTTTTTCTAATATTTTATTCATTCTATTTTCAATATTTCTCACTATTTTCTATCATTCCTTTTAATATTTTATCAATATTTTATTCTGTACTAAAAATTTCCCTTTGGGATATTTAATTAAATTGCTGCACTATCAACGGATAAATTTTAAATTCATACTATTATCTCTTTCCTTTTTTTTATCCTGTTTAATATCCTTTTCCCTCTCATTATCCTTATGGTAAATTATATTTTTTAAAATATCTTTTTTCCCATAAATAATTTCGATTTTCGGGCAACACCATTAAATTCCTCATCGAAAATTACATCGATTTGATATCCCATATGTTTTGAGTCGATGTTATTTTGACGTTTCTCGGCGCGTTAAAGTTCGCGAGTTCGCGCAATAGTTTTCGCGTTTTTTACCTGTTTTGTGTTGATCACAGGTAATCTCAGTGTTTGTAGTTTGTGTAGTTATGCATGTTTCATGTTTTTTGTGATATTTTGGTGGTCGGTGTCATGAAATTCGCGTGGATTTCGCTATTTTAGGTTTCGTGTTTACACCTGTCAGCGGGTGTTTTTGAAGTCCCTTTTTCACCTGGGGCTTCAATTTAAATTAATTATTTGGTGAAAAAAGTGGTCTTTACCACTTATTTAATAAATCTATTAAGTTACTTGTGTTCCATTTGTGTTATTTTGTCTTATTTTTATGTTGACTTGATTTGTAGTGTTGTTGTTGTTGTTTTTTCTTGTAACTTCATGTTCCTTGTTTATGTATTTATTTGTAATGTTTTTCATGTACATTCAGTATAATTTATTCATTTTGACTTAATTTTTTATTATATATTTCATTTTCGTTTTATTTTTTTTTTTTTTTTTTTTTGGTTTTTAATTCATTTTTTTTTATATTTCAGTTTTGAGTTACAGGTACGTATACATGTATCATGTTTTTATTATTCAAGACATAAATTAATTCTTTTTCTTTTTAGGTTTCTATATTGCATAATAAAAATAACTGTATACATATGTACATTGCTTAAAAATAAATATTGATTAGCTTTTTTGGTGAGTTTTTTTTTCTCTTTTTTTATTTTTGACAATATTTAGCGCCTTGGGGCTAAACATTCTCCCCCCTGTTGAACGGTTACGTTCAAGGGAGGTTTTTGTTTGCTGATTCCACGCTTATGGTGGTGGTGGAATACGATTCGCCCGTCTGCCTTAACCTGCACCCTGACCTGGAACTTGTTGGGTAGGTTGATTGTGTGCTCCTTCTTTTTGGTAAGTTGGATTTTTGGAAAATTTATTTTTTGCAGGAGGTGTTTTGGCAGGAATAAGTCTTCTCCCTCGCGTGTGATGAACCGCTGAAAATCGTTGTCGCGTCGCATCTCTAACTCCTTGAGGGTGGTCGTTGGGCGTAGCATTTCCAACTGATGGATTTCCCGGCCGTTGATTATAACTGGTTCCTGCAGTTTGGGCCGTGTGATGGTCTGGTTTCGATATGGTGTTGAGGCTGCGACCTTGGTGGATTCCTCTGATGCCGTCCTGGTGAGGTCGATGATGACCGTTTTCGTCGCTGGTTGGTCAGTGGCTGCATTTACTGACGTCTCAACTGTAGCTGGTTCCCTGGTGCTTGGTGTAGCTATAGCTGCTATTTTGGACGTGGGGATCCGCTTCGGTGCCGTACGGATACGGATTTCTGGTCCACAGGGCATCACTTCGAAATTCCTCCTTGGAACCGGTTTTTGGGGTACACTCCAATAATTATTCGGCTGTGTCTTCCTAGATTTTGCTGCTCTAGGAGGAGTCGGTTTTGCTCTTGGGACGTTGACCCTTTCGTTACCCTTTGGTACTTGTTGCTGCTGACATCTGGTTGGTGTGGATGCCTTGAGTGGCTCATCGCGTTTAGATGGTGGTTCGGATGAATCGGCAGCTCCACCTTTTCGCTTCTGACCGGCATCTATACTGGCCAGCGTTTCTAACTCCGCCTCTATATCGAAGTCGATTTCTAAGAAGGGACTTCCTGGGGGGCTACCACCACTTGGGTATAGCCAGCTGTCTTCAACGGCTGCTAAGTCGGCTTCCGTGTAGTCGAATTGGTTGTTTGACATCTTGGTGACGCTTTTGGTTGAATATCTGGAATAACTAAATACTGGTTAGATAGTGCATGTTGGGAACAGGGATAAGGAGAATCACGATACAAACATTTAACAAGACGACACAAGAATCGTTGTCTCATTAAAGAGACGGTAATTCTGATGTATTCTTGGGTGGCTCGATTGGTAGGCGGCAAATTTTGGTGATTGGCCGCTGGAATGTATTGTGGCTTGTCCTCACTTGCACGACGCGAATCAATCCGTCTCTTCCTGGGAATACTGCTTCGATGGTCCCAAGAGGCCAGTTTGTTGGTGACGTATTTTCGTGTTTTATGAGTACTATGTCCCCGATTTGCACTGGTGGTTGTTCCCTTTGCCATTTTGGCCTATGCTGTAACTGGTGTAGATAGGCTTTAGTCCATTCTCTCCAAAATTGTTTGACCATAAGCTGGATGTAGTTCCAACGTTGTGGCAGTGATGTAGACTCAAGCGCGTCTCGTGCTTCGGGAAAGGCATTCAGGGCTTGCCCAATCAAAAAATGTCCCGGGGTGAGAATAAGAGTATCTTCTGGATCATTACGGACGTAGCACAGAGGGCGATCCTTGATTTGTAGAATCCTAGGGTTCGTTTGGCAATTGCTGTCTTCTTGGCATTTTCTATGTATTTGTCCAGGCGAGCCTTTAGGTGGTTTTGCACTTGGCACAAATCTTGTAGAGACGCCATCTTTAATGAAGTTGAATAATTTTATGACAAACACTTGTAACTAATAAAATCTGAATGTGCTGAACACGTGTTCCTGGATGGAACCACCAAAATGTTTAATGCAAATACCTGAAATATGATAAATAGGTATGTTTGAAATAAGAACGCTGACGTGGCAGTTAACATTCAGACTTTATTGAGTTATGCCCTTAAATTATTACACACTTCACTTATCTAATATTTAATATTAAAAATAATTGTCACTAGTACACTTTTAACTTAACGAATAATGATGTGTCCCTCGTCGAATACCTGAAAGGATGCAAGCATATAGTGTCGACGATTACCAGGATATGGCATGTATCAACACTTATTACTTGCAATAAATTTGATTAAATTGAATACCCAGCACCAAGCATATAAATATCCAATTACCAGAGTTTGGCATATGTCGGATCGTATTACTTGGCTTACCTCTTGGAACTTTCTGACGAACAGAGAGGCTGACTGCTTCTGAGCTCGGGTTTATATAGGCCGAGTTCAACGGTTTTTCTTGTTTGAACTGCATTTTCGTCCTTTGCGATAATTGGGAAATTTTTAGGGAAATTATTTTTTACTTATAAATTCTTTAATAACTCCATATTATTGCCTTGTTTGGCTTTCGATATTTTTTCTAATATTTTATTCATTCTATTTTCAATATTTCTCACTATTTTCTATCATTCCTTTTAATATTTTATCAATATTTTATTCTGTACTAAAAATTTCCCTTTGGGATATTTAATTAAATTGCTGCACTATCAACGGATAAATTTTAAATTCATACTATTATCTCTTTCCTTTTTTTTATCCTGTTTAATATCCTTTTCCCTTTCTCATTATCCTTATGGTAAATTATATTTTTTAAAATATCTTTTTTCCCATAAATAATTTCGATTTTCGGGCAACACCATTAAATTCCTCATCGAAAATTACATCGATTTGATATCCCATATGTTTTGAGTCGATGTTATTTTGACGTTTCTCGGCGCGTTAAAGTTCGCGAGTTCGCGCAATAGTTTTCGCGTTTTTTACCTGTTTTGTGTTGATCACAGGTAATCTCAGTGTTTGTAGTTTGTGTAGTTATGCATGTTTCATGTTTTTTGTGATATTTTGGTGGTCGGTGTCATGAAATTCGCGTGGATTTCGCTATTTTAGGTTTCGTGTTTACACCTGTCAGCGGGTGTTTTTGAAGTCCCTTTTTCACCTGGGGCTTCAATTTAAATTAATTATTTGGTGAAAAAAGTGGTCTTTACCACTTATTTAATAAATCTATTAAGTTACTTGTGTTCCATTTGTGTTATTTTGTCTTATTTTTATGTTGACTTGATTTGTAGTGTTGTTGTTGTTGTTTTTTCTTGTAACTTCATGTTCCTTGTTTATGTATTTATTTGTAATGTTTTTCATGTACATTCAGTATAATTTATTCATTTTGACTTAATTTTTTATTATATATTTCATTTTCGTTTTATTTTTTATTTTTTTTTTTTTTGGTTTTTAATTCATTTTTTTTTATATTTCAGTTTTGAGTTACAGGTACGTATACATGTATCATGTTTTTATTATTCAAGACATAAATTAATTCTTTTTCTTTTTAGGTTTCTATATTGCATAATAAAAATAACTGTATACATATGTACATTGCTTAAAAATAAATATTGATTAGCTTTTTTGGTGAGTTTTTTTTTCTCTTTTTTTATTTTTGACAATATTTAGCGCCTTGGGGCTAAACATCGGTATTTTCGGGAGTTTAGGTAATATAGAGCAGCTGTATATAAATTTGAGTTAGTATAAACTTTTGAGTTTAGTGGTTAGAGAAATATTAAAAGAGATTGTTTTTTTAGACAACAATGTATCTGAAATCTTGCCACTCAATGTTGAGATCTCTCTGACTCTACGCTAGTTTGCAGCAATGCTTTTTAAATTGCTGTAGGCCATCAAGATATTTTCTTCTAGAGCCACCGTTTTTGTAAAGATCCATTTATATTCTTATTAACTCATCAATGTCTGCCGATTGCTCTTGATAAATAGGGCCTTATTCTGAGAGCCATGTGACAATGCAAGTGATGTGATTCTCAAGAAATGGTATTCCCCGAGTCGACTCAAAAGACATCTCTCATTTAAAATTGCCAGCCGTTTCATGGGGCATTCCCAGAATGGAATGAAAAGAGTTAAGGCAAGTACACATTGGGCGTTCGGCGTTGCGTGTAGCGGGCTTTGGTAGTGTACACATTAAGCGTTAAGAAGTGATAGCTTGTCTGTGGCTGCTATACCGTCGCTATAAAAGACGACGTCAAAGGCAAAGAAGATATTGGGTGTATCCTATATTGCACGATAGACTAATGCATGGAATGTTCATAACATTATACCCGTGAGGCACCATGAGCCAAAATTTTTCAATTATTTCAGAATGTCGATAAAATCATTTGTGAATTACTTGATATATTAAAAGGTACATTTTTTAATTCCGACTTTCAGGTACCTTTTTTAATTCCGTACTTAATGACAAACAAAATAATTTGTCATCGTCTGCTTGCATTACACTGTCTTTCTCATTCTGATCTTTTTTTCTCAAACTTCCTTGAATTAGTTCAACAATTTGCTTGTCCACTTCATTTATTTTTTGTTTTTTCCTTTGTTGTTCGTTACATGTTCTAGGAAGCGTCACTAAGTCTTCATTATCCACACATGAATTTTCTTCTTCAGAAGCTAATGTTGTAAAATTGCAATCTGTGTTTTTATTTGTAACAGATTTTTCAAGAAATTGCAGTTTATGGAAGTAAACGTATGGCGTGTGAGTCGTACACCCTGATCCAGAGGGTCGACTTTTCTGTTTTTTAGACTTCCTTGTATAATTGTCACGGATATCTATAAGTACGCCAATTTCCCCAATTGCATTGGAGCGATTGATGGAAAACACGTCGAAGTGGTACAACCACAGCATACAGGCTCGCTTTATTATAATTACAAGAACTATTTCTTTTCAGTACTACTAGCAGTCTGTGACGCAAATTATTGTTTTTTATACGTAGATATAGGATCCTATGATAAAAGCCGCGATTCTGCAATATTTCAACAGTCAGTTTTATATAAAAAGTTAGTGGATAATACCCTAAATATTCCTAACCCGAAGCCTATCACAACTACCAGTGCCGTAGCTACTCTCTTTTGCGTGGTGGGGCAAAGCAATTTTACTAAATTAACGCGGAAAATGTCACTTGGAAACAAGTTTGTACCGAGTGCTGACTGTACCCCTACACTAGGAAGTATAGTATATTTTTATTGATATTTAGAAAATCTATCTCGTCACTCTGCTTAGAACAAAATGAAAGGTGCCGAGTTAAGTGCCGCACATAAGAGAAAGAGAGCCCCGAATGAGAGAGACAAAATTAATAAGTTACCCAAACTAATACATAAGTTAAAAAAGAGGACATCCAGCTAATCGAAGAATCACCAAAAGACACACGAAAGTTTTGCATAAGAAAGTGCGGGCTTCCTTAGTTGATCTAGTTCTGTCAAGCAGCAGTGGCCAATTTGAAAACTTCGACAAACCCTTGTGGGAAACAGAATTCAATGCCGATGAGACAGACCCTGGTTTCTGGGACAGAAAAATGTCAATTTAATACATGTTTGGATCAAAAATGGTCCATTGCGATACCAAAACCTTGACGGCAGTTTTTCAAAATATGAAAGAATATACAGGGTGTGGAAAAGGTGTGGGAACGGTTCGATATTTCCTGAAGGGTAGGTTTTCGTGAAAAAAGTTTGTAGCACAAGTTGCTCAGGTTGGAGGGTAGAATCGTTTGCACACGAAACTCACCCCCACCCACTCCCCCCCTCGCAGGGGGTGGGGGTAAGTCTGAAATTTCAAATGGCAACCCCTATTTTTTCTCACGGATTGTGATTCTCCGAAGAAAAATATGAAACTTTTGTCTTAAAATTTTTTTTATCCGAAGCTTCCCTGCACCCCCAAATGAACCGTTCTTGGACATTTTCCACCCCTAAAAATTCGTTTGGGGGTGCAGGGAAACTTCGGATAAAAAAAAATTTAAGGCAAAAGTTTCATATTTTTCTTCGAAGAATCATAATCCGTGAAAAAAAATGGGGGTTGCTATTTAAAATTTTTATCGAACAATTGCCGGACTATTCCCCACCCCTAAAAATTCGTTTTGTGGGTGCAGGGAAGCTTCGGATAAAAACAATTTTAAGACAAAAGTTTCATATTTTTCTTCGGAGAATAACAATCCGTGAGAAAAAATAGGGGTTGCCATTTGAAATTTCAGACTTACCCCCACTCCCTGCGAGGGGGTGAGTTTCGTATGCAAACGATTCTACCCTCCAACCTGAGCAACTTGTGCTACAAACTTTTTTCACGAAAACCTACCCTTCAGGAAATATCGAACCGTTCCCACACCTTTTCCACACCCGGTATAAAGAGGTCTAGATACGCATCCGCAAAGATAAGGGAGCTACGATATGGCATGGATATGACACGTGATTGAGTACTCTATTCGCCATAAACTGGGTTTGTATTTTGTTTCGTCCATGTGTTTCGTTTATTGTCCAGTCTTGATTTTTGCTACCGTCGGTTTCAGGGGCCTCGGTAGTCTAGGGGTAAGGCGCCTGACTGCTATCCCAGAGGTCCCGGGTTCGAATCCCGGCCAGGCCCACGGCCCTTCGCCTTTTCCACTTTCCCACCCACATAACTTTCCTTCTTTCTTCTTCCCTCTTTACATTCCTGATTCCTCCTGTCATAGCCTTCGCTAGTCCTTCCCGCTTCACCAAGCGCATGTCATCGGTTGGCTGATGGGATTCAACTCGTTTCAGGAGGCATAACACTCCAGCGAGTTGTTTCTCAAATGCCCCGATGCCAGAGTCGCGAAATGGTTGGAAGCAGGTGGAATAAAATATCGCGGGTAGGTTGTGGCAGCTCCTTCCTACTTCTCTATCTCTTTCTACTCTCTATCTTCCGGCTAGAGCTGCTGTTCGACATCCTATACGAAAAATACATTGTCGAACAGTACAAAGGGGCTTTCCCTAAGCCTCTAGTCTATCACATAAAAAAAAAAATGATTAGAAGCATAACAATTTAATTGCAGAGCACGAAAATAGTATAGAATATCAGAAGTTCATGACACCCTATCTTAGCATCTCTTGGCCTGGCCTTCCGAGGAGATGATAAAGTAATTGGATCGTCAATAATTTGGAGCTCGATTCGTGCTCAGCGTCCTCGATAGCCCCCGAGTATAAATTTAGGGTTCATTTCATTACACATTTTGCGAGATTTTTAATTTAATAACTAATGTTACATTAATTGTTCATAAATATTAGACATTTGTCAGACAAATAATCGATAAAACCATATGCACACCCTCAGACATGGAACACTTTCCAAAAAAATGGGTCATTTGGTTTTACTGCAAGAAAGTCAGTTTTGCTAAAATCCCGAGCAAAAACAAAAAATGATCTTAAAATTGGTGAACACCGACCTTGATTGAAACATATTCCTCTTTTTTCAATCATACTCCAATTTTCCCCTGAAATATAATACAACTCAACACGCTTCACACATTTCACTCAAAACAAACTGACGACTCGCGAGCTCGTTTCTTTGTGCATCGATTATCTTTGAGTAGGATAAATCGAAAGGACCATTGTACATTATGAAAATGATCAAGCTCCCATAAAGTATATTCAACAATACATGCAGATTCTTTTTAGCTCGAATTCACCGTCGAATGTCCGCCCGTATGTACAGCTCAGTTCTTGGCCATTTAAATTGGTCAAGTTTCGGGGTTTGTGAGGCTGTATGTTTTCCCTTTAAAAATGTTAAAACCCCTACGGCCATCATATGCCCCTTAAAAGCCAAACGGCCGGTATTCGCCCGTTGCATCTAATTATCGGCACACATACAGATATCTCCGTGTAAAGTAAAGAAACCTACTTGTGATGAAGGAATACCCGTGCAGACCTAGATTACAGGGATGCCAATTTGGGGAGAAAATGCTGAATGGGTTTTTTAGAGGCTTTTATTTTCGATTGTCGTTAAATTTTGTTCCTTCTTTTTCTAGTGTTTCGATTTCATATATAAGAAAAACGTGTGGGGCAATGCAAAGGCGTGGGGGGGCTAAGCCCCCCCTAGCCCTCTGGTTGCTACGGCCCTGACAACTACTGATAATACACCACTGCCCTACGTTTTCGTAGGCGACGAAGCTTTTGGAATAATGTCTAATGTGATGCGACCTTATGGTGGAAGGCAACTTACACACACTAAAAAAATATTTTATTATAGATTATCCAGGGCACGTCGCTATATTGAATGCAGTTTTGGAATATTGTGTAACAAAAGGCGAATACTTCACAGACTTATGCCCGATTTCTTCACTTTAAATTTATCCACGGGTTTTCTAACTTTAGAATAAAAATAACCTTCGATTAAATGTTGGACGGTTTTCTTCATGCGAATCGAAAGTTACGTATTCCACAGATAGTTAACCTATCATTCATATGGCAGCTCTGACAAATATTTGGCTTTTGCGCAAGTCGTCGAAATAAATCGCCAAATTATAACGTCAAACGTTGACATAATTTAAAAAACTTTTGATTTGTCATTAGGGCCCGTTTTCATCGACCTGGATAATAATAGACAGAATATCCAAGATATTTATTATCCATGGATATATCCGTGTCCATGAAACCGGGCCTAGGTGACAGGGAGTATTTAAATTAATGCTCTCATCTATGTATGAAGAATATATATTTATTTTATTTTTGCAGTTAAAATGGAAAAGGAAAAATAATATAGTGCCAATTTTAAACAAAGTGCAACATGTCGAAAGTTTATTAAAGAATATGTTCCCCAAATTCAATATCGTAGACTGTTTCTCTAAAATAATGTAGAGGCAAATTTAAGAGCCCAATATGTCCATAAGCTTACAATATGGCAATGGTACAACTCAATATGACGAGACAATATCGACAATTACATATTTTGGTATATTGGATTCTGCCTTAGCACCACAGACCTAATTTTAATATTTTCCATTAAATTTTCTTCGCTCTCATCGGTAATATTTTGACATTTCGAACTAACCAAGGGATAAACCCTCAAAATTGACGAGATAACTTTAACCCTCCGATAAGTCTTAACCCAAGGATAGCAAAAGTGAAGAAACCCAATTTCTCCAGATAAACTATGGACAACATTAGCAGAGGTATAACCCAATGTGAAGAAATCGGGCATTATAGATGTAAATATTGAATTCGCAGGAAAAATCATCAAGGCCTGTACAGTGCTACACGTGCGAGTACGTGATGGCTATCGGTTTAAAGATACTTTGTATAATTCACCTTTGCAATCTATGAATTCAGAAAATATACCACATGGTAGCTTGTGTGCAAGAACAGCAAGAGAGAAATTCGCTAACTATTTTGTAAACGAGGGGAAATTACCTTGGCAAGACAACATGATATAAGCAACGAACAATTGTTTAATTAATAAAACTTTACTTACCTTACACTTTCTTTTTCCCCAAACCATCTTCAGGACCACTAAAAATTTCTACTATTTCCTCCCAATACCGCTTCTTTAATATTTTATTTTTATATTCGGGACTTTCTAAGTCCCAGATACCGGGTCTGTTGTGGATTTCATCTATAAACAAATCCGTTTCAAAATGTTCGCTTTCCATTTTTGAATTTTCCTCTTCTAGATACGTGTTTTCTGTATAAAAGCGCGCGTTACAATGTACAACAAGTAGGCGACGTATGTATCTTAAAACGCCCGCAAGCGTCCGTGAAACGCGCGCTCTAACGAAAATCTCGAAGCGCGCTTCACGGGCGCTTGGTCAAAAGCGCACGTTTGCATGTGTATACCTAATAGCTCTTTGATTCGTAAGACGCTCATTTCAAAAGCGCGCGTTTGAAAACGCCAATGTGTATTTGCCTTTAACTGCGTAGCGGAAGTTTTTAGTCGTGATGCAACAAACATACAAATGTCATGTGAGTGATTCGACTCTCACAGTGCCGGCCCTAACCCTCGAACAGTTTTTTTTCTTATTATGTAGAATAACAATAAGAAATCTGTGATTTCAAAATAATTGTTATTTTTTAAATGTTCGTCTGTCTTTTTGACCGGGCTAATCTTGGAAACGGTTAATCCGATAGCGACGAAACTTTCACGGAAGATTTAGTAGTATTGGGAATATTTTAGGCTATGTTTTCGCTCCGTTCCGACTATCGGATCCGGCTATTGTATTCGACTATAGGCTTAGATCGAGACCTTGACCCGATAATTAAAGGGGAGCCTGATAGAGTAAAAACTTTTATTTTTCATTCTAATTGTAAGCTTCAAAGAGTTCTACCTAAATATCTAAGTATACCTAAGTGAATCGTGTTCGTACTATAGAGGTAAACTACACTATCCATCACTCGTCTATAACATCACACCGTTTTGAATATGAGGTCGGTTTTATACTATGGACTCACTTTGCTACCCTCACTTTGTATAACGATTGCAATGTTTATGCAGTTGTGTACGAATCAAGTCATCCGCAGTGCAGTGTCATTCAAACGCAACGTGTTTCGAAAACTCACAAAAACGAAGTTATCCTTGTATTGGTGTCATGGAGGGTGAGACTATTTTGAGATTCACAAGTGAGGAAAAAACACACACTTCCCGGCGACCCCTTACCTAAAAAAACAGTTTCAAGGCCGATGTGATGGAAAAGTGATGGATAGTGTAGTTTACCCCATAGACAATCCTTTTTGGTCAGATTTTCATGGATAGCGTTATCGTATGCGACCAATATTTACTTATTAAAATATAGGATTTCAATTGGAATGAGAAAAAAGTTTTCACTCTATCAGAAATATATAGCAGACCTACCTCCATTTTTTTGATCTTCGGGCTATGAAAGTTTGTTATTGATTCTAATAGGTACGTTGTCTTTCTGTCTGTTTGTAGGGGCTAATCTCTTAACCGTCTAATCTTGGTTTAAAGGGTTTTTGAAGGGCTATATTTTCTTAGACATATTTTAAGCTCCTTTTTCACTCGGTCAAACAGTTATTTTATTGACAGAGACGGACAATCCGTTATGGGGTGTGTATAGCTCAATACTAAAGGATTGCGTATTGATTGTGTAGTAGGAGGGAATAATCGAACACTGCTGCCACTGCAAGATATTGTTCTTTCAATAGACGGGAATACTATTGATCGATCGGTCAGAGACTATATCGAAAAATATAACACAATAAACCTAAGTTTAACAAATGAACAAAAAGAAGTCTACCAACACACCATCAACTATATCAATACGGGTGTAAGTAGTGTTCAATCTGGTAATTAATTTCTTTTCGAAACATAACCAATTTAGCCACTCTCAGTAGCACCTTTTTCATTGTCATGGGGAAGGCATTGCAGTCGGTGACAGTCTTAATCCTCCTCCCAGAAGTATACTTTCCACTTCCTAAGGGAGTGTACTATGTCGAGTACTTGTAGCTCATAAGCGTGAGAGCGTTGTTCGGCTGGGTTTACGACTCAGGTATTGCAATGGATGCAACTGTTGATCGTCATTATTCCGTTGCAGCACAATAGCTCCGAATTCGTTCTTACTAGCGTCAGCATGAATCTCTGTATGCGTCTCTGGTGCAAATAAAACTCCAACACTGGTGCTTTTACCAATATTTCTTTTAATGCTTTAAATGCATTTTGTTGTTTGATTTTTATTTTAAACTAGCTGGGACCCGGTGCGCCTATGCTGCACCCATAAGCCAATAGTAGTAATCAGGTGATATGAATTTTAATATACAGTAGGAGAGTTTGAAAAAGTCAATTTTTTGGTATTTTTGATTTCAAATAACAAAATGTGAAACTATTAGGGATCTAACATTTTGATCGAGACAATAAAAACCATCGATTGACATGGCATTTTTCGAGATATGAATTTTCATACACAGATGAAGTGTCTCAATGAACCGTTTATTTTCTGTATTTTGGATAGCTGGGACCCGGTGCGCCTCGCTGCACCCAACGTTTATACATTTAAAATCAATCCAAACCTTCAAAATTCTACTCTTCTTAACCATTAACGAAAAATAAATTTATTTGAACTATGACCAAAATTGCCATGAACATTAAAAGATTTAAAATTAATGCAAAAGCAGCTTTTCTGGAAGTCTGCAATAACAAAATTTTTCGAGAACAATAAAACTAAATTGAAAAATGAAACAAATTTTTTATAGTTGGAAAAAGCAATGCCAAAAAACCAACTTTTATTATCTCTTAATGCCACATAATGCAAAATTGTGGTCATATATGGGAATTAAATGTAACAGATGCCATACGTTTCATAGGGGAATTAATTGTACAATTATTTTCTAATGTTTAGCGTTCTTTTGTGCCGTGTATAAATAAAATTGCGGTTCTGCATTTCTTTGAGCTCATGGTGAAACAGTTTTCGTTACATTTTGGAGAGTTTAATTTCTGGAAAATGATGCTAGAAAATAAGGCTTGCCGTTTATATGATCTTCAAAATTAAACTCTGTATTCCGTAAAAACCAAGAACGTTAAAACAACCAACAACGAAAAACCAATTATTCCTATAAAAGTGTGAGACATTAATTCAATATACGTTTATATGATGTATGACAAAATTACCTATTAATTCTATCAAAACCATGAACGTTCAAACATTTAAAATTAACCCAACTCTTCAACATGCAATATAAAGACGAACCAACAACAACTTTTCATAAAGACGAACCAAAAACAAATTATTTCTAAAAAGTTGTACACATTAGATTCAAAATGCATTTATATGAAGTGTCACCAAAATTACGTAGGTATGTGTTTTGTTAAAACCACGAACGTTTTAAAAATTAATGCGAGCCTTCAAAATTAAACTCTTCATAACAATTAACGCAAACTTTTAAAATTAATCCATATCTTCGAAATTAACTCTTCATAACCATTAACGAAAATCAAACTATTCCTATAAAAGTTGTAGACATAAGATTCAAAATGCATTTAAATAAAGTGTCACCAGAATTACCTATGTATTCTGTTAAAACCACGAAAGTTTGCAAAACCACGAAAGTTTGCATAACCATTAACGAAAACCAAACTATTCCTATAAAAGTTGTAGACATTAGATTCAAAATGCATTTATATATAAGAAGTGTCACCAAAATGACTTACCTATATATTCTGTTAAATAATATTGTTATTGCAATGCAAGAGGATGTACAATATTCTTTGTTTTTTCATTGGGTGCATAAATAAACAAATTTTTTGGTGTTCCGACTCTGGAGCAAGCGACGTACAACTGGCCATGGGAAAAGCATGGGTTTTCCAAATTCAAGCCTGCAACACGCAGAGATTGTCCTTGGGCTTTGTTGATGGTAATGGCGAAGGCAAGTCGCACTGGAAATTGTAGTCGCTTGAAGCCGAAAGGCAAATCGGTGGGCATCATTGGAATGCGCGGAATCAGCACATCTTCTTCTTTACTTTTGCCGCTTATGATTGTTGCATCGATTACATTTGGCATGAGCTTTTTGACGGCAAGTCTCGTTCCATTGCACAGCTTCGGCGCATCTAAATTCCGAGGAGCATTATCGGTGAACCAACTTTCAAAGTCAATATGTGAGGTGGCATTCCAGATGGTTCCAATGAATTGAGGAACTCAATCGGATAATTCACGGATTGATCCTCATCTGTGACTGTATCGATCGATTTGTATTGGGTTGGTTGACCAGGAAGTTGCAGCTGAATACGATCATTGATTCTGTTGACGTGTTCGTTCTTCGGTGCTAGAATTGCCCGTTCGCAGAGCCAATCGTGATTTTTATAGTTGCGTGAAATGTTCGGGAAAACCTTTTTTTCAACGTCCTGAATTGATGACTGCATTTGACAATAGTTTGATGGAAATGATATCTCACTTGTTGCAGAATCAATCGGAAACTTGCCGTCACCCATGTCCAAAAGTTGCCTGGCAAATGTTTGCGTAGAATCGTCGTGATATAAATGCACACGCATGTTGGTCGATAGTGTGATTTTTTTTCACATGTCGCCAAAGATGTGACGCTTTCAGGCAAGCATTGAGCTCATCAGCGGCTGTCGATCTGTGAATGACTGGCAAAGTTTGACGAAAATCGCCCGCTAGCAGTATGAGAGCTCCACCCATTGGACGATGATTTGCTCGAAAATCACGCAAAGTACGATCGAGCGCTTCGAGTGCTCTCTTATGTGCCATGGTGCATTCATCCCAAATAATGAGTTTGCATGTTTTCAGCACTGTTGCCATACCTGGGAGTCAATTCTGGTTCGGTGCAGTGAAAACGTGAAAAAAAGTTTACACTTGACGTTTTACACACCTTTTTTCACTTTATCACTGCACTCAACCTGAAAAAGCGATTCTCGTTGCATTCGTGAAAACTTAATGCTGAATAAAGGCTGAATTGAATTTTTATACTAGCAAGTGACAGTTTATCAAATCTAGTAGGTAATATCTAAAGTGTAAACTTTTCACGACTTCACTCTAAATTTAACGGTGTAAAAAAATTTTGATCGTGCAAAGTTTTTGACAGTGGTTTGCACGGTATAAGAATCGCAAACAAAGGTGTAAACGTGTAAAGTGTTTTCACGTTTTCACTGCACCGAACCAGAATTGCCCCCTGATGTTTTACCGATGTTGCAAGTAGGAGCTTCGGCATATTGTAAATTTAGCGGTAGCTTGAGAGCTGAATGTGCTGTGCGTCCTCCATCGATCAGCGTTGATGCGATTCCCGATGATGCCACTGCAAGTGCAATCTCATTCTGCTTGCGAATTTCGGCCAGTATCAAATTGAGAAGAAACGTTTTTCCAGTACCTCCTGGTGCATCAAGAAAAATTAGTCCTCCTTTTCCGTTTGATAAATGTTGCATTACTGTGTCGTACGCGAGTCTTTGGTCATAAGTTAAGAGTCTTTTTTGAGCTTCAACAAAAACTCGCAACTGTTCAACGTCGTATTGTTTTTCCCGTAATACGTCTCTATCCTGAACATCGCTTCTGCCACGTGCAGGTGCAGGTAACCCAAGCTGACAAAGCATTTTGTTGTTGATGGAAACACATTTGTCCTCAAGTAATATGAGCGCTTCATTGAAAATGGAGTCTGAAAACGGTATGTCGGGATTCATCCTACGTGCTTGTCGAAGTATGTCTTCACTGAGGCTTCCTTTATGGTTTTCCCAAAGAGCTCTTGGATCTGATGGTGCGCAAGTTGTCAAAATGATCGCAAACAAAGTGCGTATTTGTTGCGGATGGCATGTTGCAGATGCTTCTCTTAATGTGTTATCCCAATGTTGGTCATTTTCAAGCAATCCAAGTTTGAAACATGCATCCCTGTATGTCTCGCATACTTCGCCATCAATGGTTTTGATTGCTTGAAAAGATGTTGGTCCTCTGATTTCGTGAAGCAGCATTCTCAGGTAAAAACATTCAGCATTATTGGGATGAACAGCATACACTCGCCCCAATGCATCCGAAGCACGTATATTAGGATGACCGGGAACAATCGCACCTTGCTTTCTTCGCTGAAACTCACTTATCGATGCATTCCAAGTGTAGTATTTTGGAATTTCGTGATATAGCAACGTTCTGGCGAATTCATTTGTTTGACATAAATAAAAAAATGCGGTCAATGTCGTCTTCGGTGGCTGTGCAGCTCTCTGTTAAGCGTTTCCTTCCGTGAAATAGACTCGTTGACCATTTTCCAAGTGAACACTGAGATGTACAACAGTTGGATAGCGTTCGTGAATGTTGAAACCAAGAATTCGCCAAACAGCTTCATTACTACTGATGTAACGCCCCATTTGAAATTGTGTAATTTCATCAATCGCTGCATTTCGATCGGAAAGTCCAAAAACTGCCATATCACTTCCTTTATTCACATATTTGCATATGTACTTTATCGATTTCACTGACATGCAAGACTCCACATTGATGTGCGCTTTAAACTTTTGCGACAATAGAGAATTATAAGGAACAATCCATCTGTTATCGACCTTGATGTCAACATTGTTCACTTTGATAGTTGCTGTGTGACCTCCATCGTGTGGTGTTCGTCGTCTGTATTTTGGATATCCGTCGTCATCAGTATGTGTTTCTTGAAGCAAGTCTCGTGGATATCGTTTTGTACACTTTCCATCTTTCATGCAAGGTGAACTCGGATTCAATGCTCCGCATGGTCCGTGAATCATATTTTTACTGATGGCGTCAAAGAGTATTGGATCTTGTTGTGGGTTGGGTAGCTCAGCAGATATGAAACTATCGATTTGAGTTGGAACGATTTTTTCCATGAGCCAAATTAATATGTGAGCATGCGGTAGACCTCTTTTTTGCCATTCGACCGAATACATCCAACAACGTGTTTTTCCAAAAATTTGATTTTTTGTGATGAGGTTCATCAGTCGGATTAGTTTTTGCTTGAAGACTCTTGCTGTGAGGTCATGACGATGGGCAGGCGTTTGGCCAGCCAGCAGTAAATCTTTGATTTCGGTCCAAGTTGGATTGCATGTGAACGTGATGAAAAGATCTGGGCGTCCATAATTTCGCACGTATGTCATCGCATCCTGTGCATATTCGTGCATATGCCTCGGACTTCCGGTATACGTAGCTGGCAGTATGACCATTTGTCCGATATCAGCAACGTTTCTATCATTCGCGATTGCACCTCGCAAGTAAATATATTCTTCGGCCCGCAGTTTTATTTGATTTAAGCGAAGAAAAAGAAGTCGTTCACTCTCTATTTTCGCGTACATATCGACGATGAATTGATGGAAAAGCTGACGACACTTCAAGATGTGATTGTATGGTTCGCCTCTAATCATGATACGATGCGCATAAAAATCCATAGAGGACACCTATAAAGCAAATGTTTTTTTATCAATATATTTTGTATATGTGGCCTTTAACAAATTTCAATATGCTCAACCGATTGTCATGAAATTTTGCATGTAGTTGTTTTGTTTGAATATGATTTCTATTTTTCATGGCGGCTTGCACTATAGCGTCATTTTGTTTGATTTTGGGGAAAAAATGGATCACACCAATCGATTCCTCGTCCGTAAAAACCTCTGTGTATCAATTTCCAGCTCCAGACATAGTTAAACACTATCAATTTTGCCAATTTTTCATTACGATTTGTGCTACGGCGCCCTCTGGTGTTCCTTCCAGCTAGTACATAGTTAAATACGATATATTTAATTGATTTTTCTTGACGATTTGTAATACAGCGCCCTCTACTGACTGAGATAGAGCAAAATATATGAAGGGAAAACGTTCATCTTACCCGAAAAACCCTATATGCAAATGTTCATGGTAATCGGATGAGGAGTTTAGGAATATATACGTAAGATACAGACGCACACTGATTTTTATATTTCAAGCTGAGAGCAAAAGTGTTCGACTATCAACATTACTGCCTTCAGCAATAAGGTCTGTAATTGCAAATCATAAATTCAGATTTGTTGAGTTTTGCTAATCGAAGATTGTGACATGCAATGGGGAGTAAGGTCGATAGTCGCAAACAAAATCTTCGATCAGCACAACTAAACAAATCGAAACTTATGATTTGCAAATATAGACCTTATCGCAAGTCAGAATTTTCTATTTGTGTTACTTTTGCTCCCAACTCATGATATACACCTAGATACGTTTGCTTCGATTGAACTTCGTGAAAAACTCATTATAACTCACCTTTTCTGTTCTTGCTGTACCAGTGACAGTATTGGTTTGCATCACGTTGAAATGATAGCCGTCCTCTCTTTGCTAAAATAGTATCGGATACTGTAATGCGTCGTACGATCTGTGCGTTTCAGCAACACGTTGAAGAACTGCACTTCGTCTGTTGATAATGATGTCTCGCCGATCAAACTCTGTTCCGACCATTACAATTGCTACATCATCGATCGTTGGAGCATTGAAGCGTGTTTTGTCCGCTCTAATGACGACTTTATAATCATCCGTTGGCATTCGCTCAAGCGCAGTTTGGAATAATTTCACCAGAAGGTTGCGCTCATGAAATAATCGTAACAATGATGAAATTATTTCTCGTTTGGTGGTGGAATAAACGGTGCAACGTTGATCAGCTTCTGCATCGTCGTCACCCATAAAGTAGATTTGCAGGAACTTTGAGTTGTCATGCGGTAGGGGAAGAAGTGAGCCAACTTTATGATACACCTGTCCTTGTACTTTGAACGTGGGCATATAACTGTGACTGACAATTTCTGTTGCTCCAAACGAAGTCATTTGAAAGGAAGAATTGTACTTTCGAATGTTTCGTAGAAAGTGTCTGGACAAATCGGTAGTGCCAGACATGTAAGTTCGAAGTGGTTCAGGTGGCTCATTCAGTGGTGGCAGCTTCACTTTGCCATTCGAGCAACACATGCCGGGCTTTTCCTTTTCGAACTTCAACGCATAACAAAATGGGCACAATTTATTCATTTGTCCAATCACCACATCGCGATGGTTACTGTAATCGAAGTCTTAATCGTAATTGAATGCTGCCAACTTCAAATCGGTTCTTAATCTTGATCTAATGATCCGTAAGCGAACATTTTGAAGACGTTCGTCACGCTGTTCAGCTGTTTCTGCGGCTCTTGCAGTAGAAGTTGCGTCTCGATCGCTTGTATTCCGTACAGCACGCTGTTCAGCTGTTTCTGCGGCTCTTGAAGTAGAAGTTGCGGTTTGATTGCTTGCATTCCGTGCAGCATGCTGTTCAGCTGTTTCCGCAGCTCTAGCCGTAGCATTTGCGATACAAACGATTTCATTCCGTACATCACGCTGCTCTGATTTTTGGGCTCCTCTAATGGCTGCCTTTTGCCTTGCATCTTTCGATTTTCTTCCAATTGATGCTTTCTTTGGTGGCATTATGGTTATCACTATTGGTCACTATTTTATATTATTTAGTATTTGACAGATTAAGAATTAATTACACGCACTGAGCACAATCAATCACAATACAGTACTTACTGAATGTTTTTTGATTGGTTGCTATGTTTGATTTTGTTTTCTGCATATGGCAGAAAAATCAAAGCAGTGTTCAAATGAATAGATGGAAAGTATTATTTAACTCATTCAATCAAATTGAGATGAAAATAATAATGTTGTGGGAAAAATACATACCGTTCGAAAGGTAAATTAATGATTTTTCCAAATAGAAATGAAAACAGGTGTGTTCTAATACGAATTATTGTATTTTAAAAAATGAAGGAACTTGAAATCTATGAAAATTTCCAAGTACCACATCTCAAAAAGTAAAAGTGATAAACATACGATTATTGAATTTGTTGTTGAATTTGTTGTTGAGACCTTTTATTTAAGCCATAGATTTCTAAACTCGGCTCATACAGTCAAGTTACTTCAATCCAAGTTCAGGGAACCGCGTCGTTCGCGAAATATCCAACAAAATTGTACCGCAACTACCACTAAATCAACTCCGATCGATCTGAAACTTTGGGAATCGTATTTTTTCGGAAAAAAACGAAAATAAAATGGATTTGAGCTCCTTAGCAGTGATTCGAAGAGTACCTCCCATACAAAAGTTCGAGATTTTACCATATCGGTACACTACAGCTACTCGAAGTGTTCGAGATAGAGCAAAATAGACCAGCTAGGAACACTCCCCGTACCCGAAAACCCCTATATCCAAAAAATTATGCCAATCGGATGAGCGGTTTCTGAGTCTATAAAGGACTTACACACACACAGACAAACATTCACTTTTATATATATACATAGATATGGCCTTCTTTGTTAGCAATTAACTGAACGGCTTTGCTTCAACTGCCTAGTCTGCTATAAATCTTCTGAAGTAGGGCGTTAGTCCCAGCAGCCTTTTTAAAGTTTTCCTATCATTTGGTATATTACAGAGGAAACTCAATTACTACTTTTGTCCTTTCCTCTGATGGTCTGTGCTCCATCTAGACATCGCCTGTATTTTCTTACGAAGAGGGGAAAACAACCCTGGTGCAAATCAGTGTTTTCGTCAATATACAAGGTGTATCAGTTAAAATGTCGAAACGCCTGGCGGGGGATAGGTCTTGGATAGACGAACAAAAAATTGTATGGGAGGGGGGGGGGGGCGGGGGGGGGGAATCATATCGGTGTAGCCGCTAGGACGTTTTGAAACTTTTTTGGTAGAGGTTTACATATTATACCCTGTATTTTTGTAACCCTATTAGATATATTCATGAATAAGGCAGTAACCTACGCAGAATACTTCCACCTATCTAAAACTGTGAATGTCAAGGCGTACGGCTGCTTCTCCTTAGGAAAGTGTTATTCTTCAACAGCAATCAAATCGATAGATTTCAACAACTTACTTTCCGCAAATTAGTTGGATGACGTTGTGGCACAGTTTTATGACGTACTATACGAAGTCCTAGTTTCTTGCGTACCTTATAGCCCCAAAAATTGCCCAGTTCTTTTCCACCTGGGTTCAACAATTAATTCAAGCATTTGAAAAATCAGAAGAATAGATTCGGGAAAGCCTATTTAAAGAGAAAGAACTCTCCGAGTCGCAATTCCTATATCAATTGCTATAACCGATTTCAGTCACTTTCTTTCGCCCTGTATAGAGAATATCTTGGCAGAATGAGTGAGTGAGTTCCTAGGAACTTCTTTAAATTTGTCAACTTTAAGAAAAAATTTGATAACTACCCAAACACTATGCAGCACACGTGCTGGTCTAGCTCTGAGTCGCATGCGATTACAACATGTTTGCGTCATTCTTTCATAAATCTTTCTCACCTTCTGACTTTCAGCCTATTGACAATAATTTCACACATAATTCATTTTACCTCTCTCAATTATCAGTGCTGAAATCGTGAAACATATCGACCAACTCCCATTCGACGTCACTTCTGGCTCCGACGGTATTCCTCTTGCTGTCCTTAAGTCCGGTGTGGAGGCTCTCCAGTCTCCACTGAAAACCCTGTTACAAAATTCCCTGGATAAAGGGTACTTCCCTGCTCTTTGGAAGAATTCGTTCATAATTCCTTTTGAAAAATATGGTAGCAAAAACGAAATATCAAATTATAGACCAGTTCGAAGTTGTGTGTTATACCGAAACTTTTTGAATCAGTTATCTATCCTGCAATCGTTCCTATCTGCAAGAGGCTGGTCTCAACGATCAACATGTATTTTTGCAGCCCGTTCCACTACCACCAATCTCGTGAGTTCACTCTCATGCTGTCGAGGGCTTGGTTTCTGGATGTCAAATTGATTGTGTTTACACTGATTTTAGTAAGGCATTTGATGAGCTCTCCCATTCCATTATAGTTCTCAAATTAAGAATGTTAGGCTTTCCGCAAGCTCTTCTAGTATGGTTCCAGTTTTACTTTGCTGCCAAGATCTACCAAGTTCTTTTTCGCTGTTCCAAATCAGTAACCATTGAAGCGCCATCCAGTGTTCCTCAAGGTAGTCATCTTGGCCCTCTTCTCTTTATTCTATCATTGTTCGCTTGCACTGTAGAATATTGATTTACGCAGATGACATCAAATTGTACCATCACATAAAGAGTATTGAGGATTGTAAACTTTTGCAAGTGGACCTTGACACCTTTTACTCTTGGTGTGGTATCAACAACCTGGTTCTTAATATTAGTAAATGTGACTTTCAGTAGGAGACGTGGTCCTATAATTTTGAACTACACCTCTTCTAATGAGGTTATCCCTCTTGTTAATTTTGTTAAAGATCTCAGGATTAGATTTGATAGTAAACTGGAGTTTTCCACTTATATCAACTATATCTTTTCCAGAGGTGGTCCACAGAATATAACAACCCCTGGATCACTAAAAACCTTTACATTTCTCTTGTCAGACTATTAGGCGAATATGCGTCCCAGATTTGGTCCCCTCACTACAATTCAACGAAGGTTCGTTCGATTCGCACTGAATCATCTTCCTTGGGAAAACCCAATAGTTCTTCTATCATATGAATCCCGGCTTAAGTTACTCAACTTAAGCTCCCTTAACAAGCGTCGTGAGGTGGCCGATGTTGTATTTGTTTTTCAGCTCGTTAATGGGAAGGTTGACACATGGTTTCTAGGTCGCCGTGCAACGTATAGAGAGAGTCGTTATAATTTGAGAGAACCACCTTTTTTACAAATAAACTCTTCTAACACGAATTACGGCAGATTTGAACCTGTCAATCGAATGTTCATTAACGTGAACCACAAAATTAATGTGTTTAGCGTGCGTATTAGTAAAGATGTCCTTAAAAGGCGTTTTTTTAATCTCATGTTACCGCTTAGGTATGTTTCCTTTTGCTTGCGTGGGTTATATTAATTTAAATGTTTTTAACTTGATAATTTTTCAATTTTTGCATGCTTAGTTGAGAGCCTCATCTCATCTCATTGTGCTAAGCTGGTTAATTTTTTTGGCCCAGCTGAGAAGTGCGAATTCTGTGCTAGAAGGGTTTACTCTATTATTATTTAGAATAGCGGCACAACTCAAAAATTTTCATTTTCGAGTTTATTTTGAAAATGTATAGCTAAATCCGCATATTTTTATGTGGTAGAACTCCATATTAATACTTCTAAAAATGACGGCTGGAAGCCCGCGGGAATCCAAAATCTTAACAAGGGCTTGTATAAAACTAAAAACTTTTAAATGGCTCCCCTGTAAATTCATTTCTTTTTGAGTTGTGCCACTATTCTTGCAAAGCGACGATATATACTTGTATAACGCTGACCGGAGGAATATTAAAATATTTTGGTTAAACAAGAAAAACATACGAAATCAAAAAAAAGCAAAGGATCTCCAACAATAATTTACTTTCTTTGATAAATAATAATGTTCTCAACAAATTGCGTTTCTTAAACTAAATAACTTTCAATATTGCTCACAATAATAAATAAAATTAGCAATAATAATTTACTTTATAACAATACAAGGCATAGAAGCTGGGTATTACATACAACAAGCCAGCTTATCAAATTAATAACAATATGTTATATCACTGTTTTAGAAATAGGGAGACCAAAGGAAAAAGTAAGAATAATTAAAATTATTATAAGAGAAATGCAAATGGCAGGATATATTAGCTTAATTTCATTTTTACAAGAAGATACGAAAAAGTTGTACCAATATAAATTAGATATATTAGGACTTTCACCTACGTTCTTATTATCTTCGTGTTGCAGACTTAAGTTATTATTTAACAATATTTTAATAGTCTTCGAAGTTGTAATCCTTAACCACAACGTCTTTCTTAGATTTTAAAATAGTGATATGAAAAGACTTTGTATAGAGCAGGATTGCACATAAAACATTTATAGAAAAGACGGCATAACAAAAAAATAAGGTTTACGTGTATGAGCTAACTTATTCGGATGTCACCTCATCTTCTGACTTGACTTCTTCAACAGTCGTACTGGTTTCAGCTGGTGGTGCTGCTGCAGATTCTTCTACTGGCGATGCTGGTTCTTCAATTTGTGGTTCGGCTGTTGGGGTCTCTTCTGCTGGCGTTGTGGCGGGCTCTGCAGCTGGCTCTGCAGCTGGGTCAGGTACCTCGTCGCCTGCAGGCACGTCCTTCGTGCTATCTGTGCGCTTAATAGCTTCAAGCTCTTGGGCAGCCAATTCTGACTCTTGACGAGCAATTTCTGATAGTTCTGCTGCTTGGCTCGCTAGCTCTGCTTCACGTTCGTCGGCAGCAATCTTTTCTAATTCTGCTAAGCGCGCAAGTTCCTCTTCCCTATGTTTTTGTTCTTCAGCTAATCGTGCTTCTTCGGCCTTTTTGGCCTCTTCTGCTTTTCTTGCTTCCTCTGCTAGCCGCTCCTCTTCAGCTTTCTTGGCCTCTTCTGCTTTCCTAGCTTCTTCAGCAGCCTTCTTGGCTTCTTCAGCTTTCTTTGCTTCTTCAGCTAACCTAGCTTCTTCAGCCTTCTTGGCTTCTTCGGCCTTCTTAGCCTCTTCCGCCTTCTTGGCTTCTTCAGCCTTCTTTGCTTCTTCCGCTAGTCTTGCTTCTTCGGCCTTCTTAGCCTCTTCAGCTTTCCTAGCTTCTTCAGCCTTTTTAGCTTCTTCAGCGGCCTTCTTAGCCTCTTCCGCCTTCTTTGCTTCTTCAGCCTTCTTAGCTTCTTCAGCCTTTTTAGCTTCTTCGGCCCTCTTCAGTTGTTCAGCTTTCTTGGCTTCTTCGTCATTCTTTTTAGCAGCTCCTCCTTTCGGTGTTTGTTCTTCTAAAGCTGCCGCCTTCCTTGCTAATCGTTCTGCTTCTTGGGCTTTACGTTTCTTCTCATCTGCTAGTGCTCTAGAAGGAGTTAAAAAAATATGAATTAGTTCTTTTGCATGAATACGAGATTAGAAATATACTCTTCTTCGATCTTCCTCAGATTTTCCAAACGCTTAGCCTTCCTCTTTTCTATGGCAATTTCATCGAAAGCGGGCTCTTCCTTCAACGAGGTAAGTAGACTCTCTAGCCTGGCTGCCTTTTTATCCTTAAGCTCTGGGTCAGGCTCATCCATTGATTTTGGTGCAGAAAACTTCCTGGATGGTCTGAATGGATCAAGGTTGGCTAAAATTTTGTTTAGTTGTATGAGCATTTATTTGTAGAAGTTTGTTATTTTTTTCAACATAAGTTCTAGTTTATTATTTTTTATTACTGTTCTGTAGCAAGCATGTATATGTTGCTGAATTATGGTTTTGGATATTTGATTTGTACATTTTTTTTGACTTAAATGATAATATTTTATGCGTTTTTGAATAGTTTTTGAAGTACCATTAAAAGTTGTTAGTTTTAAATAAAATGAGCTTCATATTTTACAAATAAAACAGAAGATAGTTTACTTACATTTTTAGATCACAATATTTTCACTCTTTGTTTCCGTGTTCCTTGCAGCGTGCTTTTTAACTGGTTATGCACAGTTTAAATGATTGTGAAAGGTTTTGATTCATATTTTTTCAGGAAGTGAAAATCAAATTTTCTCTTTCTAAATCTATGAGCATACAAAAAGCAAAAAAAGCTCTATGGACAATACTCGTATATACAGTTATGTACATGCTTATAAATATATGTAATGTATTTTTGACGATGTTTGTGTGATGTTTCTGATGTATGTTTAGGGGATGTACGAGGTTTCATTCAAGTGGAATCATTTATTATGTTTTTTATTTAGAATGTTCTAAAAAATTGTAATTGCTTTAATTTTAAATAAACAGTTCGCTCTGTCTAATTATCCGGAAATAGATGATCAAGTCATTGGGCAAACGATGGTGTAAACTGATTCTATTTTAGTACGGCTAAAAATAAAGCTTGGAATGTGCTTTCACCAATGATGAGTTGAGATGATAAGATCACAACAAAGTAGAATTTCAAGGATTGAAATATTCCGACGCGTTTTGTGGCATAAACAACCTTTTTTCAAATGTTAGAGGTAGCTATCGCATGAATCCATTAAGCATTTGTAAAGTCTGAGTAATTTCAAATGGATATAGAGTAAAACGGCTACAACAACTATATTTCTTTAAGTGCAGACTCTTGCTAATAACTTATGCAGTGCAAAATAAACTAATTTAAAACTGAAACTGATAACAATTCGCAATGGGATCGCATGCTAACTCACAATTTCAAACGTCAGCTCAAATGGAAATGTTAATTTGAGTTTCCAAGGTTTGTATTTTTGGAAATATAAATTATTGGGTCACATTTCATTTAACAATTGCGTTAATGGCAGCAAAGACCGGGGAAATTTATACATAGGAAAATATTAAATAGTTAAGTAATAGGAAATATGCAAAAGTTGAAATCAAGTTTTTACGAATCTGAAAGGGCCGGGAAATGCAGCAACTGCATATGTTGAGTTAGCACACTGACTTAACTTGAACCCGTAAATGTTACTCAAAATGGAAGATTCCAAATGGAATATTATAATTAGAGCAACTTGGAAAGTTATGTAAATAAGGGCCTCAGCAATTCTGAAAACACGTTAACAATCACTATTTTATATAGTTTAGAAGTCGGATTTTTTTTAGTTTCAGTTTATCATGTGACGAAAAATGGATCATCAGATCGAGGCATAAGTATTTATGTGTCATTGGTTAGCGATGAGCTGTTATATAACATGCGGCGAGCTATATTTTACAGTTAACTATTACAACAGTTAACTATTATTGTAATCGAACGTGCTCAAAAGAAATTTCCAGAAAAGAAGTAAAAAGAAGGAAATACTCAAGACCGGTTTGCGATAAGGTAATAGAAATAAGGATGCCACATCATATATAATCGGTTTAACTATGTAGTTAGTTTGATTTTATTTAGAAAACAAAGAATTATAATAAATGTTATGTTAAAAATATATATCGTTTCTAGAGGGACATATAGAAGCAAGTCATAAAAAATTATAACAAACCATTGTTCAGTACTCATGCACAAATGTGAATGTAAGACAGTGGTTCCAGGTAATGCCGTATTACTTAACAATAAAAAATGGAGACAAGTAGGTCAAAGGGCCTTTACATGATTGGTTTAGCATTCGGATATAGAAGTGTAATTTATCTCAGTAAGAGACATCAGCTCTAACCAAAGGAGTTGCGCTGACGGACTTCCTCGATATAGAGGATTCCTTCGACAATACATCCTTTGATACTATAGCTAGGGCTCTAAGTAGACGTAGTCTAAGTAGCACTTCCTGCAACTGGATGGACTCTATGCTGAGAGCTCGGAAATTAATGGTCTCCGTGAGGGGTCCATGGAGGGCACTGCAGCAAAAGGTTGTTCACAGGGAGGAGCTTTATCTCTACTTCTCTGGTACTTTGCTGTAGATGAACTGCTTAAGCTGCTCAACAGCCGAAACTTTTTCGCCCAAGGTTACGCTGACGATGTAGTTATAGATGAAACAGAACGAGCCATGTCAAGGCGCCTGCAGCAGGCACTAGATCTGGTCTCTACCTGGTGCGACAGCGTAGAACTATAATGCAATCCCGACAAAACGATTCTGGTTCCTTTTACCAGGAAACGATCACTACCGGGACTTTTGGAACCGACACTCGTATGGCAGAAGTATAGGCTTTTCACAACAACCTAAATATTTCGGAGTGAAGCTAAATGACAAGCTCAACTGGAACCAGCACATGGACACTCTGATGAGCAGAAACCGCAGATCCCTGTCGACTTGCGGCAGAGCTTGTGGTTCCACATGGTGTTTGCAACCGAGAACCATGTACTGGATGTACACCATCATCATTAGGCCCTTGCAACAGTTTAATACAGAACGGCGCTTAAGGGTTTCATAACCAATTTAAACAATATTCAAACAATGGCCTGCCTTTCCATCACTGGGCCTTCCGCACTTCCCGACGACAGCGCTGGAAAATCTTCTCAATCTGGTAACCCTCCACCTTGAGGTAGAGAAGTCCGCCAAAAGCTCGGCGCTGCGGCTGAAAGCGAATGGTTACCTGGGCGTTGGTCTTGGGTGAGGACATTCTGTAAAATCAACATCATAGAAGATATTCCGGAAGCGAGAATGCTATCGGACTGAATACCCTTTAATATCTCAAAATTTGATCAACCTTCTGTGCACATACAAGATAGGCTAAGCTGGACTTTTCCGAAAGTATTGGCGGGCGGACTAGTATGGTACACGGATGGCTCCAAAATACCATAACCATAACGAATATTTATCTTCTCTGAGAGCAGCGGTAATTAAGGCGATAAGGTCCTATAGGACGAAGTTGAAAGTAATTTGGGACTGCTAACGTGCTCTTGGTGAGCTAAGCGTTCTCAATCAAGTTACCCTTGTCTGGGTCCGCGTGACCGGGGCTTCAAAGGCAATAAATGTGCAGATGCCCTGGCTAAAAAGGGTTCTGATATTGCATTCATCGGTCCAGGGTGGGCTATTGGGGCGCCTACCAGCTTGCTGTAAAGAGCCCTGGACTTTGATGAAACATACTGAACCCTGGAGGTCCGCGCCTCTACTGGTCAACTCTAAACAAGGAACTGTTCCCTGTTCCTGTCCCATTCCCTAAGACGGAAAAGGAATTGTTAAGGCACAATAGAAATGATGTCAGGACACTACGTAGACTGTTGAACTAGTGCAAGCGGTCTGGCCTACAAATATGAGGGGTGTAGTACAATAGGTCAAATGACTGACCACAGTAACTTTTGACCCAATACTTTACTCAGGAAAAAAAGAGAGAAAGTTCACACCCGGCGCCACCACTCATACTCGCAATACTCATTATTATAAATGTTGGTAAGTATCAACAGAATACTGGACAACCATGTGCACTCAGCAATTTTCAATCAACGGCAACATACAACAGCACTGGAGCAGGGGTTGCAGTCGAACATACAAGAATAATATCTAGCTATTGCAGTATAATTACTGTAATTTATAATTAATTATTAAACTTTATTTAATTGAAAGGAAGTTTTTAACATTTTATATTTATTTCATTTTATATTATTATTATTTATTGCCAACTTGATTTTAACCCACTTCTACAAAACCAATATAATTCAAGAATTTTGCAGGAATTGTTGCGTCAAGCGAGAAATTTGAAATTATTGATTTTTGTGTTTCATCATTGAAATATGATACGTATGTTTGGGTCGAACGTAGAACGATATTGAAGTCTTGTTCATTGATGGTGCGCTAAATTTGCTGAAGTCAACTGAAAAACGCAAAAAACGGCGACGAAGAAGCAGTGCGCAAGTATTACGAAATGAATTTTTTTTATTTTTGTAAATTTCAAGGGTTTCAGTTTTCGTTCCAAGCTATCTTAATATCAGAAATATTTAATATTTAATTTAATATTCAAGTATACCGGATAATTTAGATCCGTCTTAAATTATCCTGTATGCTTGAATTTACTTAAAATCGCTTGAATCAAGCGGTAGCAATGGAAGCTTTTTTTATACGAAAAAGCCAAGCTTAGGATTACCCCTTTATGCTACCAGTCCGTCGCGTCGTTTAGGTCATGGTGCAATGTCTAGTAGTAAGCTTGGTTTGGAGAATAAAAAGGTGAGAGGGGGTTTGGGGTGTGTAGAAGAAAATGACGATGAGCCTCACGTTTAAACTCTAAAAGGTGTTGTACGAGTTCGGAAATACTGACTGCGGGAGATTATTCCACAGTCGAGTTGTTCTATTTATAAACGAGCTTCTAGAACGTATTGTGTGCATGCGGGGGAGCTGTAGGGTAAGGGGTGAGCCGAGCGAGCTAGTTTTGTGTTGCGGGAAAAATATTGTATAATATAAACATATTCCTACGGTGGCTTAAGGTGTCGATTGAGGCGCGAAAGGGGCCATCACCAATGAGTTTGAGGGCATGATTTTGCACCTTGTCGAGGTAAGCCAAGATTATTTTTATTCAAATTTGGGAATTTTATCCTACTAGGGAAATATTTTTAAAAACAGCCTACAGAATCATCGTTATTTTCCGGCATCGGCAATTCTGGGCATCTGGACATTGATATTTTTGATTCATAGAAATCTTAGTTTGCAATATGAAAATGAATGAAAATTGTGAATGAAATCAACTAAATAAAAGAAAACAATTTGTTCACTGGTAAACATTATTTATTTCTTTTTTAGATATGTATAAAAGCTAAAAAGCCACCAGTAAAGTACCCAATTTAAAGATGTTGTATAAAAACTTATTTAGAAGAATTTAAATATCGGCGAATAAAAATTGGAAAAATTCATTTATTTACAAAAAATGTTGATAATGTTAAAAATAACGTATTTATTATGCTTTTAAATATAAAAATAAATTTTAGTCTTTTATTTTTATTTTGATATTTTATTTGTATGTATATTTTATTTTTTTTATATTTTCATTTTATTTTCATCGTTATTTTAATTTTCATTATTATTTTTTCATTTTTATTTTTATGTTTATTCTTTTTTTATTTTTCATTCAATTTTTTATTTTTATTCAATTATTTTTAACAAATATAAATAAAAATTATTGAATTAAAATTTATATTTCATTTTGTATTCGATATCGTAAATGCTTGCGACGATGATAATGACAGAAGTGCTTGAATGCAAATCATAAATCAAATATAAAGTGTAAAGATATAAATAAATCACAAGTTAAAAGCAATGCATAAGACATACTTTCTTTGCATACTATTTATGACAAATAACCAAATTTTAAATGAAGTTTTGAATGAAGTTTTAAATACATTATATTTATGAATGCAAATTAATGTATTTTGGTGTAGTAATTCCTAAAATTAGTAAAATATACTTCAGGTTAAACTTAATGAAATAAGATTTTTAAAAAATGGCCGTCGCAAAAATATTTAATTTTATATTTTTTTATATATAAATAAATAATGAAAAAAAAAATATATATATTATTTTCAACAATTAAAACGTAGAAAAGAACGAGTAAAGAACAGAAACAGAAAAAAGAGTTTTGTTTGTTAAAAAAGAGTATTGGAAAGTCTTTTTTCTAAAGTTCATCCACTAGCAGCAACTTCTTTCGCCTCAGCTGCAAAGAATACCAATCGAAATAGAAAGTTAGTCATACAGTTGTGAAATCGGTTTATTCTTTTTTTATTGGATCAACTTTTTTTATATTTGGAAATATTTAGAAAATTTTTGGACATTTAAGTTATAAACTGATTAAAATCTATTTATGCACTGGTGAAAACTTTAGATTCTTGACAAGGTTTTATATAATTTTTGTGTAATTTATATATGTCTTCATTTGAATAATGTTAAATGTCCAAAGTTTTTAGTTTAATCCAGTGGTGAAAAAAGATAGTGTTATTTTGTGTAGTTTTATGTAAAAATTTAGAAGCCAAGTAACTGAAACTTTGTGCAACCTTTTAATTACAAAAGTAAAAATTTATTTTTTAATTAAACTTGTCGACACAAGATTTAAAACTATTTTTTATATTGAAACAACTAACGAAACTTTACAACCATGTAGCATTTACGTTGAAATATTGCTTAATTCTAATGTAATGTAAATCTACCTTGATAATACTTTCCAAGAGCGACAGCTACCGATGGTTTAATTAATATAAACGTCGAAATCTTAAAAAATCAAAATTTTGCAAAAATGTAAAGAAATGAAGCAAAGCTGAATAAAAAAACTGCAAAATAAAATCGTAAAAGCTTGAGTCTAAAATTTCTAAAATTCAATCGCAGCCCTACTTAAACGGATTTTAGTTATTATAAGTCGAGTAAACGGTAAAGTAAAAGTTTTGAAATATATAAGCTCCATTACTATTATAATAAAACTGTTAAGTCTATCTAGTAAATTACTTCAATTATTGGCCAACATAATCTACCTAAAGAGCTTGCTATTCGTAAACTATCATTAAAATTTAGTTAACTGTGCTGTTTAGCGTTTAGGGCTTGCGATGTAAAAAATTGAACACGTCAAAAACTTGACCATATTTCAGAAAACAACCAATGCTGCGAATCAAATTGTCCTCATCAATTGATAGAACTTAGTTCTCCATAACTTGGACTTTCTAGTGACTAACAAAAGTACCATTTTTACCTTTATATCAACAAAGTACTTGTTGTGTATTTTGGTTCGGTGAATTCATTGGATCATTTTGATCGAGAATACTGCTACTCTGAATAAGTAACGCCATAGAAAAAAGACCTCGCGTTTTGGCATAAGTTTTTATGCATGTAGTTTCATTCAACATGCCATATGATTAGATAGGCTCCTTTGTTAACTTCCCACTTTATAGGGAAGTTATTGTAATCGGTCCGAAAAATTCATATACATAGCAAAAACCAACCTGTTTTAGAACTACGGGTTGTGAAAATTATGTTTAGACAACCCAAATGCTTTACTTGGGTACAGCTATGGTGGAAAACATTTCTTTAATTCTTGCTTATTTGAGCGAACTAATTGTTCTCTTTACTTGATCTAAGAAAATCTAACCCAAATTTGCTATACATACATATATTAATGACTATTTTGCACCAATAAATAGTTATTTACCATATTAAAAATAATTTAAAAATGTCTCAAAGTTTCAGCTACAATAACGAAAGCTTATGTTATCCACAATTTTCTAGATTTGTATAATATAAAAAAGTTTTGTAGAGAGAAGATAATATGTGTTTAAGAACTGTAAAGTGTAAAAATTTCAAAATTTTCATTTTCTGTACATGTGTAAGTACAAAAATAAAATAACTCAGTTAGAATTCAACAAAAAGATTAATTTCAACTTACTTGATTCAAGCTTCACTTCTGGCTTTTCAGTTCGTCGACCGGCCGCCCTTACACGATTCTTTAAATAATGTGACAGAAATTCAACGTCTTTCTTCACTCTATTTTTTCCGTCCGGTATGTAGAGGGGCGTCCGAATTTTATATCCTTTATCTCCTACAATTCGGACAGATGCTAGATGACTTTTGCCTTCATTAAGTTGTGTGTGTGTGTTTTTCAGAGGGATTTCAAAATTTTTGATTTATTTAATTTGGTGTGTTAAGTTTAAAACATAAAAGTAAAAGATAAAAAAATACACAAATTCATGGGGTACAACAAAAACTAACATTGTTTTTTTAAATCATACTACATGTATAGAGACAAGCAGTTTCTAACACAAATTCCTTTTCTAATCCATATTAAGTTGGTAGATAATTGAACTTCAAAAATGTTATTACTATTTTTGGAATTCAAAATCATAAAAACTTTTGAAATAGTGAATAATTTAATAGTAGTCACTGCTTTTATAAATTTTTATCTTATACAAACCGATTTGTTATTACCGTTCTCATAACTTTTATTTGCCGCCGAATAAGAGAAAATAAATTTTGAAAATGTCTAAGCGACCCTCAGAAAGAAAACTGTTTTCTGAGCTTTCATCAGATAAAAACATCACTTACCAGTATATTTTGGCTTCTCTGGATAACTGCTGATGAGAGAGTCAACGTCAACACCGCGACTGGGATTTGTAACCCTAGAGACGTAAGTGTCAAGCGCACTGGTTGAATGTGGTTCATACCTGTAATTTAAACAAGGAAAAAGATTTCGTTATTGTCCTGCAATATGAAAGAACTTAGGAAAGACGAATTCGTCCGATAATTAAAAGCAACATTGGGAAAAGTGTGTTTTTTATTTCACCCCGAAAAATGAGAAGAAATTGTTAATCTTTTTCAGACTGGCGCCAGATGTAACAACTATAACCACAATATTTGAGTAAAAAAGGGCGTCTCAGACAGTTCAAATACGAACTGCGATAGTCAAAGAGGGAAGACCTTTTGTGCGACAATAGAAGGTTTTTAGGATGGCGCAAGAATGAGAAAGGTTCTATCGATAAGCCCAATGTGCCAAGAATTGCTGCAACAAGCAGGCAGTACATGAACCACAGGAGAGTAGTCAGGAGTCATTGAAACTCCTGCTCGATACCTACTTTCCTGGCTGGACATCTCTTGCTGCATCTTCAGAAACAGGTTTTGGTGGCCCAACTAGTGAACATAATTTAGGCACCATTGACAGATTAATTAACAGGGAGCTACTCCTGTGGTCCATAGAAGGCTTTAAGCCTTATAAAACACTTGGCCAAACGGAATTTATCCCATCGAAATTCAGAAAGTCAATAATATCTGAATTGGCTCGCCGTCATCTATAGTTCCCTTCGCCAAAGCTACATTCCAACATCCTGGAGAGTAGCGAAGGTGGCTTTCATTCCAAAAGCGGATAAAATCTCCTACCGCAATCTAAAGGACTTGACACCTATATGTCTTACACGCTTTCCCCTCAAGATCCTTGAAAGACATGTGGAAATTCATATTATGCAAATCATTGATAAAGAACTGCTTTCTCCCTCGCAGCATGCCTACACGAAAGGGAAATCAGTAGACACTGCTCTCCAATCCCTGGTACCGGCCATCGAAAGATCCCTTGCTTTCAAGGAATTCACGTTGGATGTTTTATTATATATTGAAGGTGCTTTCAACAATGTTGAACGTTCTGCGGTCCCGTTGACGGGCGTTTGAACTCTGAGAATTTATATGAGTTCGGAAACACTGACTGCGGAAGGCAGTTCCACAATCGAGTAGTTCTATTTATAAACGAACTACTAAACAGTAATGTGCGCGAAGAGGAAGGCTGTAGCGGGTGGGGTGAGCCGAGTTGGCTAGTTTGGGTAGACAGGAGGTTTTTAATTTCAGTGGAACAGTCGTTATGGCTATCGATATATTCCTACGGTGGCTTAAAGGATCGATGGAAGATCAAAGGGTGCTATCGCCAGTTAGTTTGATGGCGCGGTATTGCACCTTGTCCAGCCAAGCCAAGGTGGTTTTTGGGGCATCCGCCCAGATATACTAGTTGTGGGGGGCCGAATGTATAACTTGTAGATTGTAGCCAGGGCGGTTGGCTTAAGTAGGAACTTGCATCCAAGCATTGGTAAGCTTGTTTGGCGATTTGGAATACATATATGGTTTTTCCATCGCAGGTCAGAAGATAAGGTTACCGCTAAGATGCAAGGAGATGGGTCAGCCATTACTATCTTCGACGGCATCCAATACTACCATACCGCCAATGGTCTAAAGCCATACCGCTCGTCGTGCAAAGTTTTATTTGTTTCTAGATATTTCATCATCCACCAAGCCTATTGAAAAGTAACATAACTGGAGTTGTATTTGAAGTCAATTTTGCGCGCCATCTAGCAACCTTGAATAACTCTGACATTTTTTAGACGATTTCGACAATTGTACATAATTCTGAAACGTCATTGAGTTCTATTTTAACAATGAGTCAACACATACCGAAAGCTGTACCACGAGAAAGCCACTCTTTCGGCCGGAGTGTCCATCATCGGACCATATTTCTTCAAAGTTGAAAAAACCGTCGACGCTATCGTTGGATGTTGGACAACTTTGTGAGTCCGGAAATACGTATGTGAAGTTGACATTTTTGTTTAAAAAAAAACCCAAAAGTTCAACTTAGTGGGATGATACACGAGTCAACGTGTTTATGCAACACACTGTCAGTTTGTTGAGCGGAGGTGATACACGACTCAGCACGCTACACTCATCACTCTGTATAATAACATGGCGATTTCATATGTGTGGGTGTGCATTCCAAATTATTTTCACCCAGAATCGCTTGACAGTTACGCATACATAAACATTTTTCATGCAACTGGAGGAAAAATAGAAATCGTTTCTAGTTTCAGTCAACACCGCAAACTTCACCCTTACCCTTCCCTTGGCCTACGAACTGCGCAGAAAAAGCTCGTGCTGATCAACATGTTGACCCGTGTATCATCCCCCTTAGACGACTCATATCTCATAGAACCATCAATTTTGCCAACACAGATGGCCGGTTCACAACTGTGCGAGACTGCGACTCGAGATTTCGTGCGCGTCTCGACCGACATTCGTTCTAGCTTTTAACTCGAAGTTTAACATACAATAGTGCGAGAGCGAGGCGTTTTAATACGTCAGGTCCGAAAATTTTTGACACTTGAGCTATTAATTTTTCTATTTGAATGTCACTTAATCGTAGCATGTTTGTTCAAGATACTAGCGTTTTATAACAAATGCTGTCATCGCCTCCTCGTTGCGAGAAATTTTCAATTTTCCGAAAATTCTTCTCTCGCATTCTCGAGCATGTTTACATTGTAGATTGCCACAGTTGCATGAATATAATGAAAATAATTTGACAGCTCGGACGAGACTCGTAGGAAATCTCGTATCGCAGTCTCGCACTATTGCGGCCTTTAGTGGAGGAATTCCGCGTTCAAATCTAACTTTGTATAGTTCTTACCGTATTATTCAGAACAAACCAACCAACCATTTTGAACTAGGCGTCATAGTAACTTAAATTCAGCTCAAAAAGACCTACCCTACGAAGTATTACACATAGCCATTGTAAGTGGGTACCAAAATTTGCATTCTCCCTCATATCGCCGAAATTTTTCAATAAATTTTTCTTCAACAGAAAAGATCAGTAACGTCAAGGCACGTCATGTCAGAACATAGTATCAAACTAATGTTGCCGTTGACCAATGCACATGAGATATTATTTTTGTGATAGGTCATAACACACAACTAACGAGAAAAATAATAAAAAAAATTAAATGTACCGGGTTCTTGTACAGCTACATACGAAAAGTTTTATTTTATTATGTCAAATATTTTGCAATTATTAAATGTTTTTCAATAGGAGTGAAAGAATATTACTTTAAAATACCGGTGTTCTCTTCGGACACAATGCATACACGATGAAGAATTTTAGAAAAAAAAAAAACACCGAAAAGAGAAACGAAAATAAATAAATATGTTTTGAGGACAGACCAAAGCTAGCTAATTTTAGGTTATTACAAGCAAGTGTAATTAGCTTTATAGATAAATATTTCAATAAATTAGTTCATCATAAAATTTCAATCAACTGCCAACTGTCAAAAGAATTATAAATTCAAAATGAGGCCAACGAATTAATGTACATTAGTGAGGAAGCTCGGTTCACCCGTTTCCAAGTCGCAATATTAAAATTGTTGCAGTAGAGAAATTATCAAATTTGTATAATAAAAAATTTTTAACAATTCTCTGTAAAATAGAAGAGCTACTAATGACAAATTAGCTTCGAAAATTACACTTTGGACGAACTACAATTATAATTTCAACCTAAAGCCGGAACATAATAGTGAGTGCGTTCACTTAGTAGCATAATGTTACATTATGTAACTAATGTAACACAAAGTCGTTCAGTTAAGGTTCTATGTAAAATATTTCTGACGTTTGTATAACAAAAAATCGTTCACTTAGCAACGATGTTATGTCGTTTATGTAACATAAATCGATGAAGCTATTTTGCTTCTCCAAACGTTGCATAATGACAGTTGAAAGCTGGTCATAGTAAATTTGACAGTTGTGGCTTATTCCAACACATATCGTTCAGTTAAGTCTCGTTACATAATGCAACATTCTACCCTTCTCTTTGCTTTTGCCATATTTTACATTATGCCACTAACTGAACGTAGCCAGTGCCTTGTGGAAATGTCAAAATCGTATATTTGTTGTATTCAGACTCAAATTCAAGCAATGTTTACTGCGATTATACACTGACAGTTAGGTACGCTTACGTTCGTTAAAAACGTATGTCGATCTACGTCTATCATTAGTTCAGGCTTTAGAAGCACGATGTATTTGTATGCAGAGGGCAATGTACTTCGCTCTCAAATGTTTATGATTAACAAAATGATGTGATTCCATGAAAGACTTACCTATAAGCTGGGAATGGTGTGGTGCTCCTAGATCTACGTGAAGTTGGCGCACTAACTTCCTTAAGCAAAGTCGCAGCTGATGATCGAATTTTCCTTGCTTCCGTATCAAAGTCCTGCATAACAACATCAAAAGATTTTAAGCATATACCAAGAAAAGTGATTTGTTATTCAATCAAAAACTCACGATGAATGTATCAGAGTTGAGGAATTCATTCAACATACGGTAACCAATTCCAGGCCTAGTTCGGTTAGCTATCCTCTCATATTCTTTGTTATAAACGGAGGGGAGAGTTCGGAAACGTGGAACTTTCGACGACTCATCTGAATCGTATGAAGTTGCTCTATAGTATCGAGATGATGGTAAAATACTTGTATAGTGTGTTGAAGATGGTAAGGCACGAACAGGTGATGTTACTACACGAACTGGTGATAAGACACGAATTGGTGAACTGAAAACACGTATTGGTGAGGAATAAACACGTGGAGACGAAATTAGACGGGCGGAACTGTGAACTACACGGATTGGAGATGCAATTACCCGGAATGGTGATGTCACAACTCTAGAGGTAACCACACGCCTCGTGCTGCTGACATAGGGAGTAGAGTGGTACGAATAAATTGGATAGCCTGTTGTGTGCACCTGTTACGGAATATAGTATTGCAAATTATACAAAGTACTGTGTTATGTATTTACGTTATTATGTGATGTGATATGTTTATTTTTTAATGCGATGCGGACCACAAATGAAAATCGTGAGTGAAATGGGCGATGAGAAATATTTAAAGAGACCATAAATAAATAAACTTACCCTTGATGTGTATCGAGTTGATGGTAACTGTAATATATAACAATAAACATCCGTTTAAGTATATATTTTTATACTTTTAATTTGCTTTAATGATATAAAACATAAAGGAACGATCTCTTAACTTTAACAAATCTTAAGGCTCAGCTTCGAAATATTTAAAATGTTGTCAAATTTGTTTAATGAGCAAATTTCTAAAACTATAAAAAATCATATTCACTTCATTTTAATTTCCAAAATATTGGCACTCGATACGGAGAAATGGAAAATATTTGGTATACTAATTATTGATAGGGTTCTAGCAGGAATACAGGTATTTCTTGTTATTTATACACCAACTCACTAAAGCAGCCTACACACTGAAATATTCAGACACTCCAACTAGTTCGCCAACATCCGTTCAAATATCCACGAAGTGCACCGTTCAAACTACTATTTCGAATGATGTTCGCTGGCTAAGTTCTCAACACCGCTACAAACATACAACATGGTTGCCAAGTTCTACCAATAATCAAAATGTTTTGCTTTCATTTCAACTGTCGGCAAACTTCAATTTTAAGATGAACAGGCCCTCCGAGACTTGTCATAGCATTAAGTTAGAAGTTTTTGATCAAAAATGTTAACTCTTTCTTTTCACTTTCGCTATCGCACTATGGTCTAGAAATTCGTTAATAAACAGAACAACTCGACTATAGAACAAACTCAAAAGCAGGGTTAATCGCCTTCTGAGAAAGCTAAAACAAGTAAAAAATTATGATATGATTCAGAAAATCAGAGCTCTTAGTAAAAATTTTTTGATCAGACTGGTTTTACTTTCACTTTCAGTTTAACTGGGCAGCTTATAGCGTGTGATGTCTGAGCTATAAACTGTCTGAACTGTGCAGTTTTAAACTATTTTCACTCAGACTTCAGTTTCTGGACTTTTTGCTCCGATAAACTGCGCAGGGCAGACAGTTTATCATTCAGTTCTCTCAATTTCGTCCATTTGCCATTATTAAAAAGATGTACAACTGACGAGACTGAACAAAACACCAGTATAACAAACTGACGGATCCACACTTTTTCAATACAGTTTATAGTACAGTTTTTTACGCAGTTCAACTGCACAGTTAAAACTGAGAGTGTGTGGGCCGCGCTTAAGGAGTAGCCGGGAGGACTGTGTATTTTCTTACTTGTTCACCCATTATACAAGCATTACGTCGCCTTTGGTATTGCTTTGTATGATTTGCTTTTTGGTACGCAAAGCTGAAACATATCCTTATACGAAAAAAATGCAGAAAAGGAGTACAAGATGTAGGCAGGCTAAGGGGAAGTACGCCAAATCCACTTTGAAGTTTTAGTTAGGGCCAAAGCTGGAACTGTGGGAAAATTTTCCCTTTGGATATTATCTTCTTCTTCCAATGGCGCTACAGCCCAACTCGAGTCTTGGCGCCATCTAATCTTCCCCTCAGTTTTATCAATTTCTGGGCGAAGTTCTCTACTTCTATATGTAGAGTAGTGTCTCCGCATTTGCTGCAGCCACAGCCTTCCATCTTTCGATTCTCAAATCCGCAGTCCCGGATTGGTTTAAATCGAAAATTCGGAGTGAAGACTCACGCGATAATGAAATATACGATGTCGGATTATCTTAGGCGCATTTGTCGTTCAAATCCGCAGAAAATTTGTTGCGGATCACACTTTTACAGCGCGGAAAATGTCAAAAAGAAATTCGGGGTTGCGGATTTGAGAATCGCAAAGTGTCAAATTCGCAACTCACTTCCCTCCCGTCGGATCTGGGAATCGAGGCCATTATATAAATTATTTTCAGACCGATTAAAGTTGAATTTGAAAAAAAAAATTGAATTTGTTTTTGCATTTCAGTTTTATTTTTGATGAAATATTATTATAAAAATTGGGACATATATTTTTGCCACCTTTTTAGGGGGTTAAATCAAACTTAAACCGAAATAAAATTAAAAATAAATTAAAAAAAAAAGAAATCTTTTCGTAGAATAAATTTAATACTCTGGGGCAAAAATAGAAATTTGGTTCAAGGGGAGTTTAACTCTCTTAAAAGGGGGTTCGAAAAAATTTCGAGAAATTTCTCGATATTCTTAATAATATTTCATTAAATCTAAAATTTAAATGCAAAACAAAAATTTCAATATTTTTTCAAATTCATCTTTAATTTAGGGGTTATTTTGCCCGCTTAACGGTTGAAAATCATTTTTTTGCTTATAACAATTATTCAACCAAATTTCAAACGAAACGCAGGAAAAATGAGTTACTTTCAATTTTATTTCGCGGTTCATTCGGTGCTATCATTGGGGCTATTCAGACGGTGCACATTCATGGCAAGTAAAACCGGTTTTATAGATGAGAGAGGGAAGGGAGCGGAAGAACTTAACGAAACATTTTTCACGCAAAAGCAAACGCGTGAAAACTTACACACATATAAAATGTTACTTCTATCTCTTGTTTTCTTTAGCTCTGTTTTTGTCTGACAAGTGAATTTTATTTACAATACAATTACGCCCCGTGTGTGTTCCGAGGGGTTGAATAAAACCGGTTTTGCTCAGCATACTTATGGCAGCGTCTGAATAGGTTCATTGGACGGGAACCGGCACCGGGTGCCTGCTCCAATGGTACTTCACAGTATCACATTTAAATATCGTTGTTGCTAGGTGCAACAATCAGTCTCATTGGACTTTGGCCTTTATATAAGCGCTAACATCGTCTTTCGATGTATTGCTCGAGATTTCAAGAATTAACCGTGTGCAAAGAAGCATTTGTTTGCGAGTAGAATTGTGTTTGAGAGTAAAGCCGGGAATACACATGCCAGTAAAACGGGTAAGTAGCTTGCATGCGTGAAGATGGAATATGCAAATAGATGATACAGCGGCGATAAATGTTCACTTGCTAGGTACAGGCTAGGTGATATTCCTGTAGGGAACTAGTAAGTGCAAATTTATCACCGTTGTATCATCTATTAGCATATTCCATCTTCACGCATGCAAGCTACTTACCCGTTTTACTGGCATGTGTATTCCCGGCTTAAAGAATGGTTTTGTTGCCGGACTTTTTTTTGGTGGATTAGTTAGGGCTAAAGGTGGTTCTGTGGGAAAAATTAGTGTTTGAGGATTTTAGTTTGAGCAAAAGGTGGTTGTTGCCAAACCACTTTGAGGGTTTTAGTAAGGGCAAAAAGCTGGTTCTGTGGGGAAAATTTGTCTTTGTAAATTGGGATTGCTCAAAGGTGATTGCCAAATCTACATTTCGGGCTTGTAGTTAAGGCAAAGCTGGTTCTGTCGAAAAAATCGCTTACACGAAATACTACTGCCATACACAACATAAGGTCAAATTCCAATAAACAAAAATTGCAGTGAAATACAAATGTCATTGAGCAGTAATTTTAATATAAATTTCGCCAAACCAGAAGCACAACTCCTAAGGGACTGACAAAGTCTTCATTCATCATTTTCTACATTTCCCGGAAATTTCTAAAAATGCATGAAAATTCAATTTCAAAATAAATTGTTATATATGATTTGTTAAAATTTGACCTACCGAATCTTTGACCGAACTCAGCTTGTCGAGCCCATTCGATAGGACAATGTAAAAGATTAGAAAAATTACATTGTTTATTTATCACAGATCCTTATTTCATCTTTGAATATCAAATAGAAACCACTCCTGTCAACACCCGTCAGCTGTATATGACAATTATTGAAGATTTTTTTTAATATACCCTGTAGTTTATGAATTTTCGACCAAAAACAAGGGAGTTACAAAGATTTTAGGCCAGCGTCAAGGTAAATTTTATGATATCTCGAGTTATTCGCGCGGAAATCTGAATTATCTCCCAAAGGAAGCCATTTTCGAAAAAAAAACACTTAAAGACGTTTTTCGGTGAAGATTTTCACGCTCTACAAGTTGTTCCTATGCATTATATCGACATTTTCTATCCAATCTACGTTATTGATGGAATATCAATTTTCCAAGTTTTGCGGGAATTTTCCATAGCTGTGCAGAACAAATTTTGTTTTCTCAAAGTACTATTCAAAAAATGCTCGTGTGCCAAAATTAATTTCTATTGGTTTTAGTTAGTGTCAAGTTAAAAGCCCTGGCTTCTGAATCATATTAAAAAAACTGTTCAAGCAAACTGGATACGATGAAATGGTAGATAAAAAATTTAAATCGAATAAAAGCCACAATCAAATATTATTTTTAATGGCTTTATTTACCGTATATTCGTTTATTTGTTTCTTTGGTTCAAATCTTGCCACAGCTCTTTCAGCTACTTCTACTAAACCGATTCTTATGAAACTTTGCACACACAATGAGTTTCCGTCAATACAATCTGACAATTTTGTAAAAAAAATCAAGATGGCGCTTCCAAGATGGCAGATGAATTTTGCAAATGGTTTCTGATTCCATTGATAATCGGTATCGGCGGGTTTTTGGCCAACAATTCTGAGATCAAAATTTGAAAATTCAGAATGGCGGAGCAAATTTGTTCTGAATCCGTTGAAAATCGGTATCGGGAAGTTTTTAAGGTTACAAATGACGAATCTGTAGTAAAAATTAAACAAAAAACCCAAAAGGGGAATTAATGAATTTATTGTCAAAATTAGAAAATTTAAAATGGCGCTGGCAGCACCTTTTCCATCCCAAAGCCATACAATTTCCAGCAAAGTTTAATAATGGAACGACCGGGAGAACGATGTTCCCAATAATTTTGTCATGGGCCTTCACTGTCCATAAAATTCAGGATAGTATTGTTGACGATGCGCAGGACAAGTTGAACGTAGCAGTGATGACAACATAACAAAAATTATTATCAACAAGAGACCAGACGGACACAGAAGTACGACACGTCCAAAAAAGAGAAATACAGTTAGCGTAGAAGATCTACGAGCCCTAGGTATAAGAAATTGGAGACTTCAAGCCAGGGACCGACAGTTCTGGAGGAGGATGTTGCAGGAAGCCAAGGCCAATAACAAACTGCTGAGCTATTTATGATGATGAGTTGACTATACTTTAATGTATTTGGGCTCCAAACTGTTTGATGCAGGTCAATGGTCAAGCGTATGTAGCATTGAGTCACGTAAGGGCTTTGAAAGGGCTATGTTTTGAGGAGCTTGATTGATAGAAATTAACAGGTAAGAAACCGTGCACAAAAGATGCAAAAAAGAGTTGGAAAGGATGAGGAGTTTGCATAATGATACAAGCCAAAGATCAAACTAAAAACTAGAAAATAAAAAAATAGGTAAAAGAACTCTTAAGTTAAATGGTTTTATTTGTAATCAGAAGTACCAAAAACACAAACATGAAAGTTCTAGTGATTCTGACGTCTGGTAAGAACTTGTACAATAGTAACCGTGGTGTTTTCTCATGTCGTATACCAAGGGGCACTTTGTGTCGCTGCGTCAACGGGTTAAGTATTATTCTAGGACTTTTAATAGACTAAAATAAGAACATGGGGCGCATAAAAACCTGTATAAACCACTGTATAATTAAATAGGAACGACTTGTCTAGAAAAATGTGTTTCCAAGCGCACCAAAAATATACTTAAAATGCGCCCCATGTTCATATTTTATGCTGTTTAGAGTCCCAGAATATTACTTAACCCGTAAAGTCCGCCTTGGCATACGACATGAGAAAATAGCACGGCTACTATTGCATGATTTCTAACCATACGTCATAATCTCAAGAAGGTCCATGTTTGTGTTTTTATCATTTTCTAGTTTTTGGTACAGCTTATGATTTCAAATAAAACCATTTAACTAAAAAGTTTTTCTACCTATTTTTTTACTAATTGTAGTTGAATTGAGTAAGTATTGAATTGAGATTGCAATTTAGAAGTAAGAGGGGAGATAGAAATTGAATATGTGGTAGGTATATTATATGTACTGTATACTATGTATTAAGCATTACGTAAATATGTAACAACCATATATAGATCTTGCAATGAAGTCCAAAATATCTTTCCTACTGTTCCCAGCTTGTAGCATCTCGTAAACCATGTACTAAGTACTATATACTAAGTATTATTTAGTATGAACTGTGTACTTTAAAATACGTACTATGTACAATGCGCTATGTCTTATGTACTATGTATTACGTGCTATGTACTGCGTACTATGTAGTATATAATATGAAATACGTACTATCTACTATGAACTATATTATGTTCAAATCACAGACATTGGTTAATTTTATTTTGAAAAATTGAGTTTAAGAATGAATAATAATGCAAATCAACTAAGTATTGGGCAACTATAGATGATGATTCACTGTATGCACTGAAAAGATTGATTCGTCAGCTTTTGTATCCTATTTTAGTTATTACAAGCCCATAGTTTTGTACATTGAGATCCGAAATAATGATTAAATGCATAACAAAAGTAAGAATAGAAGTTATACAATAACTGAATGGTACGTTTGATTAGCAATGCGACGATAATTTTTGAGTATTTTGTAAATATGTACTATGCACTTCGGAAACCTGTAAAATATTTTCATCCATACATTCTTCACATAGGTACTTCCACCGAAAAATGTAATAAAACGTCGCTTATGTCGGGACTCTCCGACTCCACTACCTTTTGTTTATTAGCAACTTTTGTCTAAAAGCAAATCATATGAATCATTTTCGTAGGAGATAATATGTAGAAATCGTCGATGTTACCAATGTTAAATATGTGACGTATGTGCCTTTCAAAATAACTTGATACACAAAAACGTGAAATCAATTTACGGTGTCACCATTAAATTTTTGTTATTAGTAAAAAAGCGTCTAAATAATCAAAAAGTACTAAAAATCAAAATAAGTATAAAAAGTATGATTACAAAAATGTATATTTCGAAAAAACAAAAAAAAAAATTATAAGTCAAAAATATTTAAAAAATGCTTCTATTGAATATCGCATTTTATTCAAAAAAAAAAAAAAACAATTTGTAAAAACAAACTTATAAAAATAGGGTAGGTACATTAATAGTAAAAAACTACAATTTTTGCTGGTTTATTCCTTTTTAGTCTCTTTATTTCACCACATTCCGATTTTCCGTTTTAATTTTTATAATCTGGCCTTATCCTCTTACTCTAATTAATATTTCGTATCACAAAAATTTCAAAGCAATGTCTACAAGTTAAAACGTTTCGTTTAAATAAAATAAATCATGGTTAATTTGTACGTTTATGCGCGACAAAAAGCCAAATACGAGTATTTCGTTGGTTAGTAAAAAACACAATTGACTTAGCCCGCCATCATTCAGAAGGGTGGAGCTAAGCATAAGATAAATATCTTACACAAGTTGTTCATATTGTTAGTAAAAATAAGTATACGAATTCGTTCTAGATAATAATGCTAATACTAAAGCTGATTGACGCAGTCGTTGTTCATTTATAGATTTTTAATCTTTATTAAGTGTTACAGAAAATATACTTAAATATATATGTATGTATCTTCATGTTTTAAGATCTGTGGTCTTAAACGCGGTATGAGAAGTGTCTGTAAGTGGTACCGCCTGGTAGACGTCCAGATACCGAAGACGAGTAGCTGTAGCCGCCTGGTCCGGCTCCAGAAGAGCTGGTCCTTTCAGAAGAGTAGTTGTAGTCAGAGCCAGGTCCATATCGGGATTCCCTTTCGACGGTCGAAGAATAGGATGATGTTTCGGGCCTACTGTAGGGGTCGTTGGAGCTCAATGAAGACTCCTTTCTAGAAGAATGGGAGTAGGAGTATTCATGTTTTCCCACTGAACGATGCTGTCCTGGTCGTTCGGTTGCCAGGTATAGCCTTGGTGTCTGCGAATTTTTCATTTATCTTCTTTTAGTATAATTCGTCTACTATGTTTTTTTGTACTAAACTAAAATAAGCATCACGTCTCCAACTTGCTGTATATATTATATAATGTAACGTCGTTCGATGTATTATTTTCGAAAGAAGGAATATTGAAACATGTTTGAAAATTATAAAGGACCCAATAACAAGATTTGAAACATGGATACACAGAATCAAACACAAATTAACTACTTAACCACCTTGAACAAAGTAATAATAATGGTTAAGCAATCTAGATGCGACAAAAGCAAAAACAAAGAATGTTAAGGTATATAAAAACAATCATTAGCTTTATTATAGCATAACGTTAAGTGATTATTGTATATGTGGCAATTTAATAGTATTGGTGATAGTGTTTTGCATTGTATTGCTCATATCTGCTAGGCTCAACGTAGAAGAGTTTCTTATGTGGTTGCTTATCCTGTGCGGTTTGATGCAACCGCGGTAGAACGTAATCAATGCTGTCCTTTGCTGTGCATGCAGCCCTGCTGCCACCAGCTTCAATAACTTCGGCATGGCGCCTAACTAGACCGAAAACACGCTGTCTAGTCTCTTCCCTTGCTGATATATAGGGCTTAATTGGCCTGCTAAGTACTTCAGCGCTCGGTTGGATTCCTTCGCGGTTTATACGTTCTAGAATTGATGTTCTTGCTTCATGAATTGGTTTCTTTTTACCAAATGCTGTAATGGGGTCGGCAATCAAGCTTGGCCGCGGAACAAACGGAACCTTTTCCCAAGGAACCTCTCGTCTCTGCAAGTCCAAAACCGTACCGTAATGTTTATATTTTGTTATTACATACATATTTAATTTTGAGATTTTGTTTTATTTATTGTTTTTTTATAATAGCTCACTAATCTAATATATCAGTCTCAGCCCTGGAGTAAACATTCCTCAAGTTAAATCTTCTCTAGCAGTATTATATTGTGCTAAAATGTGTTAAAGCAAAGCCTGGTGCTAGCTTCAAGTAAAGAATCTCTTTTATTATCTTTTACAAAAATCAAAATAATATATTGCAGTGTGGTTGTAAGTACATAATGGCGATTTAAAAGTTATTTAAGCCATGCTATTAATTATTAGATTAATGACTTAAACTAATCGAACTAATTGATGCTGTGAATCATTCTAATGAAAAATGTGAGCATAATTGCAGAAAATTATTACTTATCAGCTATATTTTCTATAAATACGTAAAAGAAGGCAAAATGGAATAAAAAATATAGTTATAATAATTGTAGGTTGATAATTTTTCATTTATATATATCAAAATAAAAATATATATATCAAAAATTAAATAAATAAATAAAAACAATATAAAATATGGTATTTTTTCTTTCTTTAACCAGCAACTCTGCCTTATTACATATTCTTCTCTATTTATAAAACTTAAACTACATTGAAATTATTTATAATTAAAATTTCATCATCAACGGAATGGTTTAAGGCAACTTTTAGACGATTACTATTTTTAAAATATAAAAGAATTAAAAAATTAAATATACTCTTGATTTAATTATAACACATCCAAGAAAATTGATATATTTTAGTACTTCAAGGTTTTATTGAGAGTCAAAGTGATTTTACTATTGCATTATACTGGTGCTGGTGTTCATTGCGAGTCCTACAAGTATCTAGTCAAATTTGATCCATGGCATTACATTTTGTGCAGGCATTATCGCGAAAATTTGAACCTATTCCGTAAAAGGCAAGAATAAGTGTATTCGAAATTGTATAGGGATCCAGGTTCCTTAAATAAAGTTAGAAATGCGTCCTCTACTACAATATAAATCATTCCAACCTAAAGCTATTCTCAATCCAATCAAAAGCAAACACTTAACCCAGTCGCTAAAAAGATTTAATGGGCTCTTTGGCATGGTCATTTTAGGTTTATACACGTTTTGACGTTTGTGCTCAGCCTTGAGTCCCGGGTTCATCCCAGTCCCAGACATAATTGAACTTCGGAATTCTCTGGCGCACAACACGCCTATACAAAGGGCAAATCTACTGATACTGCTCTTCACTCATTGGTTTCAACCATTGAAAAATCCCTCGAGGAGTATAATTAGTAGCATTTCTTGACATAGAGGGAGCATTTAACAATGTATTGCGGGACGATATTACCCTGGCCTTGACAAAACATGGGATCGAGGCATCGTTGGCGTTTCTTATCCACCAAATGCCTACTGGCAGGATGGTGAGCTCGATCTTGGGCGATAGTCCGAAACGCCGTAAATAGAGCACCCCGCAAGGAAGAGTACTTTCTCCACTCCTATGAGTCGTAACTATGAATCAGTTGTTGCGAAGCATGGAGGCAGAGGGGCACCACGTCCTGGCGTACACGGATGAAGTTGTTATCATCAAAAAAGGAAAATTTCCACAAGTCCTCTGTGATCTTATGGAGGCGACGTTACAAACCCTCTCAAGCTGGACTACCACCCGAGGACTCAGCGTTAACTCAGTAAAAACATAACTGGTCCTCTTCACAAGGAAGTATAAGATCACTCCGTTAACACCCCCGGCTTAATAATGTTCGGCTCAAAATTAGTAACAGTGCCAAATACTTGGGAGTAGTCCTGGACAAGAAATTTCTCTGGAATGAAAACACAGAATAGCGCATTAAGAAAGCAAACATAGCACTTTCGCTTGCAAAAAAATCCATTAGGAAGAAATGGGGCTTTTCCCCTAACGTAGTACAATAGATCTACACAGCCATCGTCCGCCTCATTCTCCTTTACGGGGTCTTAGTATGGTGGCCACCCCTGAGTAAATTCACCGTGCTAAAAACTGACTTCTTCATACCCGAGATTACCTTCACGAGGAACTACGGAGTCCACATCCCTTTACGTTGTGAATGGAGAAATAGACCACACAGTTTTCAGTGTGCAATAAACTTATTTACTGATGGCTCCAAGCTCGAGGGTCGCGTGGGAGGAGGGGTATTTTCCCCAAAGCTTGGGATTGAAGTCTCCTTCCGACTACCCGATCACTGCAGTGTATACCAAGCGGAGGTTCTAGCCATACTAGCGGCTGTTCTGCCAGCAAAGCGATATGAACTGGACTGCCTACATCTTCTCAGATAGTCAGGCGGCTCTGAAAGCCCTGCGCTCTTGCACAAACAGCTCTAGAATTACCTCTGAATGTCTTAACGAGCCGGGTCACCGAAATGTAGAGAGAAATTGTAAAGCTGAAAGAACAACCACTACTCTCCTTCCAGAAAAGGAAAGAGTTGGTATGCCTTGTACAAACTTTAAACTTCGATATCCAAACAACACACAATGCAACAAGCGAAAAAGCATTGGAGGGATCTTAATACATGCACTTTGGCCAAATTAACCGGGCCCTCTTATGATCTCAGGCGGACCATTTCACTTTTGACCGTCGGGAGACAAACCTCTTAGTTATAGTGGGGTGCTGACCGGCCACTGTCTGATAGGGGCGCATGCGATCCGCTTAGGTCTTGAGATCTACGATATTTGCAGAAACTGTAAAAATCTGGACGAGGAGGAAAGTGTACTACATCTCCTCTGTCACTGCAGGGCCCTAACCACATTTGGTGAACCCTTTCTAAGCACGCTTGCGGAAATCTCGATGATTGGGACCCCGCAGATTAGAAGATTCATTACTTCCTTGAGATGGTTTAGCGAAGAAATGACACTTTAACATCAGGTTTAATGTGGGATCACTATGGCATCACAATAGGCCTATCCTTTAAGCCTAAGTGTATGAGCTTAAACCAACAGCTCAGCCATATCTAACCTAACCTAATCATCAGGACAATTTTAAAGCGAAATTATGTATGTGATCTTAACGGCGCTCTTCCAAACTTATTCAGACCCAAACACCCTTGAAATTGAAGTTAAAATTGACTTCGCAACTGACAGTTCCACATTTTAATAGATTTCTCCAATGAGCTTACTTCAGTAAGCTCGAAACTTGTGGACTTATTTTAATGGGCTTGAAACTATCCAAAACTAGAAGATTAAAAATCCTATTTTCACCCAAACAAAAATTGTGAATATCTCAGTAAAAGTGAGGTTAATTTGTTTAATTACTCTACTTTAATGTTTTAAAAATCGATAACGACATCGTGTTAACAGTAGTTATCGAGCAAAATTAAGTTATGTGTGAGAATTTTATTTGGTATGGTTTTTAGAAAAATTAACGACCAACAATTGTCGAACAAAAAAGTTTGTATTAATTTGTAATCTGAAACATTTTTGAGTTAAGATGAAAGGGTGGTTTTCACATACTTTTCTCAATAGCCCTAATCCTTATTGAGCGTAAAAATTAGGTCAAATTGCAAAACTATTTATTCTGCACTTTCAAATCTCGTAATACGTGCAAAGGTCGATTCGCACTTTACGGAACAGTAGTGTACCGTCAAGCTCCGACAAGAGTGCAAAGTCGAGGCTTACCGCCACCTCCTCATACATTCCTAGACTTCCTTTAACCTATCCTATATTTTTTCTATTCCTCGAACTAAGCTTCCTACTAGGCATTGTACCATGACATGAACGACGTTAGGACGAAAGCGTGACATCTGAGGTTAGACTTTCACTTACTCTTAACAATGTCAATGCTGCTAAAGCCTTTCAACATCGGCGTTCGAATGTGTCAAAATTAGCAATGAAAAGGCAAAAGTGGCCAGACAATTATTCAAATCGAGATGCTACTTTACCTAGTACACATTGGGCATTTTGAAGCGTGCTCTTTTGAAATGAGCGTTTTAAGAACCAAAGAGTTTCTATTAGGTGTGTACATGCAAACGAGCGCTTTGAGATACATGCGCCGCTATTTTGTTGCACATTTTAAGGCGCGCTTTCATACAGAAGAAACGTATTTACTGGAAAATAACAAAATGGAAAGCGAACATTTTGAAACTGCTAACGCTCGTAAAACGCCGAGCTAAACGCTAAACGCAACGCCGAGCCCTCGATGTGTACTTGCCTTAATCTTCAGAGCTTAATACTAAAATTTGTTGGTGTTTTTGGTTTCATTCCACTTCAGAAGATGGATTTGACGCCACTGTTCATCATCGTTGACAATTCGTCAGTCGTAATTGTTGTCTTATTATGGTTTAGTGCATGGCCAACACTAATTTTGAATTTTTGTATACTATCCCCTTACCACAAAAACACCACTAGCCACTAGATACGATTTTTTCTCCACTAAAGGCAAGTCTAAACCACCAGTTCTGGTGGTAAAACCACTAAGTTGGGAATGCTGGTGTGATGCATCAGTAACTATTTCACTAGGGCTTAGCCATACAAATGAAAACTGCTTACGAGTTTTTCCGAGCTGATAGCATTTTCATCAATTATTTTCTTTCTGAAATTCTATGATAGCGGCTGTTTTTGTCAGTTTTTCTTAATGGTGCAAGATTAATCTGTAATCCGCGATAATTTTTTAAAGTTCCAATTCTAGCAGCGAATGCATATACATATGTATAAAATTAATAAACCACAATAGTAATAAAAATTCTTTATTAATATCTATCTTTTTAAAATACAACACTGTACTGTGGTATTAATTATATTTTGAAAAGGCACGTCTGACGCAGTGCTGGTAAATATATATTTATCTCTTAAGAATATGCTGGATTTTCGCAAAAAAAACATTGGCATCTCGTGAAATTCTAGATGCGTACGCATATCTTAAAATATCCACAATATTTGTGTTCCGAGAAAATTGTTACTTTGCTTTTGTATGTATGTATTCCGAAAACACATTCAAAAAGACTCATTGAGGGTAAGAAAATGGATATCAGAAAAAAAGAAAAAGTAGAAATAAATTGCTAAAATTGAGTAAAGTACTACATACTGCTTTTCATCCCCGTTGGCTTGTTTAAAAAAGCAATGAACTATCCAAGGCTTTGGTTTATTTTTGGAAAATGTTTAGAATTGAAAATATTTTCAACAACTTCGAATGTGCTGAAGGTCTACATATATTGGAAAATTCTTTTTTTAGAAGTACATATTTTATTATTTTTCACTAATTTACGAGGTAAGAAAATTCCGTAATATCAAATAAAAACATTGAGAATTGCCTTGAATTATTATTTCAGAATGTGAACGCTTATTTTTGGCTAATTTTAATTTGTTGTAAGATATTACGAAAACAAATGGCAAATAGCTTAAAGATGATACGGATTTATTAATTTTATAAATAGGTTCAGGATGGAATGACAAAGCACAAGCTTTCACGTGTTTGATGGCGTGAAAAATACTAATCAATACTAATATTTTCCTAATCATTTATAATTTTAAGATTAATCCTAAAACCGCCACGTATGTAGATGGAAAAGAAAAAAAAACACAAATTCAAACAGTGTAGTGTTATACATTTATAAAACTTAATAGTTGCTTAAAATCTAGCTTTTGCTGAAAATCCAAAAAAAGATCTTGGCTTCGGTTTGCAAAAGAAAAACAAATTAAGCTGCTTTTAACTTATTGGCAAATAGTCGGGAGGAAAAATGTTTTGTTGTCATATATTTTGTATTAATTCGAAATTTCGCTTCTCGCGAGAGTAAAATTTTTCACAGAATATTATGAAACTTGTTTTATGAACAGTGATGATGTAAGCCCATAATCATTGATTTTGAAATATTGCCAAATACACTTTATAATTAAAATACATTATGTAAATATATTTCAAAGATTAAATGACTATTTATAACATTTATTGGTAAAAACTTTAAATTTTTTCAACTTTTTAATAAAACCACAAGAGTACATGTAACCAAGAGACAGTAATAAAATAACAGATTTGACATATATATGTATACATATAACCATATACATATATATGCTTCAATATAATTTATGATTAACTATTATGAATCACAAAAAATAACAATAAAATGCGATATTCACTTCACGGCCAAATTTTATGAACAGATATTGACTATCATGCAAGTTTTGTAGAAACATTTTTCAAACGTGTTTCAATTCCTTTTAGCCCTTTTTTTGTTTTTAAAATTTTTATCTTGTCTTTTTTTTTAAAAATCGAAATATATTTGCTGAATACCTTCCATTACAGAAGTGATAAATATATAATACATTATCTTATTAATAAAACAGCAAGTGGGACACAAGCACAACTAATAAAGTTAAACAAAAAAATATTTGCATCAGTGAATTTCCCTTTTTAGCTAAACTCGTATGTATTAATATTATTATTAATTATCACATTTCTGCACACTTCACAACGAAAAATTAAATATTTTTTTGCTCTAATTGCAAATATTTTCTTATTTCACTTTTTTTTGTATTTAAATAAAATACCACACTACACAATTCTGATATTCCAAAAAATTATATATATTTTTAATACTTTTTTTCTATTTTCAAAAATTTTAAAAACCGCCATTTTAAAAAACTAAATTTATAACAAAAAAAAATATAGATCTCTCCTTACCGTAACCGAATACGACGAAACAGTTGGTCTGGAGTATGTTCTGCGGGTGTAATAATCAGTTTCATAAACCATTTTTATGCGATTTTATTAATTATTTCCGAACTATGAGAAATGAATTTAAACACAATTTTTAAGTTGTTTGTTAGTTGATTGTATTATTTTTTATTTAAATCCTATGTCGTGTTCACTTTACGCCCGGTCGAGATGTTCTGAATTTCGCCAGCTTTAACTCCGACGATTTTCAATTCTGAATCGATGCCAATTTATTTTTGGAAATACGAAATACATTTTCGTATATAGATAGGGTAACACTAATTTAATGTTACACCAAAAACGATTCATTAAATTTTTTTGTATTAGATAAATTTTTATTTGTGTGTAGGACGATCTCTCACTGTCCACAACACTGCTGTGTGAATTACGAAAAATCTAATTTAAGAATTTCTCGTGTGAGAATGTAAACATTTCGAATTCGTTTTTTGTGATTGTTTTTTCTAAAATATTATTTTCAACTTATAAAATTTTATGTATGAAAAGGAAGGCAGAAGATTTTCTCTGGAATAATACAACATACATATGTATTTTGAAAGATTTTAAAATTCAAGACTTGAAAGTTTTTTTGTACATCAGTGCATGTAACAAACAATGAGAATTGATTTAATTTTTCTGAACAAAATGTTGGCACCAATTGCTGTACATTCCACAAAATATTATAAATGATTCCTAACCCATTTTTCAATCTCATAGTGTATTGCAGCGCGTTAAGTTTGTGGAAAACTAAATATTTCAATATCACGTCATTTTTTCCAAAAACTTTTCAAAAACTAATTTTAGATCTAGATCTAATTTTTACTTAATATTAATAATGGGGACTGACTTTAAAAATATGGAATTGGCATACGAATTATTATAAGTGAGGTCAGACTGAAGGACGAAAATATTTTTTTAGCTGAATGCCTAAGCTCAGAGGCCATCATTTTTACGATCAGTCTGTCATACCCTCTGGCAGTAATCTAAATTCGAAGTAGTATGCTAGACAACAGAGGTAGTAAAGAAGCCCGGGCGTGCTAAAGAACAAGTGCTGAATTTGGTACTTGAACTAGGCGATTGAATACACAGTTATTGAAGCTTGTTTTATTAAATAATAAACACCTTCGCTCCATAAATATAATTTTACCTTAGTTTCCGATAGGTATTAGTATGCTAACTTTGATGGCATTTTACTAGTGCACCGCCACCCTCTATCCGTAGGTACTTTAGCAAAGATTCCAAAGATACCATATATAATGTGATGCCACTAATCAAAGCAGAGGATGGAATGCAAGTTTTATTTGTTGTGTTTATTTATTTTAGGACATCAGAACAGCATACATACATAAATCAAACTTCACGAAAATCAGTGCTTAAAGAGTCATTTTATTGCATTGGCGCTTTTCTGCTACTGAAAACATTTATTTATTTATTATCTAGCTTACTATTAGTGTAGCGACAAGCAGCAAGCATTCTAAATTATTTTTTATCTTGACTAATGCCTTGAGGCAACAGCTTATTTCAAGGGATTTATTTTATTTATAAAGATTTATTGTTATTTCTGTTACTGAATAAACTGGTATTAAAACTAAAAACTTGCTTTTGGCATGGAAAGTACTGAAACTTTTTAAACTTTAATTACTTTAAAGTATCCGTTCAATGGTGCCACAGACCAAATCGAGCCTTGGCCTCCTCTAGAGTATTTCTCTAAATATGACGGTCCTTTGCAGCATGTCTTTAGAACCGGATGTTGAACATCAGAGTCTATCCATATCCTTATGGGTCTGCCCACTGATGTATTTGGCGAGTCGTTTTGGGATACGATTGTCCTTCACCGTGACTCACAGTTGCGCATCCTTCGACATATTCCATCCACTATCGTTGGTCTATTATGTTCCTGAGAACTTTTCTCTCAAACCTATTAACGCGTTCCTTTATGTTCTGAGTCATATCTTAAGCATTGGCGTAACTAAGGGAGGGCTAGGGTGGGCCTGGCCCACCCCAGAATGGCCATGGCAACCGAGAAAAAAGCCAATTGAGCGCCTGGATATTTAAAACTCGCCACACGCTCTATGGAGAACTAAAAAAGGGCTGCCCATGAAGGTGAAGAGAGATCCCACTCCCCACCTACACAAGCTATTGCAAGTGGTGCAGAAAGAGTTTCGCTTATGAGCACAATGATCCAGGACAGATTTTCAATATAATTTGTAAGCTTGATCACGTATTTGATACGGTCCCACAGGAACAACTACACAGAGAGCATAATATGGCCCAGTAGGGAATTTACGAATCCATGAAATCGGAATGCTGTATATCTTTGTAGATATTGGAAGCAATGTGAATCGATGGCTATGGGAAGGAATGGTATTGCAAAGTGTCATGCATTAAGGCCCCCATACACGGTCCAATTGGTTGTACAGCGAAGTGCGGTTGTACAACCAAAACTATCGATTGTGGGCCGGTCGGCCGATCAAAATACATTGCGCTTATAGGTTTGATGAAAATCTGGTTGTACAGCCAATTTGACCGTGTATGGGGGCCTTAAGGAACATGCATACTTTCCCGTTTGTTCATTATCGAGGAAAAATGCTGAAGCCGCTCGTAAAATAGGATGATGTAATAATTATTTGCCTTCGGTCGTCTGTCTCCCACCTTGTCTTTTTAAAACCAGTTTTTGTTATTCTTTTGTTTGCTTTTGTAAAAGGGGTGAAAATCCGAACATTCGTATAACTATTTGTTAAATAGTGCCAATTAGTGCTTTTGAGAAGTCTAAAAATGGATTCTGTTCGTGAAGGTGAGTGGAATTAAATCGAATACGTATAATCGTAAAATATTCATTGCAGAATTATTGATATGATAAATCAACTTTTTTGCAAAACGCAGAGAAAAACTGATTTTTCAAATAACTTAAAGTTTATTGGTCGTCCTCGTTCGTTTTCTTAAATTCTTTTTTCACTTGTCATAGTCTAAAGAAAAAAGCAAGAAGTAAATCAAAGTGAGAATTTGGAGATACAATTTTTTTTCTGATAGCGTGATAGATAGCGATAGCGAATAGATAGAGCCTATGTGTAAAAATAAAAATGTAAATTATAAACTGAATTATTATTTTGTATTTATTTGTACCTATTCCTTGTGTACGATACTATGTATTTTTATGTTTCTGAAATTTTTTAATACGATGAAATTGTATTAAAACTAAAGATATCAATTTTTTATAGCCAACTAGCAAAAACCCGCGTGCGTTGCAACGCCTTTCAATAAAATAAGATTATGGGGACACAGTCTGCGATAGGAAAAAGCTATATTGAAAAAAGAACAAATCTGGGAAAATTGATTTTGGGATATGACCGCCATGGACCAAATGATATATTGAGTATACTATATTGTCTATGGTGTTCTACTTATCATACTCTCTCATTTGCTACCCATCTCGAAGGGGTTGTGAAGAAAATGGTAATCCGCCTTCTCGAGATGGCCGCTATGGACCAAACGATATATTGAGTATACTATATTGCTTATATTGTTCTACTTATCATACTCTTTCATTTGATACCCATCTAGAAGGGGTTGTGAAGAAAATGGTAAACCGCCCTTTTGAGATGGCCGCCATGGACCAAATTATAAATTGAGTATACTATATTGCTTATGGTGTTCTGCTTTTCATAGCCTTTCATTTGATACCCATGTCTCGGTGTTGTGAAAAAAATGGTAATCCGCCCTCTTGAGATGGCCGCCATGAATCTAATGACATAGTCTATGGCATTCTTCTTATAATGCCCTTTCATTTGATACCAATGTCGAGGGGGTAGTGAAGAAAATGATCATCCTCCCCCTTGAGATGACCGCCATGGACCAAACGATATATTGAGTATACATACTATATTGCTTATGGTGTTCTATTATCATACCCTTTCATTTGAAATCCATATCGAGGGGTGTGAAGATAATGGTAATCCAACCTCTGGTGATGACCGCTATGGACCAAACGATATATTGAGTATACTATATTGCTTATGTGTTCTACTTATCATACTCTCTCATTTGATACCCATCTCGAAGGGGTTGTGAAGAAAATTGTAATCCGCCCGCTTGAGATGATCGCCATGGACCAAACGATATATTGAGTATACTTTATTGCCTATGGTGTTCTACTTATCATACTCTTTCATTTGATATCCATGTCGAAGGGGTTGTGAAGAAAATGGTCATCTGCTCTCTTGAGATGACTGCCATGGACCAAACGATATATTGAGTATACTATATTACTTTTGGTGTTCTACTTACCATAACCTTTCATTTGATATCCATGTCGAGGGGTTGTAAAGACAATGGTAATCCGCCCTCTTGAAATGGCTGCTATGGACCAACTGCCTGCTTTTCTGTCGAAATTTTTTTGCTATAAACCTCACGGAGCCCGAGACCTTTCCAACGAATGCAAAACCGAGGAAATCGGATCGTGCGTTCTGGAATTATAGCGTCAGGAAGGAAAATCCGACTTATTTTTATATTATAGATATCATGAAAACAGAAATACGCGCATGACTGCTAAAAGCCAACAAAGCCTACTATAGTCTGTCAAGGTTGTTTAAATCCAAGGATCTAACCATAACGTCTAAAATTTTACTACATAAGACGATGGTCTTACCGGTTCTCACATATGCTTAGCAAAAAGCGAGGTTCGAGTGGGCGTGCTCGAGAGGAAAATACTTCGGAGGATTGTTGGCCCCGTATGTGAGGAAGGATGAATCCGGAGACTACGCTATCGCGACATAGGTGTTGTGAAGAAAATAAGGCTCCGGTGGTCAGGGCATCTAGCTCGTATGAGTGAAGAGCCTGCTCGGAAAGTTCTCTGCGTTAAGACCTATGTATGTGGTGCGACAGCGACGGAGACCCTCCGCTAGAAGGATGGCGTAGACCAGGACGCTTAGAACTTAGGGATGCCAAACTGGATGACATCGGCTCAGAATCGGGACCGATGAAGAGTTTGAAGAGCTGTTAAAGAAGAACAAGAAGATTTATAATTCTCGAGGGTTTTGAGACACCGACACACTTCTAGAGCCCTAAAGCCACTGCCACTTTTATTATGGTACAATGCGAATTAGAATCGAAAGAAACTTGGAATACTTTTTGGCAATTTGTATTTTTACAACTATGTATCAGACAAATAATATAACAAAACAAAATTTTTTCTTCTTTTTCAAAGAATTGAATTAATTGCTGAAATTTCACACATTGGCGCCATAATTGATATGAAAAGTACAAAATTGGTCTTTTAGAGTGATAGCTCCTGTTTCTCCCCTTCACTGATAAATACAACTACTAATATCTACAAAATATTTTACACTGTTACATGGGTACATCTATTCCCGACTAAGGGCCAGTCATTATGATTCCTTCTTCTGTTCAATTACTTATCTGGAACTTTATTTAATCTTTTGTCTAAGACAAAAACAAATATTATGCCATCTCGTAAATGTTTTTAAAAACTAAGAAGTTTTGTAAACACAATAATTATCAAACCGACATTTTGAGATACGCTTTAATCTGACCCGACTAACCCTCCACCTTATTATTGAAAATTCTCGGTGACTATATAAAGATGCTTGTTTCAAGATCACTCATATTTTGTGTTCTAGTGTTGCAGTGAATTGTCCTACCTAAGATCGCACCTCAATCATGGCTCAGGCTAATCAAAGTAATTTCTCACATATTATTTTAATGTCACTAATGACTGCTCACCCAATTTAATTTCAGAAGTGAAAATGGCATTGATCCAGCTTAGTGTGGTGAAAAATAAGGAAAAAAATAATTCCCATGCGGAACAAACTGTTCGCCGCATTGTTGCTGAATGCAAGCCACGAATTGTAATTTTACCAGAATGCTTCAATTGCCCGTATGGAAATGAGTTTTTCGCAGAGTACTCAGAGCCCGTTCCTAATGGTCAAACTTGTCAGCTGTTGTCGAAACTTGCGAAGGAATTAAATGTTTATATCATTGGTGGAAGCATCATCGAAATTGATAATCAGAAAAGATTGTATAACACTTGCACAGTTTGGGATCCGAAAGGAAACTTGATAGGAAAGCATCGAAAGGTATCGCCAAAAAAAATTTTCTTATCCGAAATTAACATCGAATTAACAATTTCCAGATTCACCTCTTTGATATCGACCTCGAAAATCGCTATTTTAGAGAATCTGCTACTTTAACACCGGGTGCTCAGTTAACAGTAGTCAGCATCGACAATCGGAAATTCGGAATTGCTATCTGCCACGACATCCGGTTTCAGGAGCTGGCGCAGTTGTATAGAAAAGAAGGTTTTAAAAAATACATATATTAAGATAATTTGTAAGAGCGTGAATAACTCTATAACTCTATTGTAAGGATGTGAAATGATTGTGTATCCTTGTGCATTTGATGTTGTACAAGGGCCCCCCCACTGGGAAGTACTTCAAAAAGCTAGAGCCAACGACAATCAGGTTTTTGTTGCCACAATCTCTACAGCGCGAGATGAGACTGCTGCTTATGTAGCCTACGGTCATACCATGATAGTGGACCCTTGGGCAAATGTTTTATATGAAGCTTCGGAGAAGGAGGAGGTTATTATTGCCGATATAGGTAAATATAAAACAAATCGACAATTGCGCTAGAAAGTTAGATAACAATTTTTCCCATAGATTTTTCAAAAGTGACTGATGTCAGGCGCCAGATTCCGATCTTTAATCAACGACGAACTGACCTTTACGATATTGTGAAAAAATAAATATTATTTGTTGATAGAGATAACAAAAGCGATTCTAATTATCAATAAAATGTTTTTGTATTTTTAATCTATGACTAATTAGTTAATAAAAAAACAAAGTAAATTATCAACGAATAATACAGGTCCCCGTTAATGATTGATAATTTTACGCTGAAATGTCGTACTTATCTACTATTGCAAACAGAAGGTAAGCCTTGGAGCAGAATTAAGAGTCGAGGAAGTTCAAAATTTTCTAAAGAGATGAACGAGAAAGAATCATCATCATAAATAGCTGCACAGCCTGCAGGCATGTTATTGGCCTTGGATTCCTGAAGCATCCTCCGCCAGAACTGTCGGTCCCTGGCTTGAAGTCTCCAATTTCTTATACCTAAGGTCCGTAGATCTCCTTCTACGCTGTCTGTATATCTCTTTTTTGGACGTCCCGTACCCTTGTTTCTGACTGGTCTCTTGTTCACAATAATTTTTTTATGCTGTCATCGCTGCTACGTACATGTCCTACCCATCGGATTCTGTTAATTTTCATAGTTTTTATGATGTTTGGATCTTTATACAACTGATACAGTTCGTGGTTCAAGAACTGTTTTCTTTGTTTCCTCCATATATTGTGCAGGATTTTTCTTTCGAAGCACCCTACGAGGTGTTCTTCGTTAGTACTGTACTGGCTTTGTAAGAGTTCTATATAGTTTCACTTTAGTCCCCCTTGATATGTTCCTTGTTAAGAAATGTTTACGTAGCCCAAAGTAGCATCTATTTCCTAGCGCCAATCTCCGTTTGACTTCTAATGTTGTGTCTTATCTTTTGAAATTAGCATCCCTAGGTATATAAATTATTTTACTCCTTCGAAGTTGTATGTATCAATTGTCATATTCTGGCGATCATTCCGTCTTTTAGAGATGCACACATATTTCGGGTTCTCTTCATTAATTACTAGTCCGAATTTCTTTGCTGCTCTTTCTAGCGATATGAAGGCTTCTTTCTTTGCAACGGGGGATCTGGCTAGTATTACGAGTTGTACCGAATTGTTGAAAATACTGCCCGCGGTAATAATTCCTGAGTCTCTTATCCCTTTTTCCATAGCTACGTTGAATAGTAAGCACGATAGGGCATTTCCTTGCCTTAGTCTTACTGTAGCGTTGAATGGTTCGGACAGCTCTCCTTCAATTCTTATTCTGCGCATTACCCAGCGCCGGCCCTAGGGTAGAGCGAGTGGAGCGGCCGCTCTAGGCGCCAGGTGGTAAGGGGCGCCAAAATGAATGCGAAAAACAATTTCGAGCAAAAAATAAAATTTTGATGGCACTTTTTGAGGACGTTGTTTGTAGCTAGGCAAGTCTATGTACTCATCAATATGACTCGAACACGGCACAAGCTGGGAGCACTGACTCCAAGACCGATCGTACATGGCCTTAGGCTAAATCCTGCTCCGTAATCCCAATGTGTAAGCAATCGTGTTGAAGTTATGAATGGTACTGCGTGATTGCACTACTAACGATGGACTGCGGATACCAGGCGAACTTTGGTTTGGATTAGCCTTCCAATGGTGATACGACCGTCTTTTCTCGCCAAACTTGTAGTATCAATTTAAATTATCTCAAAAAAACTTTTGAAGGTGGAGCACTTCTTAACGCTCAAAACATTTCTGGGGCTCCCACAGCACCGAAAAGAACTACCTACAAGGCCAGTTAAATATTTTTGGATCCATGCTTCAAGGTGTCGAATGTGGTCCCAGTGAAGGAAAGTTTTCTGGACTCTTCTCCAGGGGGGGGGGGGGGGGGGTCTGAGCCCGTAAACCCAGGGATGGAGTACGTTGAGATCACTCCTTCATTGGGAGATCTCCTTAGATCCCTGCGGAAGTAAGGGCACCTAATCGGAGAGGCGACTCGAAAAAACGACCGCTTTCAGAAGACAGGATGGCGCAACCCGAAAACGTTTTATGCGATATCTGGAACTGGCTGCTTCCGTGTAGAGGCTGGTAGGGTCTGCGTGGCTCCCGAGGTAGAAAGGGAAACCGATTTTCTTATTAAGAAGAGGGTTATATCATCTGAATGTTTTCTAGGGCATAATAACCTGGCGAAAAGGGCGAAGGCTTTGGCCATACGGTTTGAAAAGCCTTCAGAAAAGTCGGACGCCGGATAATGAAGTCTAGAACGACTTGAGAGCCGACCTTCTGTCAAATATCGGAAAGTGTCAGAATTGGCGTGTTTGCAACTAACAGTCCGGAGACTCTTCTGACCACGAAACAACTAGTTACCGTGCAAGGAAGTGTTCTGGAGGCGGTAGCCGAATTGGCCCAGGGCAGCCCAGATCCCTAGCGTTCGGTGCGTCCTCTTTGATGGGCCGCTTTATGCCATGGATGGAGCAAGCCTTGCCACTGTAGACGGGAAGAAGCTGCCGCGCAGACTTTTTGTAATCGGATACTTCCCGGCAGCAATAGAAGACCCCACTTGCATTATGTTGAAAAGGATAGGGGTCCAAAAGAAGACCCTAAGGGTGTTGGCAGTGGAGGCTTTTGCCACATCCAGCCCAACCACTGATAGGATTAATCGAGTTTTCAGTTACATGAAACTTTAAATATGTTCTGTAATTTTTAAAAATCAATGAAGTTTGAAGATGAGTTCTAGGAGTGTGTTCTACTTCGGGTACAATATCGTGTCATGGCAAACTATTTCAAAATCAACATTATCGTTAAATAAAAATCTAGTCTCTTTCAAATTGTGTGCTATCACATGTTCTTCAGGATCAACTCTGTGAAATTTAATTTTTAAAACGCCACCACGAACAAGAAATAATCCGATATCTTTAGATGTTCGACCAATTTTTCAAAGTTTTAAAACTTTTTTTTGTAAAGGATTCACATTGTACAAATTCTTGATAATATGGCTTTTAACACTATTCTTTTCTTTAATAAGATTTTTTAAAGACTCATTTCATCAAACTACATCCATCAAATTAAGGTAATTTTTTGTGTTATCATTTATAAACAAAAGGTTGTAAATTTACAACATTTTTGAAACTATTTACATTTATGTAAATATTATTTTCATTGTCCTTGCAAAATCGAAAACTGGGAAGTAAATTATTACTTTCTATGCAAATACTATCGGAAACGCTTTGTTTCAAATCTAAATAAAAATGCACAACATTTATATCTTCTATTTTTTGATAATTGTTTCCAAATATAATTGGACAATCGTTGTTAATTACATATTTCCAAAAAAAATCGTCTCAAATCCTTCTTTTTTATTTCTCGTTCATAGTGTCGCTTTTTAACGTACTCTATTAACATAACTTTTAGTTGTTTTCCGCTTTTTTCCATATAATAATTAGTGTCCGACCGAAGCTTCGTCTTCGGCCAACTTCGGCCAAAAACACCCCTTCGGCCGCGCTTTCGGCTTCGGCCAAACAAGCCGAAGGTTAGCCGAAGCCGAAGATTTTATACCACTGGCCGAAAACGAAAGGAATTGGAAGAGTGATGAAAATTTGAAATTGAAACGTTTGTTCTTCCCACTAGCCACTATTTATCTAGTGAATCTTTATTACATACATATTTACAATTTATTACATATTTTATTTTTCATTTATCTAAGGTTTCTTAAATTTATTATATACTTTATTTGCTAGAATATTTTTTATTTACGTATATGACTAGTCACCCAGTATCTTAAAAAATATATCTAAATAAAAAAATAATAGATAGTTGTTTATTGATAAAAGGTAGTGTTATATTTTATTTTTACAAATAAAAATTAACAATTTTGGAAAGGCGAAACCTTATTAATTTAAAATGTGTACTACAAGTACCTATTATCAACACTATGACTATATAATAAAATAAAAGTGCTAAATATTCATTGTTAGGCGTACTTTTGAGTCAGTAGGTATACTAAGTTTTGTGAGTGTTTGAACCTTCGGTTTCGGTGTCGGCCGAAGGTTATGGCAAAAGCCGAACAATCGGCATCGGCTTCGGCCTAAAACTGACCTGTCGGACACTAAATAATACTAGAATATTATCTTCTGAATTATAAAAATGAAATGTTGATGCTCTTTTCACAATAATGTAAGAAAGTTCTATTGGGACCTGAAAAATGAAAACACGTTGAAAATTACGATTTCGATTTTCGGATCGATTACTACAACTTGCCTATAAACTAGGAAGTTAATAGTTTCGGGCATGTGACCACCGCGGCTATTCTTGACTAAGCAGATTTTAGACGTCGAAGATGGGTCACTTTTTCGAGTACTGCTGGGCGTATTTCACGAATAGCAAGAAAAATCTCAACCTCCAAGGCCAGTGACTTCAGTCCCAAAAGAAATAGTCGAAAGGTGTTAAATCGCATGACCTTGGAGACCAATTGGCGGGTCCATTTCTCGAAATCAGCTTTTCGCCAAATTTTGATTTCAATAATTCGATTTGTTTTATTTTCATCACTTTGGCTTTTAAGTTTATTTTTGGTGTTGGCTATTTTTTTGTTTAATTGTTTTTCTGAGATATCATTTTTGAATTTTTCTTTAAAATTAATAGTCATTTGCTTTGCTGGCTCCTTCTTTGGTGATTTATGAATGGCAGTTATGTTTTCTGCAATAATATTTGATATTTTGAACTTCCCAGTATAGGAAGTTATTGTAATCGGTCCGAAAATCGAAATCGAAATTTTCGACGTATTTTCATCTTTCAAGGTCCCAGGAGCATTTTAAGCAAACAATTGGGAGGAAGTATGTGTGTGTGAGGCTAAACGTAGCAGGAACACTTCCGTACATCCTGCTACTACTAAGACCTACAGCCAAGTGCTGGAAGGTCAGATCCGCCAGGCGCCAAACTCAAGGTCGTTATGAGGGAGGAAATTCCGAAAAAATCGAGAAAAAAAGAAATCTGAAGGCGTCATAAGCTATGGGTTTTCTTCAATCACCCTGAGGCTATACAAAAAAGACTCTGCCCCAGAGTGGAACGGTTTCAACTGCTCCACCTGTGGCTCCAGATGGTGAGCCCTCGGGCACTGCGGGTGTTACAGGTGCGGATGTTTCTGATTCCAACGTACCTGGCACTGCGGGTGACACAGGTACGCAAGTAGCTGAGCCCAATGTGTCTAGTATTGCGGATGCTACAGGAACAGGAGTAGCTGATCCTAAGGTGCCTGAGGATACTCACCTAACAACCCTGGGTTCAAACGACCCTCTCTTCTTATCCTCTGAGGATTCTAACTTCTCAGTTCCTTCACCGTCAAGGACGGAGGATGAACTGGGTGACTTTGCCCAACTTCTTTCGGTGGAAGATGATGATATTACTCTCACACCGGAAGAAGACGAGGCTGATATTACGGTGATCGAGATTGATCCCACTACTCCCAACCACGATGTTGAGAGTAGCGCAGATTAATCTCCATCACAGCAAGGCTGCATCCGCCAGCCTATGCTTACGCCTTTCTAAGGCCGATATAGATGTCGTCCTGGTACAAGAGCCTTGGATTGTCCGGGGCCTTGTATGCGGAATCAGGACTCCTAAATACAGGTTGTTGTATCCCAGAAATGGGGAAGGTAAGCCAAGAACCTGTTTAATTGTTAAAAATGACCTTAACGCTTTTATGTTGTCTAAATTTAGCAATGCTGATAATGTACTGGCCTGCTTGGACAACAGGAAAGGCGGTAGGCCTACGTGGATTGGATCTGTCTACCTACCATACGAGGGAAATTTGGACAGTTCCAGTCTCTTTGTTGCCGCAAAAGAAGCGGCTAGTCGTGGAGCCAGCCTCATCGTTGGATGTGATGCGAATGCTCATAACACCGTTTGGGGCAGCTCTGATACAAATATAAGAGGTGAGTTGCTTTTTGATTTATTACTCCAACACAATCTCTTGCTATGCAATAGAGGAAATGAACCCACGTTCATCACAAGGGTAAGACAAGAAGTCTTGGATATTACTCTTGTTTCCCCAGATCTGCTCAACCGTGTGGAAAACTGGAGAGTATCCAGTGAACACTCCTTTTTTGACCACAGAGTCATCCTTTTTAATATCAATATGTGCTCAACTGTGAAGAAGGCCCCTGGTTACAGGAATGTCCGGAACACAGACTGGGCCATATACAGACAAGTAGTGGAAAGATCCCTCCCTGAGGACGTTCCCACCCACCCTTGGAATGCTGAAGATCTCGAACATCAAGTGACAAATCTCAGTAATCTCCTGAATAACGCATTAGAAGCAGCCTGTCCCATTAGAAAATATGGGGGTAAAACCAAACCCCCTTGGTGGAACAGCAGACTTCTCAAACTAGGGTCTGAAAGCCGAAAGGCCTTCAATAAGGCCAAATGGTCTAATTTGGCTTCGGACTGGGACAACTACAAAAGTCGTCTCAGGGAGTTCAAATATGAACTGCGAAACTCGAAAAGGGAATCCTGGAAGACCTTTTGTGCGACAATAGAAGGTTTTTCGGATGCCGCAAGAATGAGAAAAGTTCTCTCGAAAAGCCCAATGTGCCAAGAAATGCTGCAACAAGCAGACGGTACATGGACCACAAGTAGTCAGGAGTCATTGAAACTCCTACTCGATACTCACTTTCCTGGCTCAACATCTCTTGCTGCATCTGCAGAAACCGGTTTTGAGGGCCCAGCTAGCGCACATAACTTAGGCACCATTGACAGATTGATAAACAGGGATTTACTCCTGTGGTCCATAGAAGGTTTCATGCCTTATAAAACACCGGGACCAGATGGAATTTATCCCATTGAAATTCAGAAAGTCACTGACCTAATTCTGAATTGGCTCGCAGCCATCTATAGGAGCTCCCTTAGCCTAAGCTACATTCCAACATCCTGGAAAGTAGCGAAGGTGGCTTTCATTCCGAAAGCAGGTAAAATTTCCTACCACAATCCAAAAGACTTGAGACCTATATGTCTCACATCCTTTCTCCTCAAGATACTAGAAAGACTTGTGGAGATCCATGTTAAGCAAAGCATTGATAAAAAACTGCTTTCTCCCTCGCAGCATGCCTACACGAAAGGTAAATCAGTAGACACTGCTCTCCACTCTTTGGTAGCGGTCATCGAAAGATCCCTTGAATTCAAGGAATTCACGTTGGCTGCTTTCTTCGATATTGAAGGTGCGTTCAACAATGTTGAACCCTCTGCGGTCACGAGGGCACTCCAGCGTCTGAATGTTGATGGGTGCTCCAGGTCCTTTATTGATCAGCTGCTAGGGTGCAGGGTCATAAAGTCTAGCCTGGGACTTTCGGAAGAAGTCAGACGGGTCAAAAGAGGCACACCACAAGGTGGGGTCTTATCGCCGCTCCTTTGGAATATGACAGTCAATGAAGTGCTGATAACTCTAAAGGAGTCTGGGTGCAACACGGTGGCCTATGCTGATGATATTGTGCTGGTGGTGACCGGCAAGTACATCTCAACAATAAAGGCCCCCATACACGGTCAAATTGGCTGTACAACCAGATTTTCATCAAACCTATAAGCGCAATGTATTTTGATCGGCCGACCGGCCCACAATCGATAGTTTTGGTTGTACAACCGCACTTCGCTGTACAACCAATTGGACCGTGTATGGGGGCCTTTAGAGATATAATGCAACAAGCATTGAATACTCTTTCTCATTGGGCCACTACAAAGGGTCTCGGCGTCAACCCAGCCAAGACTGAAGTAGTGCTCTTTACAAAGAAGCATAGACTTCCCAATTTTCCTTCTTTAAGACTTTGTAATGAAACACTGCATATAAAGGAGGATGCGAAATTTCTAGGTCTCATACTCGATAGGAAACTAACGTGGAGACCGAATCTTTTAGAAAGAGCAAATAAGGCCAAAACAGCTCTCTTCTTATGCCAGAGAACGATCGGAGTCAACTGGGGCCTTAAGCCCCGCATCGTCCACTGGCTCTATACAGCCGTAATCAGACCTATACTTATGCATGGCATATCGGTATGGTGGACTGCATTACAGAAGATTACGTATCGTAAGATACTGGAAAGGGTCCAAAGAACAGCTGAGCTGTGTATCAGCGGTGCAATGAGAAGCACCCCTACAGCTGCGCTGGATGTCTTATTGCATCTTACCCCTTTGGATATTCACGCCGAGAAAATGGCAGCCTGGACGGCTGCCAGGACAAAGGCTTCTCTTGGATGGACTCCATACTCATATGGCCATTCATCCATCCTTAGGAAATTCGCCACCACTGCGAACAACCTAGATTATACTACACCTACGTGGACCTTGGAGAAAGGTTTCAATACCATCATTCCGGCCAGAGATGACTGGACAGATGGTGTTATCCCAACTGGGTCATTATGTATCTTCACAGATGGCTCACAAATTGGGAATAATGTAGGCTCTGGTATCTTTTCTGAGGCATTAAATATAAATACCTCTCTTCGTCTACCCGACCATTGCAGCGTCTTCCAAGCGGAAGTCACTGCGATCTGGGAGGCTCTCGAATGGCTGAAGATAAATAATATATCTCATAAGAATATATGTATTCTATCGGATAGCCAGGCGGCCCTCTAAATTCTGTCGTCACAACATCCACGACTCTTCTGAACTGCCGCAGGTCTCTGTTAACCCGAATGGGAATGCCCTTAGCCACCTATAAACTAGCTGTGAGAAAAATCAGATAAGCTCGAGCCGGGCTGAGATGGACCACAGCAACGGTTTGTCGCACTCTTCATGCAATGTGGCCAACTTTGGATGCAAAGCGTTCAAAATCTCTGGTTCAGTTGAACAAAAAGGACATAAACCACGTGGTAAAGGTGCTGACTGGTCACTGTCCCTTCGGCCCACACGCCGAAAGATTAGGACTCCCCCACAACGGCTTATGTAGAAGTTGTGGTAATGAAGAAGAGGAAGAAACTGTCTCCCTTCTTCTCTGTACATGTCCCGCCCTAGCAAGGAAAAGAGGGACCTTCCTTGGCTCACATTTCCTTGATGGTTTGAGCGAGCTGCAAAATATTGGTGTCTCTAGACTCTGTGGCTTTATCAAAAGCTCGAAATGGCTTGAAATGGCCTGAACTATGTCCCAATACCAGAATGGCATCACAATGGGCCCAATGGCGTGCCTAAGTGGGCTCCCTGGTGGGGGCAGCCATTTCAACCTAACCTAACCTATGTGTGTGTGTGTGTGCGTACGTATGTGGTCACTTTTTCCTGCACGATATCGCGCGAACCAAAAAAGATATCGACTTCGTTGAGGTGTCGTTCGAAGCGTATTAATCGAAATATGATCTGAAAAGATTTTCATAAAATTCGGTCCAGCCGTTTTTTGTTTAAACGACATATGGGATTTCTGTACCTACATGTTATCGCCCGAATCAAATATGATACAGACGTCGTTGAGGTGACGATCAACTTGATACACAATCTGAATAGATTTCATAAAATTAGGTCGCTCTGTTTTCCTGTTCAAATGACATTCGGGACTTTTGAACCTGCATGATATCGCGTAAACTAAAAATGATACTGACTTTTTCGAGTTGTCGAAGCATATTAACGAAAACTCTGAAGAAAAGTTCACAACATTCAATTCAATTCAATTCAATTCAATTCAATTTATTTTATACATAAGGAAGTACACAAGACTTACATCATTTAGAGTACAATATCAATATAGTTTGAATTCTAACATGGAAAGAAAAATACCTAGTCTAAGCTTAATACCTAACAGAATAGAGAACAGCTAGAGTTAAGAGGCATATCAAGGTTGTTCAATAGTAGATAGAAAGAGGGGAACTTTGGATATTAGAAAGTAGAAGAAAGAAGGGAAAGCTATAGAGAAGAGGTGGATAGGAAAAGAAAAACTTGTTTCCTGAAAGTGGTGACTGTGCTAATTCTTTGTAAAGAGGAGGGAAGATCATTCCAGAGTCTAATCGCGTGCACAAAAAAGGAACGACTACCAATTCGAGACCGATGGGCTGGTATAAGAAATTTAAGTGATCTCGAGGTTTGCAAGGGGGTAAGGAAGTCGAATAGGTAAGAAGGGCTTTTAGCGTAGAAGACTTTATGTAGAAGAGCTAGTGCCATAATATCGAAAAAGCAAAAGAGGTTACAGCCTATTAGTGAATTCCGAACCGATGATACATGATCTGATCTTCTCAAGTGGAAGATAAAGCGTAAGCAGTCATTGAATGCAACATTAAGTCGTTGACGACAGGATGAATCATACACAATGTAAACAAGTGAGCCATAGAGGAAGTGCGGGAGAATGAGAGATTTTACAAGCATTGAACGAATTGTGGGTGATAGGAGACTACCATAAAGCCAGAGCTTACGTAAAGTCCCATAGATTTTGGAGAGCATTAGTGAAACTTGATCACAGCAGGTTAGTTTGGCATTAATAGCAATACCAAGATTATGGACCCGATCAACAATAGGAAGAGGTATGTTATCCAAACAAATGAGTGGCATTCTGACGGGGAGCATAGAGCTATGACTTAACACAAGTACTTGTGATTTTTTAGGGTTTAATTTAAGGAAATTGAGAGCACTCCACTCATTTATTCGAGATAGAGTGCTATTCAAGTCAGAAATACAAGAATCAATCTGTGAAGGAGGGCAAGAAGTATACAATTGGAGATCATCAGCATATAGATGAAAGGAGCAGTGGCCAATAATAGAGGGAAGATCATTAATATATAATGAAAATAGTAGAGGACCAAGAATTGAACCTTATGGAACACCAGAAGGCACCTGTAGGAGAGATGATACAACATTATTATGACGAACACATTGAAAACGATTAGATAGCAACGAGGAGAAAAGCCATGTAGCAGAAGAAGAGAAGCGATAGCGCTGACTTAGTTTGGAAAGCAGAATCGTGTGCACCACCGAGTCGAAGGCTTTCGAAAAATCAAGAAGCACTAATACTGCAACATCACCTTTATCAAGCGCAGAGCGAATGTCAGTAGTTACCTTTAGTATAGCTGTTTCGCAACTATGATTTTTACGGAAACCAGATTGATATTCAGAAATAAGGCTATTAGATTCAAGGTAGCGCTGGACTTGAATGAAAACAGTTTTCTCGAAGGCTTTAGCAAGGAAAGGAAGAATGCTAATGGGACGGAAATCCGAGAGATCAGCAGGAGACGATTTTTTCGGTAAAGGGATCACTATGGCTTTTTTCCACAACAAGGGAACTTGGGAAGTAGTCAGGCAGTAATTAAAAACATGCGTAATGATATTCAAAATTAAGGGGGCGAGCAGCTTGAAAAACCGTGGAGAGATTTCATCATAACCGATGCAGCTTGACGAAATGGAGAGCAGTATTTCAAAAACTTCCGAGGAGTCCACACAGCGGAAAGCAAAGCCATCAGTACTATGTGGAAGGACTGAGAAAGATCGGGAGATAGGGAAAGCAGGAGGGGATTGAATGAATGAGCGATTTAGAAGGTCAACATCGATATCAAAATGGTAGGGTGCAGTAGCATGTATGCCCAGCGAGCGAAGGTTGGACCAGAGTTGCTTGGTGTTTAAAGAGTGATCAAGCTTACGGGCATAAAAACTACGTTTTCGTGATTTGACTTTACTAGTGACGAGGTTGTGAAGCTGTTTATAGGCATTAAGATATCTAAGGATCCTAGTCTTGCGATAACGCCTGTACATGCACTCTCGCTGACTTATCAGGTCACGGATTTCACTAGAAAACCAAGGACAGGGTGAGGATGGCCTACGGCTTCTTGTGACCAGCGGCACACATTGATCAAAGAGAGATTGAGTAAATAGAGTCAGCAAACTTACTTTAGCGTCAACACAAGTAGTACGATAGATAACATCCCAAGGAATGGCGGAGGCAGCTTCAGACATTTGATCAACATTGATGTTACTAAAATCACGAAAAGTATACGAACTAGACACGGAGAGCACACCAAGAGAGAACCGAACGGAAAGGAATAATAGGTCATGGTCCAGAAAGCTAGGGGGGAAAGTTGATGATGCTTTAACACTGCATCAGTGCAGGTAGTAGCTAGGACATCAAGCAAGGATGGGTTTTGACAATTTAGAAATGTTGGTAGATTATTTAGAATATGCAAGTCCAATGTCTCAAATAAATATCTAAGAGCATTCGCACGAGGATTGATTTTGAGCAGATCAGCATTAAAGTCACCCGCAACAATTATGTTCTCATAGTGGTGAGAAAGAGAAGAAACAAGATCGTAGAACTCATTAGCGATATCGGAATTGAAGGCATTGGGAGGACAGTATACGCTGATAACAACACATTTGTCATATGAAGATTTTACCTCAACAGCAATAAACTCGAATTGTAAGCCATTAGACTTACCGAGCACTCTTGAGGAGAGCGAAGAGGTCACATATACAGCGACACCACCACCAGTGCGGTCAAACCGATCACCACGATGTAACACAAAATTACGAAGGGAAACAAAAGAGGAGGGGATTCCTGGTTTTAACCAAGTCTCACTCACAAGCACAATCTGTATCTTTGTTTGATCAAACATCCATCTCGATTCATCCATTTTGTTGTTCAGACTTCTCGCATTTAGAACACATATGTTAAGTCCAGAGGAGGTGGAGCAAAGGATGTTTAGCAGTCTTCCCTGTTTGTGCACTTTATCAGGAAACTGATACATAAATGAGCAATGAGCACAGCCACAACTTCAAAAGTCAGTAAGAAACAAGCTAAAAATGTTAAATAGAAGAAGGAATAAAAGACAGGATAAGAAGGGACAGATAAAGAGGAAGAAGACTAGCCAAGAAAAGAGGCAACATAGAATTCATACATAAAAATTCATGCTGGGAAGGTGCTCGTGTGGACCGAAAGGATCACACCCACAACCCAACTAGTTTTTTTTTGGTTTGAAGAAAAAAGAGGACTGCAGAGGGTTTCAATACTGCTTGACCTGCGCAATCGAAGAGAACTGGTCTACGGTGTATGCTTAAGGGCCACCAAAATAATTTCTCGTTTTCTTTCTTCTATAGTCTAAAAAAGTGTTAGCGTTCCGGGCTTGGTTTGGATTGTTCCGTTCGTATCTGCAGCGGGCTGCATTTCGAAAAGTAGAATTTTTACTCAGGGATAGGGTACTTGTTTTGGCCTCTGGATGTTCTGCATGCCTATTTCAGGCTAACAACGGGCAAGTCTGGTTTTTACTTGGGATAGGATGTAAAGTCAAACCTATAAAAGCCCGTTTACATCCCAAAACACAAATAAGAGCTCTTTCATCGCACATGTTTGTGTATGTATTTCTCACTATCTGGAATCCTCGTTCGTGCAACAGAGAGAAACACATTCAAATTTCTGTCCTATAAAAGAGCTCAAATTTGCGTTTCGCCTTTGGTTTTGCGATATAGAAGGACCTTAAACGCCTCTAAACTCTCCCTAATGGAGGCAGAAAAGTACATTGTATGTATGTGTTAAACTTTTGTATGCAAACAGATACAGATAAACTTTCAGTTGAATTCGGCCTTGAATGAAAATTGTACTCAGCACTCGATTCCACCCTATAGGTAATGATATGAGTAAAAGTACTCGGTCAAAAGTATGAGTAGAATCGAAAGCCGAATAATCATTTATGAGTAAAAAATCGAGTACCGAACCAATGTCGAATTTTATCTGTGAAGTGAGAATGCTGATATTCTAAAAGAAAGCTAGGTATAACTATTTTGGCATTTCTTCCGTTAGTTTGATCAAAAAGTCGTGTTCTTTGACCGAAAACGAAATATTCGGATGCAATTCTATAATCGATATATTCGACCGGCACGTCGTCAAGTAGTTACGAAATGGGAATTTAATGAAGGAGTTTCTGTTGATTATTTACAACTATTGTAGGACAACTATTATTTTGTAAGTTGATTCGATTTAATATTCGTAAAAATTGCATTCCCCTAGAAAATCCATTGACGAATTTTCTCCCCTGAAATTCCCCTAGCGAGCCAAAACTCCCCTAAATTAAAGAGAGAGTTCCCTTATCAACACTGAGCTGGAAGAGAGAGACACAGGGCCGAGAACGTTGGGAGAAAATTCTTGAGAGGGCAAGGATCAAAGAGGGCTGCAACGCCAAGGGTGAGGAAATGTACGAGGAGCTACTATTAAATATTTAAAAACTTCAATTCGTTGTTTCATTTTAGAATTAATAAAAAATATCAAACGTCTCGGTAAAAACAGTAACCAAGATGGAATTACGTATATTAAGTAACTTCAAAATTGTTCCAATAAAAAGGCGAGCGAAAACAATTTTCTGTTTCCCACTTTTACATTCTCCGCTAAAATTGGTTCAATATTTCGAAAAGAGCAAACTTTGTACATAATTTTGGAATCCATTTTTCTTTTATTGTATATTTTCGCTTGCCAATCTTTGCAACATTCGAAAGTACTTTTAATCTATGACGCATTGCATTCTACGACTGATATAAAATCATCCCACGAAGCCATGAGTATGTCTATGACGTTAGGATTACGTGACACACCAGACCATTTTTACATCTATATAGTAGCAAGGTTGAGGACAAGGACTTCCGCCAAACTCTAGAGCGACTTTCTTTTTTCCTATATAAAGTGCCCAAATTATAATCTCTCCACGCCCACGCCGCCATTCTATAATTAGACTCTGGTTGCTTAATGCCCAAGCCGTGACCCAAAAAAAGTGTTTTTCATTGCTGATGCTTTATTGCTTTATTTATAATTTTCCCAAGGTGTTAATTTGTTGCTTCAACTCTCATCTGAATAGTTTTGAAAATAAGACAACAATAAGTGATATCAGTGATTCAGACGATTTTTTGCGCCGAGATTTATTTTTTCTAGATACTCGTATTAATCATCATCAGCAAAATTTGGAATGATTTATAAGCATCTTTCCGAAGGAAGGTCAATACGAGCACAATTCTTTGCCACCGTGATTTATTGATTGAGATGTCGCCATTTTAAAGCTGCGGAGTGATGAGGCCGGAACCGTTACCAATACACATTTATATACATATGCCTTATAGCCTAGCGAACGAAAGCTTTTATTTTTTTGCTAGGCACATAGCTGACGATAGCGTTAATCCGTGAGATTTACTTGATGTCAGATGCCAAATTCAAAAGTTTAGCATGTTCCTTTATTATTTGCTCGTAACTAATTGTTCCTCTGATGAAAATGAATAATTCTGTCATTGAAGTCATTAAAAAAATTTCAATTTTAGTCTGGCGTCCCGAATCTTAAAAATTTTCGTTTTGACATTTATAGTACAATAAATATAGCATTTTTCGAAAAAATGCCATTCAACCTAAATTTGTGTGCAGGCGTTTACTAAGATGTCCTAATGAACTCGGAAAAATACCGTTCGTTAGGCCAGGGCTGTCGAGAGAGTGGGGGAGATGGAAGGAATCCCCCGGACCCGGCCTTCCTAAAGGGGCTCGTAAGCCTTAAGGTGCCCATACATGGTTGAAAAATTTGCGCAACATAGCCCGTTGTGCAAACATATTCCCCATGTGTGGAGCGGTTTGGTATGTTGCGCAACTGTTCGATGAAAATGAAACATGTTTGAAAATTGAATGTTGATTCCTCGTGTTGGTGCATTCTACAGGCATCGAAATTTTAATTGCTCAAGTATTGTGCTCAAATTCAGGGAGAAATGACTGTGAGAAAACTGAAGGATTCTGGGGGGAATTCATCGAAATGCTACGCCTTAAGGGGGAGCCTGCTTTAGACGCTTAGACGTACAGAAGACTGCGCTCAGTCCCTAAATCTATTGTATGTATTGTACAGAACAGCCCGCAGACTCGACCATCACAGCGAAAACCAGTTTTTTGAAGAGTCTGAAGGGCAACTCTATGGACCAGGAATCGCAGATTAGCACATTATTGCGGTAAGTTCAAGAAAATTACGATTTTTTATAAACGAAAACTTCGACGCGCGATTTCTCGGTTTTTCATTTTTTCGATTTTTCCTAATTGGCGGGAAAGATAGGAAAAAAATTTAACGTCCTATCGAAACGAGACAAAATTGATTGTATTCAGGATTAAATTCTCTTCTAGTTGAACCTAAAAAACTTTAAAAAAAGTTATAATTAACCCACTTTTTAAACAATCTAAGGTGAAATTTTTTTTCCAAAAAATTTTTTTTTAAGTTGCGAAAAATTGTTGAATTTCTCACTTTTTTTTAGATTTTTTAGGTTTAAGTAGAATCTATACTATTGATTTTCAAAATTTGTTTTGGGTTTTTTGTTTCACATGGAAATTGTGACCTGCATCTTTCCCGCCACACGACACATGCACGCTCGAGGCGCCTCGGCGAAATGCTTGTACCCGGCCTATTATGACATATATGTTAACGAAAAAATTTGAGAAAAATGTTGAAATATATAACAATAATACCTGAAAGTTTCGTTTCAATTAAATATTTATTTCCTTCCCTAAAAATTCCTCAAAAAAATAGATTTTTTGAAGCCTCTAAAGCAGGCTCCCTCCTTAAAGGGTCCATACACGGTCGAACAATTTGCGCAACGCAGCTCGTTGTGCAAAAATTTTCTCCGTGAATGGGGCGGTTTGATGTACTGCGCAACTGTTTGATGAAAATCAAACGCGTTTGAAAATTCTTGTGCGACGTTGCACAAGTTGTTTCCTCATGTATGGTGATGTTGGTGTATTTAAAGTCATATAAATTTTAATTGCTCAATTTTAGTGAGAAATTGGCAGGGATTCATCGAAATTCGCCTCACTTTCTGCAAATCCTGAATTTATAATTACCAAAACCGCAGCCTCAAACTGGTTTTCTCTACGAAAACATAAACGGCACTGATGTTTGTGCTACTCGTTGCTTAGTGTATGGGCAATCACAATATATTTGTCAAACACAAATTGCGCAGATTGTTCCCTCGTGTATGGGCCCCTTTAGTCTCTGCAAAACTTGCAATTATAATTACCAAACACGTAGCTTCAGACATGTTATATGCACGAAAACAAACGTAAATGAAGTTTGTGCAGCTCGTTGCGTAGTGTATGGACAATTTCATATTTTTTCTCAAGCACAAATTTACGATAATTTATAGTAATAAATAATAGTACATAGGTCATAGCAAAAAATGTGGTACATAGTACACAGTACATATTGTCGGGTTGATGCAATAGTCTCGAAACAGAAATTTTTGCTATTTTGTACGTTGTGCAAATATGCAAAAAAGTCATATTATATTCAGCCAAAGTCGCGGATCTAAATTTTAATTTTAATCTACTGGATTCAATTTGAATTTTTCAGAACATAGTACATAATATGCAGTACATTGTATATGGTACGTAATAGATAATATATAATACATAGTAAATAATATAACATACCAGTCAGGAATGGAAGTACTGGAAAAACTACTTCTACAGAAGCAGTTCAGTACTTCCACCCAGTACAAAAAAAAACATTACATTAACATGGAGATGGCCTAGGCGGGGAAGTACTTCCCTTTTCCCTTCCGCAGAATGTGTTTTCAAAATACTTATTCTACATTTATTATTGAACTCATAATACAAAGTTATAATATTGTAAATTTTTGTAATGTATTTTAGTTAGGTTAGGCGGAAAGGGTGGGGTAGCTTGAAGTAGAATTAAGCGATTGATATTTATATCATAAACATAAATTCAAATATATGTTTATACATTAAAGATCAAAAACTTAATGGCTGAGATAACTGAGATGATTAACATAGAAAACGACCAGCTACGAAGATCACCAAACCCATTCTCCTCTGCATTACTTATAAGTCATTACAGAAAACACTAAATAAAGAAGAACTTCCAAATCGACTTCCCAGAGTAAATACTTGCGATATTCCTTACTGAGATACTACCCCAGATATGTATGTAAGCTAATTACAGATGCCCAGTCGAATAGGCGAAACGCGAAACGTATTCCATGTCGCCGAAAGCGATTAATCCAAGCAAAATATTTAAATATTGCAGCCATGTAGCTGGCAACTTTTAGTCGAGGTCCAGCGCAAAGTCTAGTAATAACAAGTCTTTCATCTTTATACAAAATTTTCACCCGATTGGTTGTGTGGGTGCATATATGAACATCACTGCTGAGCAAAACTCAACGCATACTTCGTGAATTCAGCGAGACAAAGCCAGATTCTGTCTTTACGGTAAAGTATGCAGAACAGAAAAGGAAAGAAAATTGAATCAGCTGTCAAAATTGAAGTCATCAAAACAAACGAGCAAATATGCACCAATACATCAACATTATCCCTATAGAAACTCATAAAATTTTCTGTTGTTTATTTGTATGCTAGCGTTTATAAAAATATTGCATTCTCGCTCTGATAGCCTGACATCGTCATTTGAAGAACTTATGCATATAGCTGTTCGTCTTTCACTCATTAACCATATGGAGATGAAAGACTTGTTAATTTCTAGACTTTGGTCCAGCGACAGACAGCAGCGATGGTGACACCCGCATTTTGTTGCACACCCGTTTCTGGGCACTTGTGCCTATGCAGTTGGCCGTTTCATTATAACTTCGGAAAGAATTAAGTGGGTAAGGGATAACCAAACGTGAAGCCATATCTTTAAGAAGCATGAAAGTCTTAATTAAAAAATAACACGCACAACGCGAATTGCTACAGAAGTGCATACTAAATACAGGAAAGGCATCTCATGACAAACGGACAATCTTATTATGAAAGGAAGTTAAAACAATTTGAAGACTACTACATCGATTTCGAGCTGAAACATGAAGAAATCTTATGTCTCGCATATTCTGACGAGTCCTTCGATTCTAGTAAATGCACATATTTCGTGACTAACGTATACGACCAAATGGAAGAGTATTTTGTGGCCAACGTTGACATGCTTGAAAGTAACATCGAAAAGTTAACACCTCCGGCTCCTGCAGATCAGGCGAACACGTCGCACTTAGCAACTTCAGGCACCATGCGTGCGCGTCGTGCGTAGCACTGTAATGTCGAGAAAACTTCCGAAGCTGGCCATCGATAAGTTCCGAGGGGATTACAAGAGATGGACCACCTTTCATGATCTGTTCAAGACCATGATACATGAAAATCGCGGATATGCCCCAGTTCAGAAGCTTCAATATGTCACGCTTCTGCTGCATGGAGAGTCAGAAAACTTGATACGTCATTTGCAAATCAACGACGACAACTATGAACCTGCCTGGGCGCTACTAAAAGAAAGATATGACAATAAACGAGTGTTATTCAATTCTAAGCTAGACTTGTTATTTAACCAACCAGTTCTAGTAACAGAGACAGCGCAAAATATCCGACAGTTGATAAATACCACCACAGAGCACTCTAGCATTGAAAAATTTAAATGTGGATGTAGCAACTTGGGATCCGATATTGGTATATTTAGTAGTGAAGCGTCTCCCTTCAGCAACACATCAACTCTGGGAGCAGTCTTATCGATAGAAACGAGTTACCAAGTTGGAAGTTATTGCAGGAATTTTTGAAAACACGTTTCAGGGCCCTAGAAGCCGTGTATCCTGAACGAGCCAGGTTTTCTTCATACGAGCCACAACAAAAAATGGGTCGATTTACCTCTGAATCGGTCAAGCAAGCTTTACAATTGAAAGGGGAAAACATCCATGCTACAATCGAAGTGTTAGGCCAGGAAAGGTTGAAGTGTCCGAAGGTCAGAACGGAACTCTTAATCAAATCATTAAAACCCAACAATTACAGTGTCAAAGTTACCAGACTGGTATGGCCTGAGATAACCGACGTCACACCAGTTCGTGAAACCGGTGATTTAAATTGGAAGCACCTCCAACATCTAGATCTAGCAGATCCAGAATATCATCTTCCTGGAAAAATTGATCTCTTATTGGGAGCGGATATGCATGGCAAAATAATAAGACCTGGAGTAGTCCTGGGAAAACACGGAAGCCCAACGGCCCAACGAACCACACTAGGGTGGATTTTATCTGGAGAAATGAAGAACCAAGGTCAGACTAATATTAGACTTCAAACCTTCCATCTGCGCTCAGATCTCGACAGCCAATTGAAACGGTTCTGGGAAATAGAAGAGGTACCAGAAAGAACATCACGGACACAGGAAGGAACTGCATGTAGAACTATTCAGAGAACCACAACTCGCTCACCCATGGACGATACGAAGTTAGCCTACCCTTCAAAGAAACTGACAAGAATTTTCACTTGGGAAGATCGAGGAACATCGCGATAGCCAGACTGTTACAAATGGAAAGAAGGTTTGCAAAGGACACGACACGGATTGCAAGAAGACTACTCTAAATGTTTCGAAGAATACGTGGAGTTGGGACATATGAAAAAGGTTACCACTATGGGAGATGACCGCAGACGGGATCTCATTGGAACAGCTGCAGCTATTTACCACACCATGGAGTCGAGGAAACTAGCACGACAACCAAAGTTCAAGTTGTCTTCGATGCCTCTAGGCAAACAGAGAGTGGTGTTTCTGTCAATGACATTTTACGTAAGGGAGCGATCATACAAGACGAGTTAACAACCTTATTGATTCGCTGGCACAAATACCGTATTGCTTTCACTACAGACTTGGAAAAAATGTATCGACAAGTTCGGGTGCGAAACGAGGACACGCAATTTCAACGGATAGTATGGCGGCCCACACCCAACCACCCCATCGAGGATTACAAGTTGTCGACGGTGACTTTCGGCACCAAGAGTGCTCCATATTTGGCGACCCGAGTAATACAACAATTGGCCTGGGATGAGAAGGAAAAATAACTGAAAGCAGCTGAGACTGCGCTATCTGATTTTTATGTAGACGATCTATTATCTGGTTGTCAATCAATAGATCAAGCTTTAGTATTACAAAAGGAATTATTGCAATTAATCACAGCGGGAGGTTTCTCTCTTCGGAAGTGGGCTTCTAACTGTAAAGAAATGTTACAGTCAATACCGACAAATTATTGTGAAACAAACCCGTTTTGTGACATCTCATATGATGATGATAGGCATCATCTGGACCAACCGGACGATCCTATCGGAAACTTCCAAATTATTCGATCCGCTCGGATTGTTGACACCAACCATAATCCAAGACAAGCTCATCATCCAAAAGTTGTGGCTTCAAGGGCCTGGTTGGGATGAGGAAATCCAAACTAATCTCCAAAGGGAATGGCTAAAATATAAAGAAAGTCGGTTAGACATTGACAAGCTTAAAATAAGAACGTGGACACGCTATACAAAACAAAACATAGAAAATCGAAGTACACGGATTCTCAGATTCATCAATCAAGGCATATGCAGTAATAACTGCATTAAAGCTAGATAGGCAACCGTCTACGTACGCAACCTATTTCGGACCGACTCGGAAATTGTAATCGTTACGCGGCCATCCTACCAATTGGAAAACGCTTATCGCTAGTAGGGTGTCGTATATCCATGAAACGCTGGGAAGAAACATCTGCAAATAAGCAGAACCCAGGAGATGGGACCCACAGAATTATGTGAACATGAATTATGGTGGAGCGGGTCGACTTGGTTATGTGTACCAGAGGAAGCATGGCCTAAAATAAAGACTACATTGGATACAGAGCTAGAACGTAGAAAAATTGTTAATTTACATGTCACTCTAGATGACGATAATATGGAGGTCATATATTCTTTACTCACCAAATTATTGCGGGTGACAGCTTATTGTAAAAGATTCATATTCAATGCCCAAAGATCATCATCCCAACGGAGAACAGCATATCTAAAAAATGACGAATTGAAAAAGCGTTGCAGTATTGGATATCACAAGTCCAAGAACGACATTTCGGTAGTGAAATGAAGGCACTTCGGCAACAAAGATCATTGCCTAGGCAGAGCCGTTTACTGAAATTAGGACCATTCGTCGATGAAAATAATATTCTACGCGTGGGAGGAAGACTTCAACATTCGGATTTACCATTTAATGAGAAATTTCCAATAATATTGCCGGACAAATGTCATTTGACTATTCTCATTATTGAAAAGGTGCATCGAGATACCATGCACGGAGGTCCGCAGTTGATGATGCAAGTCTTGGCACAGAACTATTGGGTACTTAATGCACGGAACACAATCCGACAACAGATATACAAATGTTTAATTTGTTACAAGCAAAAGGTCATCACGCAAACCCAATTAATGGGACCAATTCTGGCTGTTAGTCTCCAAGTAGCACGACCTTTCACACCCCAGAGTGTAGTCCAGTCAAAATAGACGAAAAAACGCCATAATTGGAAGATAATTCGGAAGTTGCTGAAAATTGGAACAGCTCTTAAAAACATTACTATACATAAGCTGTAGAGACTGCCACGCGATTGGACGGCTGCAAACTTTTTTATTCAAGGTCAAAGGGTCAAAATATCAGTTTTTTGCAAATATATGCTAAACCGTACGTCTTATCAGAAAATTGTGTTTATTCTTTTATTAGGTATAAAGCACAGCAACCTGAGTGGCTCCGTTCAAAAAATATGTAGGCTCAAACCAATGCTACTATGCCGCAGTTGAAAGACGAGTAACTTTTTAATTGTTCACGATAAAACTACTACTACTACTACTACCTACAAAACTACCCAAAATAAACACTTATTGTGTATGGAAATATTGTAGGGAATAGTTTGGTGCATCAGAAAAGCAAAAAAACAATGTACTGTTACTAACGAATTTTCTGAGAAAAACGAAGAAATCTGCCAGGTCTAGATGCAAAGCATTGGTTTGAGCCTTATATTTTTTGAACGGAGCCACCCAGGTTGCTGTGCTTTATACCAAATAAAAGAATACACATTTACCTAAAAGATGAGCCTAATTAGGCTACTTTATGATAATTACTTTAGGAGTTATTCAAATTTCAGTAAATTTAAAAAAAAAATTTTTTTTTTCCCTAATCACCCTGTATCTTAGTGGATAGTCCAAACATATCCAGGAATCACCCCTGAAAATATTAGCCGCGTACTCCAACAAAGGATTTATTAAATTTCTGATGACCTTTACAAGTCGGGAATGATAGAATATGAGTATTTTAACTTATTAAAACGACAATATCTCAGAAATGGCAATTCCTACGAGAAAATGTATAATATATTTTTTTTGTAGATAATCGCCTAATCTACAAACGTTGTAAATACAATTTTCTGATAAGACGTACGGTTTAGCATATATTTGCAAAAAACTGATATTTTGACCCTTTGACCTTGAATAAAAAAGTTTGCAGTCGTCCAATCGCGTGGCAGTCTCTACAGCTTATGTATAATAATATTTTTTAGGGCTGTTCCAATTTTCAGCAACTTCCGAATTATCTTCCAGTCAAACCTCTAATTTCACTGGACTATACTGCGGACCCTTCGAGTTGAAAACCCATAAAGGCCTGAACGCTAGAAAATATAAGGCGTACGTTGCGCTTTTCATTTGTATGGTTACCAAAGCAGTGCATCTAGAAGTAGCAACTGACTCAAGTGCAGACGGGTTCATCGCTGCCTTTCGTCGTTTTACATCTCGGCGCAAATTATGTGCGAAGCTGTATTGCGACTGTGGAACCAACTTCGTGGGCGCCAATCGACTCCTGAAAAGGCAACAGCAGCTGTTTGGGAATCAACTCAACAATGAAATCGGATCCATGCTCGAGAACGAGGGAGTAAGCTGCAATTTAATTCCACCATCATCACCCCATTTCGGCGGCCTTTGGGAGGCGGGCGTAAAGTCTACAAAGTATCATATCAAACGAGTAGTAGGAAAAACATTGCTCACGTCAGTGGCGGTTCCTCTTTGGAAGCAAAGGAAGCACTGCTTCCCTTGACCAAATAGGCAACATCCTAAAAAATAAATTTAAATATATCAAGATTAATCACAAGAAAAATCTTAATATATTTCCTCCTCTGGAAACACAAAAGCCACGGTCGTGATATGAGCGGCGAACGGCAGAACGCTCTCCGCTAATTCGAGACGTTAAATTTTTCTGCCGCTCTTATCGTGGCCGAGGCCTTACACAACATTGGGAAGCTGTAATATCTCCAGCTTATTTCGCCCAGAAAATCAATGTAAAACTCCAACATATTCAACTTAATTGAAGTCACACTAACGCAACGGTCTGAGCTAAACGCAGCTTCTTCGGACGGAGCCAAACAGCGGGATGTCTTCTTCTTCTTCTTTGATCCGTGACAAGAGAAATTTTCTGTATCCACTATATTCTCTTCGTTTTCTGGTAATCTGTTCTGGCTTCGAGCAATATTAATGTATAATGAGTCAAGAAAAAAGAGATCGAGGATAGGTGAAGTTTCTCTTTATATATTGTTGATTCTAATTGGAAAACAGAGGGTTGTGTTGAATATAAGCTGATAACTTTGAAGCTTCCATTATATCTTTTATGAGAATATTTTTATGAATTGTATGAGCACGGGTTGCCTGAAGTGCTTTTTTTGCAAGGAGAATGTAATAATTGGAGGCGGGGGTGTATGCGAGGTATGCAGGGTTTTATTATTACTTTTTTTAGATTTTGAGTCAAAATTATGCATTTGAATGAAAAATTAAATGATATGAAAGTAGTAGTTGCAGTTTTTCAACAGCTTTGCATGCTTTAATTATCAAGAGAATCTGAAAAAGGCGCAAAAAGCCCACTAGCAGCGAAAATATTTCGAAAAAATAACGAAAAAATGCGATTCGATTTTTTTCATTATAAAATAATACTACAAAAGAATATACTTCATACGATGCGATGCACAGAAATTAAAGGTCAATTAATTTTCAAATTTGAAGTCAATTTTTGAGATTTGTATAAGATATTTTGCCTTGCAATTCTAACCAGTTAGGGTTTATATTAAGTACTCTGAAAAAATCCGAAGTTACAACCAAAACACTAAAATTTAGCAGTTTTTTAAGTTTTTTTTGAGGTTACTAGCAAAAACCCGCGTGCGTTACAACGCCTTTCAATAAAATAAGATTATGGGGACACAGTCTGCGATAGGAAAAAGCTATATTGAAAAAAGAACAAATCTGGGAAAATTGATTTTGGGATATGACCGCCATGGACCAAATGATATATTGAGTATACTATATTGCCTATGGTGTTCTACTTATCATACTCTCTCATTTGCTACCCATCTCGAAGGGGTTGTGAAGAAAATGGTAATCCGCCTTCTCGAGATGGCCGCTATGGACCAAACGATATATTGAGTATACTATATTGCTTATATTGTTCTACTTATCATACTCTTTCATTTGATACCCATCTAGAAGGGGTTGTGAAGAAAATGGTAAACCGCCCTTTTGAGATGGCCGCCATGGACCAAATTATAAATTGAGTATACTATATTGCTTATGGTGTTCTGCTTTTCATAGCCTTTCATTTGATACCCATGTCTCGGTGTTGTGAAAAAAATGGTAATCCGCCCTCTTGAGATGGCCGCCATGAATCTAATGACATAGTCTATGGCATTCTTCTTATAATGCCCTTTCATTTGATACCAATGTCGAGGGGGTAGTGAAGAAAATGATCATCCTCCCCCTTGAGATGACCGCCATGGACCAAACGATATATTGAGTATACATACTATATTGCTTATGGTGTTCTATTATCATACCCTTTCATTTGAAATCCATATCGAGGGGTGTGAAGATAATGGTAATCCAACCTCTGGTGATGACCGCTATGGACCAAACGATATATTGAGTATACTATATTGCTTATGTGTTCTACTTATCATACTCTCTCATTTGATACCCATCTCGAAGGGGTTGTGAAGAAAATGGTAATCCGCCCGCTTGAGATGATCGCCATGGACCAAACGATATATTGAGTATACTTTATTGCCTATGGTGTTCTACTTATCATACTCTTTCATTTGATATCCATGTCGAAGGGGTTGTGAAGAAAATGGTCATCTGCTCTCTTGAGATGACTGCCATGGACCAAACGATATATTGAGTATACTATATTGCTTTTGGTGTTCTACTTACCATAACCTTTCATTTGATATCCATGTCGAGGGGTTGTAAAGACAATGGTAATCCGCCCTCTTGAAATGGCTGCTATGGACCAACTGCCTGCTTTTCTGTTGAAATTTTTTTGCTATAAACCTCACGGAGCCCGAGACCTTTCCAACGAATGCAAAACCGAGGAAATCGGATCGTGCGTTCTGGAATTATAGCGTCAGGAAGGAAAATCCGACTTATTTTTATATTATAGATATGTACAGAAATTTCATATTGTAATCGCTATTTTTTTTGCCATTTCGGACCTACTCATGCCGAGATATACGCATCTATATTTAAAAAGAACAACTAAAATGATAAAATTTTCACAAAATGACCGATAACTTACAGAGCTGTTTACAGGGTTGTTAGCGCTAGAAAATGACCATTTCGTATAGCATTAGATGTAACTAACATGTTCCAAACGAAATTTTTTAGACTGTAAACATTTCCTTATGTTTTGCTTATCTGATTTCACTATATGTTATTTTTCAGTTTTTTTTTTAGTTAAAGGCTTCGATACTTTTACCTTTATCGTTTACCTTGCGCATTGCTTCCCTTATCCTGAACCTTACGAACCGCCACTGGCTCACGTATGAAGAATTTACAACGATCCTAATTCAAATCAAAGCCTGTTTAAATTCGCGTCCATTGATGGAAATAAGCTCGGACCATAGTGACGCCACGGCATTGACACCTACTCATCTTCTAATCGGAGGAGCCTTACAAACGATCCCAGAACCTTCACTTTTGGACGTTCAGATGAATCGTCTGGACAGGTGGTAGTTGATGCAAAGGCTACTACAAAACTTTTGGACGAAATTAAAATCTGAATATCTGAGCCGCCTACAACAGCGATCGAAGTGGCTCAACATCCAAACAAATTTAATCCCAGGTGAATTGGTACTCCTGAAAGAAGATAATTTACCTCCGTCGCAGTGGGCATTAAGAAGAATCGTTGAGGTGTACCCGGGGAAGATGGTTTAGTTTGGGTTGTCTCGATACAAATAGGCGATAAGGTGTCCCATCACTAAAGTATGTAAATTGCCGTTCCAAAGGGCCAACGACATTCCAGCCAAAATTTCTCAAAAAAACCCTTAATCACACTATTATATTATCAAATAACTAATGCAAAACAAAACCACCGTCCACACATACCTGAGAATTACATAACCCATGTTACTTCCACATCCAACATCCTGACCCAACTAACAAACTCTCCAGAGCAAAACTCTTGCAAATTGTGAACTTATCTCATAAGACTCTCTTAACTTCGTTACTCTCAAGAACATAATACTTGTAATAAGAATTAAATTAAGTCTCATAGTAGGATTATTATGAGATAATAAAACTACTAGAGTTACTAAGTCTTTCATTCTCATAATGAGATAATGTTTATTCTCTTATACTGAGTGCAAGAAAACCTCTATTCTGATTGAATCTTTTTTATGAAAGCTTTACTCTCAAAAGTTTTAACTGTCAAAAAAATGTCCTTATGAGTGTTATGACACTAATAAGAAAGTTCTTACAAGACTTCAAGTATATCTCTTCTTTCAAAAATGCTCTTCTGAGACGAAAAATGTTAAAACATTTATAAGAAAACTTTTACTAGTGCAAAAAGATTACCATCTCTAACCAGAATTTTGTTCTTATAAAAAAACTTCAACCACCGAGCGGCCATACTTTCGCTTAATATAGAATTTTATACTAAAACGAAATTCCACAAATCGAGCTAATTTACCTAATTGAATATGTGCAAAGTATAAAAAGTTCTTTCCTTCAGATGATATACCAATTTAAAATAAATTATTGAGCAATACTAAAGTTTTTATTTTTTTTCTTAAGAAATAAAATTTCAATAAATATATTAAAGTTTGATTATTTTTAAGGTGCTTTGATTTTTATTGAGGTAGAATGGTTATTATTATCAGTAAAATTTCAATCGCAAAAAACTGGTGGGTTATATTTTCGTTAAAAATCTAATTCTAAAGTCTATTATAATACATTATCTTATATATTAATAGGCAAACAAAAAGTTTGTACACGCTAAGGCTTTTTTGTTCGTGGACCGATTTCGTTTAAATTTTCAGAAAATGTTCTTTTTATGGCATAGTTTTGTAATAAGGAATTTCAACGAAATCGATTCACGAATAAAAAAGTTATAGCGATTTTAATTTTTCGAATTTTAAAAAGCCGTTGAAAAATTTGAATTTTTTGTGAGCATCAACGTAGAGCTGAGTAGCCTACGATTGACACAAATGCCGTTTTAGTGAAGCCAATGAGGTGAGTTACACCGCATAACACTTTCTGCTGTAACAAACCGGTTTGTGCGTGTTATACGAATTACACGATAAACTGACTGTTCTGCATTTTTTCGTGTAACAATTCTATTGTCTATGTAGCTGTGTACAAACTGTCAGTTAAGCTAAGTCATTTTCGTAGGCCCCGAGAATGAAATTATGATTGTGTTAGTGTGTTGCTCTGTGCAGTCGAGAAATTTTTGGGGTGCACAAGTAACAAACTTCCCCGCGACTCCTTGCCTATAAAACCGGTTTATTGGAATTATTGGAAGTGTTGATGGAAGAAATGTTATGCCGTGTAACTTGCCTCAATGAGAAACAGAGAAAAACAAGCGTTTGTGTAGATTTTTGGCGGCATAACTGACTTAAAAAAACTCGGTCACTTTGTGCGTGCATTTTTTTTATACTCTTTTGTGTATAGTATTATTGAGTTGTATTGTATCGTTTCAATGATGCTGTAGTTACTGATGTTGCTGCTATTTTCCACTACATAGCCCAGCAAGACGTCATGGATGCGATTAAAAAAATCCTGGGAAATTTTAGATGCTCTGGAGCGACAATGGAAATGTTTCATAGTAATTAAAAATTCGCCATTGCGTATAATTTTTTTTTGAAATAAAAATATTTATATTGAATTTAAATTCGAACAAATCGTGAATTTTATATATTTATTGTTTTTGTGACCGAATTTCGGTAACGGGGATCCCAACTAGTAAATATTATAATACATAATAAATATTAAATTCTTAAGGGTTATATTTTTCGAATAGATACCTATGACAGTTATTTAGAGCAAATAACTCTCATAAAAATTATTTTATTCTAAACAACATCGCCTTTCCATATATTGCTCCTTTTCTAACAGTTCTGTTAAGGAGAGTATAGCTCTTATAGCACCTATATAGTTACCTTTGCGTGATACTCTCTTAAAAAAGTCAAATATCCTCTCATAAGACACTAGTAGAGTCTTATGAGACGAATTTTGTTACTTGGGGATAGCGAGTCAGGGCGCTATAATCCTTCCTATCTGCACCCCGCACTATTCATTCACAGATTTGCATCACTGGCAGCACCGATATTCGGAGGATGTTAGGGCTCCTCGTCATTATTGTTTACATGGCAAGTGGTCATCATTCATTCGGCGAACAAGTCTAAACCACCGCAGACGACATTTTTGGATTTTTTCTTCGATCAGCGATCGCGTAGTAAGACACCGAGGATCTGCCTCAAGCATCGCATTTAGAAGATCTCGAGCTTCTTAACGTCCAGTTTGAGCAGTGTCTACGTTACAGATCCATAAAGAAGAATCGGGTGGATGAATGATTGGAGGTAAAGGTGTACGGCGGAAATATTTGTTCGTTTCTATATGCACCACTTGAGCGAGGTTGCTGTTGCCTAGCCGATGCAGCTGTGAACGTCGGAGGTCGATGCTACTTTCGTTCCCTCAACCAATGATTCCAAATATTTGAACCCCGGAAACTGTTCGATTTGGGTTCCATCGAGGTAAACACTGGCCCTCGATCCGTCCGCTATGAGCACTTTGGTCTTTTCCGCATTGATTTTTAACTCGTATGACTGGGCGATGCGGGAAATGTCGTATAAGATGCCCGTTGCTTCGGCATTTGTGTCGGCGAAGACCGCGCTATCGTCGGCGAACATTTAGTCGGTTACGAAGTTGTTGTCGTTGTATCGAACTCTGAGTCGTCCATCGGATGTTTCACGCTAAAACTAAGCATTTGAAACCGGTCCAAATTATCGGACCATATTACAAGTACATATATGTATATAAAGTAAATTGTAAAGTGATGGCGATCATTTTCAATTGGGGTGGTAATTAGGGGGTGATTTTCACATTTTTTGCCGCCAAAAAATAGGAACCAATTTTGTTTTTGTCATAACTCGCTTAATTTTGATGCTAGGAACTTCCATAAAATAACAAAATAAAGTTTTTTAAGCAATTCGAAAACAGTTCTACGAGTTTTCCCCGCAAAAAAACAATGGTTTTTGGATATTTCAGTTAAAACTATCGATTTTGGCGTTTGACGAAGAAGAACCAACCTTTAACAAGCTATTGCTCCAGTCATCAGGAAAGTGCAAGGGCAGGAAATGCTGGGAAATTGCAACTTAGTAAACAGGCTAATTTCATTTTCAAGTTTTTTTGGTACTTATGTTTGGAAGATACAAATAACATCGTTTTACTGATAGCATTAACTGGTAGTGTAAAGTTTTTCGTTAACGGTTTTGATTTAAGAATTTATATACAAAAAGAAGAATTTATGTTTCAGTCTAAAATGCTAATCCCTTATCCCTGGACACTGTTAAGACAGATGTTATGTCCACAAAGTGTATCGCAAAGACCCCCTATGTTTTGATATTTTCAAAGAGTAAATGGTGGATGCATGGGCGTAGCAATGAATTTTTGCTGGGGTGGGCCAGATTTTAAAGCACCGTTACCGACTGACCACAGACAGATATTAACCAGCAAAACTAATTTTTTCGATTTTTAAGTTAGAATTAAATGTAATTAAAAGTTGGAATTCAATCTAAATATTATATATATTTATTAACCGAAATTTACTCTTCTACTTTTCTTCAAAAATTCCTGCTAGGCTTGATCTGCGCTTATATTCTGCACAAATAAATTTTCAATGTTAATTAACGCTAAATTAGAGGATCTGTCTTGCTTCATAGACGCCCGTATAGCCGAAAAATAATGCTGTTGATGGCAGATTGTTTTCATTATGTCTTTTCCCCAACGTGGTTTCGACTGTGAAATCATTCAGCTTATTTGGTTCCCTTCGTCTTTAAGAAACTTGTAACGGAAACTTCGTTTGCATTCGATAATTTCTCTATCTCATCCCAACCCTTCTGAAAGTTTTCCATTTCCAACGAAGTTATTCAACGAAGCTATTATGTGTTTAATAACATCAACTGCTTGACCTAATGTAGCGTCTTTGCCTTTGAGAATATTTGCTCAATATTGAAAAAATATGTGTGAGGAATCCTGAGATGTGAAAGATCGTGTACATGCAAACAAACTTCCATTCACACTCACCCGCACACAATTGCAACCGATACAATTCAGTACGCTTTTTGGCCATCAAGATTAATCCCGATTCAGTGGAATCAGCTTCATTTACCTTCCTACCGCTTGTAACAAAATGGAAATTACGATATTCCTTCTTCCGACAAAATCGGCATTACGTTATTGTTTCAGTGATATTGGCCCAATGCCGTCTTGTTATCTTGCTCTGTTCGACAGATACACTATGTGGCTAGGGATACGGAAGCGGTGGAAAGTACTCGAGTAAATACTTATGAGTAGAATCGAATGAAAAGTACTTAATGAGTACTTTTTACTTGTTAAAAAGTACTCGGTTCCTTGAGAATCGATGGGTATTTTTTGATTGTAGATTCCTGGAGGCACAACAGAGGCACATCTATTCGGAATAGCTTTTATAGTCGATAAATCTCTAAAGCCCCAAATTATGGACTTCCAGCCAATCAGTGAGAGACATCTCCATAAACAATGCGAACTCTCGAATGATATAAGCTCGGGAAGGACTTTCCGTACGCAACCACCTGCACATTATTCACGCAACCACCCGCGATAATGGTGCAGGCTTATCGACCTCGTTAATAGCAAAGGAATGGTAGGAAGCCTAACGCTCTTCCCAGGTGGAAGGGCGAAAAACCAAATCGATTATGCACTCATTGCAAAGAAATCTAATTTGCCCTGTTATATGTTACATGAGTGAAACAGTACCCTTACACAAAGGATAGAAGACATGCTAAATTCCTTTTAAAGGAAGATTTTGAGAAGCCCAATTTTTCAGGAAGGGACATGGAGAAACAGCTACCAACGAGTTATATCAAAGCTATGACGAGATAGACTAAGTGACGTTGGTAAAACTCAATATACTTCGCTGGACGCTGGATACGTCGAGCGCACGTGGGGGAAAAGCAGCAAAGAAAGTTTTCACTATTATCATGGAAGAAGAAAAATCTGTAGGCAGGCCGAAGAAAAGATAAACGGAAGCATTTGTAGCAAATGCAGAAACACTTCTCCAGATATCGAGCTGGAAGTCGGGCAGAAATTGAAACTGGAGTAAAAGATTAAAGAAAGCCAAGGTTCTAGTTGGGCTGCAGTGCCATTGGAAGAAGAAGAAGGAATATATAGAGCAAATTTGCCATCGCTTGCATAGGCAATCTTCTTTTTCTCCTTTGGTGAGGTACTTGGTCCAAAGGTACTGCGAACACTCTCTGGACCTATTGTACTACTTGCATTGAGATTCTTGATAGCTTTCAACGAATAGTTGTCTTATACCTGCAACCTGTTTTTGCGTATGGATTGTTCGATTCCCGATTTTATCTCTCTGTGTTGCACGGAGCGTGAATTCCAAGTTGGTTAATAGAGAGGGACGAAAACAAACTTTTATGCGATAAATTATTTCCACTTTGCGTTTGGGATGTAAACTACCCTAAACTTTCCTTAATTGACGCAGAAAGATACAAAGCGTGCAAGTCACAACTGAGATGAACCTGCTCGATACTCGATTCTAACCTATAAGCAATAATATGAGTAATATTACTCGGTCAAAAGTATCGAGTACTGATATAAGTAGAATTGAAAACCAAATAGTCATATGAGTAAAGAATCAACTACCGATTCCGTATCTCTATGTGTAGGCCAGTCATTAGAGCGAAAAAAACGGCAGATTTTGTTATAAAATTGTACAGCAAACTGCTTGCACTACTACTTCAGGGGTATCTCATAGATTACTAAAACCAAAAAACCAGCCAAAATTTACTCATGAGGAATTGTTTAAACAATAATTAGCAACAAAAATGGGTACTTTTTCCGTTTTTGGCGTATACAATAAAAAGTACTGGATGAATCCCGTTACTCCCAACAGGATATTTGTAGAGAATTGAAAACCCTACAAAATGGGGTTTACTAGACCTCGATCGGATAATTTTTCGCCGAGAAAAGCTAGAAAACCCCTAAAAAGGCCACTTTTTTCAAAAATTCATACCTCTGTTACTTTGCAATATTAGGGTATGATTTTTTGGGACATAGTACCCTGGTACATATACTTTAAACTGCCAAAAGATGAAATTTGTCGCATGCATAGTTTCTGCATAATTGTAGTATAAACAAAATAGACCCTAATCTTGCACATTGCGCCAATATTAGCAGAGTGGCCCGATTGAAATTTCCAAAACGGTTTCTGAAAGTATAGGCTAGGGGCTACAATTTTTTTTTTTTTTATATTATTTATTTACAGAGGGTAACCAACCTGAAATTAGATTATATGTACCCTCTGTATTATTGTACATTTATTTTATATGTCATTTATTAATTTAGTTTCTGTTAGATATTTTCTTAATTTTGTTATTTCGCTGGGATAGTTTCCAAGGGCTACAATTTGTCTATCTCACATTTTAATATAAGTGTGGAGAACAATGCTAAAAATGCTTTTGAAAATGCTACATAGGGCGAACATTCTAATTCGAAACGTATCGGGCCTACATATATGTATATGTTGTGGGTGGAGTATACTTCTTGTACGTGCAGGAAGTATGGTTTACAATGCTCAAATTTGTGCGCAAACTGTACCGAAATAATGTGCTCTAACATATCTATAGAAGATATTTGCATAGAAGAAGACGAAAATCAATTATAAAATAATTTATACGAATTAAGCTACAAATAGAATGATGATCGCGAGAATGAAAATAAAAGTATAGATGTGTAACGGTCAGTTTTGCACGGAAATCTCTAAATAATTACTTGACTAATAAAAAAAAATTTTAAAAACCGACTTCAGAAAAAAACCCGCGATGCACAAAAAAGGATGAAATAATTGTTTGTAATTCTTAACAACATCAATCCAATAAGAATGGATCTAGAAAGAAGAATCACTTTTGAAGACGGTGCTAACACATGTGGATGATATATTAAGGGCATAAGCCTAACAAAGAAATGTAAACAATTGCCGAAGCAAGAGTTAGTGCAATCAAAGTCAACTACTACCTGGCACCGTCTTCAAAAGTGATTCTTCTTTCTAGATCCATTCTTTTTGGATTGATGTTGTTAAGAATTACAAACAATTATTTCATCCTTTTTTGTGCATCGCGGGTTTTTTTCTGAAGTCGGTTTTTAAAATTTTTTTTTATTTCGTGCTTTTTAGTTCATTCATTTTTTAATATTGCCTGTCATTGCAAGGAGCCTACGTTTTTACGACGCCACATAGCGAAGTGTATTCTACTTGTCACACCTTTTCATTTGATACCCATGTCTGGGGTCGGGGAGCGCAATTGCAAAATTTGATTGCAGATTGTATTGTCATGCGAACTATACGTATGTGCAAAATTTGCAGTTGATCGGTTATATGGAACTGGGTCAAAATCAAGTTGCAAGATTTGTTTACACTATACACACATACAGATCAAGATAATATAAGGCATATAAAAAGTTAAGTTGCCATTGATATCGGGGAAATTAAATGTAAACAATAAACTTATTTGATTCTTCATCCACGTCATGGTATATTTATTTATTCGATATAAACAATAGTTTTTTGAGCTGCAAATTTCGCCATAATTTCGTTCTTATCGGCTTTTGTTCTGGAAGCAAATTTACAGACGCATTCACGTCGAAAACTTGTTTAATATGGAACAAAATTCCCCGAAGGAAATTAAAAAATAATTATTTTGTCGATATATAGAAAAAAAAAGCACCGCGAGCCCTTGGGATCGAACTCGCACCCCACAGATCCCACAGACAAGGATACTTCTCTAGCCCTTTGCGCTATGTCAAGTACTATCGGCCGCTGACCAATATGTTAATAAATCATTTCAGAAAAAAGAAAAGGAGAAAAGGAAAAAAACCGGCCCCCCGACCGGAATCGAACCTGCATCGCTGAATCGAGGACCCAACGCTCTACCCACTCCGCCATCGGCCTGCTGCCAGATTGACAACAATAAAGTAATTTGTTCGGTGCCCATGAAATGTTTAGGTTGAACTTTAACAGGTTGAATTTTAACAGTTTTTTCTGCCTAACTTCGAACTCCGTTATCAGAATTTAGAAAAAATTTAACGGGACCACCGTGGGAAGCTCCCCCTTCAAATGAACCAAAAAAAAGCAAAAAAGTTATTGGGTTACAAAGTTATGCGTGAACAGGACCACAAAATACCTACACGTCGAATTGAGTAACCTCCTCTTTTTTGAAGTCGGTTAAAAATAGCAACGTTTAATTGAAAAACAATATTTTTTTGGAGTTCATTAATTTTGGATTATTCTGGATTATTGTGAGGATTATACCACCCCTGGGATAAGTCAATAAGGCGCAATTAACCGCATTTTTTTGTCCCGAAAAGGCCATCGTGACATTGCCTTCCTACTTATTTATCATCTTCTAAGTTAATATTGTTTTATATATTCCATTATTAACACTTACACGACAAGCTGTTTTTATACATTAGGTTTGCTTCTACACCCAAAAATTAAATATTGAACAAATTAAATATTGTATTGCAATAACTATCTTCACCTAGGTGAAGTCTTTCTTTTCCTAACACTTATACACCAGACACATTAAATATTTAGTCATGCTTTACTTTATTAATATATACTATTTCTAATTGTCGTTAATAATCATTTTGATTTTAAGTATCTATAATTGAGTGTAATATTGTTGCTCCTTGTTATATCAATTTTTTTTTCATTCTTGTGTTGGATATTCCGTGAGTTGGTTCTGGTAATTTGTTGTTCAACATCGTTTGTTCAAAGCGAGGAGTATTGGCCATTACTGCGCGCTTTATTCATATCGTGAGCTCCATACATATGTACCTAAAAATTAAAATAAGTTAACATTGATTGAATTGAATGTGATCATTTGTCGTGGTTGATAAGTATCCATTGTATTGTTTGTGTTGATGATTATAGTATTATTAAATGATTATAAATACTAGAATGTCCAGGTGTTAAAGTTTTTTTGTGGAATGGTTGAGGGGGGGGGGGGGGTCTTTCCTTTTCAGGGTTTGACGAGGCTCAGGCAATGCCCGAAGGTTGATGGAAACGGGAGATTTACTTAGTCACAGGTAAGTGGTGAACCAACCGCAGTAAGGCCCGGCCACACACCCCACGACCCCTCCGGCGAGCTAGATAACTCCGTGTGGCCGGCGTAGGAGTTCCGGAATTTTGTTTCCTTTCTTATGTATGGTATTGGCTCCTTGGTCATGCTTTTCCGGGCTTATGGCTAAGGGGGTAATACCTCGCATAAGTGGCGCCCACTATTTTATCGCGCCATTATGCTGTTACATAAATGGCGCCCAACGCAGCTTTTAAAGCCCGTTAATAGTCCTACACGGACCTTGAAATTTAATTTTTTTTGGTGTTTAGTACCACTTGTGCCTTCACGGACAACGTTTGATTTTTTTTTGTTTATGGTTCACCACGTTTACCAAGCGCTCGTTGTGGGCTAAGGTAGTACCGCGAGGCCTTAGTCCTTGTCTGTTTTGTCGATTTTTTTTTCAGCATCATTGTCCAAATTCTAGGTGAATTTTTCTTTGTTTTCGCTTTTAGGCCTACCCGTTTTCTACTGCGGTAACTTCTTCTTTTTGGAGTAGCTTCGAACCATGCTGATCTTCACGGCTTGCTAACAAGCGGTGTTCGCTTGGCTATGCGTGCAGGTGTAGTAGTGGTTCATCCCTGTCCTGTTTCTAGGGTCGGCGACTCTAGTATCAGGCGTGATACCGCCTGCCACTGCGTCGGTCCGTGAACAGGATTTTCTTTTAATTTTCCTGGTGGACGTTGAAGTTGGTCCAAGGGCTTAACCGTCTCTGGTATCAGGCGTGTTACCGCCTGCCACTGCGCCCCTTGCCCTCCTGATGGTCCATCCAGCTTTTTTAAATTCTATTTTTTTGTTTATGTCCTGAGTTTTTTTTCCGTCTGTTCCTCCCAACTGATTGATTTTCCGAAAGGTAGCTCGGTTGTGGTTGAACAGCGGATCCCCCAAATTTTTTCTATTTTTGAAGAAGTTTCCTTTCTTTTTCGTGGCGATGCGACTTTGAATTTTTGTTTCCGTTCTTCTTTCGGGTATACCTGAAGCTGTGTTGGCGACCTTGATGACACTTGGTGATGACTATGTTTCATAGTTTTCACCAACTGACATCGAGGACATTGACACGCGGGAGCCCTGAGGGGAATTGTGTCTGTCTCAACCATTCCTAACTTATGTTTGAAGCAAAGCATACCAACACATTTACTAGTACTATACCTTTATCATTGTACACTTACATTACTCACCTTTTGGTTGACTTAGTTGAGCTTTATTGGGATACAAGGTTTATAGCATTGTGGTTTCTTCTGTTCGTTTGATCGTAACCAATATGGAGCTTCGTAATGGTAAGACAGTTACTCCAACGCCTGTCGGTAGTGATCTTCCGGGCGGATCCGGTGACGCTCATGGCAATGAAAGAAATACCGATGAACAAGCTCCTTCTCTTGAAGAGCAAGTCGTGCAGTTACGACAAGTATTAGACATGCTTTTAATGCAGCAGCAACCTGCTGAGGTTCCGGGAAACACCTCTGTTACTCGGGATCAATTTTCTTTACCGGCTATGACACCACCTGCGGACCTCAGGCTAACCTCGTTATCAGGGACCCAACGTCGCAAGTCTCCAGTTACGTTCTGGAATTTAAAGTTCTCCGGCGAGGACAGATTGTTGTCGGCGGAGGAATTTCTGTTCCGGGTGGAACTGAAGGCTCGCGATGATGGGGTCGAACTATCTGAAGTCTGCCGGCATTTCTCCTCGATGTTGTCGGGACGAGCTACCGATTGGTACTGGTCTCAATTTCGGCGACAATTTTTAGATCCTGATTGGGAAACAGTGAAAGTACAGTTCCTTAGGTATTTTCGTAGTCGGGAATCAGACGAAGAACTGATATTACAGATGATGGATACCAAACAACATAATCAATCGTTCGACGATTTCACCGCCCAATTGCTGTCGCTACATAACCGAATGGCTCAGCCAATGTCTGAAAGCGGATTATTAGGAATCGTAGTCCGAAATTTGAATTTCACTTTAGGGTCAGCGGTAATCGGGCATCGTTTCACCAGCATGCCACAACTGCGCGAGACTTGTATCCGAGTTGAACGCTGGCAGAAACAGAAGCGGTTAGAGCGTAGGCCTGATCGACAGATACACGAGGTTGAATACTCGCCGGTATATTCTTCGGATCAAATACCACCGGACATGTCTTCACCAGGAGTAGAAGCGATAACTACTCCGCGTCAGTTCCAGACGAATCCACGACCTCTCCGTTGTTGGAATTGCCAGCAACCGGGTCATCCATTTATGGACTGCCCGTCTGAAACTCGTGGCCTATTTTGCTACAAGTGTGGCAAGCCAGGAGTCGTCACGCCAGTGTGCCCCACCTGCCAGGGAAACCGGAGCCGGGGTGCGAAATCGAACGGGAGTCCGCGCCCGAGCTAAGCTCGCCCGTTGTCCCTGATTATACTTTAACTACCCCTGCTATGTCTACCATCAGCGACTTTACGTCAACTGATGCTCTTCCTGTTTTTCCCTCAGAGGAGGTTAAACTTTCGTTCCTTTCCCGTTGGAAGAGATATATCTCCGCTCGTTCGCGCATCTTTTCGGAGCCACCTTTTGTGGACTCCCTCACTTCCAAGCGCACCCCTCCCCAAATTAGAGTACGAGCTAAGGAGAAGCGACAATGTTTGCAGAAAATTGTTTCTGCTTTCATCTCTGATACGTCAGATCCTCGTCTGTTTACGAAGGTCCTCGTAGCTAACGAGGAAGTGGTTGGTTTGTTGGACAGTGGTGCCACTGTTAGCTGTTTGGGAAAAGATGCCGAAGCGTTTCTAGCCAATCATCCCGAAGTGACAGTCTACACTTTGCACTCTGTAGTGCATACTGCTGACGGGGCTCCGCAGAGACTTTGCGGTTATATTCGAGTTCCAATCTCCTTTGGAGGAAGGACGCGAGATATAGCCATCTATGTGGTGCCCAGTCTCAGCCAGAGACTGTACCTAGGGATGGATTTTTGGAATCTTTTCGGCCTAGCTCCCCAAATAGTCGGCGAGATAAACGCTCCATCCGTGTCTGCAAAAATGCACGACTTAACGTCCACGCAATGCGAACGGTTGGAACGCGTCAAGGCCAGATTTCCCACCTTCGATGTCTTCGGACTGGGAAAGACTAACCTGGAGGAACACATCATAGACACTGGTGACTCAGTTCCTATTAAACAGAGGCAATATCCGGTCTCACCCGCTGTACAACAGCTGATGTATGGTGAGTTGGACAGGATGTTGTCGCTGGGAGTGATTGAGCCATCAACTAGTCCCTGGAATTCTCCAGTGGTGTTGGTTCGTAAACCAGGTAAAGTCCGCCTGTGCCTTGACTCTCGCAAGGTCAACAGTGTCACTGTCAAGGACGCCTACCCTCTTCCCCATATTGATGGTCTTCTTGGTCGTCTTCAAGACACCAAGTTCATCACCAGCTTAGACCTGAAGGACGCCTTCTGGCAAATTCCTTTAGAGAAGAAGTCGCGAGAGCGGACAGTTTCACTGTCCCTGGTCGTCCACTGTACCAGTTCACAGTAATGCCTTTCGGCTTATGTAACGCCCCACAGCGCATGTGTCGCTTGATGGATAAGACCATCCCGGGCCATTTACGTGAAAACGTTTTTGTCTATCTGGACGACCTGCTCATTGTTTCAACTGACTTTGACTCTCACCTAAAGCTTTTGGACGAAGTGGCCAGCTGTCTCCGTCGTGCTGGGCTAACCATCAATCTATCTAAAAGCAAATTTTGCGTGACTGAAGTCAAGTATCTCGGCTTCATAATTGGTGATGGGACTCTGAAAACCGATCCTAATAAGGTGACGGCCATCAAGGACTTCCCGACTCCGAAGTCTCATAAGCAGACCCGGAGGTTCTTGGGTATGACCGGATGGTATCAGCGTTTCATCCCCAATTATGCCAGCGTGGCTTCTCCAATCACGGATTGTTTGAAGACTAAACCTTTTAGTTGGAATGATGAGGCCCAGCAGTCGTTCGAGACCTTGAAAAAGCTGATGACGGAAGCTCCTCTTTTAGTCACTCCAGATTTTTCTAAGTCTTTCTATATTCAGTGCGATGCCAGCAGAACTGGTGTAGGTAGTGTGCTTTTTCAAAAGGACATGGATGGAGGAGAACATCCGATTGCTTATATGTCCAAGAAGTTGAACGGAGCACAACGGAACTACACCATTACTGAGCTCGAATGCTACGCAGCCGTGCTGAGTATAAAAAAATTTAGAGCGTATGTTGAGGGAAAGACTTTCACGGTCATTACTGACCATGCAAGTCTAAAATGGCTCATGGGCCAGAAGGAGCTTAACGGTCGTTTAGCCCGGTGGAGTCTTAAGCTTCAGGGGTTCGACTTTACAATCGAACACCGTAAAGGCACCCACAATGTGGTTCCCGATGCCTTGTCACGCATGGATTGCGTTGACGATTTGTCCTTGTGTTTCGACGCGGACTTAAATGCCCCGTCTTTCAAGTCCCCTGAATATCTTCGTCTGGGTGATAGCCTCAGGCAAGCCTCACCGCAGCTACCAGACCTGCGAGTTGAAGATGGGTACGTTTTCAAGCGTACATCTCCACGTACTGGAAACCCGATTGCTGACGATCTGACATGGAAGTTGTGGATTCCGATGGAATTGACCACGTCGCTCGTCGAATCATCTCATTCGCCTCCCCAAGCCTCGCATGGTGGAGTAGGGAAGACCCTAGCCCGATTGCGATGCAAATACTTTTGGCCAAGTATGGCAAAACAAGTTCGGGAATTCATCGCTAACTGTGAGGTCTGCAAAACCACCAAAGCCCCCAGCTCAGTACTTCGACCACCTATGGGAAACCCCATGGATGCGTCGAGGCCGTTCCAATTTTTATACGTCGATTTCTTAGGTCCTTATCCCAGGTCGAAGAAAGGCCACACGGCAGTATTTGTTGTATTGGATGCTTTCACCAAATTTGTCTTCCTGCACCCCGTGTCCGCTGAGACCACGGCGGTGTCCGTCAAGTTTCTCGAGCAAACTATCTTCCATACCTTTGGAGTTCCTGAAACGGTCTTCTCCGACAATGGTCGGCAATTCACCTGCAAAGAGTTTGCTAAATTGTTGACCGAATATGGCGTGCACCATGTGCGCACGGCTGTATATTCCCCTCACCCCAACGCCTCTGAGCGGGTGAATAGATCCATCCTAACCGCCATTAGGGCATACTTAAAGGAGGATCATCGTGAGTGGGATAGACATCTTTCGTCCATTGAATGTGCTCTTCGTAGTACCCACCACGAGGCGATCGGCATGTCCCCATATCAGGCCCTGTTTGGCAGCCACATGATCCTACACGGATCAGCATATCCAGTCCTGAAGAAACTGAACGTTCTCCAGGAGGGTGACATAGCTTTTCTACCATTGACGGACAAAATGCAGATGCTTCGAATATGGCGTGCACCATGTGCGCACGGCTGTATATTCGCCTCACCCCAACGCCTCTGAGCGGGTGAATAGATCCATCCTAACCGCCATTAGGGCATACTTAAAGGAGGATCATCGTGAGTGGGATAGACATCTTTCGTCCATTGAATGTGCTCTTCGTAGTACCCACCACGAGGCGATCGGCATGTCCCCATATCAGGCCCTGTTTGGCAGCCACATGATCCTACACGGATCAGCATATCCAGTCCTGAAGAAACTGAACGTTCTCCAGGAGGGTGACATAGCTTTTCTACCATTGACGGACAAAATGCAGATGCTTCGTGAGCGGGTTGCTGTGAATTTAGCCGCCGCACACCTCAGACATAAAACCCAATACAACTTGCGGTGTCGTGTGGGCAGTTTTCGTCCAGGAGATGAGGTTTACCGGAGAACTTTCTGGGTGAGTAACCGAGCGGGTCGTTTCAGTGCCAAGTTGGCACTCCGGTTTCTGAAAGCTCGGATACGTAAAAGAATTGGAACTAGCTTGTACGAACTGGAGGATTTGGGCGGTAAGAGCATAGGTGTATATCACGCCAAAGACATACGTCGTTGATTTCCTCAAGGTTTCCTTTTCATTTTTTTATAAATTTTGGTCAGGCTGTGGGTGTACCTCGGCGAATTAGTTGCCTGTAGTCTTACTGGGGTGAGTCACATGCAATGTGGATTGCGTGAGATTGACTTCACGGTACGAGAGGAAACCGGTTCTGGCGAGAATGTCTGTAAGTTTACAGGAAACGAGGGGGACAATATGGAATTGCCTTCAGCCGGATCCTGGTACTTCCAGATATTCTTCCGAATGATCTACTGACTGCTCCACTTTTCAAAAGTTGGCGTAAGCACTCCTCTAAACTCGTTTCTAGTTACTCCTTTTACCTGTGTAGTAGCCCGGCTAGCTCACTAGAGCATGAGAATCCTATTCTCAGGTCGTGAGTCGAGTCCCACATTGGCGCCAAAGATATTAGACCTACGGTGACCGTTTTTTTCGGCTCCTCACTGCCTCGCGAGTCGGCTTTGTGGACCCGAGGGTATGTAACGGTCAGTTTTGCACGGAAATCTCTAAATAATTACTTGACTAAAAATCACTGTCGAGAATGAAATTCAGAAGTTGTCCGAAACCAAAAAGTAGGCGGGGAAAAAAAAACAAAAATAGGAAAGAAAAATTTAGTAGTCAGTCTGGGAAAAAAAATTGAAAAAGTCAGATCGAAATGGTTGGGATTTGTCTTGTGGTTTGTGACGGAAATTAAGAGATCGGTAGAATTTTGGAAAAAAAGTCGAATAAATATACGGACGATTCTGAAATCGGAACTATAATCAAGAGCATCGGTTTAAAAACAATTTGGAAAAAAGTCGATACGAAGGATTTTATAGAAAGATGAAGAAAGAACAAACTTATGAATAATTAGAAAAGACCGTACAGAAGAAGAAGTAGGCTGCTCCACAGGAAAAGGCTGCTGAAGAAAGAAGCGGAAAATAATCCCCTAAAGACGAGGTACCGAAGAGGACCGCATAAAGAGACCAGGTCAAGGTTATAAGGACATGTTTATTTGCGTCTATTGAAAACTGGTATGTAAAAGCCCATTTAAATTTATATATATGTATATATTATTAGTGGCTGAAAAAAGTGAAGATTTGTATAGTAATTGGTGTAAAACACATACTCAATGTCAATGTCAATTGCGGCGAACGATCTGAAGATTATCTAGAATGACACGAAGATGGTGATTAGATATGACTGCTCCTTGCTGCTTAGGTGTTTTGGAGTAAATTAATCAAATAATTACCTATTGTACCTCAAGTTACATATCTCTGCGTTATGTTATGTAGGAATAAAGTTACAACGTCACATCTTTTTGTTATCAAGACTGTAACTTAAAATAGCAACGTTTAATTGAAAAACAATATTTTTTTGGAGTTCATTAATTTTGGATTATTCTGGATTATTGTGAGGATTATACCACCCCTGGGATAAGTCAATAAGGCGCAATTAACCGCATTTTTTGTCCCGAAAAGGCCATCGTGACATTGCCTTCCTACTTATTTATCATCTTCTAAGTTAATATTGTTTTATATATTCCATTATTAACACTTACACGACAAGCTGTTTTTATACATTAGGTTTGCTTCTACACCCAAAAATTAAATATTGAACAAATTAAATATTGTATTGCAATAACTATCTTCACCTAGGTGAAGTCTTTCTTTTCCTAACACTTATACCACAGAGTACTTAATATACAGAGGGAACAACGAAGAACAAAATGTGTTATCAAATTGTTTTGAAGTAAAGCTTTTGGCAAGATTTTGTGAGAGACAATATCAAATTTGAAGAGAGAAAATTCTGTCCAATTTAACTTTTTCTCACGACTTCGTTGACGCAGCAACAAGCGCCGGGCAGAGGGTCTTACCTTACACACATACATATAAATAATGTGCCAGCAATATTATTATGGAGAAAGTTGATAGGAGCATTCCGGTGTGGTAAGGGAAATTCGAAAGGGGGGGAGGTTTTTTCTAGTCCCAAACATCTGCTATGAGTGTTTTTTTTTCATTTATGCACGTACGAAGAAAAAAACAAAGTTTTCTGCCCATGAACAAAATTAAATTTTGGTGGATAGCATAAGAAATTTACCTTTCTGGTTTAACCTAGGAATATTTTCGGGGATATTGGCTTTTTATTGTTATTATTTTAAAATGTGAGAGTACTTAGTTTGATTTTATTTATAACTGATAAAGCAGAATTGTTGTGGGCATCTTTGTTATGATGTACGACAGGCTATGCAATGTAAATTTCACCTGGTGTGGTTTTTTAGGGGGTTGAAAGGGATAAAATTTATAGTTTTTTATGATTAGCTCGAAAACTATTGATTTTTGAGATATATAGTTTTTATAAAAATTAAACTTCATTAAATGTTTACAAGAAATGGAAGGAAACTATTGTAGCATACATTTTTAACCGACAAAGACCTACAATTATATGGTGCGGATTTTTAAAACCAGGGCTAAAGATGACTAACTAACTTACTATCAAACCTAATTACAAAAATTGCGATACCAGTTTTATTATTTGATGAATCCCATCAGCTGACCAACCAGCAACGATGATTCATACAAAGTAAGTTGTCTTCTTGTTTGGAGACAGCGCTCGCCATCCCGGCACTGAAGTGGTCGTTAGGTCAGGTTAAAATGGCTGCCCACTTAAGCCCGACATTGGGCACATTGTGATGCCATCCTATGTAGTGTTGGAACAAAGTTCAGGCCATTTTAAGCCATTTTGAGCTTTCGATAAAGCGACAGAGGTTAGGAGCACCAATATTTTGCAGCTCGCTTAATCCATTAAGGAAGGGTGAGCCAAGGAAGGTCCTCTTTTTCTTCCGAGGGCGGGACATGTACAGAGAATATGGGAGACAGTTTCTTCTTCTTATTCATTACCACAACTTCTTCATAAGTCGTTGTGGGGAAGTTCTAATCTTTCGGCGTGCGGGGCAAAGGTACAGTGACCGGTCACCACCTTTACTATATGGCTTACCTCCTTTTTGATTCAACTGAACAAGAGATGTTGAACGCTTTGCGTCCAAAGTTGGGCACATTGCACGAAGAGTGCGGCACACCGTTGCTGTGATTCAATTCAACCCAGCTCGAGCCAAGCTGATTTTCCTCACAGCTTGTTTGTAGGAGGCAAGGGCATTCCCATCCGGGTTAAGTGGGGTGTGCTTTCCACTTCGTTTCCCTGTCTGCAAGCTCATCAGCAGCAGGTCGTTACCAAAACATTTTTGATTTGATATGGTCCTGTAAATTAAATTGGTTGAAGCTTATGACTTTCTCTGGTAGATGGTCGTTCATATGTGGTTAATACGAGGTCGTTAAGTGAATACGGTTTATGCGATGTATGCATCCATCCATTAATGACTTCTTCTTATTTAACGGCTCTACAATCGCTTTACCGTCCCGCCCTCTCGCAACTATTCTCGCCACCAATCCCGATTCTATCCAGCCATCCTTCCAGCGAACGTTGGGTTTCCCTCGCTATCGCCCTCATAGATCTTACCGTAGAGAACTTTCCGATCCTGTCCATCTTCACTCATAAGAGCTAGATACCCTGTCCACCGGGACCTACCGCGCTTTGATTTCTCCACAACATCTATGTCGCTATAACGCTCGTAGATCTCGTCGTTGTAAAATTTTCGGAATTGTCCTTTATCTCCATCATCATTGGCACTACAGCCGTCTGTGAGCCTAGGCCTCCTCAAGAACATTCGTTCAATTATCTTGGCCCAGTATCTCTGTGTTCTAGTTGGTAACCCAATTGTGAGTAAGTTCATTTTTATGTCACCTTTATATCTCTTCCTAGGTCTTGTAACCCTATTCGCTCTGGCCTTTGGAGGAACAGAAAGTTTGGGGCAGGTTCTTTATATATTTAGTACAATTTGGGGTTGTATCTTCTTCACAACAATTTTCCGAAGGAAGTTACTGTCGAACAAGGTTAAGAGGTGAGAGTGCTTGGACTTGAAGAGCCTTGACAGACTGCAGTAGGTTTTGTTGGCTTTTAGAAGCCGTGCGCGTATTTCTAGTACCATACTTTAGTCGACTGCTACTATTGACTCAAGGTAGGTAAATTCTTTTACCACTTCAAAATCGTATTCCTCTACCTTGATTGTGGGACCAATGTTAGGTGTTCTTGCAGACGAGGCCACCATATACTTTGTTTAGCTTTCGTTGATTTGTAGTACCAGCTTTCGTGCCGCCGGTTCAATCTGGGTGAAAGCTACTTATACTGTTTTTGATGGTCTTCCGATGATGTCAGTGTCATAAGCCATCAGTATTTGTGGAGGATTCTGCCCTTTAATGTCACCCCTGGATTATTTTCTCCAACACTAAGTTGAAAAGGACAAGCCGGTCGGAGTCCATTATAGACCAGACCTATAAGGACAGTGGAGGACAGTAAACAAACGTAGCGGGTGTTCTTGTCAAGGACTTACTTTCTTTGTAAGTCGATAATGAAAATTCTAATGAAAGTACTGGTATTTAGAAGAGGCACTTGATACCGTTGTTTAAGCACTATTTCTACCAAGAGGTGTCAAAAGACACTTTTCAAAGTATGCGTGTGGAAAATGCTTAGTAGAGAAACCATTGATTTGTAAAAACTGTGATATTAAATAAGGAAAAAGTTTCATTACAGTGCTGTTTTTATGATTACTGTTTTTTCTTGTTACAAAGATTGAAAAGACACCGTATGGTCAAAATAGGTACACACAAAATCGTGGTAGAAATAGTGTTAAAAAATAATTTCTCAGATGAGGCTTCTATAAACTAATACATATATTCAAAACAAAGGTAGAACATTGTAATAATTGCAAGAATATTTATTAAAACAAGGAGAATGGCTTGGACTTAAAAATGAGTCCCTTTTAAATAGTAAAAATTACATAAACAGTACTAATCCGGGGTCTTACATTCGCCTTGACAACTTCTTTTTGATTTGGGTAAAGCTCATATCAAAATTTTTGGGAAGGGGGTTAGTGAACGGTCGCAAGAAATTCCATTAAATCAAAACCTATGCAAAAGTGCTATACCAGAAAAGACAGAAACATTGCTAATAACGATTAATAAATAGCTTGGTGTACTGTATGCCCTCCATATTTCCCTCTTATCCTCTTTGTTCTTGCCGTATATGCAAATATAGTTGTGCTTGTTTGATCACAACAAATCGTGGGTTGTGCCTACGTTTTAAAATGCGCCTACGGTGGTGTTATATACTATGCAAAATATAAACTCGCAAAATATAAATTCGAAGGAGTATATACTATCGTTTGTGAAAAAATTGCATGATCTACAGTTGTTATTGTAATTATTTTTGCGATAAAACCTACCATTTAAGAGATATTTGTTTTTGAATGTTGGATCTTGGAAAATTTTGTAAAGTAAGTTCGATAGATTGGACTAGATGTATTTTTGTTCCAGTAAGCACTTTGGGAACGAGTCCCCCAAATTTTGACAGCAAGTGGTGTCACGGTGTAAATTTAATAAATAAACCACCTGGTTCCACTATTAGAGCAGGCAGTAAAGGAACTTTCGACCGCGTCATCGCGTCACAGGATAAATTTTCTATATTAGGATTAGGATAGTATTTTTATAATTGTGTTAGGAAACGTTGAGTTGCCAAGGTACCATAAGGGATATATTATTGTAAACAGTTATTTTATAACAAAACGAAAATTAAAATTTTAACAATTTTGTAATATTTTTGGACGGATTTAGAACTAGAAATGTAATATAACTTTTTTTCGTAAAGTTGATAATTTAAATACACATTAATCTTTAAAAATTAAAAATTTTCCAATCATTTTACAATTCTTAATTTTTTATATCATCTAAACTCCCAAAAAATCTTATTAGCTATTTTAATATTTTAATTGTTTTTTATATTTTTAGTGCGCCAGCCTAATCGTTCGTTTACGAAAAAAAGTTAGTTAAAAACAATATAAGACCCATTTCATTTTATTATCACAATCGCAGGTAGAAAAATATTCTTTTCCTTTTCAAAGATTCTATTTCAGTTCATTTACTATACTACCACACCAAAAAGTTATTGCGCACACACATCCTGCTTAGCAGTGAAAAACTTGAAGAGAGAGTCATGAGTTTCGCTCTCAAAGAAAACAAAAAGCTCGGATGGGTTACGACTTGTGACCCATTTTGGACGTCGTAACCCATTGTTCCTGTTGTTCCCTCTGTATGTTCAGTACTCTGTGCTTATACACCAGACACATTAAATATTTAGTCATGCTTTACTTTATTAATATATACTATTTCTAATTGTCGTTAATAATCATTTTGATTTTAAGTATCTATAATTGAGTGTAATATTGTTGCTCCTTGTTATATCAATTTTTTTTTTTTCATTCTTGTGTTGGATATTCCGTGAGTTGGTTCCGGTAATTTGTTGTTCAACATCGTTTGTTCAAAGCGAGGAGTATTGGCCATTACTGCGCGCTTTATTCATATCGTGAGCTCCATACATATGTACCTAAAAATTAAAATAAGTTAACATTGATTGAATTGAATGTGATCATTTGTCGTGGTTGATAAGTATCCATTGTATTGTTTGTGTTGATGATTATAGTATTATTAAATGATTATAAATACTAGAATGTCCAGGCGTTAAAGTTTTTTTGTGGAATGGTTGAGGGGGGGGGGGTCTTTCCTTTTCAGGGTTTGACGAGGCTCAGGCAATGCCCGAAGGTTGATGGAAACGGGAGATTTACTTAGTCACAGGTAAGTGGTGAACCAACCGCAGTAAGGCCCGGCCACACACCCCACGACCCCTCCGGCGAGCTAGATAACTCCGTGTGGCCGGCGTAGGAGTTCCGGAATTTTGTTTCCTTTCTTATGTATGGTATTGGCTCCTTGGTCATGCTTTTACGGGCTTATGGCTAAGGGGGTAACACCTCGCATAAGTGGCGCCCACTTTTTTATCGCGCCATTATGCTGTTACAGATGTAAGGTAGCTAAGCGAAGAAGAGACTGTTTCACAAAAAAGCATGATGCTTAAGCTGGTTATTTTATTACATATTTCTTAGTTGATGCCTTTTATTTTTTTCCATTGAATAAACTGTAAAATGTTCATAATATTATTAATAATTATTTATTTTCAATCAAATTAAGCATTGATTCCAAATAAGGTATGTTCGCAATATATAATAAAAAAAGGTAATGTACCTGTTACCATTATAAAAAAATACGATAGTGTATTTTGTTAAATAACACTTTCCCTTTAATAAGTATCTGTTTAATTAAATATATGTAGATTCCGACTGCATATATTTATTACTTTATGGAAAGAAGGTTTACTCCAATAAGACTTAGATAGAGTATTTTCCATTTAATTTATAAAAAAATTAAATTATTCTTCATGCATTTAGCTTTCATGAAGTTCATTTACCATGAAGTTGTCAGTACTAGTACTGGGCTCCATGCTGAAAGGCAACTCAAATATTCAATTCACTTGCAAAAATGCTTCGAAAAATTGCCACGAAGCTTCACATGGTTATTAGCTACATATTACACTTTTTTTATATGGAACAAGTCGTCACATGCTGCTTGTCTACATTTATCTTCAAGCAATAGTGACGAAAAGCTGCATATCGTCGTTGCGACCTTAAGATCTCCTATATGACAATTTTATCGAAATCCACTTTTTCAATTCAATGTAAACTTCATGATGTCCTCCATCGAATGCAAAAACTCCCATCTTGATATAACAATAACTTCAAGTCATTTTGCAGTTTTAAAAAATACTCCTATGTGGTGGCCCTGAAAAGTTGGCAATTTGAAAGCTCAGTTTTCCTAAAGTTTGATATTTTGCACATAGGAGATCTTAAGGTCGCAACGACGATATGAAGCTTTGGTATGCGGCCGGCCTAACGCCTACGCCACCGCTACCTCGAAACTTCTCGAATTAGAATGTTCGCCCTATGTAGCATTTTCAAAAGCATTTTTAGCATTGTTCTCCACACTTATATTAAAATGAGAGATAGACAAATTGTAGCCCCTCCTATACTTTCAGAAACCGTTTTGGAAATTTCAATCGGGCCACTCTGCTAATATTGGCGCAGTGTGCAAGATTAGGGTCTATTTTGTTTATACTGCAATTATGCAGAAACTATACATGCGACAAATTTCATCTTTTGGCAGTTTAAAGTATATGTACCAGGGTATTATGTCCCAAAAAATCATACCCTAATATTGCAAAGTAACAGAGGTATGAGTTTTTGAAAAAAGTGGCCTTTTTAAGGGGTTTTCTAGCTTTTCTCGGCGAAAAATTATCCGATCGAGGTCTAGTAAACCCCATTTTGTAGGGTTTTCAATTCTCTATAAATATCCTGTTGGGAGTAACGGGATTCATCCAGTACTTTTTATTGTATACGCCAAAAACGGAAAAAGTACCCATTTTTGTTGCTAATTATTGTTTAAACAATTCCACATGAGTAAATTTTGGCTGGTTTTTTGGTTTTAGTAATCTATGAGATACCCCTGAAGTAGTAGTGCAAGCAGTTTGCTGTACAATTTTATAACACGAAAGAATCTCTAATGACTGGTCTAGTGTGGCTAGCCAGCTTGACATGCCAGCGTTTTCATCATTATGTAAACAATGAGATAAACGACAAAATTATTCTTGACGTAACAAATTAGCGAGAAATTATAGACCTAGACCGACTCTTGTGCCTACTCTTTGGCTAGTTTGTATTTTGCATTTTTATCGTTGTATCATAACTGAGTTTCTATTGGAGCCGAGTTGAGTTGAATTTAAAACTCAACGACTAAACTCAATTAATTACACGGTATCATACTGAATATTATAGGTCTGCACATATAATTAATCTATGGTTTTGTAACATCGCTGGTTTTATTTATTTATTTATTTATTTATTTGCCAAACAAGGCATACTTAAACTAAATACACAAGAGTTCTTATAGACAAACACTGGCATATATAATTATTTAATTCTAAGGAGTGTTAGTATTATGTTGTCAGGAAGGATTTAAGTCTTTTTTTATAGGATGCTTTATCTATTGAAGGGGAGTAACATGATCTATAATTGTTAAAGACCCAAGGGCGTTTCCAGCCAACTAGCTTAGGGGGGTAATTAAAAAAAAGAAAAAACTGAAATATTTTTTCAGATAATTTAGCAATTTTGTAGATAATTTCAAGAATTTTGGGACCTCGGTAGCCTAGGGAGTAAGGGAGTAAGGCGTCTGGCTATCATCCCCGAGGTCCCGGGGTCGAATTCCGGCAACGTCACGGTTCCCCCTGAATTCTCCTGTCTCCCTAGCTCTTCCTCGCTCCACCAAAGCGCATGTCATCGGTTGGTTGATGAAATTTAACTCGTTTCAGGAGGCATAACACTGTCAGAGTCGCGATAATAAAGGTTGGGAGTAACTGGAATAAAAATATCGCGGCTAGGTTGTGTCAGTTTTGACGTGACAACGTCTTATAAATCGATGAGTATAGGAAGTCATTAGCGCTAAATGTCCCGTTCCGTTCCCGTCGCTAAGTAGTGGTGGGGATAATGACTTCCTATACTCATCGATTTATAAGACGTTGTCACGTCAAAAAATTAATAGTAGTAATAGTAACAGCGTTTTTTTTAATGTTCCAGGACAGAATAGGTTTAAAAACGCACCTAATTAGCGGTGTTCCACAAATCGAGTGAAATGCAATCGAAATCGGAATTCAATTTCACTCGAATTCAAAATTGATGTTCTGAATTCCGAGTGAATTTCGTTTGTTCAAAATCACTTTCGAAAATATATAATTTGGTTGACACTTAAAATTTTTATTTATTTTGAGCATAGTATGTGCCCGAGTTAAAAAAAATTAAAAAATTTTGTGCCCCAAACAATGGATTTTGTGTTAATAGCTGCAGTAATTGAAGAAAGAGAGCTTCAAAGGAAAAAATTAAAGAAGATTGTAAAGGGATAAATCAAATCCTATGAATCTGCTTGATTCCCTTTGAATTATTTATATATGCACAATATAAGCTGTACAAATAGTACACATTTGCGTTGCACTTCATAATATTACTAGATTATGAAGTAACCTCCATCACAAATGCATATATAGAAGTTATCGACCCAGAAAATGTTAAAGAACAGAGAAGTGATGATGTTAGGGTCAGAGATGAAATAGCTAATAGTTTATAAACTAAATTTAGTATACGAAAAGTTAAATATAAATTTAAAAAATAATACTTTATTTAGTTTTTTAAAAACATAAAAGAAAAATAATTTCTTAAATAAATTGTTACCTTTGTAAATAAATTACAAATATTTACATTTAAAAATAAATCACAGCGCTTCTCCTACTATTCCACTTTCAAATCACAAACAACAACTGAAACGGTTTTATTTCGATTGACATTTCGATTTAATCGAAATGTAGAACCATGGAGACTATACAAGGAGATATAACTCTTATGGGAAAAATAACCGGAAATGGATGGGTAGCAGAAACTAAACCTTTAGTTCATTTTTAGCCACAGATGTCGCCTAAAGCTGACGTGCCCCATATGAAGTTAGCTGAATTTTACCAGAAAATGGAGCAATGCAAAAAAATTCTTTGGAAATTAAAAAAATTCATTGGAACATACATAAATTGGTTAATTACGAAAAACCGCATCGATATAAATCCAATTTAGAAGCTGATTTTTCAAGTTAGGCGTAAAAATAAAATATCTTGGTAGTTAACGAACTTTGCCATCAACCGGATGAATATAATCGGCCATGTTTTTTGGGGTACATGTGACTGTGGCGCCCTCATTAATCAAACAAAAAGTGACAACACGGAGTTATACCTCCTTGTATAGTCTCCCTGTGTAGAACACCTAATTTCGATTTCGAGTATCAATTTCATAAAAATCGAAATGTGGAACGTATGTCGCGTATATTTAGAAAAAGGAACCCGTGCACAAAGTCTAGTAATAACAAGTCTTTCATGTTCATACAAAATTTTCCCCCCGTTAGTTGTGTGCGTGCATTATATGAACATCACTGGTGAGCAAAAATCAACGCATACTTTGTGAACTCGGCGAGACAAGGCCAGATTCTCTCTTTACGATAAAGTATGCAGAACAGAATAGGAGAGAAAATTGAATCAGCTGTTGTTTTCTTTCATAAATCAAAACAAACGAGCAAATATGCACCATTAAGTTTATTCCCATATAAACTCATAAAAGTTTTGCTGTTTAGTTGTATGCAAACGTGTATAAAAATGTTGCATTCTCTTTCTGATAGCCAGACATCGTCATTTGAAGAACTTTTGCATATATGTAGCTGTTCGCCTTAACTATATGAAGATGAAGATGCGTGCCATATTAGCTTAAGTCACGGGTATCGGTTCCTTCCACGACTCTCCAGGAGAAAAAATTCACAGTCATAGATCGCCGACTAGATTCACCATACACTTAACTTGTTTGTTTGAGGGTACGCAAATCTTAGGGGGGGGGGGGGTAATTACCCAATTACCCCCCTCTGAAACCGCCACTGAAAGACCACGCAGCATCTGTTAACGGGCTCATTCCTTGCATACTCGGTCCGATGTGGGTATTCCTTGAGCAGTTTCGTATGTCTTGTAAGTCGGGTATCTTCATTGAACTTGATCATATCCGACAAAAACTGCACTTTAAGGTTGCCGTTAAGGACTTCTAAGGTGAGAAACGCGATAAGAAATTTTCTCCTAGAAGAGAGTGGCAAGAGGTCCAACACTTTGAGCCTCTCCGTGTAGGGTGGTAAGCTTAAAAAATCTCGCGGATCGTGTCGACTTCTCAGAGCAAAGAGGACAAACTTCTTTTGAATTGATTCCATCCTGTTGCTACTTATGAGAAATATGGGATCCCAGATGGGACATGCTATTTTTTTTTCTATTTTTAAAAAAAATTTATTGGCTTCAATCACATTATTAATAGTTTCTTTATAATTTTATAAATGGCTGACTGGTTACATGTCTTAGCTATATAGTTACTTATATTTCTACTATGGTCCGTAGTCCGACATTTATTTGTACAAGCGTATCTACTATTTATATATTTGCTTTTGTACAGCACGTGTTGCCTACACAGCTTCACAGTATATTTGGGAGTTTAATTTGAGAAGAGAAGAGAAACAGGAAAGACTTATAACTAAAGATAAAAAGTAATTAACAGAGTATGCGCACAGCTCAACTTAAAGGTTCTAATTTAAATACGAGTTATAGTTAAATTCTATATATACATATACAGTTCATAACTCTGTCTTGAGCTGCATTATTATTTATATTTTATATTTAAGTTCAGGTACCATACCCGATACCTTATTCGGCTTTATTTATTTCAACAATTGAACATTCTTATATTAATTTAAATACTAATTAAGCATAGTGATATAACATAAAAAGTTATTAATCTACAGTACAAATAAATTTTGATATCTTATTAGATGGGACATGCATATTCCAGGATAGGGCGGACTAGAGAACAGAAAAGAGTTTTTGTGACCCAAATGTTGTCGAATTCTTTAGCTCTTCTCTTTATAAAGCCAAGAAGTTTGTTGGCTCTGGCAGTAATATTATCAGTGCAAATTAAAATTAAGTTTTTTGTCCAGAACGACACCTAGATCGACAATGTGATCGACTTGATTCAACACCGTGTCGTTGAGATGATAATAATACTGCTGTGTGTTATGTTTACGAGAGAAGGTAATTGCTAGACATTTGTTGATGTTAAGATGCAACTTATTAGCGGTGCACCAGTCTTGTAATGCATTGAGATTCGACTGAATAAAGGATACGTCGGTTTGGGACTTAATGACACTATATATTTTGAGATCGTCCGCGTAAAAGAGATGCGGGATATTCTCTAATTTCTTGGAGAGGTCAGCGATGAATATATTGAACAGAAGAGGGCCAAGATGACTGCCCTGAGGAACACCGGAAGTTACATCGATTTCCTTTGAAAGGAATCCTTGAAATCTGATAACCTGTGTTCTTCCGTTGAGATATGATCTTAACCATTCAAGAGCAGAACCTGTTATTCCAAATTTTGAGAGTTTAACAAGTAAAATATGATGGTCTACCTTATCAAAGGCCTTGCTGAAGTCAGTGTAAATAGCATCGATTTGATAGCCCTTCTCCATGATACAGAGGAGTTTGGAGATTAAGACCATGAGGTTTGAAGTGGTCGAACGCCCTTTTCGGAAGCCGTGTTGTTGTTCATTTAAGTGTGGGTCGATTAAGGGGGAAATTTTGTCGTGGATGAGTTTTTCGAATAGTTTGGGATTGTTGATAAAATAGCAATACCTCTGTAGTTATCCACTAAATGCTTATCAGACGCCTTATGGATTGGTATGAGGTAGGATTTCTTCCACAACGTAGGAAACTTTCCTAACGATAATGACCTGTTAAAGATGAGATACAGAGGGAATGAGATATGATTTGAGCATCGTTGCAAAAAACTAGGGGGCAGATTGTCAGGTACATGACCTTTTATCGGGTCATGGTTGTTTAAACCAGTCAGTATATCTTCAATCGACAGGCATAAATCATCTATGAGAACTGGAGGGTGCGCATCTTGTCTTTAACAAGTGACTCACTTTTATTCTTTGCCGAGCCAGAAGGATTCTGGGGTGGCCTGGCCCTCCTGACCCCCCCCCCCATGCTACGCCCATGCGGGTAGGTCGTATACTTTTTCAGGTAAGGTGGCGTATTTACCCTAGGGCCGTGGGGGCCATGGCCCGGGGCGACAGGCTGCGAAGGGCGGCACAAGTATCCTCGTGCTCAGCTTTGGAAGCTTTTAATAATCGTTACAATACACTGAGAGATAACTTTTATAAAAGCAATATTTTTCGTGATATAACAAATATAGATCAGCTTTCTTTAATTGCGAGATCCATTCATTCATTCTTGTTTTGGGGCGTCTTGCCTGAGACCTATTTTATTTGGTCTATACCAACCCCGTCGTTAAAAACCTTCTAGGTTAATGCCGTAAACATACTTAGGGTGACCGACGAATCGCTTTCCACAGAGACTGTCAAAAACGAATAGAATACACCGCTTTTGTATTAAGGTGCACAATATGCAAATCACTACGAGCTCACCCATCGGATCAATCTAATTTCTATTTCATGGTCGTCGCGATGCCTGTCAAAGGTTCGTGGGCGCTGTGGGATGTGTTTGCGTAGTGCCCCTCGTGTATTACTTGTGCATGTTACTTTACATCTTTATGCTGTAAACATGCTAAGGGCGACTGCGAAACTATTTTCTTCGGCCACGGCGAATGGCTTGACGATATTTGATATGAGCACACAGTAAGAGCGACGGCGAAACAAATTAAAAAAATACACACCGGAATTACCATCATGCACGGCCGAATATGCTGCACACGCTCACAGGAGGACACGAAAATGGCAACAAGCCCATGCCACAACACACATGTAACTTTGACAGGCGACGGCTACGAAATAAAACTTGGATTGATTCAGTCGCCGAGCGGCGTAGTTATCGCAGTGGTCTTCAGATTGTGCAGCTTCATACAAAAGAGGTGTATTCTATTCGTTTTTGCCAGTCGATGAGCAAAGCGATTCATCGGTCAGCCTTAGCATGTTTACAGCATTAGGCTTTTAATATAGCCTAAAATTGAGTTTGGACTCAAAAACCAAATCTCACTGGGAGCGGGGAAGTCGCGATGTAGAAGTCAGTCTCGTCTTGGCTATAGCCTCACAGCCACACAACAAGTGTCCCGCATGACCGACAACTACAGTCAGCTACCAGCCCTATTCTGCTTAGATAATAATTGTGAGATTTTTTCAAATTAAATGGTTCTGTCCTTTCTGCCAAACACTGGCCACAAAGTAGAACATATACTGCTAGCAGTTATGGATACCTTCAAAATACTGAATATCGACATTAATAATTGCAGAGGTCTATCTTATGGAAATGTCAGCAGTATGGTTGGGCCGTAAAGTGGCCTACAGGCTAAGATCAAAGAAAAATTTCAGTATGCAGTATAACAGCTGCAAAAGCTATATGTCTTTTTTTCAGCATTAATCGAACGTATAAAATTACTAAATAAGTCCTAAAAATGTAACCGTGAACTATTTGTCACTATGCGGTGGTCAGATAAGGACGGTACCTGTGCTAGCCCTGATAAAAATTGGAAAGAAATAATAGCGGCTCTTGACGTTATAAAAAAAGACCGCCCACCAAAAAGGGTTGGTTCAAAATGAAGCGGCAGGTTTATTGGCTCAAGTTCACTAAAATTCTCTAGAAACGGCTACATTATCGGGATTTCGGGAATCCAAAACTCTTCAACATGTCGAGGCAGACGCTGATGCTTTTGAAGAGGCTAGTAGTCTTGAGTAGTACACGATTATAAAATGAGGTTATTAGAGGTGCTTCTTTTTTCGTTTGACCCAATATAGTGTCATACTTCAAATAAGGCGAAGTGCCATCGTTATGCCAAAACGACAAAAACAATGAAATTAAAGAATGAAAGAAAATAAATACCAATGAAGGTATTTTTTTTATGATTTTGACTCTAATATGCATTGAACTGCCTCAGATTAACTAAGAAACATATGCCTCCACAATGTATATGCGAGGACCTTGCTCGAAGAGGATACAATCACACCTTGCCTCATTTATTTCGATAAACGCTCATATATCAATAGGACGTTATTTTTGAGCCAGGACTTTGAAAATAGTCCTCAGCACAATTTAACATCGTGAAAGGGAGAAATGTACTGCCTTGTGTAAGTTTGGCTCCACTATAGGGGCTAGTAAAGGCTACAGCTAAGAATAACTCCCCAGAAAAATACAGAATCAATCGCAATCCTCATATGGTGCAATAACTGCCAAATTCGCACTCTTATGATAACGCCATAAAACTCCAACAATTATTGTAGCTTATTGATCTTACAATTGATCTACAAGAGTGTCCTTTTAAAAAAAATTCTTGACGTTACGGTGTTTTTATATTATGAAAATGTATTACCTTTTTTCCATTAATGTATGGGGCGCAATTGTCCTAGGCCCAGGGCGCCAAATCTTAAAATACGCCGCTAGGTAAGAGTACACAATAACCTGGAAAACAAACATATAAATATGTTGCTCTACAATAATCAGGTTAAGAGATATTAAAGTTTAAGTACATTTAAAACTTTTCAAAGCCGGTAGAACAATTTTTTCTCTAAATATACCCAAGAACCACCCCGGGAGTAGCATTTATGTAAGTCTAAAATACCCTGTACAAAATAGGAGAATTTAACGTGGTTTCGGTGATTTATTAAAATCTATGAGCTATTGGCCTCCTACAGGGAAGCAACATTATTCACATAGGCCTGCAAACTCTTCGAACAAGGCTTCCATTGCTCTTAATCGAAAATCAGTATCGGTATTAACTCAGTATTTATTCCTAGGCACTAATCACTGTTCAAAACCTCAAAATTAAATCTATCCAACTAAGCCTTGTAATATATGTCTATAATTTTTATTCAGTTGCATTTTTAAATTTTTAGGGTTTTATTCCAGAATGATATTTTCGAATTATTAAATTTAGAAGTTTTAAATTAATCAAAATTTATGGTCGAAAGCACGGTATAAACCCTCAACATAAAATTCCAAATAAATGAATGTAAGTTTTTCTGGAATTAATTTGAACTGGTTTTGACAATCGAATTATTTGTAGAACTGCTGTGCTGCTTGTTGCCCCATTTCTGCTAGTAACTTTTGTCGCAACGTTAATCCATGCCTTGCCTGCTCTTTTAATGGTGGAGATAAATGCCAAAAGGACATTAAATGTTTCTGTTGCTGTTCCTGCCCAAAGTACCTACCTTGTGTAATCAAGGAGATATGCTTGGAGGTTATGAAGGTGATCAATTCGAGTCAAAACAAGGCAAACGGCCTTTTCCCCCCCGATGGGGACGGCAGTGCTCTCTACTTACGTGGTATGTAACATGTGCTTTAAGATTCCAGCATACTATGTAGTTCCGGTTTAACATGTTTAGGTGTCATTGAGAAATCGCCTGGAGGTGGAGATTATGGCGGCCAAGGAAGAGGGAAGTCTGGATCAAAAAGTACTCTTTCACTCCCTGGAGGTGGCCGAAAGGGCCGGAAAGGTGGACGATCTTCCCAATCACTTGGTGACGGGAAAGGAGGAAAATCAAGAGGAAAGGGGAAAAAGGGAGGTTCCAGGGATGGAGATTCGTATGAGGGCGGCGGAGGCGGCAAAAAAGGTAAAAAAGGAAAATCTGCAAGTGACGATGATTTCGATGAAAAAGGAAAAAAAAGTAAAAAAGGGGGAGCCGCAGATGCCGCTGGAGGCGGAAAAGGAAAAGGGGGTAAAGGTGGTGCCAGCGGAGAAGATGTGGCCGGTGGTGGTAAAGGAAAGGGGAAAGGCGGAGCTGCTGGAGAAGATGAAGGTGGAAAAGGAAAAGGTGGTAAAGGTGGAGCCGCTGGCGGTACAGGTGGCGGTGGCGCCGGCGGCGGTGCTGGAGGAGAGATTGAAGGCGCCGCAGGTAAAGGTAAAAAAGGTGCTGGCGGCGCTGCAGGAGGTGGTGCCGGAGGAGGTGCTGACGAAGGTGCCGGAGGAGAGTTTGAAGGCGCCGCAGGAAAAGGTAAAAAAGGTGCTGGCGGCGCTGCTGGAGGTGGTGCCGGCGGTGGTGCAGGTGGCGGCGCAGGCGGTGGTGCAGGTGGCGGCGCAGGCGGTGGTGCAGGTGGTGGCGCAGGCGGCGGCGCTGGTGGCGGCGGTGCAGGTGGCGCAGCAGGTGGTGGTGCCGGAGGAGGTGCCGGAGCAGCTGCTGGTGGAGGTGCCGGAGGAGAAGTAGACGGCCCCGGAGGAAGAGGTAAAAAAGGTGCCGGGGGCACAGGTCCTGGTGGTGCCGGAGGAGGTGCCTCAGGAGAGCTAGGAGGTGCCGGAGGCCCCGGAGGAAGAGGTAAAAAAGGTGCTGGCGGTGCAGGTGGTGTAAGTGGCGATGATGCGGATGGATATGGAAGAGGTAAGAAAGGCGCAGGTGGATTTGGTGCTGGCGAAGCTGATGGCAAAGGAAGGGGTGGCAGAGGTGCAGGTAGAGGTTCTATCGAATACGACGCCTCTGGAAAGCCTAAGAAACGCACAGGTGGAAGTTCTGGAGAAACGGGTGCAGCCGGCAGGCATAAACGGTATGTTATATAAATGATTGAACTACTAACGTTCACAAGATTCTCTACATTTAACATAAAGGCCAACATTACAAGAAATACTTTTAAAAAAACAAAGGTAGATCATTTGAGAAAAATCTCTATCTCTATCTCTCTCATCTCATTTGTTTTTCGTTATTAATCAAATTTGTATCTAGAGGAAATCGGGTCCCATTCAACCAACCTTCTCTGTTTCACTTAAAAACTTTTTTAACAGATGAGTTTGCCCCCCAAGGCTTCTTAATCATTTCTAACCATTTCTTGTCCAATTTTTGACAACGCTTACATTTGTTGACATTTACCATATTTCCTCGACAAAATTTCAAAGCATATATCTGCCGTGCAAAGGACAAAAGACCTAAATGCAAAAAGCTCGATTTGAGTAAAACGCGTTTCAAGTGTTTTTTTGTTACTTTCTGTAAAATAAGAAAATGAAAATGAAGTTTATTCAAATTATCTAAACTTAGATAATTTGAATAAACTTCATTTGCATTTTCTTATTTTACGGAAAGTAACAAAAAAACAACTTGAAACGCGTTTTACTCGAATCGAGCTTTTTGCATTTAGGTCTTTTGTCCTTTGCACGGCAGATATCTTCTACTGCATCTTGCGCGAAACAAGTATCAATATAACTTAAGGAAGATATCAGCTTCAATTAGAACATAAAAATAGGCATAGACTATGCCAATCAAACCCGGTCTAATGCAATCTCATAGTACATATTTTAACAAACCTTAAATTTTGTCCAGCCAGTCTCTCAAACCAAGTCTCAAGAGATGGGGAATAACTAAAGGAGAATGCAAATTTTGGTACCCACCTCCAATAACTATGTGTAATATGTCGTTGTATAGGTATTTTTGATCTTTCTCCAATCCAGTAGTTGAAGTTGATATTTTTGTTAAAAAAAACCTAAAGTTGGACTTTGACGACTCACAACTCCCTAAATTTCTATCATAGATAGGTGAAGGAACTCTACGTTCAGTGGTGCCTTACTCATGGAAATAGGTTATAGGGTTACCAAAATGCAGGCTGTTATGTAAAATTAGAGCTTTGTACAGGACTGATCGTATTACTCAAAACGGACAAAGATTTCAAGCTAGGCGCCATAGTAACTTATACTCAATTCAAAAATAACAATCCAATATTAGACAAAGCTAGTGGAGGTGGTACCAAAGTCCCCGTACATTTTCTGGTACCCTCCTTTGCCCTACTAATTAGGCTGCTCGCACACTGCATCAGAATTTGTACGATTTTGTGCGAATTCTGATGAAATTGTATGCTATTTCATCGGAATTCGCACAAATTCGTACAAATTCTGATCCAGTGTGCGAGCAGCCTAATACAATAGTTCGCAATATGCGCACACTTTTTTAAAGAATGTAATCATTTTTATTTTTTTTTTATTTTTAGGGGTGTTGGTAGCGGATCAGTAATTAGAGACAGCAAAGGAAGAATTATAAAAGTTCAAACCTTTTCGCGATCTCATCAAAGGGCCCCTGATGTAATGAGAGCTCTGTTAGAGCAAAAAGAGGCTTTACGAAGGTATTTATTTAATTTTAATTTATTATGTAAACTAGAAAAAAAACCCGCCTTTAAATAAAAAAATATGTGTGCATGTTCCGCGGTAGGAAAAAAGTATAATACAATAAATATGGAAAAAATCCCTCTTCCTAATCTGATCGGTGATTCAATTAGAATAGCATTGTGTATTCAAGTAGATACCTCTGAACATGTAACTTCTTGCTGAATTGAAATTTTAACTTTCTCTTTTCGGTTAGCCGTTACACTGCCCCCTTCTTACTCAGTGTTCGTTCCGAATATAGGTTCCTCCATGTCTCGTTCTTACCGATCGAACTTTTTGGAAGCGATAGATGGTGTCGTTAAACCTCGTGATGACAATGTAGGGGCCCACAAATTTGACAACTACGACGCTTTCTACCGTTTTTACTGTTTCTACATATATTGGTTAGAGGGAATTTAAGAAATTTACTACATATCAGAAAAAAATGAAATTTTGATTTTATAAGTTTTGATCATAAATTCGTTATTTGCAACCTTAAAAAGCCCTAGTTATCGACTTTCATTGGAATCGGAATAAAATTTTGGCCATTTTCAATTTAAAAGTTCTGCTCATAAATTCGTTATTTGCTACCTCAAAAAACCCCAGATACCGATTTTCATTGCAATCGGAATACAATTGGAAAATTCGTCGGCCATGTTGGCGCGGCCATTTTGAATTTATAAGTTTTGACCACAAATTAAAAATTTGCATATGCCAACTTTCATTGAAATCAAATCACAATTTGCGAATTCATATTTGTGTGGCCATTTTGAACTTCTGTTACTTTTCGGCGGCCATGTTTAATTCATTTATAAATTATAGCCCATCTGTTATTCTGATGTATGAACTATATTATTGTAAAGTTTCATTAAAATCCATTCAGTAGTTTTTGCGTGAAAGAGTAACAAACATCTATACAAACTTTCACGTTTATAAATTATATAGTAACGTAAGTAAAGTAACAGTAATAGTAATTAGTAATAGTAATTAGTAAGGTGCTATTTAATAGAATTTATAAACTTGAATATCTCATGTACTCACGGACGTTAATATTTGAATAACTTAAAAAGACGCGAACGGTGAACTTTATTTTTGACCGCAAGCATTAAAAGGGGGGTTTATTTTCCAATTTTAGCTTCCAATACTAAAATCACGAATTTTTTTTTATTTACCGTACTCCAGCCGATTTAGCTACGCATATTCATAAATATATGCTCTTTACTTCCATTAAATTTTTCACCTTTTGCAGTGCCATTTTCGGTAATAATGGGCGCATCCAGCGCACTCAGCGGAAAAGCAGCTTAGCTGAAAGTAATTCAGCGATATGTGTCGGCTGGATGGGTAGCTACATAAGTTAAAATTTATTTTGACAGCTAAAATTTTTTTTCTCTATTTTAAATAACATCAATTCACTATCGCTGAGCTACTTAGCATAAAATTTTTACGCTGAGAAATTTGCCAGCAGCTGAGCTAAGCTGCTTAGTTCAGCTAAAGACCAGTCATTAGAGATTTTTTCGTGTTATAAAATTGTACAGCAAACTGCTTGCACTACTACTTCAGGGGTATCTCATTGATTACTAAAACCAAAAAACCAGTCAAAATTTACTCATGTGGAATTGTTTAAACAATAATTAGCAACAAAAATGGGTACTTTTTCCGCTTTTGGCGTATACTCGTACAATAAAAAGTACTGGATGAATCACGTTACTTCCAACAGGATATTTGTAGAGAATTGAAAACCCTACAAAATGGAGTTTACTAGACCTCGATCGGATAATTTTTCGCCGAGAAAAGCTAGAAAACCCCTTAAAAAGGCCATTTTTTTCAAAAACTCATACCTCTGTTACTTTGCAATATTAGGGTATGATTTTTTGGGACATAGTACCCTGGTACATATACTTTAAACTGCCAAAAGATGAAATTTGTCGCATGCATAGTTTCTGCATAATTGTAGTATAAACAAAATAGACCCTAATCTTGCACATTGCGCCAATATTAGCAGAGTGGCCCGATTGAAATTTCCAAAACGGTTTCTGAAAGTATAGGCTAGGGTCTACAATTTGTCTATCTCACATTTTAATATAAGTTTGGAGAACAATGCTAAAAATGCTTTTGAAAATGGTACATACGGCGAACATTCGAATTCGAAACGTATCGGGCCTTATGTTGTGGGTGTGAGTACACTTGTACGTGCAGAAAGCATGATTTACAATGTTCAAATTTATGCGCAAACTGTACCAAATAATGTGCTCTAACATATCTATAGAAGATATTTGCATAGGGGAAGATGAAAATCAATTATAAAATAATTTATACGAATCAAGCTACAAATAGAATGATGATCGCGAGAATGAAAATAAAAGTATAGATGTAAGGTAGCTAAGCGAAGAAGAGACTGTTGCACCAAAAAGCATGATGCTTAAGCTAGTTATTTTATTCCATATTGCTTAGTTGATGCCATTTATTTTTTTCCATTGATAAACTGTAAAATGTTCATAATATTATTAATAATTATTTATTTTCAATCAAATTAAGCATTGATTCCAAATAACGTATGTTCGCAATATATAATAAAAAAAATGTAATGTACCTGTTAGTTATCATTATAAAAAAATACGATAGTGTATTTTTTTAAATAACACTTTTCCTTAATAAGTATCTGTTCAATTAAATATGTAGATTCCGACTGCATATATTTATTACTTTAAGGAAAGAAGGTTTACTCCAATAAGACTTAGATAGAGCATTTTCCATTTAATTTATTCAAAAATTAAATTAATCTTCATGCATTTAGCTTTCATGAAGTTCATTTACCATGAAGTTGTCAGTACTAGTACTGGGCTCCATGCTAAAAGGCAACTCAAATATTCAATTCACTTGCAAAAATGCACGAAGCTACAGATGATTATTAGCTACATATGACACTTTTTTTATATGGAACAAATCGTCACATGCTGCTTTGCAATAGTGACGAAAAGTTGCATATGAAGCCTAACGCCTCCATGACCTAACGCCTCCTTCGTTGCTTTATACCCCGCCACCGCTACCACGAAACTTCTCGAATTAGAATGTTCGCCCTATGTACCATTTTCAAAAGCATTTTTAGCATTGTTCTCCAAACTTATATTAAAATGTGAGATAGACAAATTGTAGCCCCTAGCCTATACTTTCAGAAACCATTTTGGAAATTTCAATCGGGCCACTCTGCTAATATTGGCGCAATGTGCAAGATTAGGGTCTATTTTGTTTATACTGCAATTATGCAGAAACTATGCATGCGACAAATTTCATCTTTTGGCAGTTTAAAGTATATGTACCAGGGTACTATGTCCCAAAAAATCATACCCTAATATTGCAAAGTAACAGAGGTATGAGTTTTTGAAAAAAATGGCCTTTTTAAGGGGTTTTCTAGCTTTTCTCGGCGAAAAATTAATGATAATAAATTTGGGAGTAACGGGATTCATCCAGTACTTTTTATTGTATACGCCAAAAACGGAAAAAGTACCCATTTTTGTTGCTAATTATTGTTTAAACAATTCCACATGAGTAAATTTTGGCTGGTTTTTTGGTTTTAGTAATCTATGAGATACCCCTGAAGTAGTAGTGCAAGCAGTTTGCTGTACAATTTTATAACAAAATCTGCTGTTTTTTTCGCTCTAATGACTGGTCTACTAGCCATCCAACGAGCTCAGCACTTAGCCGCTACTCAGCTGTCGGATAATTTTCCATTATGGAGAACACTGTATTTGGAATTGTTGTATAGGGTTTTTATTAATTCTATTATTTTATCGGCAGTCCACGTTGCCGTAGGGCCTGCCATATAAAGCTCCTCTTGACCGAGTCTAGCGCTTTCTCATAGTCTACGAAAGCAAGCTACAGGGGGGATCGTAATTCAGTAGACTGCTTCATTTTGACTATGCAGAGAAAGCCATTACTGAATCCACTATGATATCTTCCTTCCAATCCTTCGGAAAGGTACAGGTGGAAATAGCATCAAGCAAGTGTACCATTTAGGGCGGCGAAGAAGTATTCTTTCTTTCCTCGTCGCTGCACAACAGCCTCCCATCCGCACTCTTAACAGCATGCTTCTTAGTAGAGTGCACCTTACTGTTGCCTGTATTTGTCACGTTCTCCGCTTTTTCTGCTGCCTTTTATCAGGCCGGACACTTCTCTTTACCTCCCAGTGTAATTGGGAGTATTCCCGCTAAAGTTGGTGACGTCTTTCCGGGTCGTTTGTAGATTTTGTTATTTTTGAAGGCCTGCTACGTTCTATTTTTTGCCAGGTTTGTCCGAGATCTAGTGTTGCATATTTCTTTTAACTTAACCGATGTTCTTTTCCGCAGCCCGTCAATATAGCACCCTTTGTCGTACTTTACAACTCTTCAATATTTGAAACGATTTGCTGGTTTAATATTTGTTGTAAGTTCCCAGAAAATTTTCTCCTTTTAACGCTCTCCCACATAAGGTCTACGTTAAACCGTCTACGGTTTATAGAATCGCGTTGGACGCTTCTGATTGCGGTGATTTTAGGCGAATAGTTGCTAATACCAAAGGGCGTTTCCAATGACTGCTAACCTGAAGCTCCTACTATGATTGGGTGGGAGCTACAAAAGTGAACAGAAAGCTCACCATTGTTATTGATAACTTGTCTTAGGCCTTGATTTCCGATTGTTTGTTCAAGGCCGGTGTTGTTACGGCCGATCTGTGCGTTTAAGGCACCCATTAATACAATGATGTCTCCACTAGGAATAGAGCGAAAAACGTTATTCATTCGCATATAGAACTCGTCTTTCATGTCATTTGCTGCGTCTTCATTTGGATCATAGCATTGGACTACCGTAGTACTTCTTAGTCTGGTACGCAAGCGTACGGCAATAATCCTCTCAGAAACTGGTGACCAGCTAATGAGCCTGGACCTGGCTTCAGTTTTGTTTCTACCAGAATATAAGAACGACAGAGCAGATATGTTCCCCCGAATCGGGCCATCTGGTCTCGTTAAGTCCTATGATCTTGATTTTGTATCGATTCGTATCCTTGTTCGAAAAGCAAGGGATTGCTTGCCGATTCGTAGCAATGGTGTTTTTAATGGGAGCGGGCTGCTAAACCTCAGCTCTGTTTTGTGGCGCAGAGAGCTCGCCATTCGCCCGTCTCCCGTTGGCTCCTTCCGAAGAAGTAACCCAGGGGGCACCGCGGAGAGGTGTGATTAGAACTTGCTAACAGGTCTGCTAGGTGTTCGTCTGCAGTGACTTCTCTGGTTTTGACAAAAGTGACAAATCGGGTGCCACCATCTCCCGAGGTCTTTGTTAGCCGTTCAACCCCCGTTCTATAGATTGTTCGACTATTAATCTTAAGATGTTTGAGTTGTCAATACATGCGCTATCATTCCTTAATCCTAGTTTTCATTATTTTAACTTCAATTGTACAAAAAATTATGGAGGGCAGAATGCTGCTATCATTTATGTTGTATGGTACCTTTTCAATTTCGGCATTCTTTTAAGTCTCATTTTTCTGGAAAGTTAATAATTGGCTTCTTCCATTTATTTGACAATTCGTTCGTTCGTTCCTATCTGATCTAAAATAGGCTGTAATATTTCTGATATTACTTCAATGTTGGTATTGAGCAGTTAGGCTTTAGCTCCATCTGCGCCTTTAGTTTAACTCCATCTGCGCTTTAAGTTTTTGACATCTTCTTCTTCTTCTTTAGCGGCTCTACAACCGGAATCCGTCCTGACCTCTCGCAACTGTTCTCTCCACCGGTCCCGATTCTGATTCGACGTCATCCCTAAGCTCAGAGCGTCCTGGTGTACGCCATCCTTCCAGCGAAGGTTGGGTCTCCCTCGCTGTCGCACCCATACGTCTTACCGCAGCGACATCTGACATCTTAGAACTTTTTAATTGCATGTGAACAGTTCACATTTGCGTTTGCTTTTAAGAGACTGCTTTGTTGCACAGATTGTTGACTTATCAAAGTGTTTTCGAACACTTGACCCGATTGTCAAAATTTTGTTAGAACACTTGATTCAAATCAAAAGCCAGTCATTGACATTTTCCAAAAGTGCCTATATCTTTACACAAAAACTTAAATTTTTATATTTCTATCTTTACCTTGGAACTGGCGGCGGGTGGTGACAGACTTGAAACATGGCTGGCAGGTACGCTTCAGGTAAGGTCAGACCACTTGTTTATTTCGGAGGTTGAGAGGGAAGAAAGAATTTATCAGGCTCATAGAGAGCATTTGAGATACTAGATTATTTTTATTTAAAGGAAGGACGACTTGACAATATTTGGACGAATTAGAACGCATACTACTATTGCCTTTAAAATATGTATTATATTGAGATAATTGTGAAATCAGCAGATTAGTAGATGTATAGTCTAAATTCTGTCAAAGTGATATCTTGCCGAAAGTTGCAGTGCTCCAAAGTGTGAATCTTTGCTTGCAAAAGTCTGTTACATTTTTAAGCTTATTTTAACCTAGTTATCCATTTTGCCATTCAACACAACTAAATTCAAAATCTAATCTCAGTTTTCTGTAATTATTAAATGTAATAAAACTAATTTTTTCTTACTTTTTATTAAAGCTTTGAGCCTTGCCCATATAGCCCGTGCGGATCATGTCAACCATGTCAACCATGTTCACCATGCCCACCATGTTGTTCAACGGAGCCTCCGCCAGCCACAAATAACTGTACTTGTATTGCGTGCTATTAAATCAAGTGTTCAACAATAACAATGGCAATATACCATGCTTAAAGATCGTAGTTTAAGGAGTTGTCATGTAAATTACCAGTTTTGTTCAGAAATTATTAAAATTTTTAAAGTTAACACTTTTCTTATTACAATTTATTACAATTTTTATGCAGCGAGATATGCAGTCAAAGGTATCGAAAATTAGTAAAAAACTATTCAAGGTGTTCAGGATCCGAGATCTGCTGTTGTTGTCCAGACGACGATTGTTGTATACCATTATCAATATGTAGCAGCATTAAAGCATGCCGATGTTAACTAACTTAACTTATTGAACAAAGCTTCAATAATGAACTTAGAATAACAAAGGCGCAAACGCTGGCTTTCAATGCACTTCGAAACGAAGCAACTAAAAACGTATAAGTTGAGCAAATTTGCAAAGCAGACTGGCTTTGTTATTGGTCCAGGTATGCAGAACGTATTTGCAATGATTTTTGTAAGTCTTAATGATGTGCAACACCTTCTGAATACGCTGATTTTTGACAAGTTACGTTAAGGTAAGAATATTAATAGTTTAAAATATATAATTTTTTTTAATTCTCTAGTTGCAGTACACGTGCGAGCAGAATATACTAAGCTGTGACTCATAGCGTTGTCTCTTTGTGTTTACGGTGGAGGATATTTTTTTTCGATTTCGGAGACATCAGTGTCTCGGATTGTTAAATCATTGCCCTCCCATGAAAACAAATGGGATAAGCTTAGTCAAGCTACTGATTTGGCTTTGTCGAGAATTTTAATGGAATCCATTTTTCGGCATCGGTTATAACACTACGTCACGTTACGTTATCAAATGTGGGGCAGCTCACAATCGAGCCACAAACAGAAATTTATATTTTTCAAAAAGAATCAATCAAACTTTACTCACAAAATAGATTCCTACAGGCACGTTTTATATTGCAGAATATGAAACTAAAGTGAACAATTTTAGCTGATTGTATGACATCCAAAATTATAAGGGATTAATAAATAACTAACTGAGATTAAAGTATTAAGAAATAATTGATGCTAATTGAATTATTCTGCAATCCTTTATTTAGTAACAAAACTATACTATATTTACAACACTATGAGATACAGTGGCGTAGCGAGAAATATTTTCAGGGCAGTCCTGAACTTTAAACATTACCTTTAAAAATTGATAAAACTTTTAGTTATGTTAAAATAGCAGCGAAAAAAGTGTTTTGAGGGATTCAGTTTGTTAAGTATTGACATATGTACATGATCAATGGTTCCAGAACAACGCTTGTGGAAAAGTCACAGTTCTACGTTTCTACGTTTTTCAGCAAATTTTTTGATTACTTCCTTAGCCGTTACGTCGATTTTTCTGTGAATACTCAAAAGAGCAAGACCGTTCAGCCTGTTCTCCAGTTGCACTCCTTTTCCAATCCTTTAAACGCCTTAAAGTTGAAAAACTTCTTCATAATAATGGTCACAGCCATATTTAAAATAGAAACCTAACAGAAAAATGAATTTAAAGAATTAAAAGAAATATTGGTAAAAGCACCAGCGTTGAAGTTATTTGTACCAGAGGCACATACGGAGATTCATGCCGGTGCTAGTAAGGACTAATTCGGAGCTATTGTCTTGCAATGGAATAATGACGATGGACCATTGCATCCATTGCATGATTCGTAAGCCCAGCCGAACAACGCTCTCACGCTTACGAGCTAGAAACACTCGTCATAGTATACTCCCTAAGGAAATGGAGAGTTTACGTTCTGCGGAGGTGGATTAAGATTGTCACCGACTGCAATGCTTTCGCCAAGACGATGAAAAAGGAGATGTTCAACTGAGTGTGGCTAGATGGGTTATGTTTCTCAAAGAATTTAATTACCAGATTTAACATCGTTTAGGTACTAAAATGAGACACGTAGAATTGCAATACCAAATGTCGATATGTTAACTTACCTAATTAAACGAACACAGAAGGAAGACGATATAAGAAAGATATTCAAGACCTCCGTTCATGAAGTTTTTTTGCCACATCAATGGAAGAGGAGATCATTGAATCTGCTCAAAGGCAGGATCATTTTTCAGCTGCTAAGACCGAAGTCTTAATCAGGGACAGCTTCTTTATTCCTGAAACTCCGTCCATCTAATGGCGTTACAGCCCAAATCTAGCCTTGGCTTCGTCTAGCACATTTCTGCAACTTTGATGGTCCCTTGCAGCATGTCTCCAGTTTTGAATATTAAGCCTATGTTGTCCTCTTGGGTCTACCTACTGCTATATTTCCCGAAATTTCTGATACTATAAGCCGTTTTGGTGTCCTCCATCCTCGTTACGGGACTAGCGAGTCTTAGTCCGCTAATTTTTATTAAAGTGAAGTGAAGCCGTCAAGCGTGGAGGTTATCGACTAATTGATTATTTAAATGAGACATCAATTTTTGGTAACCTAAGAAGGGTAGCACCGGACCGAGGAATAGCTCTTACAGCCAAACTGTAGGCTCTTCAAAATTATCGATGTCATCGATGTCTTCATTTTCGATATCAAGACTCTTTGCTGGTTCTTCATCAATAAGCTCGTCTGAATCACTAACTTGTTCAAATATTTCGTTGTCTCTATTTGAACAATTTTCATGACATTTAATGCATAAATTACTGCATTTTAAGCCATGTTTTCGACAACCCCTTCTTGCGAATTACAACCACTTTCACAGATGCAACTTATGCATTTCAATCATTTCTGGGGAATCAACTCGGCACTGTCTGAAATGAATTTAGGCACGAGCCTACCTAAATGTTCATTCCACCCCCACTGCTTTGTTTTCTTATTATCAGACTCGTCGTCCAAATAACTAATCCAAGTTTGCAATTGGTAAGCTCTGTAGGAGTGTTGTGCAGAAGCGGAAATAATTCAAAATTTTAAAAAAGTTGTACAATTGAAAAATTCGTGATCCGAAAAGTCCTTTTTCGGTTTTTCTTAATTTTAAGCAGTTTAATGAAGAATAAAGTATTAACATATATAGACCATTTGAAAATAGACATTTCAACGGTTAATTGAGCACTTATTTGAACATCAAAATCCGAAAAAACACCAATAAAGTTGTTCTTGCAAAATTAGGGTATTTTTTTCGAAAAATGTCAATATCTAGGAAACCATTCGTTTTTCAAACCAAGAAAAAATCATGCTTATTTAACACAATACAAGGTATATTCTTACAAATTTTCATTTAAATTGAATTAATTTTACGTGAGAAAAAAATTAAAAACTGAAAAATCGATTTTCCGCCATTTTCTTATAGAATTTGAGGTTATGTCAAAATATGTTATATACAAAAGTTATAGATTTTTTTATTATCTACAACTTTTGCATGAAGCGTTTTCCACTAGGAGGAAAACCCGTTTTCAACCCCTAAATAGCATCCCCATTTTAAGATTTCCTCTTTTTTCGTGCTTAAAAGTTTTTTTTTCTCTTAGTTATAGCCTTGACCACATTTAACTGCTGAGCCTTGCCTGCTATTAATTTTTTTTTGTTTTGAAGCATTTAAATCGTATTTGCACTAGCGTGAAGCTGCAAGTGTGTATAAGAAGGGTGCCTTGGTTGCAGTCAAGGGAAAACAATTTAGCCAGTAGGGGCGCTTTCGAAAATTCACCATGGTAGCTACCGGTTGAACCAGCAGCTAATTTACCATGTTCGAATATTGATCACTTACCATAAGTTACCACTCACCATGTTCGAATATTCACCGGAGTAGGAAAGGCGACGGTTTAGCGTGGGAAAATTTTCAGGACCGTGGGAACTAGGTCACGTCAAGGTCATTGACCTTGCCCATGGGAAGTAGGTCGGTGTGATCAATCAATCACGCTGGAATGTAGGTCAAGGTGATTGGCCTTGGCCGTGGACGAGTCTGGGAACTGGGTCGGTCGGTGGCTTGGCTCAGCGGGAGGGTCGGGCTCGGCGGGGCTGCGGCGGGGTCCACGGCTGGGGCCTCAGCGAAGTCACTTTGATTGACAGGCGGCCTCTAGTTTGGTTCGCGTGGATGGCTTTGTTTATGTCACTTTGATTGATTGGGTCGGAAAGCGAAAGTGATGGAGTGTGTGTGTGTGAGTGGGAGTTGGTGATGGTGGTGGTGGTGTGGCAGGGCTTGTGGTCTTGGTGGGGTGCTCGGTGCGGCGGTCTGGCTTGAGACTCGGTGGTGGCTTGGGGTCTCGCGGGGCTCGGCTGGGGACTCGGCGGCGGACTGGGCATGACTATTGTGACGTCTCATATCGTGCACTTAGAGCGAGGACTTGTTTACGCTTGGAAGAAAAATGGAAAGTAGTGGAGCGGTACGAAAAAGCGAAAGTGGAAAAGTGTATCAGAACTATAGTTTGGTGAGCAGGTGTTCACTCGCGGGTGGCTTTGATTGACAGGTGGCCTCTAGTTTGGTTTGCAGGTGTGGCGGGGTCTTGGCTTGGCTTGGCAGGGGACTCAACAGGTGTGGAGCGGAAGAAAAAGCGAGAGTGGAAAGTGTGCATGACTGCAGAGCTGACGCGTGGTCATTTACCTCCGCGCGCTGTTGTGGTGGAACTTACACTTTGCAAGCATACAAGCATTGGTTCCTATAGGAGCTCAAAACGAAACCTGAAAAACAACTTATAATAAAAACAATATCTTACTTGCTGAACCGAAAAGTGAAAGTGAGAAGTAGTTTAGCTTCTATAGGAGTCCAAAAGGAAACCTGAAAATTATGTGTGGTTATAATAAATAAAAACAATATGTTACTTGCTGAACATTTTTATTTTACTTTCTAAAACCGGATTTATTATTACACTCAGTTGTGAAATTCTGTTTTTAAACCTAAATGTATCCACTGCATACTGCTCCCATGGTCCTTTCCTACTTTGTCTGTATGCGAAACTCCATACTACCATATATTTAACTTGTGGGTCTTCATTGAAACTTATTTTCTTCCTCATATCTGCTCGTGGAAATAATAATGAATTGTTAGAACGAATAAAATACCGGCTAAAAATTTCAAAGTGTTGATTGTACAAAGTATGATCTTTGATTTAGGTTGTTCTGTAAGTGGTGCTAGCTGATCTTTGAATCGTCCGCATTCGTCTTTCCTATTAACATAGATACAGTGTGGTGAACGATGTCTATGATCAAAATCTACATCCGATGCGCAACTCATAGCATTTATCTGCAGAGAACAAAAGTAACATTGAACACGGTCTTTGATGTTTGTGTAAAAAAATCCACTTTTCGCTAACTGGTCTGCTGTATCTAAGTCTATGGCTAGATTATCGAATGTTTTCAAACGATCGTATTCTTGTTTCAAGTTTAACATTTTGAATGAGTGTAACAGGTTTTATATCACGTCTTTTATATTAATCCAAGTATTGTGTTTTGATGGAAAACCAAGCCACTTCACTAGAACCTGATTACCGCGCCTTTTTATAACCTTTTCTACTAAATAAACATCAGGGCTGTTCACAGGAGCTATTTCTGGTTCATAAAATCTACCGTGAATTATATTTCCTTGGTAATCTTCGAGAATATATGTTGTCGGGTAAACAGATTTAACTTCTTTTATTTTAAATATCTCTGTGGACCAATTAGGTGTATAACCTTTTTCGAATACATGTTTATGTCTACTTATACGAACAAAATCACCAGCTTTGTATTTAGACTTTGATTTTATTTTGGGGTAATTATACACAGATAATAAACGTTTTTCGTTATGCAGCCCAACATCTACAGGTCTCATCTTAATCGTACGATGTTTTGTTGTATTGTAGTCGTCTGTCAACTTGGTCAACATGCTAATCCAGTGATAATTGCCATTCATGCTGAATTCTTTCCACATCATATTTTTCAACGTTCTGTTAAATCTTTCTACAATCGAGGCTTTCAGAGTACTGTAGCTGGAATAATGGTTTATTTCGTAATCTTTCATTAGTTGACGAAACGGTTTATTAAAAAACTCTTTGCCATCATCGGTTTGTAAGTTTCTTGGAATGCGTCCTGTATTAAAAATCGACTGCAATGCGTTTACAACTTCTGATGCCTTTTTAGATTTTAAAGGCCGTGTCCATGCATACTTTGAAAAGGTATCAATTACAGTGAGAAGAAAACGAAACCCCTGATTTTCTGATGAATAAGAACCCATTTCGACCAAGTCTGCCTGCCACAAATCATCTATACCTTTGGTAGTGACATGTCGACGTTTAAAATTTTTTCGCACTGGTTTATGCAGTTCGTTGATTATCTGCCTTCTGCTCATTGTACGGAATGTATAAATACCTGCAGTTGAATGACCAGTTTATATACAAAGCAAAAATGATCAAGTTTAATCACCCATTTACAATGATGGTTGCGGGGCCTTCGGGATGCGGCAAAACAACATTTATAAAAAATCTTCTTAATACTAATCAGGTATTTATAGAACCGCAAATTAGAAAAATTATATGGTGTAATGCAGAGCACGGTGCACTACCTACGGATATCAAACTGCAAAACATCGAATATTTAAATGCTATACCAGAGGAGTTTGTAAATCATGAAAACGAGCCAACATTGATTGTTATAGATGACATGATGTTAAACGGATTTAGTAAACAAGTTTGTGAACTCTTTACTAAGGGGTCTCATCATCGTAATTTCTCAGTAATTCTTGTGACACAAAACGTGTTTCATCAAGGAAAATTCAGTCGTGATATATCGCTCAATTGTAAATATCTTGCTGTATTTAAAAACCCTCGGGATAAAAGTCAATTTACACATCTGGCCCGACAAATTTATCCTGAAAATAGTTTAGAACTTGTGAGAATATATAAAGAGATAACTCAAATGCCTTACGGGTATTTGCTAATTGATTTAACTCAGGATATTAACGACGTCTTAAGATTTCGTACTGATATATTTAATAAACACTTTGTAACCTGTTTTTGTCCGCAAAACTCTTTAAATGGTAAGAATGGTGTCACGAATGAAACGATTAAGGGACAACAAGCATATGCTATATGTGCTTAAAAAGGCTAAACCAAATCTGAGAAAGTCCATCATACAAAATGCTGACCCTGAGGTTATAAAAACTCTTTGTGAAATTACACTCAACACTTTAAAAGGTAACCACATGCCGCATGGAAATATCTACAACTCACTGTGTAGGTATAAAAAGGACATGCGTAAATTGATTTGCGCAAAGAGATCTGTTGCTAAACAGCGTAAAATACTAGTGCAACGAGGAGGTTTTTTACCAGTTTTATTAGGAAGTGTACTATCAGGAGTTATCGGTTCATTAATTGAAAAATATGCATAGAAATAATGGACTTAACAAGATGCTACTTCTGTCGCCAGAGGTTTACAACAGGCTTAAAAGTGAAATTGAAATGACCAAATCAGTCCATTTTTGATAGAGCAATGAATAAAATACTACAGAATAAAGACATGAATGATTCCGAAAAATGGTATAGCTATCGAAATCAACTAATTTCATTTTTAAATCACAATCGGAAATCCAAACGAACGCTTGATAAAGAAACAAATTTATACTTACCACGGGCACATAGTGTCAAACAAAAAAGTTTAAGAGATAGTACCACACAAACCAAAATTATTTTTAAAGATGATGCGTTAACACAGACCTCGCCACCACCAGCAAAGGATTTCCTAACCGAAGAAGAAGTCTTTGAAGAAGCACATAATATAACCCCGCCAAGAAGATCTTTATCACCAGCCGCCAAAAGACGATTGTCAGCTAGCGGAATGGCAAAAACCCTAAGGCCACCGCCAAAATTACTAAGAACAACATCTGCACCTAATGCACGTGAAAAGGATTATAAAATAATCACGGCTGAGGATGGTGTAACGCAGTATACTGTACCTACGGCTATGACTCCCGATGAAGCTAGCGAGCATATAGAAGAATTAGAACAAAGTGAAAAACAAAAAGCAGACCAGAAAAAGTCTATATTAATACCCTCTCCGCTAGAATCTGGTCAATATATGCTTTCATTTCCTTTACGTAAGCTCGGTACTAGACAGAGTGAGCGTTTGAAGACTAAGAAGGATAGAACTACAAGTACTTCGGACATTCCTTGGGAAAGACTTTAAAACAATGCCAGTGGAAATATGGCGTGCAGATACCAAATCAACCTCTCGAATTTGACTACTCAAAAGATAATCCGATTAGTACACGCGGATACAATACGTTATTCAGAGGAACAGGTATTCATTACTTCGATAAAGGTAATCAAATATCTAAGGCATTATTTGACAAGGGATGTTTTCTTCTCGCTTTCGATTTAACAACAGACAATTCATATAACGCGACTTGCGGCAATTTATTAAATCAAGGGACAGTACGTGTTGAAGGAAAATTTAGAGATGCGTTAAAAAATAGTGTGACATGCATTGTATATGCTGAGTACGATGGAAGCATTGTAATTGACAAGGATCGAAATGTTTACACCAACTTTTAAATCTATATAAGGCGGCTACTTGCAACAAACTGTTAGTTGGCAAATTGCTTTACTATAGTAACAATGAGCTGTTTAATTAATGCGGAATACTTTTGCGGAGGTGAATTTACCTTCTTTAAAAAAGTCTCTTTAGCTGGATTCACTGTACAAAATAAAACGTTTACAAAGGAAATAATTTTTAAATATCCAACATCTAGTATGGAATGCAGTGAGCAACAATCAAGTAAATTTGGTAATCTTGAACTAAAACGCATGGATGAAGACCTCATAAAAACTCTAGCGAAATTTAAGACAATCTTTGTTCGTGGCACATCAACTAAGGAGTTTATAAATAACTACGTTACATCTCTCACCAAGGTCATTGACCTAGAAGCAGCATTTACCTGTGAACAAGAATGAACACGATCGAACTTGCAACTGCATTGACAAATAATCGCCTAACAAACAAGTTTTTTAGAGGAGTCTTCCCCTGCAACCATCTACCACAAAAAATAAAAAAACCCGCATGCGTCATAGCTAATACGGATCCATCACATAAAGACGGAACTCACTGGGTTGCATTTTATTTCCCGAAACAAGGTGCTGCAGAGTACTTTGACTCATTTGGAAGATATCCCACCAATAAGTTTTTTCAAAGATTTCTTTTAAATAATTCAAAGACTTTTTTAAATAATAAAAAACGTTTGCAGGGACAATTTTCATCGACATGTGGACATTATTGTTGTGTATTTCTATATTCTCGGTGTAGAGGAAAGAGCCTAAAGAATTTTTTAACACAATTCTCTTCGAGCGATTTCAGTTTAAATGATAATAAAATAGTTAATTTATACTTGAAGAATTTTACACAAAGTGGTGGGGATTTTTGTAACCAATCATGCAAAGCTGAGATCAGTACTATAAAAAGCTGAACACACAAAGTTTGAATATTCAGTGTGCAAGTTTAGTTTAGTTGGAGTAACATGGAGCCATCACGGAAGAGACAAAGGACCGGAAAGAATAAGCAGCCTAAATGTGAATCCGTTCCAGGAGCAGCAGCAACAACAACATCTAACAACAAGAAAAAGAAGCTGTCCAGATGTGTAGCAGAAGTACCCGGCGAAGATCTTTTGTTAAATTACACATACCATCTAGACGATTGCCATAACAGAAGAGTTATACTGGGGTTTGATACATCATCATTCGAGGCCAAAATAGTGTTTCATCAACATGGCCGTTTTCCTGTTTCAACAACATACCCTGGATGGTCAACCGTTTTTTCTTATCTGTGTAACTTGCAAGGTCAAATCGAACTACTACCACCAAACCAGGAGGCGTTAAAGCAGGAACACAAAATCCCCATTGGCAGTGGCAGCATCACTCTAAGGCAAACGGAACTTTGTAAATTATTTGAAATGCTAAAATTTTTAAACATTGTTATGTACCACAACAACAATGCTTCAGATAGCGTGAAGGAGTTTTATAAGAAGTATGTTGAAAAATGTAAGGAAAAAAATATATTAACATTACCATGTGAATATTTTTTTATTCCATCTCGTACCTCTTACATTCATTTGAATTATTCACGGTTGTTTTATGAGATACCTTTGTATTGTACTGTAAATCTTGTTTTTGATACGATAAATTTCTAATAAATAAATAAAACTAAAAATTATTTTTTATTTTAAAACCTTTTATTCACTAACATAAACAAATATATATTAACACAGTTTTGTGCAGCACAGCGCAAAGTAGGTAATTTTCCGTGAATCATGCAGAACGTCTCAAAAGTTTCCAAGTTGCGTAGCTTTGGAATTTCAAGTAGAATTACTTTAGATTCTGGAAGGTATTTTTGGATAAATTTCCTCTTTTCAGGTCCTTTCACATAAATAGTTAAATTTGAATAATTTGCCAGTATGTTGGGCAATTCGTTGTAATCAATATTTCCGCCATTCCATCTTAATCCATTTATTTTGTTAAAGTTGAAATCATCTTGCCAACGAGCTCTTGGTGATAATTCATTGTACGGATATGGGGACTTAAAATAGTACAACTTTGGTACAAGCGATCCATGACGTAAAACTACTAACTCCTTAGCAAACAACTGATAATTATTTCCACTGACAAACTGAGCATCTATAATAACTGCTTTCGAATTCATGACTTTTAGTATTCAAAAGAAAACTCGGAATGATTGTTAAATACTTATTTTGAGCTCTTATATATGATTCCTTGGTATTTAACAAATATGGAACTCGTTTCCGCACCACCCATGAGGTAGAGTTTTTGGTGCGTTTTTTTTAATGTGGTATCCCCCATAGGCCTAGTCCACGAAACTTATTCATATATCTCTCTCTGTTGTTGCTATTGCCTCACAAACACATTTTCTTATCTTTTCTGCCTTTTAAACCCATATGGTAGTGAGCTGTGATCTTCCAGAAATCTTCGTTTATTTGAAGTCACTTTATATTTTTTTATTTCTGGAACTGTTACTACTTCGTGATCTTTTGTGCGGCGAATATTTTTTGATAGAATAGGGATATGGTCTTCCCTGCTGTTATTTAACACCATATTTTTAATTGAATCTAAATTTACATGTTGCGAAGCTTCGTAATTCAGACAGATTCCCTTTACTTTACTCTGCAGTTTGATGGATCCATCTCTTGTGCTATAAACAGCGTATGCATAATTTTTAGGGCCTCCACTTGCAAAAATCGTGATATAACTACCAGGTCCGTAGCTTTCTAATTCATCGGTCATATCTCCAACGAATTCTCCTGTTGGCGGATCGTATTCTCCCTCTCTGCTAATATATATGACAGAATCAGTGTCATAATATAAAACTCTTTCTCCAAGTTGCTCCAAATAGGTAAACAGCTTAAGTCGTGCCTGGGTAGTGGTATAAGATGCTATAGATACGTTAACGGTCCCTAGAGATTCTGCGGCTTCTTCTCTGTAACTCCAGTTCACAATAAGCGTTTCTTCATTGATTGGTAGAAGATGTTGTACCTTTACTGTTGGATTGATTAGCAACTGATACAACTCTCCTGAACTGTTAATTATACTGGTCTTCGGTTGGTTTTCTCGCTGTCCAAACTTTCCCCAAAAGGAGTTCAAAATTAGTTTAGCTAGCGATCTTAGTCCAGGGTTCTTATCAACTTCTGAATGCTCTAGTTGTACACCTTCATTTTGCAGAAATTCCTCCAAGTATTTCCTCTTTTCTTCTTCATTTGAACTGCATTTGTTGGGCCATCCTGATGCTTGCTGTTTCATTTTAATAAACTTGTTCATCATGGAAGTGAATAGGCCACCTGAGAGGGTTGATTTGTCGTATGCCTCAGTTTTATAGCTCCATATTTCGTATATATCCAGCATTTTGTATCCTCTACTTAGAGCCATTTTTACCTCGTCAATTACCCAGGTTCCCATGAGAGCTCTTTCCTCATCTGTATGTGCGCATTCTGGGTGCTGGTTTTTCTCTTCACTACATCTAGAGCACAATGGGAACATTAATTTATTATTCTGTTTAATTGGTAAAACAGGATGATACAGTCCTTCAGGTGGTAAAATCTTACATTTAATCAGTCCCTCTATTTTATTTAAATCAACTTTAGAGCATGCATCTATTCCGACATATAATTCAGGGTGACCAGTTGGGAATTTTCCATACTTGCAAACCCACGGATACAATGAACATACATCTATGTATTTTATTTTTTCACCTGGCTTGCATTGGTAATGTGTATAAGCATTTCCTGTTCGACCTCCATAAAAAGCATCTCTAGGGTTTAAAGGCGAATGTACCAGTAAAGGATGGTCTCTTAAAACTTGAATGTCTTTGTTCGTATTCATCAGTTTACGAAAATCACACTCCCACATCTCAATGACCTCGTATCCATAAGAACGTAATCGTTCGGTCTTTGCGATTGTTACTTCATATCGGTGATTTAGAGTATCGCTTTGGTCATCGTGAAGAGGCTGATCACGATTATGTTTCAAACATGTGGGATGTCCATGGTAATAGCAGCCATGGAATTCAAAAATTTGATTGCTCTCTGCACAATAGCCATCTACTTTTACTCCGCTCAATACAACTTCTCTTTGTTTCGCAGCATGTGTAATATTAATTCCTCTGCTCTTTTCTTCCGATATTAGCCATTGAATTGCTATTGCTGACTGATTATCGGCATTTCGATATCCATTTCTTGGGATAATACCAATTGTATTCGGCCTAAGAAAATTGCGCCGAAAAACTAGATTGCATGCGGAGGCAATAGTTGTCGCCTCAACAAACGGATCAACCTTGCATTCGGTTAACATCAATTTTCTGAATTTTAAACATGCCTCGGTCAAAATGTGCACATCGCTAATGCAATAGTCGACAATGTCACGCTGCATATTAAATTCATCATTTTTATGTTGTTCATACCATTTGAGGAAGCTATCACGATCTTCGGTTTTCATAGAGTCAGGGCTGTAATATTCAACAGGTGGTAGTAATCCAATATATTTTCTATTTTCGATTGTATTAAACATATGAGGGAAATACCCTTTCTTGAATACGGCTGGTAGATCAAAGGCCTTTGGTAGTTGCGATAAGCTCATTGGAAAGTAATTTAGCGAGTCGATAAATTTTATGTTGTCCAGCTGCATCATTATAATTTTCGTTCCTCGCATTATTAATTCGGGTTTCAGGTCTGTCTTTTTCAGAATGTAATTCAATAAGAATTGATGGTCAAACGCCTGACCATTATGAGCTATGACTACTACCTTTTTAAATTTCTTTCGCAACTCCAACAAATCTTTCAAAAACTTGCATATCACACTGGTTTCATAAATCTGCAACCTAAATCCACATTTTTTGCAAAAACACAACTTTTCTGTTTCAATACAAAGATCGCAACGTTTCGCAACGACACATAAATTGGGTTCGTGCAACTTTATCTCTCCAACTGAATCTCCTTCTATATATTTTTCTCCTACAACTTTCTCCTGTCTTGTTTCTAAGTCATAAAAGACGAATAGAGTATCTTTTGTTGGTGGTGTTCTAACATCTGTTTGAATAAAGCAGAAGTGCCCTTGTTCCACATGTTTGTAGCAGATCTTACAAAAATATTCACCGCATATATGGGTTTTGCTTTTGTCAACCTTATAAGTCTTTAAACAATCCCTGCATTTTTTTAATTCTTCACAGACGCTTCTCTTATGTAGAGACCCTGAAGCTTTATGATTGTTGAAGCAACATTCTCCTCTAAAATACCGATTACAATCTTTACATAATTTCTCAGCTAAGTATTTTTTACACGCAGGAGCTTGTTGACAACATGGACATGTTCCACCGCATCTGTGTTTGTTTTTGTGATCGTACGCTGTATGGCATTCCTCGCAATAATAACCACAACAAAATGTGGCAGTTAGTGACACTATGACGTTATAATGATTGTTGTGGTACAGTAAATTTAGATGTTTTCCTGCACTCTGTCCTTCAAAAATTACATCTTTTCCTTTGGTGCCATATCTATACACTATAATCTTGTAGTAGTCTTGCAGATGCTCCTGAAATTTTTGTAACTCGGGAATTCCTGCACCTCCATTCGGAATATCTATTTGACAATCTTTCATCAACTGTACAGCTCGTTGAGTTTGTAATTTTCCATAATCCTGTCTTACTCTAGCATACTCTATCTCTTTATTTACTTTAGACATGGCAACAACCAGAGCACGTGGTAAGCACAAGTTATCCTCATTTTTTATAACCACAACACCTTTTCTTTTTGCACATTCCTCATCAAATGTATTATATTTCCTTGCCCTATCACTACCTCTCCCTTGTGGCAGTCTAACTGATGTAACATTCAAGCAAAACATGTCTGTACTTAATCCACAGGAATTGCTTTGGAAAATTTTTCCTATCATAGCCCAAACATCGCTTGATTTCAGTGTAGAGGCCAATCTGTAGCTTAACCACCCTGGACCTCTTTCCATGAAGGTGGCTCCACAAAAGGTAATACCAATGAAATCGTCTGGTTGAACTTCTAGCAGTGCATGTTCAACAATATCATCAACTGCACCTTTTATCCAATCTGTGGGCTCCACATTCGTAGGTAGGCTGTTAATTTTAAAATTTATTTTGCGTCCACTCAGGTTGAAGCGCCTGACGTGCGTTGTCATATCGCTAGTAATGGTGAATTTACTCATTTTCAATTTAAATTTAAAAAACAATTCTAAGGTAAGGTAAAATTTTATTTTTTTATTATTTTTGTTAATTTTTTCAATTCTTTATTTTTCTTTTTAATTTCTTTTCTGAAGAATGTTTTTTCTTCTAAAGTTAAAGCTATCTTTTCAATTCGCTTTAACTCTGATATCTCATGCCTGAGGTGTACTTTCACTCCTCCACGTTTTACTCCCCCGTCTAATTGTTCTGGATGTTGTTGCCGGTTCTGCTTTTTTAAATCTGCTATGAGCAGAGGAGCTGGACCTTGTATTGGTTTCTGTTGCTGCTGTCGTCGCAGGTATTCCTCTACCGAAACTTTTATTTTTTTAGGATGAGAGACCGAGTATGGTTGTTGTTGCTGCACCCGATGTCTCCTTCTTCTACTCTCCTCTGTGCTATACCACGGCTGCTGCTGTTGCTGCTGGCAGGGTCTGCTGTATTCAATTTGTTTGTTGTTGTTGTCCTTTCTTGAGGGAAACACTAAAAAAAAAAATAGTCAGTCACTCCAGAACATAATCCGGCAATTGCCTCTGATTTTAAAGTACGGCTAAAAAAGCCTCTTACTTTTGCTCTGTAGAACTGTAGAATTTTCTGATTCCCAATCTCAAGAGCATCAGCTTATATACACAAATTCCCCCCATTTCTAACACGTACAATAACTCTCCTTGCAAATACTTTTTCCTTTGCTTGCTATTTTCCTGGTAGACTGCGCGCTCCGGCGTCTTTTTTTTTTTTTGGTTCCAGGTCTAACATTACATTACATTAGAAATAGCATACTCTGTGCACAAGCAATCTTTAACAAAATTGCATTATTTATGGTTATCATCCAAACCCGTGCCGGTAATAATAATTCAAGCGAGTGCAGTTATTTCCTGATAAAATTGCATTAGAAAATCAAATGTAGGCAGGCAGGCATGTACTCTGTGCGCAAACGTTCAGTTAAGAAAATTGCAATGCATTATTATTATTTATGGTCATCATCATTTTTCAAGTCTAAGCAAGCGCAGTTATTTCCTGGTGAAATTCACACCTCGCAGCCATAACAAGATCGCGATAACGATCATCAGCATCCTCACCATAGCATACATTCTGCGCTTCAACTGTTCCGCTTGAGTTTTTTTTTGCAGAGATTCTGCTCCTCGATCAGATCAGAACCGTCCCCTCAACAGCAAGTCTTAGTACTTGCATAATATTGTTTGTTTGTAAAATCGTGGTCATCATAAATCATCGGTCTTGCCTTGCCTTGCTCTGTGTTTACTATCCAAGAGCCACTTTTACTTTCATCTGACTATGGGCAAGAGCATACGCGCTTGTGTTTCCTTTTTTAGAGGTACACTTTATCTACATCCACGGTGCCTGGTTGTGTACCTCACGTAACATGTTCAGGCATCTCTTAAGGCCCCCATACACGGTCCAATTGGTTGTACAGCGAAGTGCGGTTGTACAACCAAAACTATCGATTGTGGGCCGGTCGGCCGATCAAAATACATTGCGCTTATAGGTTTGATGAAAATCTGGTTGTACAGCCAATTTGACCGTGTATGGGGGCCTTTAGGTAACAGTAATCTGTAGATTTACAACAAATGCTTTTTTGCTTGCTTTTCACGTACTCTGTGTGCAAGTGATCTTTTAAGAAATTGCATTATTATAATTTATGGTCACTATCATTCAAACCTGTACATTTAATAATAATTCAAGCGAGTGCAGTTATTTCCTGCTAAATTGCATTAGAAAAATCAAATGCAGGTATATTCTATGTATGCCAACTGGTGAACTTTTTAGTAGAAATGGAGGGGATTTCTGTATATAAACCCATGTTCTCGAAATTGGAAATCAAACAAACTCGAGCTCTTGTTAAGAAGAACTGAAGTAAGAGGCATTAGCCGTACTTAAAATCAGAGGCATTTGCCGGATTAAGTTCCTTATCGAGTTCACCTGCTTTGTTTGTTTGTTTGTTTGGTTGCAGCAGCAGCAGTAGCAGTAACGGAGAGAACAGCAGCAGTTAATTAATTAGTTAATTAAAAAGGTTGCAGAGGTAAGAATGTTTTTAAAGTTATTTGTAAAATTGTTTTTTTTTTTTCATATCATTTTTTCTTTCTTTTCATAGATGAACAAATTGGAGATTGATGAATTCGATTTGAAGAGGAAATCAACAAATAAAGGGATGAAGAGGCGTCTTTTCGACGAAGACTTCATAAACCATTGTAGCAGTAGCAAAAGGACAAGCAGCAGCAGCATACTACCTTTTCAAGTGGCCGATGACACCAGTGAGTTCCAGAGTTTAAATGAAGAAGAAATTCTGGAGGAAATCAACAGCTTCAGATATAAGAAGAGCATGTCTTTAAAAGACATGATTATTGACCAAGTATATCGTATACTTGACGTTCGGAGGGTAGATACTCAATTCGGGAGTAAGGTAGTCGTTGAACTGGAGGATGGCAACATATACCTTCCAGTAAGGTACACTAATCTCTCCGATAGGGGAATTAATTTGTTAAAAAAAGGTAGATATAGTGTTGTGAATTTGGGGGAAAAAGGTAACACCTTTGACCTTATTTTCAAAAAATACCAGGAAAATGAATTTTGATAATAAAGAAATAAAAAATATTAATAATATTAATTAATAATAAAGTATTAAGTATTAAAAATTATAATAATAATAATAAATGTGCAAATTATTTAAAATATAAAAATGTGTATTATTCTGATGTTTTCCCACGCCATTTTACCTCTTTTCAGATTTTTATTTCAGATACAGTAAAACATCAATGTTTGTTCTGTGAAAATTTACAATTCAGTTGTCGCAATCTCTACAAGTTCGTATCAAACTAATATCGCAAATTCATATTTTAAATGTATGAAAAGTAGCTTATGGAAGCAGTTGAGTGGGGATATGGCATCTGTTGTCGTGGGGCTCTCAATATCTGCAATCAGAAAATTTCAAACTCTACAGAGCAAAAGTAAGAGGCTTTTTAGCCGTACTTTATAATCAGAGGCAATTGCCGGATTAAGCTCTTTATTGTCTTGTTTTTTCGACAACAACCACCATGCAATAGTTGCACTGCATCACAAACGCTGTTTTCTTTTTCCTTTTATGTCGGTAGATTTTGCCGCTCAAATCATTCACTCGGTTTCATAATTTCAGCTAATAACAACAACCACATTCGCCCATCAAGGCTAAGTCCCAAACCACTTCCCTCACTGAGTCGTCGAGCCCTGCCGGGTCCCCCGCTGAGCAAATACCTTCCGTCGCAGACCGGGCAAAAGCTACCGCAGCAGCCCTACCTGTCGAATCCCCTGCCAAGCCCAAAGCCACTTTGTGCAAGTTCCACCACAACAGCGCGCGGAGGTAAATGACCACGCGTCAGCTCTGCAGTCATGCACACTTTCCACTCTCGCTTTTTCTTCCGCTCCACACCTGTTGAGTCCCCTGCCAAGCCAAGCCAAGACCCCGCCACACCTGCAAACCAAACTAGAGGCGGCCACCTGTCAATCAAAGCCACCCGCGAGTGAACACCTGCTCACCAAACTATAGTTCTGATACACTTTTCCACTTTCGCTTTTTCGTACCGCTCCACTACTTTCCATTTTTCTTCCAAGCGTAAACAAGTCCTCGCTCTAAGTGCACGATATGAGACGTCACAATAGTCATGCCCAGTCCGCCACCGAGTCCCCAGCCGAGCCCCGCGAGACCCCAAGCCACCACCGAGTCTCAAGCTAGACCGCCGCACCGAGCACCCCACCAAGACCACAAGCCCTGCCACACCACCACCACCACCATAACCAACTCCCCACACACACACACACACTCCATCACTTTCGCTTTCCGACCCAAAGTGACATAAACAAAGCCATCCACGCGAACCAAACTAGAGGCCGCCTGTCAATCAAAGTGACTTCGCTGAGGCCCCAGCCGTGGACCCCGCCGCAGCCCCGCCGAGCCCGACCCTCCCGCTGAGCCAAGCCACCGACCGACCCAGTTCCCAGACTCGTCCACGGCCAAGGCCAATCACCTTGACCTACATTCCAGCGTGATTGATTGATCACACCGACCTACTTCCCATGGGCAAGGTCAATGACCTTGACGTGACCTAGTTCCCACGGTCCTGAAAATTTTCCCACGCTAAACCGTCGCCTTTCCTACTCACCGGTAAAGTAACCGCAGTCTCACCATAGGAACCATATTCGTGTGATGGTTGAAGTGGTAGTTTGAAAAATATTTATTTTTTTGACGTTACGATAGTTTTTAGATTTCGGATTTTTTAGAATGGGTATTTTCTATGATGTGTGATATAAATGGAGCAGTAAATTTGTAGATATTTTTAAAAAAATCTTGTACATGAAAAAAAACACAAATGTCAAATTTTCGTTCGAAAATTAACCACTTAACCACATCTATCTGTCGGTAAAAACTAACCACACTAACCCTGATCAGCTTACCAATATGGTACCGTCACCAAAAAGGTAGCTACCACTGGTGAATTCTCGAAAGTGCCCTAGTAGTCAATCTGCATTTTTGATTTGAAAAAATTAAACTATGGAATTACGAAAAGACTGATTTGCACCAGGGAGTCAATTCTGGTTCGGTGCAGTGAAAACGTGAAGAAAAGTTTACACTTGACATTTTACACACCTTTTTTCACTTTATCACTGCACTGAACCTGAAAAAGCGATTCTCGTTGCATTCGTGTAAACTTAATGCTGAATAAAGGCTGAATTGAATTTTTATACTAGCAAGTGACAGTTTATCTAGTAGGCACATATTTAAAGTGTAAACTTTTCACGGCTTCACTCTAAATTTGACGGTGTAAAATATTTTTGAGCGTGCAAAGTTTTTGACAGCGGTTTGCACGGTATAAGAATCGCAAACAAATGTGTAAACGTGTAAAGTGTTTTCACGTTTTCACTGCACCGAACCAGAATTTCCCCCCAGGGCATTTTTCTCTGAGTCAGTGCACTTTAGAGAGAAACTTTGTAAAAAAATGTAGAGGACAACGCCGTCCATAATTATGTCTTTGAGTCAATTCCGTACGACTTGAAATGTAAAAGGTTGGGGCGCTAAAGTATCAAAAAAAGGGTTTTCGATTTTTCACCCAAAAAACAATTTTCGCGCTCGGCATGTGTATTAATTGGAAGGATGTGACAAGTTGTTATCCATGTGGCGTCATTCCAAATTCGAAATGGCGGTCAACATAAAATGGCGGTTTACCCTTTTATTTACTTCGCTCTCGGTGTGGGTATCAAATGAAAGTGTATGAAAGTAAGTAAGAAAGCAAGCTGTATGACATCATTTTAAGTAAAATAGATCATTTGTCAGCAAATGGTGGAAGATATATAATAGACTAAAAATATAAAATAAAAATATGGTTTTAAAACAACTAAAAAATACGCCTTTATTTTAAAATAAATTAAAATATAAAAAAAATAACTTTGAATGTAAAGTTTTTATTGCTCCAGCCAGTATATGGAAACAACCTACCTTTCGAAATGTAAAAAAGCGTGGAGCGCTAACGAAAAGTTCAAGTGTTAATAAAATAAGATAGTTAAAGTAAGTATTTATTGTTTTTTTTATTGGCACCAAATTGTGTATTTTTGCGGTGGACGATGGGTACCAAATTTGCAAAATTGATTAGTACTTTTATTGGCGTTTTCTTTGGACAAACAATTTGGGAGGAGGCCGCCATGAGCGAAACTCTGCACAGGGCGTCTAATCCCCCTGCATACTAGGCTGCGTTCGGAAACGTCATTTGTAGGGCAGTATACGCAACTGATTCGTTCGGTGTTGCAATCAGGTGTTCGGAATCATCAAATTTGCAGCTTGCTTTGTAAATCTAGTCACTCGTGCAAACTGATTCAGTCAATTTCGCAACCGATGCAATTAATTGACCGTCATTTGAGGATACCGACAGCAGCCATATACACCCGATTCTTAACTATATAGTAAAATAATAAGTCAACTCTACCACTTTTCTTCTTCTGCTACTCGGCTTATCTCTTCCCTTCTTACCAATAGGGTTCAATGTGTTCGCCATAATGGCGTTTTATCCTCTTTCCTTCCGGTGCCTTTGGGAGTACTACAAGGCTCAATTCTTGGCCCCCTCCTCTTTGTATATTAATGACCTTCCCTCTATAATCCATCACTGCTCCTTTCACCTGTATGCTAATGATTTACAGCTATACACCTCATGTCCTCCGAATCATATTGAATCCTGTATTTCTTAACTTAATAGTACCCTGTCCCAAATAAGTGAATGGAGTTCTACCAACTTCCTTAAACTAAATCCTAAAAAATCTCAAGTACTTCTGCTCAGCCGTCGTTTTCAGTCCCCTGACAGCATTCCATCTGTTCTACTTAATGATGTTCCCTCCCTACTCTTGAGTGTGTTAATAATCCTGGCATTGTTATTAATTCCAAATTATCTTGCTGTAATCAAGTCTCGCTTATAGTCCAATCTATCTAAAATAGCTCCATGAAATTTTTGCGTAATTGCGTTTTCTTTTTCGGATTTTGGGATGGCGAACCTAACCTAAAAAAATCAGCCAATAAGAGAAAAAACGTGATCTCGGATCGAAAAAAATGAAAGTATAAGTTGTAGCTATTGAAATTATCTTTCGATTGATGTATATTGAGTTATAGGTTAGGGCACAAAACATAGAGAAAAATGGGAAAACGGTCGAAAATCACATTTTTTAAATTTGTTAATAACTTTTGTTTAACGCCACTTACATATTTGTTATTTGGTACAAATATTGCTTTTTAATTGCTGAAATAATGGTGTTATTTTTGTTGCGAAATATTGAACAGTTTCCTTGAAATTTCACTTTTTGTAAAAAAAGGCGTTCTTGTAAAAACGTTCCTCTTGGTGCAGGGATTCTCTGGATCAACGTTGGAGAGCTTAAAATTTTCTTACAAGATTGTACTATCATCTACCAGTAAAAAAAAGTCGGTTTACAATGCTGACATTGCTCAAAATGGCCCCCAAAAACGTACCAATAATGAAAAAGCATATGTTTGGTTGAAAAAACTCATTTTATGAGTCTGTTTTTTCATTATTTTCATCGACTTTCTTGTAGAAGATAGTACAATCTCTGTATTCTCGAAACGCCCTTCCTACCTTTTCGACTTCCTCTGTCCTCTTCGATCCATGCGTTCAACTAAATTTCTCGTTCAACTAAAGTTCGTTAATTAGTAGTCGCTCCTTTCTTTGTGCATTCGTTTCGACTTTGGAATAGACTTCCCAGTCTGATTCAAAGAATGAGCTCAGCCACGGCTTTCAGAAGGCAAGCATCTCTTTTGCTTCCTTCCTCTTCTTCTTCTTCTTGTTAGATTTTCTATCCACTTATTTTCATATCTACTTCTGTAACTATTATCCCGCCCTCTTTATCCCACTCACTACATTTATTTAAATTTAAGTTAGATTAGGTACTTGTTTGAAAACGTAGTACTCTAAAAGATGTATGATCTTGTGTACCTTTCCAAAAAATTTATTATTATTATTATAGTATCAAATGATGTATTGTCTAAGGCTCCTCGATATCGAGGAAGGCCGTCAGCGCAACTCTTTTGTTTAGAGCTGCGCATTCCAACCAGAGCATCAGACTATGATAACCAGATTGTTTCAGTGGACTTGTGATTAACCGCGGCGTTTGCTTCTGTCCAGGCAGCTTTGGTCACATTAGAAAGCGGGCCTGTTAGCTGCCCAGCAGAAGTTGTGTTCCCATTTCAATAAATAGTTGTGCCTGCGAAGTGTGCCGGGAGAAATATTATCAAGATTTCTTCTCTAGACTGTGTGAAAGAGCCATCGGTTCTCCTAATACTACCGAGATCTCCCGATAAGCCCTTTAATAAAACCTTATGGATTTTTACTGAGTTTTGAATGCCTTTGGCACTCTTGCAGAGGTTCCTCCAGTTCGTCTGATCACCCTATTGTAGTAAGTGGTTAGCGAGCTTTTATAACTCTCCCAGTTGCCGCTCTTCTTGGCTGCGTTGAATAGCTTCCTCGTAGCGGATCTCCATTGGGAGAACTCGTTATCCCACCATGGAGTTTTTCTTTTAGGCGTTCTCATCAAAACGGAGCATTTGTTGTTGTAAGCAGCAGTAATCGCCTCCGTAAGCAAGTCCGCTGACAGTTCTACATCCATCGTAGATTTGAGTGAGTGCCTCATATACAGTCGGGGGAAAAATTGAGAGGACAAACGAAAAACTTCCGAACAATGTAATAAAACTTCTTTTATTTTTAGTAATTGTTCAAGTACGATAAAATATTGTACGCCGAAATTATGCCAAATGTCCAAGTCCGAAATAAATTTTGATTTTATATATTTCCTTTTTTTTACAACCAAAAACGGTTTCCGCACATCCACTAAAAATCAGTATAATAGGAAATGATCGAACGAAATATTTAATAAAATTCAAAAAGAAAAAAAATCGATTTTTTATGTTTTTATAATTATTTATTCACTAATGCAACTTCTCGAGTTTATGGCCGAAAAACGAATGACAATTTTTACGAAAAACGGTAAAAAAAAGCAAGTAGATATTCGAAAAACAATTGTCATGCATTGATCAATTTAACTACTGCTCCATCTACACTTGAGAACAATTAATTACTAAAAGCTATAAATTAGAGTTGCCAGTTCAATACATGTGTTTTAGAATGTAAAAGGTAAACAATGTCATAAAAGGAAAGTTAGTTAATAAATTAAATTTAATTCAAATTTCTTCCAGATCTCAGTCACCAGCCATTCAGCTTGCAGAATTCTTCAGATAAGTGATGTGCAAAGTGACCATAAATTCTTTGTTGAAATATTTTTTTTCTTTTTCAGAAGACGATCGTGAACATACTCCGGGGCCTTGAAACCCCAGGGTTTCAATGATTGTAGGCTGCTAGTTTGATCGACGACTTCATTTGAATGGGGCCAATTTTGGAATACTGTTCTAGCGAATCTAAAAAAAACTAAACATGGAATGATGAAATGGGTAGGACAGGAAAGTTTTTTTTTTTTTTTTTTTAATTAAGGTTAGCTGCTGATGCTTCTGAGGTTTTTGTTATATAATTGTCATTAATGGGCAAGAGACATATTTTTGTAATTGCCCTCTTGCAGATTGTGTCCTTGGTCTTGAGTGTAACTACTCTTACTAAGCCCTCACGGCCAGGATGGATTTCAACTACCCTGCCTAATGGCCATTTGCATGGTGGAGTATTTGGTTCATGAATTAGTACTAAGTTACCGATTTCAATATTTTTGGTTTTAGTTGCCCACTTGGATCTCTGTTGTAAAGTATTTAAATACTCGTGGTGCCATCGTTTCCAAAAGGACTGCATAAGCTGTTGCATGTATTGCCATCTACTCAAACGGTGCTCACGTTGATCTAAATATGAGGGTTCTGGGACGGCGAGCAACGCGTTTCCGGTTAAAAAATGTCCAGGAGTGAGCGCTGCTAAATCTTCAGGATCGTCAGACATAGCGCAAAGAGGTCTGGAATTCAGACACGCTTCAATTTGGATTGTTGTTGTTGTTAATTCTTCGAAAGTGAGCTTGCTGTTTGACAAAATTCTTTTTAAATGATGTTTTGTAGATTTTACTCCTGCTTCCCAAAGGCCTCCGAAATGAGGGGAAGCAGGAGGTATAAAGTGCCAATTTATGTTCTCTTTGATTGCTGAATTAGCTATTTCCTTGTGCATATGTAACAGATATTGATTAAATTCTTCTTTTAGGATATTTTTGGCACCAACGAAATTAGTTGCATTATCTGAATATATGTCGGTGCAGAGGCCCCTTCTTCCAACGAATCTCTTCAAGGCGGCAAGAAAAGCTTGAGCGGTTAATTCGGAAACGGTTTCAATATGTATTGCCCTAGTGGCTAGGCACACAAATATAGCTAGGTAACATTTTTGAATTTTTGAATTCCTAAGTTTTGAACTTTTAATATCCAAAGGGCCACAGTAGTCAACACCTACATGTTGAAATGGATTTGACATTTGTACGCGGGGTGGTGGCAAACTGCCCATGAGCTGCTGCCGATACTCTTGTTTTTGCCTGAAACACCTCAAACATTTGTGAATGTGCCTTTTAATAACGTTTCTGGCATTGATTATCCAATATTTTCGACGTAAGGTACAAATCATAAGCTGAATTCCTCCATGTAATGTTGATTTGTGAGTCTCGTCAATTATTAATGTGGTTATTTCGTGGTGACTCGGCAATATAACTGGATGTTTTTCAGTCCATGGTATATTTGCTTGCTGCAAACGCCCGCCTACTCTTAATATTCCTATGCCATCTATAAAAGGATTTAATCCTTGCAAACGCCCGTTGATTTGGTTTCCTGATTCAAGTTCGCGTATTTCTATATGAAATGTCTCTTTTTGAGCTCTTTTTATCCAGAATTGCAAACTATTTTCAATCTCTTCCGTTGACAAGGTACTTGATTTTAAATGCTTTTTTCTACATAAATATACAAAACGAAAACAATATGCAGTTACCCGTAGAAGTATTCCTATTGTCGAGTACCTTTTTATAAGTAGGTCGAAATTTGACGGCTCCGATTTCGTTGCAAGATTGATGTTTATTTTTGAAACTCTTGCTTCTAAGTTGTCATCATTGCATTTGGGAAGTACTGGCCAATATTCGGAAGAATTCTTTAACCAATTCGGCCCATTCCACCAAAGAGTTGCGTTCGTTACTTCTTGTGGTAATAGACCTCTCGTCGCACAATCGGCAGGATTTTGATTTGTGGGAACATACCCCCAATCGTTTGCGCTGCAGACTTCTTGAATTTCTGCTACTCTGTTGGCAACAAAGGTTTTGTATTTCATTGGATGTCCACGAAGCCATGATAAGACAATTGTTGAGTCGGTCCACGCTCGAAATTTTATATCCTTGAACTCCATTGCCTTTTTTGTCACTGCATACAATCTCGCCAACAATAATGCTCCGCACAGTTCAATTCGTGGTAATGATATTTGCTTGATAGGGGTGACTTTCGATTTTGCAGTTAACAAGGTGATCTTGATGTTGTTACCATCCGTTGAACGCACATAGAGCACTGCAGCATACGCTTGTAACGAGCCGTCGCAAAAACCGTGAATTTCGACGGACCCAGAATTTGTAGATATCCATCTTGGGATTTCAATATTTTCAATAAACTTTATTTGCTCCAATGTTTTGTGCCAAATTTCCAAAATATCATTAGGGATTGTTTGATCCCATTCTGTTCCTCTAATCCATAGAACTTGCATTAAAATTTTCATTTTAATGATGAAAGGTGCTAAAAACCCGAGCGGATCGAACAATTTCGAAATTTCACTTAATAGTTTCCTTTTTGTGATTTTAGTGTCTTTTTCAAGGTTTATAGAGAGCTTATATTTAAACTTATCATTTTTGGGGTACCAATTGAGTCCTAAGGTTTTTACACTTTCACTAACATTAAATTCAAGAACACCACTGATTTCTCTGTCTTTTAATGGAATGTTATTTAATAATTCTATTTTGTTTGATGTCCACTTTCTTAGATTAAAACCGCCTGAATTTAATAACTGAATCAATTCCTTTTGTAAAGCTAAACAGTGATCAATAGAATCGGTTCCGGTTAGTAGATCATCTACGTAAAAGTCGGATTTTACTATATCGGATGCGAGGGGATAGTGTATGGACTCATCATCGGCTAACTGGTGCAAAGTGCGGACCGCTAAATATGGTGCCGCTGTAGTTCCAAAAGTCACAGTTTGTAATTTATAATCTTTGATTGGGTTGTCTGGAGAATTTCTCCATAGGATACGTTGAAAATCGGCGTCTTCTTCGTGAATACGTATTTGGCGGTACATCTTTTCGATGTCCGCCGTTATAGCGATGCGATGTTTTCTCCACCTTAACAATATCCACCATAAATCGTCCTGAATCTTAGGGCCAGGGATGAGGAGCTCATTCAGCGATGGACCACCATAAGTTTTATGTGACGCATCAAACACTACTCGGAGTTTTGTTGTAGTGCTCTCTTTTAGTACTGCATGGTGAGGGAGGTAATTTGTTTTGTAAGATATGAATCCATTTTCATTTTGAACCATATTTTCTATTTCAGGTGTGCTGACTGGAATCATGTGTCCTAAGTCCAAATATTCTTGCAAGCACTTTGAATATTCTTGTTGGAGTCCGTCAGATTTTGTAAATTGACCTTCAAGCTGTTTAAATCGAAACAAAGCTGCACTACGAGACCTGCCGAATAAAGGTCTCTGGTTTATATTCTTGAAGGGAAGACGAACGGTATACCGACCATCTGAGGAACGAACCACTGTTTTTTTGTAGTATTCTTCACACAATTTTTCTTCTTGACTTAGGATGCTTGTGGTGGGAATTTCTTCAACTTCCCAGAATTTTCGAAGTTGTTCGTTGAGTGACGTATAACAGCAAAATGATGATGATGCTGGTTCAGATCTTTTCTCAAGTATTTCTCCAGACAATATCCATCCTAATATTGTCTTTTGTGCGATGGGAGTTCCGCTTGGACCAATACGAAGACCTTTGCGTATTATCTTACAGTATACATCTACTCCTAGTAACATTTCTATTTTTCCAGGTTGATAATATTCTGGATCTGCTAATTGTAAGTGCTTTAGATGATTCCATGATGACATCGGTTTAATCTTTTTCGATGGAAGTATGCCGGTTAATTTATCAAGCACCGATGCCTCTACCATTACCTGTTCCTTATTATAGAGCGAAGCTATGATTAAAGATACACGGCTTTTTACTGTACCTACCCTCATATTGGTTATACCGAATATCTCAGTACGCGCTTGCGAAGTTGATAATTTCAAGCGTTGCACCAAAGAGCTCGCGATGAACGTTGATTGAGATCCTGGATCTATTAGTACTCGTGCTATAGTTTCAACGCCACTACCCGAAGATATCTTTACTAATGCTGTTGCTAAAAATGCCTCAGATACTTGGAGATTTGTTTCGGCATGAAATGCTGTATGAAAGGTGTTGGTAGATGCTTCCGGTTTCGCAGTTTTTATGTTTGTATTATTGTCACTTTGAAAATCATTTTTAAAATGTTTTGTTTTGTTTTCTATTGTTGTGTCGTCATGTAACAGGGTGTGGTGACGGTGTTTGCACTTAAAACAAGATGAACGACTTGTACAATCACTCGAAATATGACCTTTAGATAAACAATTGGAACACAAATGTTTTTGTATGACTGTATTTCGCCTACCGGCGTGATCTAAGCCGATGAATTGTGAGCATTGTCTAATTGAGTGGGGCCCAGAACAAAAGGCACAACTATATGGCTTGCTTGAGTAAAAGGAGTGCTTTTGGCTAATAGATCTTTGAATATTTTTAGTGCTGCCTACTGATTCCAGTGCTCTAAACTGAGATTCCAGGAACATTTTTAAAGTTTCATAGGACGGGAACTCTTGATCAGCCCCAACCTCCTGCTCCCAAAGTTTTCTTGTTTCTGCCGGCAGCCTTTCGCTGACAATATAAGTAAAAATTATGTCCCATGCTTTTGTCTTAACCTGTAGATTTTTCAAAGACTGAATACACTCCTCTGTGGTGTCAAGGAACCTTCTGATGTTCGCCGCGGTTTCCGAACTAGCACTTGGTTGGGAAAACAGAGTTTTTAGTTGGGTTTTTATTAGTACCCTTTTGTTATCGAATCGTCTAATGAGTGCATTCCAAGCTGGTTCGTAATTTGCTTCAGTGATGGTATAATGTTTGACGATTTGCGCTGCTTCACCTTGCAGACTACATTTTAAATAGTGTAATTTTCTTACACTAGATAGTCCCTTGTTATTGTGCACTAGTGTTGTATATAAATCATGGAATGAAAGCCAGTCTTTATATTCTCCTGAGAATTTAGGTATGTTTATTCTAGGAAGTTGCGTATCTTCCTTCTCCACGAACTTTTCTATTACTTTTTCGGTTTCCAAGGATTTCTCTTTCTGCATGGAGGTTTGTGGCGGTGGATTTAAAATCAGATTATCTTCTTCCATCTGAGTTTTAGTTTCAATGAAAAATTCTTCAGCCTCGCCATACACCCCTTCGCTGAAATATTCATGTGAATCTATTTTATTTTCTACCTTACATTTAATTATGTCCTTGTGATTTTTCTTGAACTCTGTCCAAGTGTTGCAAAGCACCTCTAGACGGTTATTGAAGTATACTGGTGTTTTTTTTACCTTACCATCCTTTTTATACTTCGCTAAATTTACTTTCATGGACTCATATAGCTCATATTGTTCTGCCACTAAAACATCCATTTCTTATTTATTATTTATAATATATATATGTATTATTGGTATATACGAATATGATGAGTTGGAACTTACTCACCGGTAATGGCTACCCCAATGTGTCTGCACGTGTATAACCTTTTAGTCCAAATTCACTGAAAATGATGTATAATCACCAACTCAATCGTTTTTATGAAACCTGCACTAATTTTCACTGATCCGGCTCGAAGGACCAAAATGTTCAAGTACGATAAAATATTGTACGCCGAAATTATGCCAAATGTCCAAGTCCGAAATAAATTTTGATTTTATATATTTCCTTTTTTTTACAACCAAAAACGGTTTCCGCACATCCACTAAAAATCAGTATAATAGGAAATGATCGAACGAAATATTTAATAAAATTCAAAAAGAAAAAAAATCGATTTTTTATGTTTTTATAATTATTTATTCACTAATGCAACTTCTCGAGTTTATGGCCGAAAAACGAATGACAATTTTTACGAAAAACGGTAAAAAAAAGCAAGTAGATATTCGAAAAACAATTGTCATGCATTGATCAATTTAACTACTGCTCCATCTACACTTGAGAACAATTAATTACTAAAAGCTATAAATTAGAGTTGCCAGTTCAATACATGTGTTTTAGAATGTAAAAGGTAAACAATGTCATAAAAGGAAAGTTAGTTAATAAATTAAATTTAATTCAAATTTCTTCCAGATCTCAGTCACCAGCCATTCAGCTTGCAGAATTCTTCAGATAAGTGATGTGCAAAGTGACCATAAATTCTTTGTTGAAATATTTTTTTTCTTTTTCAGAAGACGATCGTGAACAGTAATATTAATTTTACAAAATGATTGTGTACATAGTATGAAAACCCAAAGTGTATGTAATGAAATAATACAAAAAGGCCACCACTTCTTCGTCTCTAACGGTAAAAAAAATCTAATGTTTATTTCAACTCGAAATTTTTATAAAAGAGACAAAATTAAGAGGGCATGCGAAATCTGTAAACTAATACTTCGTATGTTTTAATGACAGCACTTAACCTACGTTTAATACTTTTTACTAATATTTTTAATTTTACGACATTAAATTTTTGCCATATTTTATACAGCTCTTGAAGAAAAATTTCTTTGTTTTTTCTTTGTTCTCTTTTAATTTTTTGTTCCATAAAACCCCATAGATTTTCTATGGGGTTCAGATCAGGGTTTTGAGGCGGCCAATCTAAAACTTTGAAAAATTCCTTGGTTTTGTTAGCAGTGTGCTTGGGATCATTATCTTGTTGGAATATAAATTTTGATCCCAAACCCATCTTTTCATAAGACTCTTCAAGATTTTCATTCAGAATTTGAATGTAGGAATCCGCTGTCATTCTTCCTATTATTGGCACTAGTTTACAGATTTCGCATGCCCTCTTAATTTCAGGATAAGGGAAGCAATGCGCAAGGCGAACGATAAAAGTAAAAGTATCGAAACTTTAATGATGATCAACAAGAAATTTTTTTACACTCGAATCGCATTTTTTCATTAATATTTTCAAAATAGTTCGCTGCTGCCTTTTTTTCTGATTATGTTGATAATTAAAGCGTCCAAAGAAAATACGTTGAAAAGCTGCAACTACTACTTTCTCATCTCATTTAATTGTTCATACAAATGCATAATTTTGGCTCAAAATCTAAAAAATAGTAATAATAAAACCCTGCATACCTCGCATACACCCCTACACCTCCGCCAACCATCATTACATTCTTCGTGCAAAACACAATACACAATAACAATACACAATACAATTCATAAAAATATTCTCTATCTATTTAAATAATCATTAAAGAGAATCATAAAAAATATAATGGAAGCTTCAAAGCTATCTGCTTGTATTCAGCACACACCCACTGTTTTCCAATTAGAATCAACACTATATAAAGAGAAACTTCACCGATTTCTTTTACCTTGACTCAATATACATAAACGAAAATTTATATTTAAAGAGTCAAAAAAAAAAAAAAAAAAATTTCGAAGTATGTAATATTTTATGAGCAAATTTAATATTGCTCGAAGCCAGAACAGGTTACCAGAAAACGAAACCAAAAAACAATTGGTGGATACAGTAAATTTCTCTTTCTTCGAGCTCTCAATTCCGTCTGTTTAGTTCCGAAGAAGCTGCGTTTAGCTCAGCTTCTGAGGGCACTGTATTAGCGTAAACCTTTGCGTGAGTTCAATTAAATGGAATGTGTTGAAGTTTTCACGTTGATTTTCTGGGCCAAATAAGCTGGAGATATTACAGCTTCCCCATGTTGTATAAGGTCTCGTCCACGATAATAGCGACAATAGAAAAATTCAACGTCTCGAATTAGTGGAGAGAGGAGCTTTACACTGGAAGTACATAGGGACGCGACGCGACGCGACGTGACGCTACGCGAAGTTAATAATGTCAAAAAAATATTGGATTATACGATATCCTATGTAGTGAGTACAATGAACGCGACGCGACGCAACGCCAAGCTTTCGACGCAAAAAGTTGACCAACTTTGCCGCGACGCGACGCGAAAATAAAACCTCAAAAAATAACAGTTGTTTTGAATTTAATTCGTTGAACTTGAAAATTTAAATTAAATTAATTAAATTACAAAAATGAGTTACGGAAAGAGTTTCGATGACAAACTAATTGAAGAGGTGAGAGCTCGCCCAAACATTTACGCGAAATCCTCCGGAGGATTTAAGAATATAGCAATAAAAGCACGACTTTGGAATGAAATTGCTCAAGCTGTATCTGAAAATGGTTAGTAAATATATTGAAAATATTTTTATGAAATTTTATTTAACTGAATGTTTTAATTAAAGAAACTGCTTGTAAAACTCGATGGAAAAGCTTAAGAGATAAATATGCAAGAGAGTTAAAGACTTTACCATCTGGAATTGGCCAAGCGCAAAATATAAAATGGGATTACTTTCAATCTCTAAGCTTCCTAAAACCCCATTTACGTACAGCCAAGCAAGAACAAAATTTTATGTTAAATTCAATTTAACTAACCGAATTATTTTTTCAGGGTAAAGGGTAACTTTGAGGATAAGGCGAGCAGAACCAGCACACCGGGTTCTTTGTCAACGACAAGCGACAATGCTTCGTCACAATTTTACTCATTAGACGACACTATTATCGAAGATCCAGAAGAAATTATTATAGAAGATCCAGATTTAGAATATCCTCGGCAGGATAATAATGATTATGATGCTTCATAGTACTTCTCACTTGAACAATTGTACGAAAGAGCCATGGGAAGGGAGGAACCGAAAAAGAGCAGCGATAGTTCAGTCAATCTGTCGAAAAAAAAAGAATTGCACAAAAAAAACCAGTCGGATGAAATGTAGGTGAGTCGTTAGGAAATGATGTAAGAAAGCTTACTTGGGCGTGGCCACCTGCTACCTCTGTGGGCTTTTGAAAAAACTCAAAAAAAAACTCAAAAAAAATTTGAAATGCATTTTTCTCGGAAACTATGCATTCTACAGAAAAGTTTATTGGGAAAAAAATGTAGAGGGCATCGTTATCTACAATTAATGTCATTGGTGCAATATTGTAAAACAAAAAAATGTGCGCAGTAGGTGGCGCTAAAGTGCCAAAAAAAGTGTTTTTCAACTTTTTCGCCCTTAAATTTTCATTTTTCAGCTACAATCTGAATGGAAAAATTGTTCCTTACAATTTTACAAATAACTTTTATATAACATTTTTTTTTATACAACTTACCGTTTCAGAGCTGCAGCTTGTGAAAGTATGAAAATTCCAATATTACGCTTTCACAAAGTATAAAGACAAGCAAGGGGCAAATAAAAAATGTATTTTTTTTTCACTTGAAAAGTAATAATCTATATTGTTTATAACAAATAAATCTTGGAAATAAGTATCAATATTAGACCTTTATAATACGTTTTCTTTAAATTTTTATATAAAATATTTCATTCAGTTGAATCAGTTGTGAATTATTTTTGTTACAAAATAATGAATTAAAAATGTTAACAGTTACAACGATTTTATTGATTTTTTGAGAAATTTGGATTAGGTCAACGAAATAATTTTATTGATGTCGTAAATTTTATTGGTAAATACACTAATATTTCCTTTATAATGTACATAATTAAATCATAAGTGCTATTGCAGGAACAAGTCTAAATTCATTTTTTGCGCGCACTGCGTAGTCTCTTCGCCGGTGGTTCTTGTTGTGGAGATTCACTTCTGTTGCTTTCCGTAGATGAACTTCCGCTGGATTGTCTATCACTTTGTTGATTGTTGTTTCCATTTGAAGATGGCTTTGAGTGAAAGTGCACTACCTGGGAGGGATAGTCTAACTCATCATCGTCAAGAAAATGATCATCCTCTACTTCAATGACTCGCACGTTACTGCAATCTTCTCCACTGCAATGTTTGCAAGCAACTGAGCAAGAGACACCTGCCTTCCTGCATCCACATTGCGAACCGCAATCGTTTACTAAGCACGAGCAACTGATAAGATTCATCAGCCTGGGTGATGCTGGGTCCAGTAATGTCGTGATTGGTTTTAGTCCCTGGAGCTGACTTCTCTTCCATCCCCAATCCTTAGGATCTAAGGGCTTATCTAACCATGCTTGCACTTGGAGGTAAACTCTTTGACTATGAAAATCTGCTGCATCAGGCGACAAGTGTCCACTAAGAAACCAACAAAGTATTCTCATTTACCTGGTGTTGCCGATGTTTCGCTTTAAACACATAGCAACTGAAAAATGTGCGTTTCTTCCCGCATAAAAATTTTAAGTACTGTTTTTCAGAACTGGAATTTCTTAACTCTATAGGAATTCTGTTAGTTTGAATTCAGGAAGAGTTCAGAATGAATTCCGAAAATTGTATTTGCGGTTAATGGTGGGGAGTATCTTACTATCGACACTGTTTAGAAACTCAAGCAGTATTAAGTTTCGTTCTACATATTTATTTTCCTTCTTTGTAAGCTGCATCAAATTCCAAAACTCGATCAGTATTCTATGTGTAGTACTAGAGTTTTGTTATTGCTCTAGTATTGTATTTCAGCGTAAAATGAAAAATTCCGAAATTCAGCAGTTATTCAGCACTCGTCTTACGTATTGCTGTCAGTTGTGGCGTAATTCCAACTTCCATGATTTCACATATTGTCCGTGCACTCTCTCTCTGGCTGCGGACGAGTACAGTATCAGTACCTAACAGCTTTCACTTTTGCTTTTTTTTCTTAAAACAAATTGTGATGTGTAATTTTTCCTCATCTTTATTTAAAGTTAAAGTGCTATTTTGTCTTTCTTAAATATGAGTTTTTATTTAAGCTAAGCGTGAGCTTATTTTTATGAATGAGTTCTTTTGAAAAAAAATTTATAAATAATTTTATTGGTGCGGAAAAAAGGAAATATAAGAATTAGACTCCGTCCATCTTGTTTTTTTCTATACGTGGAATCTTCTTGATGCCTTTTGCATCTTACTACATAATCCAATTTTTTCCGACTCATCCGTATTGTTGGATTATTCTTATATTTTCCCTGAGTCAACAAATTTAACAATTTTACAAATTTGCTTTGGAGTTTTCCTTCATATTTCCTTTTATTCGTGTTTTTTTCATTTTTTTTATCTTTGAGTGATTTTTGTAAATTCTTCATTTCGATTGGAATCGACCACATGTAATTAATTTTCCTACAATCAAAATTGTTTAAAGTGTTTGATGTTTCCGTATAACTTGTGATTAATTGGTGTTTTAATCTTTTTAACTGATATTTTATCTTAAGTGAGCTACAGTATTTTTTTTCAATCTTTTAATTTTTTAAAAAGAGAAAAATTTTGACAATTTTTTAATTTTTTAAATTTTATAATTTTTTAATAAGAAAATTTTCTTGTTCCTCTTCTTTAATGCTTAGAAAAGGAAATTAAGCTTTTTTCTTTTTGACTTAACATCCATTTTGCTATACATCTCGATGCACTCGGCATCGTGTTTTTAAATTCAAAGTTCTATTTCAAAATTTTTGAACCACCTGAAATCACTTAGCATCTTCTTAAATTCAATGTCATTAATGTATAAATTTGTTTGTACTTAATTTCCTTCTCTTCGTGCTTTCCTTAACTTACTCATCTAAACGCCCATACAATGATAAATATTCAAACCTAGTAATCTTTTTGTACTCATTCTAAATTTTATTACCTCTTAGATTATTTTTTTGTTTTAGTTTTTATTAATATATTCTATCACTCATCATTTCATGTTTCTTTGTTTTAAGTTAAAGTTGTAAATGAGAAATTCTTACTTCCTTGCTTATCATAGATGACAATGTTTACTTGTGTTCTAACTCTCTGGATTTTCTTTACTGGTACGTCCTAGTCTGAAGGTTTTTACAATTCAGCTCAAAACTTGTTTTTTAAAGTCTAACAATTGTTTGCCACCTCTCTGCATCTTTTTGTTACCACCAAATTCTGTTTTGTTTCTGTTCTCCCCCAGTATATACTCCCAATTTCTAGGCTCTCCTTGTTCACCCTTAACTATCGCCTTTTTAGCTAGAGGAGTGACATCACCCCTGATTTTTCTTAACTTTCTACAGTATTACACCCTGCAACTAATTTGGAAATTATTAATAGTGTACAGTGTCAAGGATGGAAAAAATAAGTCTAGCTCCGTTGGGAAGGTTAAAAAAAAATTCATATCGACATCAGCGACAAGATCATCGAACAGATTGAGTGTCAAACCTGTAGATACCAGTTTTCGGGCCTCATCGGTCAAAGAATCGAAAGTTAAAAAATGCTCTTCTACAAAGGAACCAGAAATTTTAAAGGGTAGCACATCAACTATAAATTCCTTGTCCCCAGTGGCAGAAAGAACAGAGAAAACCTCCCCTCTGAAGTGGGAGGAGCGACTCCTGAATGCGCTTTTAGAGTATAACGAAATTCCTCTCAACTTCATAAAAATTTGTAGTTAGGATAAATAAATTATGTTTTTATTTAATTTATTCTTTTATTACGATTTTCCCGGATTCTCTTATTTTTTTTAAACATTTATTTAAGTTTTAAATTTAACGACTTTATTTTAAAACGGCGGTTAAATTATATAACCGAAAGTTTTTTTATTTCATCAATGAAAACTTATACTACGACAATTAATGTATACTGACAATGAACACAATACAATAAGACTATTCAGATCGACTATTAACGTAAAACTAATACATTTCTATTTTTTATTTTTCATGTCAATGAATCAGTGTATCTATGTTTGAATACATTTAATACTTGTACAGTGTAAGCGTACGTGATTGTGATTTCCCTAGAGTGTATTTCCAAAGTAGTAGTGAAAATGACGTAACGCACACTGTACTCCAAAATTGTAAGTACACGTATTTAAATTAGAAAATTAAACTCGCAATAAGATAACAACAAAATTAATGCGTAGCGACCGCTACATAACTCCCCCTTCAGCGTTAGCGTCTATAAAAAAAAAAATATTAAAATCATGATTGAAAACTTACTTTACAATCGAAACCGAACTCTTTTCTTCGAACTACGTGTTACCGGCTTATTACTGTCTTCGTTTCTTTCTATGTGTGCCAGTTTTAGTCTATCAATAGATACTTTTACTACCTTCCCGTTAACATCTATCGAAAAATTTTTTTCTCCCCTTTTGATCACTCTATACGGTCCTTCATATGGATTTTGCAATGAACTTCTCACCCTATCCGTCCTCAGGAAAACAAATTCGCAGTCCCTTAATCCCTTTGGCACAAAGAAATCTTTCTTTTGTTCACGAGAGTCCGTTGGAACAATATTTCTCATATGGTTTCTTAGCATTGCCACAAAATCTGTTGGGTCTGATACAATCTCTGTGTCTCTTATGAAGAACTCTCCTGGGATTCTTAGCGCTTGACCGTATACTAACTCTGCTGGACTACACTTTAGGTCTTCTTTTATTGTAGTTCGCATACCCAGCAAAATAGCTGGTAAATGCAGTAACCAGTTCGGGTTATTCATCTTGGCTCTCAATGATTCTTTAAGTTGTCTATGAAGCCTCTCTACCATTCCATTCGCTTGCGGATGATATGCCGTTGTTCTGATCCTATGTGTACCCAAGAGCTTCGAGAATTCCTCAAACATTTTTCCTTCAAACTGACCTCCTTGGTCAGTGGTAACCGTCAATGGAATTCCGAATCTTGGAAAATACTGTTCGTACAATGTTCTAACTACCATCTGTGCAGTGATATTTTTAAGAGGATAGACTTCGGGCCACCTGGTGAAACGGTCCACGATCGTTAATAAATACGTGAATCCTTCTGCTGGCTGGAGTGGTCCAACTATGTCTATATGAATGTGTTCGAACCTTCCTGTTGGCGCCTTAAATTTTTCGACTGGGGATTTAGTATGTCTATAAATCTTGGCTTTCTGGCATTCTATGCATGTTTTCGCCCATAAATTAATTTCGCTGTTCATCCTAGGCCAAAAATATTTTCCTGTTATCAGCCTTCTTGTACTTCGAATACCTGGGTGTGCTAAATTATGTACAATGTTAAAAACTTCTCTTCGTAGAGTTTTTGGAATGAACGGTCTGTCTCTACCCGTTGAACATTCTAGCCAAATTTTATTACTTGTTGCAGGCACATCTTTTTCTATTAATATTATTCTTGAATTTCTACCAGAATCTTCCATTAAATACTTTAATTCTAAATCATCTTTCTGTTCTTCTGCAATAATTTCTAAATCTATTTTCTTTTCTTTAATCGCGTCACAATCCTTACTATCTGTCTCTACTCGGGATAATGTATCCGCTACTACGTTAGCTTTCCCTTTGATATATCTAATATCCGACGTAAATTGCGTAATGTAATCCAACTGTCTCGCCTGTCTTGGACTTCTTTCAGCTTTTGTCCATATTGCCGAAGTTAGCGGCTTGTGGTCTGTGAAAATTGTAAACTCACGACCTTCCAGAAAATGTCTAAAATGTTTAATTGCCAAATATATGGCTAAAAGTTCTCTATCGAAGGTTGAATATTTCGATTCCGCGGCGCTTAATTTTTTCGAATAAAATGCTAGTGGTTCAGGCCCATTCTTGCCTGTTTGCTCCAGCATTGCTCCTACAGCCACGTTCGATGCATCAACTGTTAAACTAAAAATCGCGTTCTCAGAGGGATGAACTAATAGAGTTGCTGAAGTAAATGCGTTCTTAGCTTTGACAAAAGCGTCCTCGCATTCCTTTGTCCACTCTAAATTCTTCACTTTCTTACATTTTTTAAGCTCTTTGGCTAAATGACTATGAATTGGACTTAAAATTTCTGCTAGTCTAGGAATGAATCTATGGAAGTAGTTTATCATTCCTACAAACTGTTGTGCCTCTTTTATCGATTTGGGTGGCGGAAAATTTCTAATTAATTTAACCCTGTCTTCTGATGGAAGTATTCCGTCCTTTGTAATTTTGTGGCTTAAAAATTCCAATGTATGAACACCAAAAAGACATTTCCCTGGATTAATGTTGATTCCAAATTTTTCAAGTCTTCCAAAAACTTTTTCCAAATGAGCTTTGTGCTCTTCTTCGTCCTTGCTTGCTACAAGAATGTCATCAATGTAAACGAAAATAAATTCTAGTCCGTTTAGTACTTGATCCATAAAACGTTGAAAAGTTTGGGCAGCGTTCCTAAGACCGAAGGGCATTCGAGTAAATTCGAATAAACCGAAAGGTGTAGTAATAGCTGTCTTGAAAATATCTTCCTCTGCCATAGGTATATGGTGATATGCTCTAACCAAATCAATTTTCGAAAATACCGTGCACCCATTCAAATTCAACGTGAAATTTTGGATGTGTGGAATTGGGTACCTATCTGGGATTGTTATTGCATTAAGTCTTCTATAATCACCACAAGGTCGCCAGTCTGAACAGTTCTTTTTCGGTACCATATGTAAAGCGGAAGAAGCTGAGGAAGAGGATGGTCTACATAAACCTAACTTAATCATATGGTCAAATTCCAATTTTGCTATTTTGAATTTATTGTTGTCAAGTCTTCTAGGTCTGGAAAAAGGTAACTGACCTTTTGTTTGGACAGAGTGTACTATGTTGTGTAGTACTGGTAAGTCATAACGAGGTGGTTGGGTTAGTGAGGGAAATTTTGATAGTATTTTGCCGTATCCACTGTCAAAGGAACAATGCCTGGGTGATGGACTGTCTGCCTTAATCATAATTCCGTTAACACTCAACTCAGTATCGCCGTCGATTAAACGTTTCCTTTTAAGATCAACCAATAAATTAAATTGCGTAAGGAAATCTGCACCAATTATAGGTTTATTGACACTAGCTACTATAAATGGAAATGTTAAATCTCTTCTTAATCCGAAATCGATTTTCAACAGTTTATTTCCATATGTGTTTATCGTCGAACCATTAGCTGCTGAAAGAATAAAATTAGGATCTTTCTTGTATTTGCCAAAATAAACGTTAGGAACAACAGATAATTCAGCTCCTGTATCTATCAGAAATTTAAATTTATTTTCTTTATCAAAAACAAATAGTCTACATGACTTTCTTGGAATAACATTTTTACAACACGCTGAAGGGATACTTAGTTTTTTGAATTCTTATAACTACATGGTTTAACACATCTTTTGGCATTATCTCCAAATTTAAAGTGAAACCAGCAAAAAGGCTTATTATTTTCTCTATGTCTGCTATTTGAACGACTTCTACTTCTTGATCTAAATCCGTGTTGAAAATTATTATTTTTATTATTAATAGTAAATCTCTTGATTAAATTTGCTAAATCTTCAATTTTATTCTCCAGTAAAGTTATTTTCTTTTTAACATCAAGGTTATTTATGCTGAAATCTTCTTTGTTCAGAAACGGATTTGCCGAATTGTTACCGATTGCCGAAATGAATTTAAATTTAGATGCTTCGAAAATCTTGTCTGCTAACAAAATCAAATCTTGAATATTCTGCTTTCCAGATGCCATTAGAGCAATATTTATATCCGAAGGCAGTTTCCGCATCCATAACTTCTTGATTAATTCTTTCCCTAAATGTGTTGATGTTCCAGCCAAAATGTCCATTGATCTGTAGAAGTCTGACGGTTTTCTGTCTCCCATCTCCGAGTTGGATAAGAGCTGCTCCAACTTATTCTCTTCAGATTCCGTGAAGCGTTGAATCAAGGTCGATTTAAGGGCCTCGTACTTGCCTTCCTGAGGTGGGCTTTGAATGAAATCCAAAACATTCATAATTATTTCTAAGGGAAGCGCCTGGATGACATGCTCGTATTTCGTATCATCCAGCCTAACTCCGTTAGAATGAAATTGGCTTTCCGCCAAAACAAACCATGCTTCTGGACACGGTGACCAAAAGGAGGGTAGTTTAACGGCAGAAGCGTTGATTTCACTAAAAGTATCCCCCGAATTTTGCACACTCATTATTTTCACACTATATAGGCACTAACGTAACACGAAATTCTTTTAAAATCAAAGAAAAGAGTTTCGATTCACTTAAAATTCGCGGAACTTCTTATAAATTAATTTCGCGGACGATAGCGTTGACGGAGGACTCAAACTTTAAAACCGACCGTTAAATAAGGAAAATTTCGACTTTTAAAAGAAAAGATCATATAAATCAATTAAAGAAGAGAAATTAAATCAGAAATTCACTACTACCAGGAAAAGTTTTGTATTTTAAAAAGAAAATTTTTGTGTTTTGTTTTTTTTTTTTAAAAGAAATTAAAAATGGTGAAAATTATTAATTTAAAATGAACTTAACTTCCCTTAAAAGTTTTATTGAATCTTCTTTCTTCTCCTCTCTTACGTGTATTCTTTCTTCTTTTTTTAAAAACCCTTCTTCTTAAAATTGTTCTTTTATTCTTTCTTCTTTCTTCTTATGAATTTTCTATTTTATTTTTGAATTAAAATCCTCTTCTTTTTGTAATTCCTCAATCTTCTTTTTTTTTTAAATTGTAGGAAAAACTTCTTTCTTCGTTTCGGGGTCACCAGATGAAGTGGGAGGAGCGACTCCTGAATGCGCTTTTAGAGTATAACGAAATTCCTCTCAACTTCATAAAAATTTGTAGTTAGGATAAATAAATTATGTTTTTATTTAATTTATTCTTTTATTACGATTTTCCCGGATTCTCTTATTTTTTTTAAACATTTATTTAAGTTTTAAATTTAACGACTTTATTTTAAAACGGCGGTTAAATTATATAACCGAAAGTTTTTTTATTTCATCAATGAAAACTTATACTGAGTAAAAATTTCTCAAACGTATCACTAAAAACCGAAGATTCATAATTTATAATGAATTTATGCTTAATCGGTAGGTTATTATGCACACAATCATGCCACGAAAAAATTTTGTTGAAAAATAAAAAATTAACAAAGTTATAAACAAATTAATTTTGAGAGCATTTTTATTTTGAAAATTTTTTGTAACCAGCCGAATTAATATTGTTTGCTGATCACAACGTCGTTGCTTAGATGAAAGATTGAATTTTAGGTATAATTGAAAAAAGTATAAAAAAAGTTAATATTTCATAATTGTTAATAACAAAATAAGATGTAAAATGAAAAACAAAGGTGTTCTTCGCTAGGTAAAAATTCAAAAAAAATATGTTTCAATAGGAAATTCAATTCCGAATCATAATCCGTCGAAAAAACTCAAGTGCCACTTTTCTCAACAAAGTTATAGCGATTTTTCATTGCAAGGTAAACCGCGCGCGCCAGGCACCGCGCGCCGGCCACCGCGCTCCGTGCAACGCCATGTTTGCACACCGCGCCGTCGACTGCAATTCGTTTTGTATGCAAAAATGCGTTTTAAGTTTAGGTTGATGAATAAATAAATACATGTCATTGTTAAATATAAATTTTTATGTAGTTTAATAATTTTAAACATTTGTTATAAAGAAAAGTAAATGTACAGAAATTTGATACAGTTTACACAACGTACTTAATCTCGTACTTGGAAGCCGCTGAAAACTTTTTACATTTCAAGGACTGATTTTTATGCGGTAAAAGACAATGAAGTTGACGAGTATTTTTAATGGTTTTGCATTTATCAAAGTTTTTTTTCAACATTTTCGACTCATTTTCATGTTCCGTTTTCGTGACCTTTGAACCTTTGACCTTTGAAAAAAAACTTTTGCCCAAAGAAATAGCGCATTGGCATTGTTTATGGGGGTAGACCTAAATCGCTGCATGCTTGTTCTCCACGCGTGTCTCTTAACACTTCCACCGACTCCGTCGCACGCATTTTTTCCATGTGAAGTCGCAAAAAAGTGCCATTCAGCTAGAATGCCGAACTCCTTTTTGTGATTCGTCAAATTGAAAAAATTATACCTGTTCTTATACTGACTCGGGGCCCCATCCGAAAAGTATATAATTTTCCGAATGTACGCGAACTTGTTCTTCAAATAATCAGTCATTTTTTTATTAAAAAGATGAACTGCGACCGCGTCGTGTAATTCATGTTCCGAAATTATGACAAATTTGTCGAAAACGATTTCGTCATCTTTTCGGTAATAAATGACATACGGATGTATCGTCGCTTGGGTGTTAGACCAATGGAAAGACTGAATAGCATCTTGGATTTGGAACGTATAATTTTGAGCAAAATCGAGCACTACTAAAAACTCGCCGTTCTTCAAGTTTTTTTTCGTTTCCGAAAAAAAATAACCCTGTTGGGTTGCAATGAAATCATGCGTCAACAAATCCGGCAAGTCCTTCCTAATCTTCGCCAAAAAATCGTCGATCGAGTCTGTTTGTAAAACAAAGTCAGCCCTGGAAAACGTGTCTAAATTAAAATATCCGAAAAAGAGTAAAGGCAAAATGAAAATGTGACAATCTACCTATCAGTGCTGACCCATTCACTGTACGTAACTTCGGTAATCAAATAGTTTTCAAGTAATTCCCGTAACGTAGAATAAAAAGCCTTAACACCAGGACACTTTTTGCATTCTCGAAGATAACAAGATGGACGAGGGTTTGCGCATACCATTGCATCCAAAGCATCATGGTATGTAAGAGAAAACTCATACTTCAGTTTTTTGAACGCTGACTTCAACCCGCTAAACTTCAACCTCATGTTCTGATGCGATTTACACACACAAACATTGTGACAACCAGCTTTATTCACAGGAACGCATTGTTTTGGCCGCAATTTAGTGAACGCAGAACAACTGATCTTTACATCAGGTAATTCTCGGCGAAAAAGAGTGTGAATCTGCTCAATATTATACAAGAGCAAACGCTTTTGTTTCGTCCGCTTCACTCCTGTATCCGTCCTCACTGACACACAGTCATGTTTTCCTGGCATGATTCGGCTGATGTCATCAGTCTGGTAAAAAGCTATTACATTTTGCACAGTTGAAAAAGGTAACGGGCGGCCGATCTTTTTGTGTGGAATTGACATGTACCCGCTGCCTTTCCTTAGCCTTTGAGCGTTTAATGCCATTCTATAAGGAACACCAAAAGTTTTCCTCAATTTCCTTACACTAAATTGGTGCGCTATCGTCGTCAGGATCGAAGTTTTTTGTCTCTTGTCGGTTGTCTGGGACAATGTTATTTTGATATCGCTATTCGTCTTTTCATCGACAGAAGAGACGCGAGGTTTCTCTGTGAGGTTCTTAAGGACGTTCAGAATTGTCGTAGCTAATCCATTCTGGTCAGAATTATCAGGTAATTGTTTCTTCTTCACACGTTCGGGTCGGCCACACTCCTGGAGAATACTATTGATTTTGTCTATCTTCACTTCCTTATCTACATTTTCATTCCAGTAACATGGATCTTTCTGCTCGTATTCATTATCGCTTTCGCTCGATTCGGATTGATTTTCTAGTTCAGCAACAGGATCGAATTGATTAACAGGAGGAGGACCTTCTGGTTTGACTTCAGGATCAGGTTCGGAATCGAGTGGAGGAACGGTGATTTTTTTTTTGTAGATTGCCACGCGACAGGTCGTACAAACATAATTTCCAACTAAGTTTGCAAAAATCGGATTCAATTCATCTGACACTAAAGTCAAATTGTTATAAACACGACTATGTTTTGACTTTTTGAATGGGTTGCAACACTTGTTTGGGGCTGGCATCGTGGCTGGTTAAATAAATAAATAATAATAAAAAATAAGGATAAGATACAAGGTACAATTAAAATACCATGGTTTATTCATAATGCAATGGTGTTACTTTCTTAACGAAAAAAGCGTGCAAAATTAACGACTGCTTTTGTTTGGCGACGAGAGATGCTTTGACCGAGCGCGACTTGACGTGTTGGTACCGGTAAGTTGGCGCTAACTAACGCTAACCGCTGAAAGGCGCGCGGTGCTCGGCTCGCACGGTGTTCCTCGGTTTCACATGGAAAAAATGCGTGCGACGGAGTCGGTGGAAGTGTTAAGAGACACGCGTGGAGAACAAGCATGCAGCGATTTAGGTCTACCCCCATAAACAATGCCAATGCGCTATTTCTTTGGGCAAAAGTTTTTTTTCAAAGGTCAATGGTATTCGATTATTGCACGAAAACGGAACATGAAAATGAGTCGAAAATGTTGAAAAAAAACTTTGATAAATGCAAAACCATTAAAAATACTCGTCAACTTCATTGTCTTTTACCGCATAAAAATCAGTCCTTGAAATGTAAAAAGTTTTCAGCGGCTTCCAAGTACGAGATTAAGTACGTTGTGTAAACTGTATCAAATTTCTGTACATTTACTTTTCTTTATAACAAATGTTTAAAATTATTAAACTACATAAAAATTTATATTTAACAATGACATGTATTTATTTATTCATCGACCTAAACTTAAAACGCATTTTTGCATACAAAACGAATTGCAGTCGACGGCGCGGTGTGCAAACATGGCGTTGCACGGAGCGCGGTGGCCGGCGCGCGGTGCCTGGCGCGCGCGGTTTACCTTGCAATGAAAAATCGCTATAACTTTGTTGAGAAAAGTGGCACTTGAGTTTTTTCGACGGATTATGATTCGGAATTGAATTTCCTATTGAAACATATTTTTTTTGAATTTTTACCTAGCGAAGAACACCTTTGTTTTTCATTTTACATCTTATTTTGTTATTAACAATTATGAAATATTAACTTTTTTTATACTTTTTTCAATTATACCTAAAATTCAATCTTTCATCTAAGCAACGACGTTGTGATCAGCAAACAATATTAATTCGGCTGGTTACAAAAAATTTTCAAAATAAAAATGCTCTCAAAATTAATTTGTTTATAACTTTGTTAATTTTTTATTTTTCAACAAAATTTTTTCGTGGCATGATTGTGTGCATAATAACCTACCGATTAAGCATAAATTCATTATAAATTATGAATCTTCGGTTTTTAGTGATACGTTTGAGAAATTTTTACTCACTACGACAATTAATGTATACTGACAATGAACACAATACAATAAGACTATTCAGATCGACTATTAACGTAAAACTAATACATTTCTATTTTTTATTTTTCATGTCAATGAATCAGTGTATCTATGTTTGAATACATTTAATACTTGTACAGTGTAAGCGTACGTGATTGTGATTTCCCTAGAGTGTATTTCCAAAGTAGTAGTGAAAATGACGTAACGCACACTGTACTCCAAAATTGTAAGTACACGTATTTAAATTAGAAAATTAAACTCGCAATAAGATAACAACAAAATTAATGCGTAGCGACCGCTACACCCTCCTCTCAATAGGTCGGTAACTCCTAACGCTGATGTTACTTCCACCCCTCCTGGCTCTGTATCAGCTAATAGACTACTTGAAGTTTTGACCCCGTTTGACTTAGAAAATATCCGTGTACTAGCAAACTTCCTTACCGAAGCAAAGATATCGATTTAATGAGAGAATGAACTACTTCCTTTGTTTTACTAATCTAATTCTTGTACTGAACTACATTTCTGAGTGTGGAACTATGAATTTCTTTTCCTCAATATGTAAGCTTACTGTACTATATTTAGATTAAGCTTCCTATCTTTGTATCTAACTTATTATGTAATTGACGACAAGCCCTCCTGCTTTGGCCGGCGGTACGGGACGGATTACCCAGAGAGAGAGAGAGTTTTAATTGTTTTTCGGCCATTAAAAAGTAAATATCCCAGTATCTTGGTCTATACATATATAGCTGCAAGGCTGTACCAGTAAAAAATCCGGACTAGGGGTTCACTAGCTTTTGCTAGTAAAGGAACAAACAACAATAACAACATATTGTCCGTGATTACATACAAGGTAATAGTGTTATTATAATTATGGTATTTGCGGTGTACGAATTCCAAGAAGACAAGTGCATTATGGCTTTACCCATATCATGGGTTAAAAACAATAAAGTAAGGTTTTAGAATAATTTGGTTTTTTATAAATTAGAAATATGATTTTTTTCTGTGTAGGCTCCATTTGCAGCTTGTGCACGGAAGTATATAAAAAGAAATAGAGACCCACAACCAAACTGGCCAAGATATGAAATTAAAAAAATTGATGATAAAATTTATAGTAAGTATGTTTTTAATTGTAGAAATTATATGAACAAATATAATATGTATATGAATGTTATTTTTAATAATGTCTTTCCATAGCTACCTATGCAGCTGCCCTACAAGCAGAAAAAATATTAAGTGAAAAAACTGAGATTGATTCTTCAGACTACATGGAATGCACAATCGGTGCCCGTAAGATAGTGAAAAGACGTAATAATTTACCTTCACAGCCTCCCACATCACCGCAGGTTAGTGATGAAAACGACAGTTTTGATGAGTTACCATCTGTCCCTGTCAAAAGAATGATATCATGTCATAACGCTGAAGATTTATTTAAATCTGTCTCTAATTTCTCGACCTACACTGGTAAGTTTAACTGATATTAAAAAAATGATTATAATAAAACTTAAAATTTTTTATGAGTAGTACCAAGTTCTGGAGATAAAGTTCAAAATGAATTATTAGTAGAAGAAAATATAGCTACCGAAGTTCTTCAAGCGCAAAATGAAATAGAACGTGCAGAAATCGTACACGAACAAGATGAAGCATCAGATGTTCTCTTAGTTCAAAGTCAAAACTATACTGATTATCCCAATTCGGATTTTAATTCAAATTTATCAGAGCAAACTGTTGTATCCATACTTTCTCCAGATACTATGACTGAAACTATAAGAAATGTGTTGAGAGAGGAATTGGATAAATTCAAAAAAGACATATTACATACTATTAACAGAGGAAACACATCTGAAATTAATGATGTAACATTTCGTTATAGAGAATTTGAAACTAAGGAAAATTTTCCTCTGCATACTGTTGAAGAATTGCAAAACTTCGATGAAAAACTGAAGGCTAATGTGGAGCTTCAAAAAAAATTTGTAAGTTTTTAACTTCTTAACATGCTTGAAACCTTATCTGCATTTGATAAATCATTGCATTATTTTCCAGAAATATTATATTCGGCAAATAGGAGGAATAAGTATAAAAGACAATTTAAGACTTTTAAGCAGAATGTACAGTTTAGAACTGCAAGGTAAAATTTCTTACACTGGACGAGAAAAACAAAAATTTGCTGTAAAGGAGTTAGATCATATTAAAATATTAATAGGTATGTAAATATTATATATATATATATATATATATATATATATATATATATATATATATATATATATATATATTTATTTATTTATTTATTTATTTATATATATATAAATGTCATAAAATTATATAGTATTATTATATTACTTTTATTTTAGAAACTCTGATTGATATGTACAACTTGACCGAAAGAGACGTTATAATATACGTGCAAAGATATCTACACCAAACTTGTGATAGAATCAAAGCAGCGAACAAAAAGAAGTCTGTGGAAAATGCAACTTTGGGTCCAATGAGTCAATAATTCGAATAAGCATCATATTTTATATATTATTCTTAACTTTGTTTACATAATTTGAATATCAATGAAAAAAACAAAATGAAAATGAAAACAATGAATTTCAAATGGGGAGCTTCAAATTTGTAAGTATTTAACTTCTTAACATGCTTGAAACCTTATCTGCATTTGATAAATCATTGCACTATTTTCCAGAAATATTATATTCGGCAAATAGGAGGAATAAGTATAAAAGACAATTTAAGACTTTTAAGCAGAATGTACAGTTTAGCACTGCAAGGTAAAATTTCTTACACTGGACGAGAAAAACAAAAATTTTGCTGTAAAGGAGTTAGATCATATTAAAATATTAATAGGTATGTAAATATTATATATATATATATATATATATATATATATATATATATATATATATATATATATATATATATATATATATATATATATTAGGGTGGTCCTTATTATAAAGGGTGAAAAAAAAATCGGTTTTTCTTTTGCAGCACCCTCCAGTTTCGTTCCTTTTGATAAGAAAGTAAAATGGTCAAAATTTTAAATCAATCCGATAATATTAACACGTGCCGCATGGGGCCCGAAGTTTGAAAACATAATATATTGAGGTTTTTTTTTCAAATATTTTTATAAAATATTACAAGCAAATAAATTAATTTTAAATGATGAGTATTACATCTTATACAATTATATTTCATTAACATACCTTCATTAATTATATCACATAGCCCCAACGGGAGTTTCTTTTTTTTTGGTAAAAGTGCAGTTTTTATATATAAATTTTAATTATAAGATTTATTCAGACTTTTTCGACTGTGCCCAGGATACTTTCGGCGATAATCTTGTACTGTCTGAAAAAGAGTTTGAGTAAATATAGCACATTTTATTATCTAAGTACTCGAAGGTCTTTGCTGAAATGAAGATTTTTTTCTCTGCAGCGCAAGTGACTGATACTTCTAGTTCGGAGGAGGTAGAAAATGAAGGGATAGAAAATGTAGCAATGGAAACAGAGGACCCAAATTGTGCGATCACAGAGCCATTAACAACAATTAAAAGAGATAGAAATGGTTTGTAATAGGCCGGTGGTCATAAACTTTTACATTTTGGGCAATTATGCGTCTTCTTTTTGAGCGAGAAGTTACACGATTGGGTGAAACTTGAAAGAGTTATTATAAACCATACTTTGGTAGCACTGGTTTACAAAACTAAAAGTACTGAGTTCCTTATTTTGTGTATGGAGAGATTATCACAGGGCTCAGATTTTTGTAAGCTTTCCTCTGCCGACAGAGGCTAACAAGTTAACATTATTTTCTAATGGAAAAAAATGGTTTTGAAGAACTTCTATCATACATACCTTCTTTTGAATGCGTTTTAAAAAATCGTTTTTCTGTTCTTTTAACTTCTTTCTTCTCACGGGCGGCTTTTCTTTCTTCAATGATCGACAACTTGAAATCTTTGCCAATCATACTTCCTGGGCGACCTTTTTGCCTTTGTAATTGCAAAAAAAATGTTTGTCTTCATCAATCTTCATCATATCCATGGCATTGGTGTGTGCAATATCGAACAAATTAACTAAATTTTCTTTAAATTCCTGCTCTCGTTTCCTGCATAATTCACTACTTCTGGTCTTACTCTTTTCCAGGAATCTTAGCTCTTCGTACAATTTTTTCAGTTTTTTCGCACAATGGCTGCGATCTCGGGTAGGAATTCGCGCCTTTTTCTAAAACAAAAAACATTTGTCCGTGACAAGGGAAATGCTTTCTGACAACGTCAACTTCACCATTCGCATATTGTAATACAGTACTCTTAATACGTCTCCTTTTGATGGTAATTTACTACCCCTAATTTGATTGTTCATTGTACCAATAAGAAAAATATGTCGTCGCGGCATTTTTCACTATATTTCACTATTTCACTATTATTCACTTTACACTACAGATAACGTAAGGAACAAATAACACAAGATTCGTTGAAATTTGTTAATCCAGAGATTTTCATGAAGCATAGACCTACCTAAACAAAGTTCAGCTACTGCAAGAATTCTTATGCAATTCTATTATACCTCCCTTTAAAATTCTTCGCTCCATATTCTACTGGATGGGGTGGGAGGGGGGGGGGGACATTACTCGTTTTTTCTATGAAGTCGTAAATCGCCAGCCAAATTTGATATATACATACATATGAAAATATTTGCGATTATATTGAAGAAGAGTATAACTCCATCTCTTATAGTTGTTCATTTTTTATTACTTTCTCCTTTATTTAAAGGAGTAATAATGATTGCGACAGATTGTGTAGTTCTTAATTACAAAAACATCTCTAAACGCTCTGTTTTTATGCTGAGAGTCGCGCCGCTCTTGCGTTAACCTCAATGCGGCACGTGTTAATCTTAACCGATCCATTTCAAATTTGGACCATTTTCGTTTTTTATATAACAGAACAGAAGTAAGGGGTGCGTAGTCAAAAATTACTAGGTTTATAAATAAGGACCACCCTAATATATATATATATATATATATATATATATATATATATATATATATATATATAAATGTCATAAAATTATATAGCATTATTATATTACTTTTATTTTAGAAACTCTGATTGATATGTACAACTTGACCGAAAGAGACGTTATAATATACGTGCAAAGATATCTACACCAAACTTGTGAGAGAATCAAAGCAGCGAACAAAAAGAAGTCTGCGGAAAATGCAACTTCGGGTCCAATGAGTCAATAATTCGAATAAGCATCATATTTTATATATTATTCTTAACTTTGTTTACATAATTTGAATATCAATGAAAAAAACAAAATGAAAATGAAAACAATGAATTTCAAATGGGGAGCTTCAAATTTGTAAGTATTTAACTTCTTAACATGCTTGAAACCTTATCTGCATTTGATAAATCATTGCACTATTTTCCAGAAATATTATATTCGGCAAATAGGAGGAATAAGTATAAAAGACAATTTAAGACTTTTAAGCAGAATGTACAGTTTAGCACTGCAAGGTAAAATTTCTTACACTGGACGAGAAAAACAAAAATTTTGCTGTAAAGGAGTTAGATCATATTAAAATATTAATAGGTATGTAAATATTATATATATATATATATATATATATATATATATATAAATGTCATAAAATTATATAGCATTATTATATTACTTTTATTTTAGAAACTCTGATTGATATGTACAACTTGACCGAAAGAGACGTTATAATATACGTGCAAAGATATCTACACCAAACTTGTGAGAGAATCAAAGCAGCGAACAAAAAGAAGTCTGCGGAAAATGCAACTTCGGGTCCAATGAGTCAATAATTCGAATAAGCATCATATTTTATATATTATTCTTAACTTTGTTTACATAATTTGAATATCAATGAAAAAAACAAAATGAAAATGAAAACAATGAATTTCAAATGGGGAGCTTCAAATTTGTAAGTATTTAACTTCTTAACATGCTTGAAACCTTATCTGCATTTGATAAATCATTGCACTATTTTCCAGAAATATTATATTCGGCAAATAGGAGGAATAAGTATAAAAGACAATTTAAGACTTTTAAGCAGAATGTACAGTTTAGCACTGCAAGGTAAAATTTCTTACACTGGACGAGAAAAACAAAAATTTTGCTGTAAAGGAGTTAGATCATATTAAAATATTAATAGGTATGTAAATATTATATATATATATATATATATATATATATATATATATATATATATATATATATATATATATATATATATATATAAATGTCATAAAATTATATAGCATTATTATATTACTTTTATTTTAGAAACTCTGATTGATATGTACAACTTGACCGAAAGAGACGTTATAATATACGTGCAAAGATATCTACACCAAACTTGTGAGAGAATCAAAGCAGCGAACAAAAAGAAGTCTGCGGAAAATGCAACTTCGGGTCCAATGAGTCAATAATTCGAATAAGCATCATATTTTATATATTATTCTTAACTTTGTTTACATAATTTGAAATTGAATTGTTTTCGTTTTGAAAAAATGTTTTAATTAATATTATCTACATTTTCAATATTACTTCTACTTCCATACTTAGTATTACATTAATATTCGTTTCATACTGATATTTTATATGATATGTTATTAATGAACAATTTTTTTTTTGAAAAATATATTTTTTTATATTTTCAATGTGTGGTTCATTGGTGAAACGAAAAATAAGTTGTTTTCAAACGGAAAATAACACATTTTACACAATACATCTTGTGCTAAATTTTTAATTTTATATTTTCTAATGACGTTTTCGAAAATTCCTGTTACCATAAAAAACTCGTTCAAATCGGTAGGTTCATTATTTAATGGTTTAATTTTACATAATTTTTTACCGCAAATGAAAATAGTGTTTTTATTGTATTTTTCAAAACATTTTACCTTTATAATATCGTAATTTTGTTTTAACATTAAGCAGTCATTACCTAGAGAATCCACTTTTATTACATAGTCTGGAAATTGGCATACATTATAAAAAGTTGTTCCTTTTATTCTTTTATTCAAGAAAGGCGAATTTTCAGAGACTGAATTTATATGAGTAATTATTTCATTAAATTCATTAATACGGTTAAAGCATTGTTCAAGAGGCCTATTGGAGGAATGTAAGAAAGATTTGATTTTCTTTATATATGCTTCAAACTTATAACATGAGTTTTCATCCAATGGCCCTTTAATTGCATCCTTCGGTAAATGTATTAATGAATGAACGTTATAGGTGACGTTATGTACTCCATATAATTTAGGAAAATGAGTAACAAAATATATTAACAGTTCTTGTGCATATTCATTATATATTTTATAATATACTTGCGATGTTAAAATTCTTATCGAAAGACTCAAGCAAAGAAAGTGTTTATAGGTTGAGGCATTTAATATACCCTTCAGAGCAATTGGACCAACATATAATAGAAATACTCGAAATTCTGAAGCTTTCATGAAGTGTAAGAATTTTGTGGTTCGAATTTTTCTCTGAAATTCAAAACAAGAATATTTAAAGTATAATGTTAATCTTTCATTTAATTTTTGGACTTTACGAAAATTCAATTTCTGTTGGTGTGGTTTTCCCAACCACAAATGAAGCAATTTTTTACACACGCCTTCATCTACAAGATGCATTTTGTCCAAAATAAAATCATCTATCATGTCTACAGGTAACTTTTCCAAAATGCTAACATCCTTATGGTGATTCCGATCATCTTCTCCTAAATTCGTAATCTTTTTCCGAAAATGTTCATTAGTACGTAGTGGAGCATTTATTTTAGGGTACACAATTTTTGTTTTACCATTCCTAATTATTCTGTCACCTTTTACATAACATTTCTGACAGCAGTAATACCCTCCATGTGATTTAACATATTTAATAGCAGCCATAGCTGGGGCATCGCACACAAAGTATTCAAAAGTTATAGGGTAATGAATGCTATCTTTAATTATGCCAGTTTGAAGTAACGTTTTAATATCTTGTGTATATTCACTCAAAAAGTTATTAAAATTATTTGGCTTTCCGGCTGCATAAAATATACCAATGGGAAATACTGATTGCATCAGATTATTAATACATCCCAAAATTACCCAGAAACTCCTTCCACTACTCGCTGAAACAGGAGTTCCGTCAACGCAGAAAGAAAGTTGTAAACATTTTAATTTTTGGGTTAATTCTCTTTCATTGGACTTCAAGATCAATAATAATTGTTCTTGAATGGAGAAATGAAGATATTGGCCATTGTCCAGTTCAACAATATTTTGACTGGATGCGGAAGGTGTATGTAGCATTGTTTGCATATTTATTTTTCTCTTTAAACAACCTTCTTTGTTTAATATAGATAGCAATTTTCGTAATGCGGTACGATTAATATTGTATCTGATGGTCCAACGATGTAATTCATTTTCTAAACTTTCACGGTTGAACGAAACTATGTCAATATCTGTTTCATCTTGATTTTCTGGATATTCTTCTTCAATTATTGAGTTATCGTCAAAAGTTATTAATTCTTCGGTTATGTCCAAAAATTGTTCTTCTTCAATGTTTATGCCTGTAAAATGGAATAATGTTACTACAAAGCATCATCCAATGCTGATAGTAAATATACTTACATTCATGATCCATATTTTTTGATTTTCTACTTGGATTCTTTGAAATCTTGGAATAATATGGGTGATCCTCATGGTGTACATTTTTTGTTCTTTGTTTTTCTTGATGTGCTTTTCTCAATTGTAAAAAAACATTATTTATTCGCGGCATTTTTATAATGTATATCATATTCCCATAGCACTTTTATTTGACAGACACAAAATCCAGTTATTAAAGTATACTGAATTTCAGAATTAAGTAATATAACAAAATGCACTTTTAGCGTGTATATAAAAATCACGAATTCGGCTCAATGTGTAAGACGATGGAATAGTAATCCAAGGGGCTGCATGTTCAATTCCCAGCAGAACCAACCGGTAGGTACATATACAATATTGTGGTTTTAAATATTAACGGAACTTAGTAATTATCTCTCTTTCTTTCAACAGTCTTTGAGGATGACTCAAATACTATAATAAAATAATAAAATGAAACAATTCTAGAAAAAGTATTTGCAAATCATATGTGAATTATATACCTGAAGGAAACATAATAATTAATCTTTTTAGTACTGAAAAAATACCCTCCTCCAGTACTTAGCCAATATTATATTCCACTATTGTAACAAATCATACTGAACGATACTGTATTGAAACAAACTGTTCGTACTGAGCAAATGTTCCCATTCAGAACTGAGCAAATGCCCCCGTTCAGTACCTACCAAATATTATATTCCACTATTGCAACAAATCATACTGAACGATACTGTATTGAAACAAACTGTTCGTACTGAGCAAATGTTCCCATTCAGAACTGAGCAAATGCCCCCGTTCAGTACCTACCAAATATTATATTCCACTATTGTAACAAATCATACTGAACGATACTGTATTGAAACAAACTGTTCGTACTGAGCAAATGTTCCGATTCAGAACTGAGAAAATGCCCCCGTTCAGTACCTACCAAATATTATATTCCACTATTGTAAGAAACCGTACTCTACGATACTGAAATGAAGTAGATATATAGTACTAAAAAGGTACCACACATCTTTCTTAATTTAGTACTCAAAATGTTCCGCTTGAGTTCTGCACGTTTCAGTACTGGGAGGGGAAATGACTGCTGAACGAATTCCTATACAGTTCTAATGAGTTATGCGGGTTGAAGAATAGGGCAGCTGACTAAAGGCCCCCATACACGGTCAAATTGGCTGTACAACCAGATTTTCATCAAACCTATAAGCGCAATGTATTTTGATCGGCCGACCGGCCCACAATCGATAGTTTTGGTTGTACAACCGCACTTCGCTGTACAACCAATTGGACCGTGTATGGGGGCCTTAAATCGGCCCTTTTGTTAAAACTATGCCAACACTGCCGGAGAAAGTCCCAATAGGACCGAGAAAATTACCGTTAGCACCACTGCGCTGTTCACGCAGCGCTGTATTACACTATAACTTTGGAACGATAGGTTGTACGAAAAAATTTTTTGAATAAAAGTTGTTTGTATAATTGTAAGGAACAATTTTTCCATTCAGATTGTAGCTGAAAAATGAAAATTTAAGTGCGAAAAAGTTGAAAAACACTTTTTTTGGCACTTTAGCGCCACCTACTGCGCACATTTTTTGTTTTACAATATTGCACCTATGACATTAATTGTAGATAACGATGCCCTCTACATTTTTTTCCCATTTTTTCTTTTCTGTAGAATGCATAGTTTTCGAAAAAAATGCATTTCAAAATTTTTTTGAGTTTTTTTTTGAGTTTTTTCAAAAACCCACAGAGGTAGCAGGTGGCCACGCCCAAGTAAGCTTTCTTACATCATTTCCTAACGACTCACCTACATTTCATCCGACTGGTTTTTTTTTGTGCAATTCTTTTGACAGATTGACTGAACTACGAAGAAAGATGTCGAAAACAAGTTTTTGGAAACAATGGATGGCTTCCAAAAATATTTCAAAGGTCCAAAACCGTCCGTACCACTAACAGACGAAGATTCATACTTTATTGGTGCTGCAAGTATGCTACGTGGGCTGAACCCTGGAATTCATTTGAGAGCCAAGGCAAAAATTATGATGTATTCATCGGAATCGCAGTTGGATCAGTTGAATGGTGGTGATGGTTCAACAATCGAACTAAATTAAACTTTAACGTTCACTTTTATTTAAAAGCTCAAGTAAAGGATTTTTTTTAATAAAAAACCTAATAAAAATAATAAATATTATAAAAATATTAATACTTGTTTATTTTATGTTTCTTTGTAAATGTATTGCTCCTTCGTTATTAACCCATTTCATTAAAGTGTCTCTCAATTGGAGTGCTTGTTTCGTAGCATTGTTTGAACCCAATTTTTTTGTTTTGTTTTTTTCCGAGAGAGCACTGTCTACCCCAACCTCTTGACGTCATTCTCCTTCATGAATAATACCGTCGGCACCTTCCCAGTCAACAAATTTTGAAGGACAATAAATAACTGCGGCTTGCTCATTTCGTTTTATGAAGTTGCGAAGTGCAATTGTAGCAAGAACAACTTTTTCGGCAGTTGGAGGTAAACAAACTAATGATGTTTTCAGAGTCCTCCATCTAGCAACAAGAATTCCGAAGGAATTTTCGATTACCACTCTGGCTCGCGATAATCGATAATTAAATATTTTTTTGTTAAGAGCCAGTAATTTTCCTGGATATGCCTTCATTAAATTATTCCGCAATGGGAAAGGTGGGTCTCCAATAAAAAAATAAGGAAACATTATATTGGATGCCGGTAGTTTACAGATTTTTGGCAAAGATAAGTTCTTGGCGTAGAGCTGCTTTCCGAATTCAGAATTTGAAAGAATTCCTAAAAAAGCTTTTTTGCAAGCTTTCGGTATTAATATTAAAGACATAATAATATTATTACCACCATCACTTTGACTTCCAAATGCTCCTACATTTACTGCAGTAAAACAATATCTGGCATCACAAGCTGCCAGTAATACAATACTAAAATGGCTCTTGTAATTGTAAAACATACTGCCACTTCGGGTAGGACGTTGGATGCTGATATGTTTGCCATCAATTGCGCCTACGCAATGAGGCAAATCCCAGAGAGTCTCAAGTCATTGGTAATATTTTGGTAATCCGTGAGATTTGGTGTGGGAACATAAATTGGGGAAAGAACATCCCAAATAATCTCACAAGTTTCCACAACAATCTGGCGTATAGTTGATTTTCCCATTTTATAGCTCCATGCTAAATATTGATGGCTGACCCCTTGCGAGAGGTACCTTAAAAAAATATTTATCCTCCATTGTCCATCTGCACTCTGGATTAATGGATGGTCTAATTGAATTTTTCGATAATTTGTGTTTGAGCAGCGTTAGCAAGAGATCATTATGTAAGTTATGTACGGCCTCGTCATTCTAGTATGCTTCAAAAAATCCTCCGGATCATTATTTTTAATATGAAGGAAACTGGTTGTAAAGTATCCGTTAACATCTCGGGACAAATTCACCTCCCGGACCCATCAGCGCCTTATATTTCGATTGTATAAATTTTTATATTGTTTATACAATATGAATAGCATTGTTAACAACATTAATTCTTCCATAATTTTTTTTTTTTGACAAATACGAAATACTTTCAATAATAACAATGTATTAAGCCTACTTTGACCGTTAAAAAATTTTAACGCTAAGAAAATCCGGCTGCAATGTGTTTGGTTGAAATGCTTCGGCGTCGCGTCTCTCAGCGTCTCGTTCACGTCGCGTCGCGTCCCTATGTACTTTCACTAATAGTATTGTCACTCCGCCGCTCATATCATGACCATGGCCGTTAGTAATCTTGTTGTCTATTTGGTCAAGGGAAGCAGTGCCCTTGACCAAATAGACAACTTCAAAAAAAAAAAAAAAAAATTTAAATATATGAAGATTAATAATAAGAGAGAGGAACCGAAACTGGTACTATCTAGGATAAGAGAGGCAGTAAACCGAACGAAGGCAGCAAGCTGGATTTAGAAAAAGCTGTTCCTGCATAGTACTGTTGGTGCTCGGATTTTATAGCCAGGAAAGCAATGGTCCATATTCAAACACCAATATCCTTACTATTTTCATTCAAAATGGCTACATGTATTTTTATCAATGTATTTTTGAAAATATATATATCTCTTTCTTTTTATCCTTTTTGTTTTCTTTCTCTTTCACTCTTACTACCTTTTATGAAAAATTTTTATTTATCTTAATATCTTTTTACACATAAAGTAATTTACCTTTCTGGCCACACCATTGAGTTCCTCTTTAAATTTTATTGTGGTTTCATTTATCATGACAATACTTAAAGTTTGAATTTGACGTTTGTTCGCTGGTGTTTTTGTCGCGAAGTCGCGCGAATTACGTCTTATGCCCAAAAAAAATAATAATAATTATAAGTCCGAACAATTATTTATTTAAAAATCACAAAATCTATTATTAATAAAACAAATTTTATCAAACAAAATCAAAGTATCAAAGTTAGAACTGTCAAATTATCTTTCAACATTTTTGTATGGAAATTATATAAAACGAAAATGGATAGCATTGCTTTGTATTTATTATACGAAGAAAATGAAAAGAAATCGCTAAGAATTCAAAGAAGGTTGGTAAGGAATAGTTCTAGTCCCTTGCAGCTAATGGATGAGGAGTGAGCGAGATTTAGTTTCAATTCAAACAAGTTTGTTAATTTTGTAAATTTTTAGGTTTAAGAGGCATTTTAGATTAAACAAACCTGCATTTAAATACATTTTGGACGTGCTTCGAAATGAGATAGGACCAGTAACAAGAGCAACATCAATACCTCTGGAATGTAAATTAGCGGGTGTCCTAAGATTTTTCGCGGAAGGAGGATATCAACGAGGAGTTGGAAATGATTTCAACGTTGGAGTTTCACAGTCGAGTTTCTCCATGACATTATCAGAAGTACTAAATATACTTGAATCAAAACTCTGTCCTCAATGGATTAATCTTAAAATGCGTGAAAGTGAGAAAATGGAAGCTAAATGATATTTCTTTGAAAAAAGTAAAATTCCTGGTGTAGTTATGTGCGTAGACGGGACCCATGTAAGAATCCTTCCTCCTACAAGAGATGCACACCTATTTTATAATAGGAAAGGATTTTATAGTTTAAATACAATGATTGTAAGTTGTAATTAGTATATGAACGATTTTTTATGATTTCTTGTTAAAGATTTGTGATCATAAGCAAAGAATCAAGTTTGTTGATGCAAAATACCCCGGAGCAAGCCACGATTCATTTGTATGGAATGCAAGTGAAGCTGCAAAATTTTTCCAAAACAATTACGAAAATGGAGATTGCAATACAAGGATTCTTGGTAGAAACTTTCAGGTTTTTAAAATTGCTAAGTATTTAATTCAAAATAACTTTTAGGTGACGCAGGTTATCCACTGCAACCTTGGCTCATAACACCTTTCCGAGCGTCAACCCCAGGAAGCCTAGAGAGCAAATTCAATAAATATCAGAGTAAAGGTCGTATCAGAATTGAACACACAATCGGGGTTTTAAAAAATAGATTCCGTTGTCTCTTAGGGGCCAGACAATTACATTACTCTCCACAAAAAGTTGTACAGATAATTAATGTATGTTGTGCTCTTCACAACATTTGTATTTATTACAAAGTTGGTGATGAATTGCTGGAGGAGGAACAGACTGAAAATGGAAATGAAATAGGTCAAGTGCATCCACCACAAGTTTATAATGCATATACAAATATAGCAAATGAAATAAGAAACACTATTTTAAGAAACTTTCAATAAAATTTATTAAATAAACAACAATTCTGTGTTTTTCTTAAACAAACATAAAACTTCTTTCAGAGTGCCCGTAATCGGTATTCCACTGGGCATGGCAAGTAAGGTTTTTTTAATCTCACTCATTGTAGGTTACTTAATGTTTTGTAACTCTATTTGAAGTAATTGTGCTTTTAATTTTACTTTTTCATGTAGTAATCTTTCCATTTCTTTATTATGACGCACATTTTCTTGAGGATGAAGGTTCATTGTTTTATTTTGATTTTTAGTTTCTTCACACTGTTCAGAATTAGCACTTTAATTTCTGAATATATATGAAGGTGCCGGAAGGGTGCGATTCAATAAAAGATGAACCTTTCAAAATAACTAACTAATGTTTTATTTTGATTTGATAATTAATCCTTTCGAATATAATTCTAATATAATTTTGATATACTTAATTAAATGAATTTACTTGTTAAGATTTAATATTTTATTTGTTTTTGTTGGAAAAATTACTAACGCCACCTGGATGTCGGGTTGTATGGTTTTCGATGGACCTCTGCAATTAGCTGCCCAAGTGCCAGGAATGTTGCCTGTTGTACTCAGATGCAACAACTTATAGAAGCTGCCTTTGAGAGTTGCTGCCTGCGCACTGATTTGCTGCCTGCGCACTGCTTTGCTGCACTGCCTCGCTGCTGGTGTGTTTGTTGTTTCTCAGGGTATCGGGGTCCCTCTCGTGTTCGATAGTTGCTGCAAATCAATTTTTGCGTATTAAGTTTTTGGTGAGAAATCTCACTGTGATTCCCTTTAGAATGCTAACTCAGTACTTTAGCAGATTCTAAGATAGGAAAAAGCTTCAATACCGCTTTTTTTGTTTGAAATTGCTTCGAAAACCTCAAGACGATTTTATATCTTCTAGGCCAATTCGCTAGAAAGACTGAATGCAATCTGATTTAACGCCGTCTGTGCGTCGGTATTTATTTCTACTCGAACAATAGTTGCGGCTATCCTTTGGCAGGGGGCTTCGTTCTCGAAGTACATAATTTCGGGTTATGTACTAGATGTCTGATCAGCTGTTCTTGTTTATCTTACGGCTGTCAAATGGAGTTTTCTGGTAAGTATTTTTTATCCTGTCCCTTTTTTTCTTAATTTATATTAATTTTAGTTTATATTTTAGATTGTTCTTAGTGGGGGATAAAATTGAGGAGGTGGCGCCGGCAACTATTTCGTTGGGGTTGACAGGTAAGTGTTTTTGTGGAATCTGTTGTATATTTTTAATTAACCTTTTGTTTATAGATTTTGCGATTTGCCGACGGTTTTTTGATGGGTTTTCTTTGGATAGATTTCTCGTTAGTGTTTCTCGTTAATTTGGATTATTTTCAAGGTAAGTGCTTGTATATTTAGTATTTGTATTTTATTAACTTTTTATATTTTCAGGTACGAATTTGTTGTTGTTGTTTGTTGTGTAGTGATGTCTTTTTACGTGTGTTTTTTTGGAATTTTGTGTACCTTTTGTATTCATTTATGTAGTTTTGTTTGTTTATTTTTAATAAAATACAAGAAATATAAAAGTTTGTGTTTTTATTTATTGATCCCTTTTCACTTGGTTTTTTTCTATTCCAGTGTAGCCGGAACATTCTTCCCGCCTTGAAGCGTTAAGCTTCAAAGGAAAGATTTTTTTTGAGATTTTTTTTTTTTTAATAAATGGTTTTTTTGGAGCGATAAATAAATGATTTTTTAATTCACAATTCTTGTTAATTTTATTTTCATTGCTCTTTTGTTCCTTTATACATTATGTTTGTTTTGTGTCACGCGTTACTTTGTTTGAAGACGGACAAAAATCTTCTGATTTGATCGTTTTGTAAACCTGAGCGTTCCTTCCTTTATCTTCATTCGGAAAGCCCTTTTGGCTTGCCGTATCTTACCCCATGGGAGTGTAATGTGGCGAATTTTCTTCCATAATTCCTCCGGGATGTCTAGGTCTGGCGGTGGCTGTTGCTTTCGTCGCCGATATTCCTCCAAGGTAATGCGCTTTTTTGGGGGATTACTCGTTGGCTCTGGCGGAGTTAGTCTTCCTCTGGGTTTGGTTGTGGGTATTGGTCGTGGTTGTGTCCGCTTCCTAATTTCAGGGCCACAAGGCAGTGCCTCGAAGGGTCGCTTAATGACCGGTCGTTGTGGGGATGTGATTTTTATGGACTGCTTTAGTGACGTCTTCCTGGATGTTGGCGGAATTTCTGGGACGTCATCTATTAATAAATGATCCATCGCTAAGTTTTTTTTCCTTTATGACTTGTAATGGCGGTTCTGAAATAATTTTTCCAACTAACTTTAGATAACGGTCGTTTTATCGTCTTTTTATTTTTATTGTTGGCATGATTGTTAGGCGTAATTTCATTTATTGGTTGTGGTCTTTGCTATTTCGTAGGCGGAAGTGTATTAATTTTGCTGGTCTGTGGCCGTGTTTGATGGTAGTAAACATATTTTTGTGATTGGCCGTTTCAGGATATTATTTCTTGTTCGTATTGTGACCACTCGGATTAAATTATCCGATCCGGGATGTGTGGCTATTATTCTGCCTAACAACCATCGAGACGGTGGCAATCGTTCGTCTTTTATGAGAACTAAGTCATTAACTTTCACTTCTGTCTTGGGTTTGAGCCATTTTGGTCTTTGTTGTAAACGACTAAAATATTCCGTACTCCAGCGTGTTCAGAAATTCTGATAGAGGCGTTGAATCAATTGATACCTATTTAATCGATTGATGTTTATCTCTAAGAGACTGGGTTCTGGAGGTGCCAGTAGTGGTCCTCCTATCAGGAAGTGTCCTGGAGTTAATGCGGACATGTCTTCGGGATCTTGAGAGAGTTCTGTGAGTGGCCTGGAATTTAATACCGCTTCGATTTGTGTAGTGAGGGTGTTAAATTCTTCATACGTTACTATCGTGTCGCCTATGGTGCGTCTTAGATGATATTTGACAGATTTCACCCCGCTCTCCCATAGCCCTCCAAAATGGGGAGACGCTGGCGGGATGAAGAGCCAGTTAACTCCTTGATTTCCTAGAGATTCGGCTAGTTCTAATTCCATCCTCTTATTGCTCTCTATCTTGTGATGTGTGAGAAGGTTGTTTGCTCCAATGAAATTGGACCCACAATCGCTGTACATGTCGGAGCATAGTCCTCGCCGCGAGATGAACCTTCGGAAAGCTGTGAGAAAACCTTCTGTTGATGCATCGGTGACTACTTCGAGATGAATAGCTTTTGTCACCATGCAAATAAATAAGGCGATATAGCTCTTTTGAGTTCGGCTGTTTCTTAATTTGGAGACCTTTAACTCAAATGGACCACAATAATCTACTCCGGTGTGCGCGAAGGGTCTTGCTGGACGGATTCTGTATTGGGAAAGATTAGCCATTAGCTGCGTGCGCCCTTCTGCCTTTTGACGAAAACACTGCATGCATTTGTGATTATGAAATCTGACTGCATTTCGCGCATTCAAGATCCAATATTTTTGTCGCAGGGTATTCAACATTAATTGCGTGCCACCGTGTAATGTGATGCGATGAATATTATCTATGATTAATTTGCTCAACGTGTGTTTTTCGGGTAAGATTATCGGATGACTCTGATCGAATGTTATGTCGGCATTTTGGATGCGTCCACCGACTCGTAAAATCCCATTTTGATCGATGAATGGGTTTAACTTTATTAGTTTGCTCTTATTGGGTAATGTTTGCTTGGTTTGTAATGCTTGGATTTCATTTTCAAATTCCATATGTTGAGTGGTTTTTATCCAACAAGTTAAGGCTGCCTGTATCTCCTCTGAAGTGAGATAGGTGGGTTTTGGTTTGGATGACTGTAACCATCGTCGACAGTACGCCGTGATTCGAAGCAATTTTGATAATGATGAATATCTCCCCATGATGTCTTGTTTTGAGGTATCTATATCGACATGTAGATTGGTTGTACCTTTTCGTTGTCCCGTCGTGGTCTCCGGAATCTCTTTCTGTATGGGCCAATTTTCCTTTGATTGTGTGAGCCATTTCGGACCGACCCACCATAATTGGTGTTGTTTGAGGTCACTTGGGGTTAATCCTCGTGTAGCGCAATCTGCAGGATTCTCTTCGGTGCGGACATGGTTCCAAATACTTTGTTCGACTAGTTGGTGTATCTGAGAAACTCTGTTGGCCACAAATGTTTCCCATGATGATGGATGTTTTCTCAACCAGGCGATGACGATTGTAGAGTCGGTCCATGCGTATGTCGTTGATCGCTCGAATTTCATATCATCTCTAACTTGTGCCAGCAATTTGGCTAGTAGGTGTGCTCCGCATAATTCTAGCCTTGGCAAGGAGACTGTTTTTATAGGCGATACCTTGCTCTTAGCGGCTATTAGATGGCAAGCTATGGATCCATCTTTGTTCTGTGTTCGAATGTATACGGCTGCAGCGTAGGCCTTGATGGACGCGTCGCAGAAACCATGTAGTTCAATGCTCTGGCCTTTGCTGTGAGTCTGGATCCATCGGGGAATTTGTATTGTTTGTATTATCGGAAGGGTTGTTCGAAATCCTCTCCATTGCTGTTCAATAGTCTTTGGGACTATTTCATCCCAATCGACTTTGGTTAACCAGAGACTTTGAATTACAATTTTGGCGTTGATTGTTATCGGTGTGAGCCATCAATTGGGTCAAACAATCTTGCGATCTCGGATAGCATTTTCCTTTTCGTGAATTCATCTGGAGCTGCTTCCATTGTGACTTTGTATGACAATGTGTCCATCGATGGATTCCACAACAATCCGAGTGCCTTGACGTCTTCATCATTTAGTGTAAGCGGTAGAGAGACCTCTCGATCGGATTCCGGGACTTCTTTTAGTATGGCTTGATGATTTGCTGCCCACTTCCGCAATTCTAGCCCTCCTGATCGTAGGAGCTGGATTATTTGCTTTTGTTTGTCCTTCGCTTCCCCTATGGTGTCTGCGCCGGTCATTAAGTCGTCGACGTAGAAGTCGTTGAGCACTGCGTCTGAACCGAATGGATAGGTGTCTGACGAGTCTCTCGCCAGTTGATGCATGGTCCTGATTGCCAGGAACGGGGCACTTTTTGTTCCGAATGTCACGGTCCGTAGCCTGTAGTCTTGGATAGGTTGGGTTGGTGATTCTCGCCAGACGATTCGCTGAAACTCGGAGTCGTCAGGATGTACTCGTATTTGACGATACATTTTCTCGACGTCGGCCATATACGCGATGCGGTAACTTCTCCAACGCATGAGGGTGGACATTAATGTTCCTTGTATCACCGGTCCATTCAGTAACACGCTGTTTAGTGATTTTCCATTGGTAGTGGGCCGGGATGCGTCGAATACTACTCGAAGCTTGGTAGTTGTACTGCTCGGTTTAAGGACAGCATGATGAGGCAAATAACAACATCCATAGGTCGTTGTATTGTTGGGACCTTGGACTTGGAATGTTGACTCTGGGATGTTGGTTGCTACCATGTGCCCTAATGTCAAGTACTCACGTATGCATTTGGCGTAGTCTGCTTTCAATGCTGGATCTTGTTGAAAGCGTTTTTCCATCTGCAGTAACGTCCGAACAGCTATCTGTCTTGATGCGCCTAGCGATATTTGATTCTATTGGGCTGCAAATGGGAGTCGAACCTGGTATCGTCCGTCATTGCATCTCGTGATATTGTTGGCGAAGTGGTTTTCGCATTGTATTTCTTCGTTCGTCCACTTGGGTTTTGATGGGATCTCCTCCAACTCCCAGAACCTTTTGAGCTCGTTGTCAGGAGACACCTGCGTGAAGAACGTTATTGGGTTAGTAATTGGTTGTACTGTTGAGGCGATTTCTCCAGTGATAATCCATCCGAATACTGTGTTCTGGGCTGCGGTACGGCCGTCGCTGCTTTTTCTTAGTCCGTTCAAGAGGATCTTGGGGTATATGTCTGCACCCAAGAGGATGTCGATGTGACCTGGCTTGTGGAATGTTGGATCGGCTAGTTCGAGTCCCTTCACAAGAGTCCAATCCTGGATGGCACATTCTTTGTGTGGTAGTGGATTGGTGATTTTGTTGATCACTAGTGTTTGGGCCTGGATGCTTTCTGAGTGATGATCTCGAGATTTTAGTAGCAGCGTGACCCAGCTTGTTAGTTTGCCAGCTGGCAAGTTACCGATTACTGTTAAGTCTGTGTGAACTGGCTTCTTCTTGAGTTGCAGGCTTTGCACCACTGATTCACGTACGAATGATGATTGGGAGCCAGGATCGATGAGTACTCTGCAGACTTGCTGTCGTCCCGTTGGAGATATCACTGTTACCAAGGCTGTAGCTAACAATACTTGTTGGCAATCATAGGATGGTGTCTGAAAAAAGCATACTTGTGTTTGATTAGTTGGCAGTTCATTATTTGAGCTTGTTGACGGAACGATGCTGTTGCTGGTTCGTTCTGTTGACGGTGGTCTATGCAGGGTCGTATGATGCGCCTTTCCGCATTGGAAACATCTACTTTTGCTGGAACATTGTGATAAGCGATGGCCTGTTCCCAGACAATTGATGCATAGCTCCTTTGATTTGATTACCTTGTATCTCTCATCGATGCTCAATTGCACGTATTTGGGGCATTTTCTCATAACATGTGTGCCCTTGCACAGGATGCATGTGCTGTGATTAGCTACGTGGAAGGTTTGCGTTTTTCTTCTTGGATGATCCCTGGATTTCCTCTCGTGATGTTCATCCCTTTTGTTTGCAGAGTTGTTGACGGCTTCTAACGTCCTGAATCTTGTTTCGAGGAAAGTACGCAGTTGTGGCCATGTCGGAATGGTTTGCCTTGACTTAGTACTCTGGGATTGCTCCCACTGCTCGTGAGTTTCGGTCGGTAGTTTCTGTACAAGCAAATGGATGAGAATAGGGTCCCAATTCTGTGTTGAGATTTTCAGATTCTCAATAGCTGTGAGACATTCGTGGGTCCTTGTCTTCAGCTCCTTGATGCCTTGTGCTGATTCGCGACTTAACTTCGGTTGGCTGAGTAGAATGCCGAGCTGTGTCTTTAATAATGCTCGCTTATTATCGTAAGTATCAACGAGTAGATTCCATGCAGGTTCCTAGTTGGCGTCACTTACTAATGTATTGCTGAGTAGTCTCAATGCTTCTCCAGATAAATGACCCTTTAGATATTGGAGTTTTTGAGCACCTGATAATGATGTTTTGTTGTGTATGAGGCTGGTGAACAAGTCCAAGAACGATGGCCATGATGCATAGTCGCCTGCGAATGTGGGTATTGAGATTCGTGGAAGTTTTACCTCGTTGTTATGGTGAGCAATTTGACTATTATTAGATGACTGCTCGGCTCTTGGGTCTGCGGCTGAACGGATCTTGAGGTATTCTTCGTTGATTGCGGAATAGGTGTTTATGTACGTTTCTTCCACGTCTGAGTACCAATCGTCCTTGAAGTATGGATGCTTGTGTTCGGCTTCACTTAGCGTCTTGCTCATTATTTCCTTTTCGTTACTGCGGAACGCTTTCCAGTCGTCATCGAGACCGTCGAGTTTCTTTTGGAAGTATGTTTCCGTTTTTCTACTTGGTCCATCCTTGGAAAAGTTGCGATATGCCTTCTCGATGCGTTCTCGAAGTCGTTTTTGATGATCGAGTAATTCTTCCATGTTTCTGATTTGCGGCTTGAGTTATCTTATTGAATCACGATCCGGCTCGAAGGACCAATGTTCAGAATTAGCACTTTAATTTCTGAATATATATGAAGGTGCCGGAAGGGTGCGATTCAATAAAAGATGAACCTTTCAAAATAACTAACTAATGTTTTATTTTGATTTGATAATTAATCCTTTCGAATATAATTCTAATATAATTTTGATATACTTAATTAAATGAATTTACTTGTTAAGATTTAATATTTTATTTGTTTTTGTTGGAAAAATTACTAACGCCACCTGGATGTCGGGTTGTATGGTTTTCGATGGACCTCTGCAATTAGCTGCCCAAGTGCCAGGAATGTTGCCTGTTGTACTCAGATGCAACAACTTATAGAAGCTGCCTTTGAGAGTTGCTCCCTGCGCACTGATTTGCTGCCTGCGCACTGCTTTGCTGCACTGCCTCGCTGCTGGTGTGTTTGTTGTTTCTCAGGGTATCGGGGTCCCTCTCGTGTTCGATAGTTGCTGCAAATCAATTTTTGCGTATTAAGTTTTTGGTGAGAAATCTCACTGTGATTCCCTTTAGAATGCTAACTCAGTACTTTAGCAGATTCTAAGATAGGAAAAAGCTTCAATACCGCTTTTTTTGTTTGAAATTGCTTCGAAAACCTCAAGACGATTTTATATCTTCTAGGCCAATTCGCTAGAAAGACTGAATGCAATCTGATTTAACGCCGTCTGTGCGTCGGTATTTATTTCTACTCGAACAATAGTTGCGGCTATCCTTTGGCAGGGGGCTTCGTTCTCGAAGTACATAATTTCGGGTTATGTACTAGATGTCTGATCAGCTGTTCTTGTTTATCTTACGGCTGTCAAATGGAGTTTTCTGGTAAGTATTTTTTATCCTGTCCCTTTTTTTCTTAATTTATATTAATTTTAGTTTATATTTTAGATTGTTCTTAGTGGGGGATAAAATTGAGGAGGTGGCGCCGGCAACTATTTCGTTGGGGTTGACAGGTAAGTGTTTTTGTGGAATCTGTTGTATATTTTTAATTAACCTTTTGTTTATAGATTTTGCGATTTGCCGACGGTTTTTTGATGGGTTTTCTTTGGATAGATTTCTCGTTGGTGTTTCTCGTTAATTTGGATTATTTTCAAGGTAAGTGCTTGTATATTTAGTATTTGTATTTTATTAACTTTTTATATTTTCAGGTACGAATTTGTTGTTGTTGTTTGTTGTGTAGTGATGTCTTTTTACGTGTGTTTTTTTGGAATTTTGTGTACCTTTTGTATTCATTTATGTAGTTTTGTTTGTTTATTTTTAATAAAATACAAGAAATATAAAAGTTTGTGTTTTTATTTATTGATCCCTTTTCACTTGGTTTTTTTCTTTTCCAGTGTAGCCGGAACACACACAACTTCTCAAGACATTTTCTTATTTGCCTTACATTACTTTATGTGGTTTCGCAAAAAAACTTATTTTGCATTGCACGTGAAATTTCTTTATATAAATTTTCCTGAATGTCTACTTGCTTTTTCAAAAGTTCTGAAGTATCAATCTGTTTTTTCACTGATTGTTTACCAAGTGCACATTTCTTTGGTACTTGTTCGGCATTATTTGGAAGTTGATTTTGTTCATTATTAATTGGAATATTGTTTCCTTCATTTTCTTTTCCGTCATTATTAGGAAAATCTTCTGTTAATATATCTTTCATAATTTCATCGACATCCATGTTCAGTGGTGGAGTATGACCAAAACTTTTTGCACCTGGTAAGCTCTCCGCAGAATCTCTTAAGTTGATTAATTGTATAACCTCTTCTTCTAGAGGTGTGAATATAATTCCTCTATTAGGTCCTCCCCCAGTAGAACACTGTTCTCTTTTATTTGCAGCTATTTTCTTCTTGGTTGAGGATTTAAAGTCGCTCCAAACCTGATAAGTAGACATCGGATTATATGCAAATGCATATTTTTTGTTAATAGAAATAAATGAATGGCACTTTTATCAAAACTTGTTTTGGATAATTTGCGTTAATTTATTACACAATATTTTTTGCATATTTTGCATATTATATGCTTTTTGCATATTTGCATATTCTTTGCATATTTGCATATTTTTTGCATATAATCGTTTATACTAGCTTTCTTATTAAGCCCAAAATTGCATCCAAATTTTATAGATCATTTTAAATTTTCGATCGTATTCATATTTCAAATCTTTTTCTTCACATGTGTGTACACTACCGTAGTATTTGAGCAAAATATTTTGTTTGGTTAAGCTGTAGGTTACATTACGTGCCGGGAGGAAGTTTTGCATTTTTGATTATCATCTCAGGACACTTGGCCAGCCACATAATGCCGGTTTTCTTCATTTTTACATGGAATAAATCGCCACATGCCTCTTTGATATATAAATCTCCATACAAAAATTGAGCAAAAGCTGCACATGAAATATATGCAGCTTTGGTATACTGCCGACCATATTGTTTTTTAAATTGACGGTTTAGATGAAATGCAACGCATTTTAAATCGAAAAATATGTTTAACTATAAAAACATATAGTTCACTCCTGAAAATAAATTTACCGTTACCAGACGTACATTATGTACTGATATTTCTAATTCCTGGGAAAGAAATAACATAAAAATGGGTATATGTTTCTTAGAATTGAGGAAATCGTTGCTGCTCAAATATTTCTGCACGGTAGTGTATTGTGGTAAGACCGTTACTTGAATTTAGTCTTCGGGTGTTTTTGAAAAGAATTTAACGTGTTTATAGATTGTACTATTTGAACGAAATGGTTAACAATATAAGAAAATTATCGCGAAATAAGAAAAATAAAATTCTTAACTGGTTTGACCATTTCGGGAAAACATTTTTGCTGGATGGTGACTGTGTAAAATGTATAAAATGTGAAAAGAAAGTAAGTAAAATAATCATTTAATGAATTTTATTTTTTAACAATTATCCATTATCATTTGAATTTTTTAAGTATTTTAAATGAATTGATTATATTTAATTTTCTTAAGATTACTGCTGATCGAAAGTCACAACTCACCCAGCACGTCAAAACTGCGATGCATCAAGATGCTATACGAAATGACAGAAGAGTAGGAACCTTAGGTAATGTGACACATAACGGCGATTTGCCAGATTTCAAATTCGACATGTGCATGGCCATGGTTGCAGCTAATATACCATGGAATTGTTTGGCAAACAATGTATGGAACAGTTTTTTGGGAAAATACATTAACGAACCTATTCCAGACGAATCCACTTTAAGAAAACAATATTTGCAGAAATGCTACGATCATTGCATCGAGGAAATTAAAAAAGATATCGGCGACAACCACGTGTGGATCTCTGTTGATGAAACAACAGACGGTGTTGGTCGCTATATTGCTAATCTAATTATCGGAAAAATGTGCGAGAATGAGCCAAGTGTACCACATCTGATTGCGTGTGAAGAACTCGAGAGTACAAATAACGAAACAATAGCTAGATTTGTAAACAGAGTTTTGACGAAACATTGGCCAGAAGGAATCCACTGCAAAGTCCTTCTTTTCGTGACAGATGCAGCAGCATATATGATAAAAGCTGGACAAGTCTTAAAACCATTTTATCCTAATATGATACATTTCACATGCACTGCTCATGCTTTACATAGACTGGCTGAAACTATTCGCACAAATTTTCCTTTAGTTGACTCATTAATTTCATCAGTAAAAAAAGTATTTCTAAAGGCGCCATTGAGAGTTCAACTTTATAAACAACTCATGCCCGATGTTCCGCTTCCTCCGGAACCAGTGATAACAAGATGGGCAACCTGGTTACAAGCTGCCATATTTTATGCTGATCATTATTCACAAATAAAAGAGGTATATAATAAAAATGAATGCCAATTTCAGTATAATTCATTGCAACTTACATTAGTAGATATCTTTAAAAATAATTTTTTCTCTAGGTTGTTTCATCGTTAGACGCCAATGATGCAGTAGCAATACAAAAGAGCAAAGATGTACTAGAAAATCCAGAACTAAATGGACAACTTGCTTATATTAAAAGCCATTTTTCACTATTACCTAGTTTGATCACACAGTTAGAGTCTAAGGGGGCTTTATTGAGTGTTTCCATGAAATGCATTGCTGACACCAACGAAATCCTTGGTAGGCTTCATGGAGATCTTGCAGAAATATTACGTGAGAAATATGACAAAATTTTACAGCGAAACCCAGGATACAAACTTATTAGCGAAATATCTCGTATCATAAATGGTGAAAACGTTGCTCTTAATAATATAGAACCAACAATCATAAGTAAATTCAAATTTGCTCCGATCACTTCATGTGACGTTGAGCGATCATTTTCAGCATATAAAATTATTCTCAACGATAAGAGATATAAGCTGACTTCAAGTAATATGGAAAAAATTATTGTTATTTATTGTAAAAATAATTACAATTAAAATATAATAACACTTTAAACATTAATACAATTTCAAGTTCTTTTTCTTACTCTATAATAATGGGTAAATCATAAATTTTTATAGGTATGTTTTTATTATAAAATAATATATTAAGTTACGTTTGGCATATTTTTTGCATATTTATGCATATTTATTGCATATGCAGTTTGCATATTTTATGATTATTTTTTGCATATTTGGATATGCTAGCTGCAGTATAATAAAGAATCAAAACTAAACATATACCCAAATTTTGGAGCATTTATTTATATATTAGAAAAAAATGCATATAATCCGATGTCTACTGATAAGTTCACACGCATTATGTATGTTTAACTAATTTCAGATGTTTTCACTTAAATATATCTATACCTTCTTCCATTCGGCCACTTCTTTTATAGGGGGCCCCAAGCTATCCAATTCTATTTTCAATTGGCGCCAAAAATCTCTTGTTAATTCCGGCGATCTTTAAAGACAAAAATCAAACAGCAAGATAACAACGAATAGTAAGATAACGATCTTAACGGTACAAAACCAAAACTAAGAGTGATCGATATTCATAATTTATAAAATGCTAAAGGTTCAAATAAACTCTACTTAACCTAAGCTGGAATGTGCAAGTTACTCTAAAGATCAAGGTGCAGTTTTCATTCTAGGAATTTTCTTATAAAATTGATTATTATTTGGCGTCTGCCTTACTTTAATTAAATTGCTGGAGCAACAGGTGGATTTATGGTTTACAGGTAATAATGATATTCTATATGGGACATGTAACTCCTCCCTCCTTACTGTTGAGTATCGGCCATATGAACCTTGGTTCGTTGGACGATACGAAACCATGCGTGGTTGGTGCCTGACTAGGTTTAAAGAATCCTCGATCATGTCCTTTGAACAATATGACTCTTATGATTATTATTAGCAATAGTGTGAATCCTGTGGTTGCAGAGTAGAAACTAATGGAGTCGACGTAAGATGGTAGAAAGTCCAAAGGGTTGCTTTCTGCGAACTGGTAGATATCAAGTCTTCTCAGGGTTGCGATGCTGGAGTCTGTGGCGTTGATCTTCTTGAAGATTGGTGGATGTGTGGTTATTTCATCCCAATGTCTCCTGGCAGTTGAGCTGTATATGACGCCGTTGATGTTTATCTCACAGTTGATGAAGTGGATAAGCATGGAGCCCTGCACGTTCTGTTGTTCGGTGCCACATGTTGTGTAAATGATAGTCTCCGGGATTTTTTTAATTACTATGACGTAGTTTGGTTCTGGCTGAAAGATCTCTATAGTTTTTTCTCGGTTCTGTAATATACAACTTGCTGCCTGATTATTTATTAAATTAGCAATGCAAGAGTTTATTGGCGACTCTTGGTATTCGGTCCTTTTGCAAATATATATATCTTCAATTTTCGGACATTTCTGGTCAAAATTTTGAATACTGTTAGGACTGAGGATAAGGTATGGTTTGGAAGGTATGATTTTTGTTTGGTTAATTGGTAGGGAAATTATGTGAAAATATGAATATTCTTCCTCTGAGAATATCGGTATTTGTACGTAAAATATTAGATTAGTGTCATTGTAATAGGCTTGAAGTTCTAATAATTCGTAAATGTGTTCATTAGAAATTATAGTAAAATTTTGTTTGGTAAAAATTTTGTGTATTTCTGAGAGTTCTGTAGGGTTTAGTATTTTTTTTTGAGATTATGTTTAATTTAGCTAGTATTATTGCTTCTGCTAAGCTAGTTAAATGATTATTAAGTAACTCTAAGGCGGGCCGCACACTTGTGCGACATTTATTGCATTGAGATAAACTCCGCAATGCGGTAATCACTGCACAGAGTTTGGAAACCGTATATTTATGCGGCATTTACCGCAAGGTATAATGCTGTAAATATAAGCAAGTTTAACAAAATGAGTTCTAGTGAAGATGAAGTGCCTGAAATTTGGTATTTTTTAAATAAACCTTTTAATTTGTTTTGAATTCATTTTTGAATTTTTCAATAAACACTTCTGATGAAGTCAAAACTCAAAATTGCAATGCGACACGTCGTAAATATTGCAATGAAGGAAGACGTTTCTATCTCTTTGCGATATCTTCTTCATGTTGCAATGCAATATTTCGATTGGTCGCATTGATGTGCGGCAGTAACAGCCCCCTGCATGCTTTTCAAATGGGATCATGCGATATTTGTTGCATTGCAGTAATTACCGCATTGCGGCATTTATCTCATTGCAATAAATGTCGCACAAGTGTGCGGCCCGCCTAAGGCGGGGCCGCACACTTGTGCGACATTTATTGCATTAAGATAAATTCCGCAATGCGGTAATTACTGCACTGAGATTTGAAACCGTATATTTATGCGACATTTACCGCAAGGTATGATGCTGTAAATATAAGCAAATTTAACAAAATGGTTCTAGTTAAGATAAAATTCCTGTAATTTGGTATTTTTTAAAGAAAACTTTCTTTTTTTAATTCATTTTTGAATTTTTCAATAAACGCTTCCGATCAAGTCAAACCTCAAAATCGCAATGCAACATGCTGTAAATATTGCAATGAAGGAAGATGTTTCTATCTCTTTGCGATATCTCCTTCATGTTGCAATGCAATGTGCGGGCCCACCTAAATTGTAGTTGATCTGATTCATGTATTGCAAATTTTGTAATTTAAAATTTTCCTTTTTTATTTTGTTTTGAGTTTGCTTGAAATGATTTGTCATGATGTCTTGTTGGAAATTTATGTGTTCAGTTATATTGTTAAAACGTTCGATCATTTTATTATTTATCAGGATTTGTCTATTTACTTCTTTTTGCGTAGATTCTTGATTTTTCATTAATTTTTCTACATCATTATTTAATTTGGTTGCATCATCTGCATCCATATTTCCTGTAATAGTTTTACTGTACCTAACCCGTTGATAAGACCCCTTCCAGTTCTTCTTGTCGGCATGAGGCTATAAAATTTATGTTTTAAATCTATTAATTTTAGTTTAGTTATATTTAGAGATCCTAGTAATTCTTCTGTCTCGTCTAATTTTCCTAATGTGTTCAGTGAATGGTCGATTATGTCTATTGTCTGTTCGTCCTGTTCAAGTCGGACTATGTGTAGTAGGTTGTTGTATCGATGTAACGTTCGAGAAGTGCTCAGTTTTATTGGAAGAATTCCCCTGTTGTTGGCTTAGTCCTGAATCTCCATTTTGTGGGCTTGCATTAGATGGATTATCCTGCAATTTACGTTTTCTTTTTATTTTAGATTTGTGAAATTTCTTATTTTAGCTAGTTGTCAAAGTTACATCCCTATCTTCTTTTACTCTATATTTGATAAACCTAGGCGTCAACTTGTTCCTTCTATTTCCCCTTTTAAATATTCTAGTCCCTATTGCGTACTTTTCGGGTTCTACTCTATTTTTATTAATCTTATCGATATTGTTCTTGGTTTTCTCTTCTAATTTTTGATTTACTATAGGGTATAATTGAGATTGAAATTTATTTAATTTTTCTAGGTATTCATGGGTTGTTTTCAGTGGTGTTGTGCTAATTTTTTTTCTACCGGAACGCGTACCGGAACGCGAACGGGAATCTATTTGAATAAGAAAACAGCGCTTTTTGATTTTTGTTTGAATGACAAAAATCAATTACACATTTGGAGGCAGTTACAAATTTTGTTTTTTCAGGTCAGACTTTTCGGTTTTTACTACTTTGCAAAAGTAAGTAAAACCGTTTATTTTGTGCGAATTTTGATTTCGTTTTAATTTACAAAAAACATTTCCGCAATATGTTTATTTTTCAGATTGGGAAATGTATAAGTTTCGTAAAGATTCAGATGAAAATTATTGCGTTTTGCAAGATTTCAAGATGTAAAATAATAACAAATTTAAAAATATGAAGTGGAAATTATACTGTAGTGACCGCGTAAAGTTTAATTACCAAACTTTATGCAATGTCACACAACAACTTCCGACACGATCAAAACGATCAGTCGGAACACTCCATCGATCACCGAACGAAAGTTCAGTGATCTTGCCGTTCTTCGTTCCGTTCCGATCACGCCTAGTGATCGAAGCAATTTCCGGCATCACTCTCTACTTTCGTTCTCGTGTCATGACACAGTCGGTTCGACCCAAAAGTAATTAATAAATCGGTATATATATATATATATATATATATATACATACATATATATATATAGTATCAATTAATAGTGAATAACGTAAAAACCGTATAGCACCTAAGTGACAACAATATAAAACAGTGTATTTACATATAATATATAAGAATAATAATAAGAACAAGGGTCTTTTAATTATCATCACCTCATGGTGCGGCAGTTCTAACAGTGGTGACCCCGACCGCTACACGCGGAGATTGATTAAAAATTCTCGGAGTGGTGTAATTAAGTTACTGACAAAGTATATATAATAAAAGTGGCTAATTGGTGGTTAATCAAAAACGAAGTGATTTCATTCATTCATCACGAAGTGATTTCATTTTAAAACAAAATAGTTATCGGACCCAATGTAGGAATAACGGGGAAGTAAATTTTTTTACATTAATTCAATTGAAAATTTACATAACAATTGATAGTTTGATTGCTTATATAGAGATTTTTTTTATGAAATTCAAAATAACATAAAAACTAAACGATAAAAAAAATCATCGATTGGCAGAATATTATCAGAAAATCAATCAGAGAAAATCCAGAATTAAATAAAAATTTATGCCTATATAACCAAAAGATCCAGTTACAATCATCATTAAAATTTGTTAGATGCCAGAAGGAGCTAAAGTGGCATTGCTAAAAGGGTATTGCTAAAGTAATATTGCTGAAGTGGCGTTGCTGATCGAAGAATCCATTCTGTGCAGAAGAAATTTTTGCGTTTAAAAAAACTAAGGACAGCGAACAATAGTTTTCTATTTTATTTAAAATAACAGTTTTTTTTAATTTTACACATTCATTCAATATATACATATACATACTAATTTCTCTAATTTGTTATATTACATTTAATCTAATTTATCAAACTTATTACATTTTTTTATACATATATTGCTATATTGCATTACATTTATAACATATTTTATATAACTACTTATCGTTTAGAAACATATTACCATTTTTTTTTTCGAATAAATAGATGTTCATTGAATATATGTATACATATATACATATAACTCGAGGGTATTTTGTCGTTCCACTAATTAATTTCGTTTTACCCAGTTCATTTTGAGCACTTTATTTTTCTTTTCGCTTTTATTTTGGTTTTTACAATATGTCACGAACGGGAGAAAATATTATGGAACAAGACGTTCCACAGAGGGAGGAACCGAAGCCCGGAACTTCGGCGGGAGTAGATGGCGTCAAACTGACGAAACTTGATATCCCGAAGTTCTGGGTACACCAGCCCGCCTCCTGGTTCTACCAGGCGGACATAATGTTCAAAATGGCGGGCTGTAGAGCCGATAGTACGAAGGTCTACAATGTTATGGCCGCATTGCCGGAAGAGGCGGTAACGGCAATGCGGCTTAGCGCCGTAGACTATTCAGAATCCTCATACGAGGAAGTTAAGCGGCATCTGCTCGACAAATACGGCACTTCCGAGAAGCGCCGTCTCGAGCAGCTGTTATCAGTGCAAGAGCCTGGAGACCGAAAACCTTCGGAGTTCCTTCAGGCTCTCAAAGCACTTGCGGGCGGATCAATCGTTGGCCAAACTATCGGAGCTAGCAGACCAAGTATGGGAAGTGCTACCACACTCGGGCACCTCATACTCTTCCGCCGTCCGTGCGACTCCGGCCAACACTGAGCCAACATTGTTGTCGCTGCAAAGCGCCATCAATAAATTGACGGCCCGGCTAGACAGCCTTAACAGAAGTCCGCGAAGTCCGAGAAGCCGAACACCTGCCAATCGGCAGGGTGGCCCTCGACAGCCCTCGGCCACTCGGCCATAAGGGGCCAACAAACTGCGGGGTAGCCTGTGCTATTTCCACTACCGTTACGGTAGTGAGGCACGCACATGCAAGCCTCCCTGCAGTTTCAGTGGTGGTGGCGCCAAGTCGGCGAAGAAACCACACACCACCAATAAAAAAAACTAGAGAGTCAGGGGGTCGATATGAGCGAGCATATAACCGGCCGCTCATATCGTTTATTCGTCCGTGACACCAACAATCGGATGGATTTTCTGATTGATTCGGGCTCGGACGTTTCAATTGTTCCCGCCAAGGCGTCCCCGGCCCATAACGGTAGCCCGAACGTCCTTCTGTACGCGGCCGACGGATCACTGATCCGAACTTTCGGCACAAAGTTGCTTGAACTAGAACTCGGCTAACGCCGACGATATGCTTACAACTTTATTATAGCCGACACCACTAAAGCCATTATCGGGGCGGACTTCTTAACGAAGTTCAAATTGTCCGTCGATTTTGAATATCGGCATTTAGTCGACAAGCGCACGAAGTTTCGAATTAACGTGTGCGCTACCGTCGACTACAACCCCGAAACATTTCCATGCCGAGTTATTGGCATATACAAAGAGCTATTAACGAAGTACGCTTCGTTAACAAAACTGCCCAATTTTAACCTTCCGGTTAAACACAATGTGCAACACCACATGGTAACTAAAGGGCAATTACCATTTGTCACCGCTCGGCGACTCCATCCGGAGAAACTGAAGGTGGCAAAGTTAGAGTTCGACCATATGGTCCAATTGGGAATTTGTCGACCTTCGTCGTCCCCCGCAGCATAACCGCTTCATCTGGTCCCTAAACGACTCACATGATTGGAGGCCGTCGCCTTAACGCTGTCACTGTGCCGGATAGATATCCGATCCCGCATATACAGAATTTCTCCGTGAATCTTCACGGCTGCACAATTTTTTCGAAGGTTGACTTGGTACGTGCATACCATCACATACCAATCGCCCCAGAAGACGTGCATAAGACTGCACTCATTACGCCATTCGGCCTATATGAGTTTACACGTATGCCATTCGGCTTACGAAATGCAGCCCAAACCTTTCAAAGGTTCATAAATGAAGTTACGAGAGATCTCGACTTCGTTTATGTATACTTGAACGATATACTTATCGCCAGTAAAACCGAGGATGAGCATATCGTTCACCTCGAAGAGCTTTTTAAACGCCTCGATAGCTTCGGTTTAACCATTAAGCTAGAGAAATGCGTTTTTGGTGCAACAGAGATTAAGTTTCTAAGCCACCGCATCACAAAGGATGGAATACTTCCATCCTCCGATCGGGTTCAGGCTATCGTTGATCTCGCACCTCCAACTTCTGTCAAATCGATCCAGAAGTTTTTGGGAATGGTGAATTTTTATCACAGATTTATCCCAAAATTGGCTGAACAGTTGGTGCCTATAAACGAGCATTTGAGAGACCTTCTCAACCGCTCACGTGCCAATAAAGTTTTTGACTGGCCAGCAGAATGTCAGGCGGCATTCCTCAAGGTGAAAACCTCGATGGCTGAAGCAACTCTGCTGAACCATCCAATCGAGGATGCAAAATACAGTCTTACGACTGACGCCTCTGATTATGCAATCGGAGGCGTTTTAGAACAATTCAACGGTCATCGGTGGCAACCTCTAGCTTTTTATTCCAAAAAGCTGTCACCAACAGAACGGAAGTACTCTGCATTCGATCGCGAACTCCTCGCAATCTATACAGCGATCAAACACTTCCGCTATTTCGTTGAAGGACGCAATTTCGTGGTCTATACTGATCACAAACCACTGGTTCGCGCCCTTCACACAAAGACCGAACGATCCCCTCGACAGACCAGACATTTGGGTCTAATCTCTCCGTTTACCACAGACATCAGACATGTGTCAGGTAAACAAAACGTTGTCGCAGACTACTTGTCACGCTCACTAGCAACCGACAACGTCGACTCGGTCACCTTCGACCTGCCTACACTGGCTCAGGCTCAACAAGGTGACACAGAGTTGAAATCTCTACAAGAGCACCCCAGCAACGGCTCACGGGTAAAACTAATTCTCACGCCAATACCATTTACCGCCCATCGGGTGTGGTGTGAAACTAGTACAGGCATTCCAAGGCCTTACATACCCACTTCCTTACGCAGACTAGCGTTCAACTCCGAACATAGTCTCTCCCATCCTGGTATTCGTGCTACAAGACGAGCCGTTACCAAGAAGTACTTCTGGCCATCGATCAATAAAGACTGCAATGAGTGGTCTCGATCATGCCTAGGTTGCCAAAAGTCCAAAGTTTCACGACATACCAAATCTCCATTGGAAGCTTTCAAACTTCCAAATAATAGATTTGACCATATCCATATGGATATAGTGGGACCCCTACCCCCATCTCGTGGATACTCTTATATCTTAACGATAGTCGATAGATTCACGCGATGGCCTGAAGCATACCCAATTCGGGATATCTCAGCTTCAACAGTGGCAAAGAAATTCGTCACTGAATTTGTCCCACGATTCGGCGTACCACTCGAGATCACAACTGATCAAGGTACGCAGTTCGAATCGAAACTGTTCAATGAAGTTGCCAAATTACTCGGCACTCATCCAATCCGGACCACCGCCTACCACCCGCAAGCAAACGGAATGGTTGAACGGTTTCACAGGCAACTAAAAGCAGCCTTAATGGCAAGGGACAACACTACTCATTGGAGTGAACATTTGCCCTTTGTCATGTTAGGCATACGCACGGCAATTAAAACCGACTTACAATGCTCACCAGCCGAGCTCGTATACGGTCAGAATCTGAGACTTCCCAATTCGATTTCTATCCCAACTGATGAGAATCCAATTGAAGAATCAGAATTCCTGTCTCGCCTTCGTTCTCATATGCAGAACATCAAGGCAATACATCCTCGGCAGCCCGTCCAAAAGGATGTCTACGTGCCAGAAGCCCTGGAGAACGCCGACTACGTCTTCATAAGAGTCGACAGAGTTCGAAAACCTTTCGAACCTCCATATGAGGGCCCATATGAAGTAATCAAACGATTACGAAAACACTTCGTTGTCAAATTGAACGGCACAACCAAGTCAATGTCCATTGACAGGCTAAAGCCAGCCTTCGGTTGCGACCGCGACAACGAAGCTAAGCCGTCTAAAGCGGTAACATTCCGTTAACGCTACGCTGGGGGGGGGGGGGGGGGAGTATGTAGTGACCGCGTAAAGTTTAATTACCAAACTTTACGCAATGTCACACAACAACTTCCGACACGATCAAAACGATCAGTCGGAACACTCCATCGATCACCGAACGAAAGTTCAGTGATCTTGCCGTTCTTCGTTCCGTTCCGATCACGCCTAGTGATCGAACCAATTTCCGGCATCACTCTCTACTTTCGTTCTCGTGTCATGACTCAGTCGGTTCGACCCAAAAGTAATTAATAAATCGGTATATATATAGTATCAATTAATAGTGAATAACGTAAAAACCGTATACAGTGAAATCTCCCTTAGCCGGACACTCACGGGACTGTGAAAATCTGTCCGTTGAAGAGAGGTGTCCGCTTATGAGAGAATGGAAAAAATAGGCCAGATTTTTACTAGAATGTATGTTTTAAATTTTATTGCATAAAAGGTAACAAAAAAAATAATAAGTTTAAAATAACTAAATACATACATAAATTCGTTTCTAAATATAATAAAAAATATAAATACATTCAGTAAATATCTACACAGATTATAATGTATTTAATTTGTACTGGGTTGAGAATATTCGATCAGCGTACTTTGTCGAGAACACCTATTAATAATAAATCCTGGAAATGCAACTCCAAATTTGAAACCATTTCTATACCTCGGTGGTCTCCGTGATGCATTAAGAATTGTTTTTATTCTTGTGTCTTATCGAGTGCTTCACTATAATTGCCAAGCGGTGGTGCACTTTGGATGGAAAGCTCATCCCCTGAGTCTACGAGATCAATAAATGATTGGCTTTCCGAACAAACATCACCTTCCGTGTCTTCAACAAGAAGACCGCTGTCAATTTCGAAGAAATCTTTAATATTTCGGCTTTCAACGCCAATTCCGTGTGAGTTTTTATAAATTGCTGCGAAAAGAGATAAAGGCAAGTCGTCTTCTGCTGTAAAACCTTCATCTGGAATAGTATTATGGTTGGTGTGTATGAGACCAGATTTACGGAAGCAGTTTTGTATCGTATTCGGTGTCACTCTATCCCAAGCATTTTTTACAAGGTAGACTGCATCCAACAGATTTATGCTTCGAACCAACTCACTCGCAGAATCAGCAGAATCGATTGCCGTCAGTAAATTCTTAACTAAAAAGGTCCTGTAGAAAGTTTTAAAACTTTTTATGATTCCTTGATCTAATAGTTGACACACTGAAGTACAATTAGGTGGGAAAAAGGCAAGTTGTATTGTATCGAGCAGAACATCTTTTGGGTGGCATGCCGCATTGTCCAAGAACAAAAAAAATTTTCTCTTTTGGTGACTTAATTTCCGATCGAATTCCTTTACCAAGTCAACCATTATTTTACCGGTCATCCATGCCTTACCATTGGATTTCCATATGACAGGAAGGCCATTTATATTTAGATTTCTAAAGGCCCTAGGTTTTGCTTCCTTTCCGATTACAAGCAATTTCTCTTTATCTCCAGCCATGTTGACGCAATACAATATTGTTAATCTTTCTTTGGATAGTTTACCACCAATACATTTTTCGTTCTTTAAGTGCATGGTTTTGCTACGTAATCGCGGAAAAACAGACCTGTCTCGTCGATATTGTAAATATCCTTTGGTAAATATTTTGCCACGATCGAAGGTACTTTGCTCAAGAAAGTGGAAACGTCGTCGCAGTTGACACTTAAAGATTCACCGCAAATTGATTTGAAGTTTATACAGTGTCGTTTACGAAATTTTTCCAACCAACCAGATGATGCACTGCAACTACTGTGCCCTATGTTGGCGGCCATACTTTGTTTTGTATTAATGGGTCTGCAGATGAAAAGAGTTAATTTACAAAAATAGAAATGAAATAACACCAGTCTACCTGATATAGGAACTCCCTTGCTTCGTGCTTTTATGAACCAATTGAAGCACAGCTTGTTGATATTTGTACCCTCTAGCCTCTACACTTAGAAACGATCGTTTTTCGTTTACATTACATGCCACCTTTTTATTAATTTTTCTTTTTGCCTTATAATTTCGGCTGCTTGCGTTTTCCCGATATTAAAACGCTCTGCTAAACAACTCACTGTATATTTTCCTTTAGTATACACTTGTAATAAATCAATTTTATCTTTAAGAGATAACACATTTCTTTTCGGTGGCATTTTACTTTTTATAGGCAAAACTAAAAACAGAGAAACAAACAAGTAACACCCCAAATAGAACACATTATTTTAAAAAAATGTCAAATTGGTGATTGCCTACGAATTCTGTCCGCCCAACGGAGACTTTTTTGCACGATTGCTTCTATGAACGTTGTCCGTGTCCGTCCAAGAGAGTGTCCGTTCAATAGAACGAGGCTTCCGTTTACATTCCATGGAGCAAAATCGGGACTCAACAAATTTGTCCGTTAAAGGGAGAAGTCCGCTTAAGAGAGGTGTCCGTGAGTAGAGGTTTCACTGTAGCACCTAAGTGACAACAATATAAAACAGTGTATTTACATATAATATATAAGAATAATAATAAGAGCAAGTGTCTTTTAATTATCATCACCTCATGGTGCGGCAGTTCTAACAATACTTATAAATTATACTGAAATTATAATTTTTAGAAAAAGTTTCGTGAGTTAACATTTAGTCTGACTCTGTCGACTGAACTATAATGAAATAACAAAAATAGCGTTTTGTTAAATGAATATTTACAGCGTTCTGGCGGCACTTTGGTGAGGGGGAAATGTTCTGGCAATAATTTTTATATATGAGAATACCATCAAAAATAATCTCCTGAAAATTCATGACTAATACTATAACAAAATTGAACTTTATTTCCTACCCCCTTTGTAATTTTAGGGTACTACATTCCGGCCAATGGGGGTTGCCAGAACTAGCAGGTGTATAAGATTCAGTGTGGAAATTTTCATGACTAATGAAATGACAACCCAAAATACGTCGCTGGCTCTTCCTCTATAACTATCCTTCTCTGTTTGTTTTTGAAGGGTACTTCGAGTGTAAACTTTGGTTTCCTATCAGATGTTTCGATAATTAATTGAAGAGACAATTCGTTCAATGGCCTTTCAGATATATAAATTCCATCGTTTACATTCTCTACTGCTGAATGTATGGTAGCTCCCGTTGTGCTGGCTGCACTCGCCTGTTCTCCTACATTAGCTTCTATAATCTGTAGTTGTTCATCTTGAGTCTTGATTCTGCTTAAGGCGTCGGCGTTGCTATTTTGTGTCCCTTTTTTTTGTAAACTATTTCAAACTCGTACTCTTCGAGCTTCAACCCCCAACGGACAAGTCTAGAGTTGGGATCTTTGAGATTCATGATCCAAACCAAAGGTCGATGGTCCGTGACAATCTTAAACTTTTGACCAAACAAGTAAGGCCTGAAGTATTTTGTTGCCCATACGATGGCCAACAATGCCTTCTCGATAATCGAATAATTAGTCTCGGATTCTGTCAGAGTTCTACTTGCGTAACATATTGGCTTGTCACTGCTAACTGGTCCTTGTGACAATATAGCGCCAATTCCGTAGTTGCCCGCGTCTGTACTGAGTATAAAAGGCTTAGAGAAATCGGGGTATTGCAGTTTAGGATCATTAATCAGAAGGTCTTTACAGGCTTCGAAGGTTTTCACATAACGCTCATCCAGTGTGATTTTCCTTCCTTTCTTTAAGCATTCAGTTAAGGGCTTTGTGAGTTTAGCCAAATCCTTAATGAATTTCATGTAATAGCCTAATAATCCAAGGAATGATTTTATCTCTTTGCTAGTTTTTGGCAATGGAAAATTCTGTTTGGCTTTAGTTTTGTTGGGGTTAAGCTTTATGCCGTCTGTGGTCACTACATGACCCAGGAATTCAATCTCTTTTCGCAAGAATTCGGATTTATTTAACTGTATCTTTAAATTAGCATCCGTGAGTCTTTGGAAAACTTTTCGCAGATCATCAGCATGTTCCGAAAGAGAAGTCGAGTAGATTATAATGTCGTCTAGGTATACAAGACATATGGAACCTTGTAATCCTTTCAAGACATTATCCATTACCCTCTGAAAAGTAGTTGGGGCGTTTTTAAGGCCAACGGGCATGCGAACGTATTCGTAGTGCCCTCCTTCCACTGTGAACGCTGTCTTTGGAATGCCGTTTGGGTCCATCTCTATTTGATAAAATCCACTCTTCAAATCCAACGTGGAAAAGTACATACACTTACCTAATTTATCTAAAATTTATGTTATATTAGGTAAGGGATATCGATCGTTGTTCGTTTTTTCATTTAGCTTACGGTACTCTATGACTAACCGCCATTTGCGCTTCCCACTAGCGTCCAGTTTCTTAGGAACAATCCAAACTGGAGAGGTTCATGGTGAGTAACTAGGTCTTATGATATTCTGGTCCAGCATTTCACTGATTTGCTTCCTCACTTTTTCTCTATGAATGTGTGGATACCGATAAGATTTCGTATATACAAGGGATATCGTCCATTGTGGTTATTTGGTGTTTTACTTGGTTCGTGAAACTCAGATCTTGCCCTTCCCTATGGAATATCTTTTCATATTCTTTACATACCTTATAGAGCTTCACGAGAGCGAGACAAGACAACAGTCGGCCTCGGTCTCGATCTCGCTGCATCAGTGTTGCACTCTCGACTTCCCCACCCTTCGTTTTTGCCCTGCGGAGAATTTAAATGTATGGGAAATTCCTTCACAGGGGGCCGCCTATGCGACAATCTTTTTGTGCCGTTAAGGGGGTAGAATTCAAGT